>JAKGUB010000803.1:465000-1665000 GCA_026261675.1 Hippocampus mohnikei
TGTATATCTATCTGAATGTGCTGAAGAAATGAACAAACTCAATGTTAAACTGTGCAATCTGATCACCTTGAAGGGTTGGAAATAAATGGATCTTACGCAGTCCTCCCATGACACTTCATAACACGAACAGTGCTGATTAATTTATTTTCAAATTGCAAACATCAACTTGGAAATTCTTTCATTCGATTAGCAGTGTGGCCAGTCAAAACAATGAATTGAATGAATGTCAGACAAATTGTCAGGGTTGCCCTTTCAGCGTATTGTAATTAATTTTAGAATTGTTCCACTGAACTTGGAAATTAAGTTAAAATTATAAAGGTCAGTGATTCTCAAAGTTCTGCATATATGATTGAAAAAATTAAGAATCATATTGTAAAACCGAACCACAGACAAACATATTACTGAGTTACCCAAGATAAATGTATAATTTTCGATAATTTGGGGGAAGCCAGCAACCACATAAAACCCACGTTTGTTTTGATTTACCTCATCCCTTAGTATATGTGAATTGAAACATCGCATTTAAAATTGGTATGGCACACTGGAAAAACAGCCCTCGGACAGGCCACCAACAAGTGTTTTGTCATAGATGACGCCTGTCTTCCAGACACCATATTTAAAGATGGAAAATCAGCCAACGCAATTTGTCTCTGGTTTGTTTCAATCACATTGCATGTACTACCCTATCCATATCTACTTCTCTCAGTTTTTTTGTGGGTGTGATTAGAAATGCGCAATTCATTTTGAAAGGTCCTATTTGTTCTCACAAATGTTGTCATCTATTCAACGCTCGCTCCTCGAGTTAATAATGCCTTTGACAACTCCTGTCAATCAAAAGTTACAACTGCTCATGAAACCACCAATTTCTCCCCCTCATCTAGTGCATGTAAAGCATCATAATGCTAATCACAGTCCAGGGGCCGCTCGAGTGGAAATGGAGGCTGTAAAAAATGAAGTGCTTCCTGGTCTGCTGAGCTCTTAAAGCATGACCCTCATGAGTGGAGCAGACTGAGGTGTGCAAACACTGAAGCTGTCTGTCGCTGAGCGAGTGGCCGAACAGGAATCCTTTTCATGTGGGTCTGCAGACGTCCCACATCCACACGTCTTAATGGCTTTTTATGGCACCTTGGAATCTTTATGGCTCCTTCCCAGTCCATGGCTTTCTCTGCAAAGACACAGGAGCGCACAGGGAGCAACGGTTACACTACATTGCACAGTTTGCACTTCTGTGGTGAACATTCTGCATTATTTAGGATTATTCATCTTTTGATGTCTTTCGGTGTTGGATTATTTAATTTACTCCCAGCTAAATATTTGCAACTGACATCTGAAAATTGGACAATGGTTAAGGCCTATCTGGATTATTCTGTCAGATTTTCACCCTCAAAATATGTGATAACAACCTTAATGAATCTTACAATTAATTGTAGCCAGTGTTTAAAGATACATTGTTTTTAGCCAAATAGCATAAATGTCAAAATCATTTTGGAAAGTTTCCGGAAAACAAGCAAAAAACAATGAATTCAACAAACAAAAAGAGTGAGGATGTCCGACATATTTTTGCAGCCGAGTCAGAGTCCAAGTCACTTGATTTTGTGTAGCTGCATGTAACGACTCGCTCTTCATTACCTCTGCAATGCATTGAAGAAGAAAAGTAAGACCACATCCAAATTATCTCAGTTGTCTTGATTTTTTTTTTCTTATTGGAGTACAAGTATCCCAAGATAATGTATGCCTCTGTACAGTAATTCATATAAAGTAAAGAACTAAAATATTTGATGTTAGATTTTAGAAATGGCAAAGAAAAACAAATTATTTTAGCAACTACCGGTATATAGATCTTTTTTTTTTTTTTGCCATGGGCGTTGTTTTCGAGACAGGAGATCAAAAATTATTATTATTTTTTTAATTGTGGCTTTTCTGATCTTGATTCACCTTAAGAGGCCTATGAAGGTGGATGACAATCCCCAATTAAGATCCAATATTGGAAGAATTCAAATACAGTTCGAAACTTACAGCAATTTATTCATACATCAATAATTGCTATTTAAATTTTTAGGGTTTAATACTGTGTTTAAAATGTTTTTTTGGGTGTGGTGGTGTTGTGAAAGTACCTACTCCATTGAAAATTGATGGTTAAAAATATAAAACATTATTAATAATGCAGTATATTGCCCAATAACCGCTCCAAATGACCGATATCTTGTTTTATTATGATTACACTGCTTTTTCCTGTGGTGTTTGTGTGTTTCTAACGAGGTTATATGGTCTATTGTTTTAGTTAAGAGCCTGTTTGACTTCCTCTGCTTCTGCGGGCTAACATCTTGGTCATCATGGGCCGAACACCACACAAAGGTTGGCCTCTCTCTCTCTTCTCATGCCACTAATATTTGTAACAGCTGGATTTTTGATAGAGCGAAGAATAATGGTTTTCAGTCGAGTTTTCAGGTGCCGCTAATGAAGTGTCTGGTGAGTGTACCGTTTCGAATGCAAATGACCATCTTTTGATTCCAGATCAGAAAGAGGAGAAGAAGGAGAGGCCGAGCATCGGCGCAGGCTCTGCGCCCGACAAATCTAATGGTGAGTGCTCCCCTTAATTTTGTCATCGGTTACCTCATTCACTGTTTAAAAGTGAGAAATGCTGGGAGTCCATTTTTTTCCCACCTCACGCAGTTTAGAAATCTGGTTCCTTCCCGGGAAACCAGTATTAATTATCACAAAACAAAACCAAAAAAAGACATGTTGTGCCTTAATACTGATCCATTCATGATTTTAAAAAAGGCAACCGTAACATAGACAAAAGCCCAATGTTTCATTGCACCAAACAGCCAAGTCATATGTACAATGTGAGTGAGTGAATGCCTTTTAGGTATCTAACAATAAAGTGGTGTCTTTTTTTCCAACGGTGTGAGTAGTGTTATTTGTTACAGCCTTGTTTGATTCTTTTCCTAGAGCCATTTAGTTGGGAAGACTACCTGAGAGAGACCTCATCTATTGCAGCTTCACCGACTTGCTTCAAACAGGTAGCTGATTGTTACTAAATATGAGGTTCAATGAGCCCCCGTTTTTCATGTATACCTTCCACGCCAACCCGTGATTGGTGAAAATGTGCAAAACAGAGCCTACATCAAAAACATTGTCGAAGAAGATTCCCTCATCCTGTAAACGCACGTTCACATAATTTTTACAGTATTACATAGCGACTATTGTCATTATTTTGTCATCAAGGAATAGGATGCACTATTACTTTGACAAAACAAATAGAATTCAACTTTTTACATTAAGCTAGCAGACGTTTGTTAGTTTAATGCCACCATACAATACAAGACAGCATTGACAGGCTAACGGAAATTCACGTGGACGTTAGTGTCATTATAAATCTTCAAACAATTGCTACTTTACCTCACATGGAACCGAAAGACATACAAGCATGCAACAAGATTAAAGATAGTAATATTTGAATTCATAAATGATCAAGCAAAGCATATAATTTCATATGATGAAGGTCCAGTAAGTAAATGTATGCAAAATCTGGCAAATGGGCTAATATAGCTACTGCTACACGCACAGGGCAAAAGCACTGAAGACAAGTACTCTTACTTAGGTCATGTTCATGCTGCAGTTTTATTGAGATTTGTAATTTTTTTCGCCCAATGTGTCGGCTTTTTTCCGCATTAATGTGAACAGTACCATTTTTTTTCCCCTTTCAAAAATAACCCAGGCCTCTTTAATATGTGGCTATTGCTGTTTGGACACTCAAGTCCTGCCTATCCACCCTCTGCAAAAAATATCGCAATTGGTCGACAAGATTAGCACGAAAAGAAATACACAACATCCTGATTTATATAGCGCTTTCACAAGAGCTGCAGCTGTAACAAAGCACTATACAAAACAGTGAACATAAAGTAAAATAATAAACACAACATATAACATAAAAACACAGACAGTTGTGCAATCTTAACCACTTTTCCCTCCTACTGTTTGTTGTTTGAAGCAGTTCTAGATGAAAGAGGAAATGGTGAATGAAGGAGCAGAAAGCAGTCAGTGGTAACTGATTCAAGTGCAAAACCTGTGAACTTGCCAATGTGTTTGATAGAAGGTGGACATACACGCGGCTATGTTGACTTGCGTACGTGGCACAGTGTTTTCTGCGCATGCGTGTGTCGCTTCATGGATGCGTTCCATTCACATCAGAAGTCGCAATTTTTTTGTAAAGTGTTGCTGCAGTGCACTAAATGCGCACAACTTTCAATTGGGACTTGCGGAAGAATTTTTAAAACATGTTTTCGTGAACATGTTAGTATGTCTGTGTTCATAAGAAGTACAAAAATTCCATGATATACTGAGCTGTGGAGCGAAGGTTGACTTTCATTATGCAAGGGGGGACATTGTAGTGTAAACGGTCATGTTAGTTTCACTCAAATTAACCTCTTCACACTACAGTGATGGTTGTTCCCTTTGTGTGCGCATGCGTGTGTGTGTACAGTCCAGAATCCCCCCCTCCAATGACTTCAAGGCTGGCATGAAGCTTGAGGCTCGCGACCCGCGCAACTCCAACTCCGTTTGCATCGCCACTGTGATGGGCATGATGGGTACTCGACTACGCCTGCGTCTGGATGGGAGCGACAACACCAATGACTTCTGGAGACTGGTCGACTCGTCTGACATCCAACCGATAGGCACCTGTGAGAGGAATGGTGACATGCTGCAGCCCCCGCTGGGTGAGACTACATTTAAATGTCCATGCCCTTTCATACACAGGATGGAGGATTCATGATGGATGCACACACATTTACGAACCTGATTAAATCAACGGCATATTCCAGAAATCATAAAATAGGAACTAGTAAATAGATGGCATCTAAGATTGAGCTGTTCTACTTTCATCCACCAATCACCATCTTTCATGATGCCGCCTTCATTCGCATCTTCACACACATTGTAGAGTACAAAAGTAATGATTCCATTTAGCGCCATCTCTTTTAGAGGCCAACTTAATTGGATGCGTTCATGGAGAAAATCCATTGTCAATGTTATTACTATTAGCAGTGTTTTCCTGCCAAGGCAAATCTTTTTCTGCTCCACTTTACTTACAATGTACGTACGGTACGGTAGAATTCTTCATTTTCCCAAGAGATTTTTAGACATTTCTACTCTTTGAACGTCGGGTCTGTTTGGAGAAGGCTCTTTTCTGTTTCAGCATGACTTTGTCGCAGTGCACCATAAAGTTTGGATGGGTTTGGTGTTTAATAACTTGAGAGCCCTGTCCACACCAGCAGACAACTTTTAGATGAACTAAAATAAAAGTGGAAGCTGTTCTAGCCTGCCAATGAGAGACTCCAACTCCCAAGATGGATTGATTGATAGAAAGATAGAGAGACACATTTTATTCATCCACAAGGGTATATTCACTCCAACTCCATTCTGTTGGTGTAATAGCTTGTGCCCTAATGATTGTGTGTACGCGATGAACCGATCTTCTTTTTTTACTTCATTGAATTCTATTTCAGGTGTACAATGCTCCAGTAAAAACTCAGTCCAACAGTGGTTGGCATAATGTCAGTCATCCTTCAGCCGGCGCTACTTTTAGTCTTGTTGCAAATCAACACATTTTTATTGATCCATCCTTTTTACTACACTGCTTGTCCTCACTAGCGTCATAAATGAAATTGAATATTGGCTCGCCTTTGTTTTCAGGCTTTAGAATGAACGCATCCTCGTGGCCAATGTTCCTCCTCCGAACGCTGAGTGGAGCAGAGATGGCACCAGCCTCTGCTTTTAAGAAGGTTTGTTCTTGAAGTATGGTCAAATGAATGAACGAATAAATCAATAAATGTGTGTGTGTGTGTGTGTATATATATATATATATATATTATATATATATACACACACACACACACACACATTTATTGATTTATTCGTTCATTCATTTGTGGCAATGAATGTGTGTGTGTGTGTGTGTGTGTATATATATATATATATATATATATATATACACACACACACACACACATGTGTGTGTGTGTGTATATATATATATATATATATATATATATATATATATATATATATATATATATATATATATATATATATATATATACACACACACACACATTTATTGATTTATTCGTTCATTCATTTGACCATTGTGTGTGGGGTGGTTATATAAATACTGTACATATAATGGACAATGTTGAACTGAAAAATAAATTGTTTCTAGGAACCTGTTAGCCCCGTTAAAAACTACTTCAAGCCTGGTATGAAGCTGGAAGCTGTGGACAGGAAGAACCCTTACCTAATTTGTCCAGCCACCGTGGGTGAGGTCAAAGGTCAGGAGATCTTTGTCATGTTTGATGGCTGGCGAGGTGCCTTTGACTATTGGTGCCCCTTCGACTCCAGAGACATCTTCCCCGTCGGTTGGTGTGTGCTGACGAAACACAGTTTACAGCCGCCTGGAAACTTCTGTGAGTATAGCTTTCACTTTAATTTGGCTTGCGTTGTATTTTGACTTTTAGGGTGGTAGACTTTTCATCTTTAACACAGCAGTGGCGACTGCACTGCATACAAATTGATTGCAGCATTTTACTTTTTTGTTGTTTATTTTTTAACATCAAAGGCATTGTAAGATTCTGAGCAAACCAACCAAATCATTTTATCGTGAACCCCTGTTTATTGATGGGTTTATTTTTCAGACCACCCCATCTTAGGTGAAATTCTACAATATTATAAGAGACTTTGTAATGAAAAGTGGGCTCCGACTGATACTGATTTTTTTAATGCTGAATAGTACCTTATTCATTTGTATTCATTTTCACACTCTCACTGTCAAGCCATGGGAGACATCATATAGCATCACTTTGAGGAAACGAAATATAAGGCGCCTGCGATCATAGTTGTCCAAATAAAAGGCAAAGCATGCTTGCTTAAAATTGTCACTCCAAGTGGAAGTTAAGTGTAAAAGTGTCACATAAAACAAAAGAGTATTAGATATTGTACATTTAAACACAGTAATGTTCAACCAAACTAGATCATTTAATCTAAAGAAAGTACACTAGCATCAATGATGGGCAATAGAAATTAGCACGACTGTTGCAGTAATTACAAACGCTTAAAGAACTTCAGCTCTGCGTGTACTGTGTATGATATGTGGGTGGTGCTTTTGAAAGTATATTTTAGCAATTTTAAAAGACTTCTCTGCCGGTAACAATGTGACAGTATAAAACAGAATATATATATATTTTTAGGTGAGGTAATATTGAATTTTGTTCATGTTTCTAATCAGTTTATCGATTTGAATCCAGTTTTATTACTGAGCAACTTTGGGCCCCATGATAAATGTGCTAATATGAATGCTAAACAAATGAGACCAAATTCCTGCACTACATTTATTTTATAAAATAATAATAATAATAATATATTTAACTTTGAAAGCACTTTTCATTGTACTCAAAGACACTTTACAAGAGTTTATATAATACTGTACATTTTATTTTATTGTAGTGCACACCAGAGTACCAAACTACAAATGTGAGCAGGGCATTAAACATAAATTTAGCCTAATACTGTACTTTTCTTTTGCAAAGAGTTGTGACGTTACCACACTTTACCACCAGAGTGCAGTGCAAGGTACATCTTCCATTTGAAGGAGGCACACCATGTAATGTATGGAGTCAGATTACGATTTTTTTTTTTTTGTGCTGTCTATGCACCCAAACGAATCGTGAAACTAGACCCATTAGAATTTTTGGCCAGTGTCGCATATCAGGCAAGACAGAGTAGTCTTCTTGTTGTCACTTGAAACCCAACTGCCTCCAAAAGACCCCAAAAGACCAGAGAGCATGGGTCTGTTTCTTGAGCTCACAAAATAGATACACACTTCTCACTTTCACCTTTCAGGCTTTAACTTTATATATACTGTATATATAAAACATGAGCTCCACTTGATGAAAAAAAGAAGATAGCTGGCCAAAGAAAACAAATCATGAGTTATAAGTAAAAAACAAAAAGCAGTGCAGGTAATTCTGAGCCTCGTGTTTGGGAGTACACCTGATATTAGCATGTCCTTGTGCGGTTATCTGGGTGTTCAGACAAAACGAATCCAGAAGTTATCTCGGCACCCAAGGAATGGTAAACACTAACTCAAAACACATTACAAAAGAATGAGGCTACCCAGTGTCATCGTGGCGCAGCATGTGAAAACCTGCACCTGTACAGAAACATTGGCCCCAGTGCACAAAGGGAGGTCCACAAGATGGATAGACAGGTAGATAAAGCTGTACTACAGATAACTATCTTCATCCGAAAAGGAAATTCATTGTTACATTCATCGCCACAATAAAAACAACACAAGGCAAAGCAGACTTGCTGAATTCCCACAATTACATTATTAAAGATATGAAATGTATTCACTACAACCATGCTGTGTGTTAGCTTCCTTAGCGTCCCTCGACTACATTTTTAGGATGACAATGAATAGTCAACATTATTACTGGGTATTTGTCATAACGGCACCAAATATTGGGAAATATCAAAGCAATTATCAAATATATTCATTGATTAAGGATGTTTTTGAAGTATGGTGGTGAAATATAGAAACTATAAACCATTTTCTGTGTACAGTGTACTTCATGCAAGTAAAGTACATGTAAAATAGATCTAAATCTGTAATCATTTTTTTGCTCAAACGTGTCTTTTAAAAAAAAACACCCAAAGAAGGCCGGAGCCGGAATCGAACCCTGCACATTTGCACTGTGAGGTTGACGCACTAACCACGCATGCACGCACGCACAAATGAATTATATTACAGTATTTGACTTCAAAATATATCGTGATACGTATGGAATTGTCTTTTAACGGAGATATATTTCTGAAAAGTTCAAATGACAACAAGATGCTCATTAGAGCATCCCCTCATCATAAGTTGAGCTGTACCACATCGAATCATAATACCACTGAATCAAACTGATCGAATCCTCCACTGCAGTCAGCCTTGTGAATTGGCCCTGGGAATTGTTGGATGTGGTCTCTACAAAACAGTTTTGTATGCATGTGCATGACTTGGCGCTGGTGTTAATGGTTAATGTTATTAAAATGTGATGGCAAAGCTAAGATATTCATTTTTCTCGGCATAATATTCTGGTCTGCAGACATGATTATGTCGGCATGTGATTTTCATGATAAACGATAAAGCTTAATGCTCAGACTAGCTGCTCTTTGGTTGATATTTTGACAGAATGTGTGGAAATCACAGACAAATAATGACTTTGTGCCCTATGTATACTTCACAGATTCTGATCTTTGGTATAGGGAAGAATTTTGTCAGATCTCACAAAAACTACAAAGAAAAAGACACTATTTTAAGGAAGGTCTATCCCCATCTTTATCGGAGGAGTTATTGATACCACAATATTACATTTAAATATGAACCATGGGCTACATGGTGAATGTATGTGTTTATTTGGAGGTTTTCTCAATGGAGGCATCTGGTGCACCCACTGACAAATGCTGTCTTCGCACAGGCTTTATCTGCAATATTATTATATTCGTGCAGAAATATGTTGGTGTCTGCACTTGATGTAGTTCCATACTAGACTCCATGGCCAACAGATTATATTAATCCTCGAGGTTGCACATCACCTACTTGATATGAGGTCCTCGCATGTAGACTTCATGTGGGGGATTTAACACAGATTTGCACTCTGTGTGTTTGCACTCCTACTGTATGTGTGCGCGCCTGAGCCTGGCGTGTGTGCAGTAAAAAGGGGATAATGTGCTCAGTTAGACAGGTGCCATGATTGTATGTAAACGCATCGGGGCTTGCGGGACAGTTTATGAGGTGTTGATCGGCTGGCTATACATGCTCTATGTACATTTCAACTAGCTTCGTTATTCTCTTCTGTTCTCTTTGTTCTGTGCTGCATATTTTTGTCAGACACCACTAATGCAGTGCTTCTCAATTATTTTCTGTTGCGCCCACCCCTAGGAAGAACAAAACACTTTGCCCCCGCCCCCAACTGTGCCCAACATGAGCCGCGTCCCCTTTTGCTTCTTGGATTTTTAAATTGGGTCAGAATATAGAGCTGGTTTGCAACCTTGTATTCAAACTTTGAAAACTGACCAGAATGGAAACGCATGTCGCATTTACTGTATGTTTGGAACATGATCATAATTTTTGTGCTTCAATACCCAGTTATGGGCCAAATATCATGCATATGATGCCCTCGTTACTCATGTGCTTGCAGCATCCATTCATCCATCCGTTTTCTATGACACTTATCATCATTAGGCGTAGAAAAATAAGTAGTGTGTTTCCGGTAACATGAAATTTCAGCATAGGGTCGGTAGGTCGGACAAAGTATTTTTTTTAAAAATCTTTTTTTCTCCCTCCCTCCCCCATCAAAAACGTAAACAAAATAACCATAAAACATAAAACAAGGAGAGACATTGAAACCAGTGCCGGATGCTCGTCTGTCAAAGAGGGGAAGCTAAATTTTGGTCGACATCATAAAATGTGTCCGTTTATTTATACGTGAATTCTACCCTAGCTCGTCTTTTCCCGGTACTTAATTAGTGTCCTACAACTATAGGAACTACAATAAACCCCACCAGAAATAAAAGATTAATTTGTCGCTACTTGTTTGTTTACAACAAAGAGTGTCGCTAAAATGATTAGGAGAAGTCTCCAGCTCAACTCGGAACAGAATGCAAGTTGAAAAATTGCTCCCGACGGATGTCTACACTAAAAGCTCGGTGACTGGCTCATTTCAATGTCAATCGAACTGGCACACAGGCTCAGACAGATCATCCAACCTGATGCCGAAAAGCCTGGCGTCCGGTACCCTCCCACTGCCATCCAGTCCCAGAGATGACGAGCGTCCGTGGGCGGGACAAAAACCAGCTTGTATCCAATGACTCGTCTCCGTTCAACGCATTGGGACAACCTACCCTGAACTCACTACCGTTTAAAGCACAGCGAAGCTGCGGTATGAATGAGAAGGGAGTCGCGTCGTAACCAGTAAGAAGAAGTTGATTCGGAACAAAAGTTGAGCACGTTGTAGCGCATATTTAGTCAATGACATGTACACACAATGAAATTTACATACATATATTTGATTACTTATTCTTTGACATTTTAGGGGAAGCCGAGCTTCCCTTGCAGTCCGAGAGCAATCGCCACTGATCGAAACCCCCGCTCGCCGCCGCCTTTGGCGGCGAGCGAGTTGGGTACCCAGCGGCTGGGTGTTACAGCCATCTCGTTACCTCTGCGTCCCGCGTCCTAGACGGCTCGTGGTGTTCGTCAAATAGTTCGTTCAATCTTTTCGATACAGCAGTGGATGCTATTTTCTTAATATTATGGTGCGAGCATGCAACTGCAACACACAAAACGCGGTTTAAACTGTTGTCGGAGATTGTGGCCGCCGCCATGATTCAATGTTGTTGACAGACGACAGGGCAAACGACGCAACGTGAATATCGCGAGAGTTTGCATCAACGTAAACGCTCTAAATTCATCTTTCCTTTTATTTATAATTTTGTCCGTGGTTTTATTGTTCTTGTTTTGATTGTAAAGCGTTTTGAAAGGCGCATATAAATGAAATGTACTATTATTATTATTATTATTACACAAAAATGTAGAAGGTTTGAAAAAAAATGCCGAACGTAAAGTTTTTTTCCGAGGTAGAAATTTTCGGTCGGTCGGGTTACCGGAAACACACTACTTTTTTTCCTACGCCTTAGGGTTCTGGATGGACTTGCAGCCTGTCCCAGCTGACTTTGGGTGAGAGGCGGCATATACCCTTGACCGGTGTTATGGAAACAAAACACGCTAACGATAAGCCGCAATGTAGATATTTTCAGTTATTCAAGAAAAACTGGATAGCACACACTGACTGCATACCTTTTCTCACTTCATTTTGAAGTGAAATTAATTAAATCTGTATCAAATGAGAAATGCATCCAGCATTAATCTAGATATCAATCTAAATAAGAGGCATACAAATGTTTCTCGAATGTAATTTTGAGCACAATTTTTGTGCATATCCCAAAAGTCAAAGTTGAAACTCGGGACTGGATGATGCAAACAAATCACATTACACACACACACACACACACACACACACACACACACACACACACACACACACACACACATAGTCACAATGGTATATTAACAGAGATGGTCACTTTACACTATTTTGCCTGTCCGTCCACCGTCCGTGAACTGGGTACCCTTGCGTCATCATCCCTTTCTCCCTGTCCGTCCTTGTCCATTTCAAGCGCTTGCGTCCTAGTCTGCAATCCCAAACCCCACCCTTCGGTCACCAGAGCGCCTTAAGGCGGGGTACATGAAATGCATGGTGGGGGGGGGGGCAATTGATGCCCTACAGACGAGACACCACTTACTTTGCCCCATACAGGCGCATAGCACTGACGATCCCATTTTGAATGGCACCTTTTGTGACGACCGCAAGCAAGTATTATCATAGACAACATTTACATTACAGATACAAAGACACCAATTGAGTATGTCAATGCCGCAGCTGTATTGAATGTGGCAAAGTGAGTCAAATATTGAATATGCTTCTCTTTGGAGATCTATCATTAAGCAAAAACTCACTGAATTGATATTTGTTTAAAAAAATGTTAGTGTGTAATTATTTCTCGGACTGAGCAATTAATCTTTGGTCCTTTGATCCACTCCTCTTTTATCTATAACTGCTTGAAACAACAAAGTGTATGCAGGAACAGTGATTAAGATTGCAACACTGTCTTTGTCTTATGTGTTGTGTTGTGTTATTTTGTTATTTCAAGATGGCGCCGCAAGAGTGGCTGCCTTTCTAGCAGCTCCTATATTTTGTTTTTCTACTTCTTCCTTTCGTAACTTTGCTGCTGTGAATTGGGAATTTCTCCATTGCGAGACTAATAAAGGATTTATCTTAATCGAATTTAGATGAGATTGAATTGAGTCAAGTCCAGTGCTTAAGAAGTGCAGTCCACATGTTTACGTCAACGTTTCATGAAACATGACAACTACTTGTCATATGAAATCACAATTTCAATATTGAGCAGAACTCAAACTTTTACCATGTTAACCAACTAGCAAGATTGTTGTGGAATTCTGTGGCTATCGGTCAAGGCATGATATCATCATGCAACATTAAATGAAGAGAGTTCCGTCAACATTTGGGGTTTTTATCCCCAAAATTCAAAAACTCAAGTGTTGGTCATCAGAGGCTGATGAAGATATCAGTGACTTTTGTGGGGCTTCCTGTGCCTGCTAAGCTCCACATTGTTCTGCAGACAGGCTGATATCTGACCATGCCACTATAGCCTGACGTTTGGCCAGGCCATTTTTCATCTGAAAAGGCTCGGGTTACAGCGAGGGGGACCTCTGTCGGGGTCGTGTGCGTGTGTGTGTGTGTGTGTGTTTTGAGTCAAAGCATGCTTCTGTGCACAGCAGCTCCCACTATGACTTTCAGTCAGAATGCTTCATATCCAGTTGAACCTTCTACCCAGCCTCCCAAGCTGACACCCCACCCCTCTACCCTTCTTTCAACGCTGTACGCTCCCAGGAGCCCCGGCGTTAACCCCTTTTCCCCTGACACTGCCCCCCCCTCCCCCAGAGACTCGCCGAGAGACAGGTGACTGATGCAGACTGTCGATATGGTCTAGAGATAACACGAATAAAGGATTCAACCCCCCTAATGCCATTCACCACACCCACTCACTCCTCTTGCTCCTAACCCCTCCCTAGCCCCTGTAACCGCCCCCCCTTTCTCATTCATTGGGAAGGAAGCTTCGCAGCAGCTTCAGCAGCTTCAACCAGCGGCAGTAGTAGTAGTAGCGGGCTTTGTTGTAGACTCAAAACAGGCGAGAGTAGTGCGTAGAGTAATGTGAAGGCACCAAGATTACCGGACATGAAGCTATGAAGTGCAGAGCATGAGAGCACAGTCAAAAGTTTGGAGTGGAACCGGGTGAGAGAGAAAATCTGTCAACGGAGCGTTGTTTCAAAGAAAGGAACAGGAAGCGACTGTCTGTCATTACCACCGATACCACGGTCGCTACTATCACAATTGGGTAAGCCGCAACTGCAGCACTGAGTTTCTGCTTTTTGGAAGGCATTTCCTGGTGAGCATGTTGTTTGCATTAACAATAGAAACTTTGTGACGCTTCTATTTGTCCTTTTTTTTTTTTTTTTGCTGTGTCCAAAACATGTTGACTAGCGCTTCTTTGTAGTAGCACAAAATGTATTCAGCATCTACTTTAAGAGTAGCCGCACTCATGAATATATCAGTGAATGCTTCAAGACGTAAAATAAGGCAAAATTGGTCACTAATACAATTCAGGAAGTGCTGGTTTATTGTCTAAAATTGAGCATTCTGTGTCTTTGATTGATTTAAGACTTTTATCTGCATTCAAACCAGTACCACTTCTAAGCATCCACAGTTGTAATTTGAGGGATTTGCCTGCACTCAACTGCAAATGTTTGCAATTGGAGCCGTTTTTATTGGCTGGAGATTTGGAGCCCCATTTGTTTTTGATCATGTGCATTTGTGGCTCGAGCATCAGGAAGCAGTTAACACAAGATTGAGCCTCCGTACACTCACGTTATTAGGCGCTCTCATTACCGGTGGTGAGTGTTTTTAGACGTGTATGTCAGTCAGGAGAGACACATCCACATTTGGTTGTTTTAATGAAGTTTCTCAGCTCCTTTACAATGCTCACAACTAGCGTGCGCGTTCGTGCGTGTGTGTGTGTGTGCGCGCGTGCGCGCGTGCGTATTTGTATGTTGTTGAATCAACTGATCATGTGAGGAAGCTCAGTTTGTGAAAAGCGGGGGATAGTGTAATTAGATGAGGAGGAACTCTTTTGGGCCCCTCCCCCACCCACCAGACAGCAGATACACACTCAGCGACATCATTCTGATGTATGTGCGTGCACAAAACACACACACACACACACACACACACACACACACACACACACACACACACACACACACACACACACACACTTTTCCTCAGGCTGTGTTACAGAGGTCAGAGGGTCGAGTTGGAATAATATAGTCATGATCAGGCCCATATGTCCATTGTTGAATGGGATGTGTGATGCCTGCACAAATTGTTCTTGAATATTTCTTGTCAGGATTATTTTTCGTAGGGCTGAACGATGTGCAAAAATGATCAAATTGTGATTTTTTTTTCAATATTGCGAGTGTGATTTGCGATTATTTTTTCCATTGTCTTTTTCCCGTGATGTTTTTTCTCAACCATTTTTTTCCCCAAAGTATTTCAATGACAAATTTCAGGTTTTATTATCCATAAATGTTCTTTCCTTACAGGTTTGACTTCCGCTAAAATAATGGCAAATTAACCATGAATTAATTATTTTTCTGCTTCAATTATAGTTGTTAATTTACGAAACGGTTTGCCTTGCAGTCTTTTAAGCAATCACTACGACAACTTCAAAAAATTCCAACTAACAAGTGTGGCACAACAAGTCATAAATCACAGTACAACAATAATGCAAACAATTGTGTAGCTTTGTCACTTTGACATTAAATGTTTCACGAAACAATATGTAAACGTGGACTGCACATATAAGCACCAAACTTATCTTGACACGATAAATAAACGCAAAAACAATAAATAAATAACATTTTTAAAAAAGCCTACCACATACCCAAGTGAAACATTGTCCCCCCCCCAAAAAAAAAATTGTATTGTCAATTACTACAATGCAATGTCAATTTGAATTTGATTAATTGTCCTGATTTCAGGCAGGCAGTAAAATCACACACTGAATTTGTCTTTTAACCTTTCTTAGTTTAAGGACCATTGTTTCTCTTGTTTAAGGCCTTTTATTTTATCAGTATGATTTCATCCAAAAGATTTAACGTTAGCTAGTAATGTAATTACTGCCACATGCATCATAGGACAGGGCTCGGAATAAGCAGTTTTGCATCGCGGTCTGTTGGGCAAATTTGGTATTTTGTGCCTCATAAATACACATTGAAAAGAAAAACTGTGACTCAAATGCAAAGACAACCATCAAAAGAAAGTAGTAGTAGAAGAAGCACCGAAAGCTTTGTACAAAAGCTTCACTAGCCTCACATCACCCACCGCGGGTAGTTGGCGGTCGAGTAGGAATGGCTGTTGTTTGTTTTCGCAATAGAGGCCTGAGTTTGGACTTTTGAGGTCTGCACAATAATCCATCCATCGATTGTCCAATCCACTTATCCTCACGAGGGTCGCGGGCGGTGCTGGAGCCTATCGCGGCTGTCTTCGGGCAGTAGGCGGAGTATACTCAGAACTGGCCGCCAGCCAATTGCAGGGCACCCAGAGACGAACAACAACCTTTCACACTCACAATCACACTTACGGACAATATAGAGTATCCAATTAACTAACTAAATTTTGCTTTACTTCTCAACAAGAAATGCTAGCCAGTGAAAAGCTTGCCGCTAACCTGAGCCCACAATAGCCGACTAACACTCTCATTTGGTGACTCCCACGGCAGTCGCCAGGCCTGGACCCACCATTTAAAAGTAAATACAGGTACACTCAAAGTCACTGCCACAGTCGTAGCATGGAACATGAGGATGGCAACCCCCAAGCAGACAAAAATAATACCTGCCTCTCACGTGCATGTTTTGTCTTTAAATAATGCCCAGTCCTTTTTTATCCAATCAAATCCAATCTAAACTATATTTGATAGCTGCAACTTTAAATTATGATCAATTAAAAAATGCCTGCTTGGATCGGAATGTTGTTCCATATATTCAAATGCATTAATATCAGAGTTGGCTCCTGGTCTCTAATTGTGAATGGCCTTGCAGGCGCCGCTGCCCTCGGGGTGGCTGTAAATAAGCACGCTGCCGTGCTTTTCCCTCTGCTTGCTCATGTGACTACTCCTAGTGAGCAATTGAGCTGTCCCCTCCACAACCGGGACAAAGCACTGCATGGTTCCACACCCACTTCTCAATTAAGCAGCTTTTAGTTCCTTCAAAACACCTCTCCGGGAGGTTTAAATGAAAGCCTTGACCCCTTGATAGCCTTCACATTCACGAACAGATCCCTGCACAACCCCTACTAATGTGTTTGCATCAAAATATCTGGTTGCCTCTCTCATTTTCCATTTTCTTTCCTTTTCACAGCACTTCTAATGAGATGATTCTGTGATTTTACGTTGCTCTGGCAAATGAACTAAGAAGAGTTGTTGGTGCCAGTCCTCCCCTAAACAAAAGTAGTGTGTTTCCGGTAACCCGACCGACCGAGAATTTCTACCTCGAAAAAAAACTTTACGTCGGCATTTTTTTCAAACAACCTTCTACATTTTTGTGTAGAGGGTTTACATCGGGGCAAACTCTCGCGATATTCACGTTGAGCGTGCGCGTCGTTTACCCTGTCAACAACATTGAATCATGGCGGCGGCCATGATCTCCGACAACAGTTTAAACCGCGTTTTGTGTGTTGCAGTCACATGCTCGCACCATAATATTACGAAAATAGCATCCATTGATGATTGAACACTCAAATTGTCCCTAGGTGTGAGTGTGGGCGTGGATGGTTGTTCGTCTCTGTGTGCCCTGCGATTGGCTGGCAACCGGTTCAGAGTGTCCCCTGCCTAGTGCCCGAAGACGGCTGGGATAGGCTCCAGCACCCCCCGCAACCCTAGTGAGGATAAAGCAGTTCAGAAAATGGATTGATGGATGGCATCCATTGATGTATCGAAAAGATTCAGCGAACTATTTGACGAACACCACGGGCCGTCTAGGACACGGGACGCAGAGGTAACGAGATGGCTGTCACACCCAGCCGCCAGGTACCCAACTCTCTAGCGGGGGTTTCAATGTCACCTTGTTTTATGTTTATTTTGTTTACATTTTTGATGGGGGGAGGGGAAGATTAAAAAAAAAAACTTTGTCCGACCTACCGACCCTATGCTGAAATTTCATGTTACCGGAAACACACTACTTTTTTCTACGCCTTACCATAAAACACCATCGGAATGACTCTGACCCTTGAGGTGTATGTATTTATTTATTTTCATTATTATTTTGGGGAAGGATTTCGGATTTTCTTAATTTTCTAGTCATAGCGTCCTTGTTTATTGTGGGTATAACTTTGGAAATGAGAGAAGGAAAGACGCTATGATCTTGCAGCTACATTTTAATTCAAACCGATACAGCCACTGGGATTGACACATCATTCAGCATGTATAATTGCAAGATTTTAGTCAGCAATTGTACACAACATGTAGTTCCTATTACCTAGAATACTTTAGCGTATGTTTTTTCTAGTCATTTGCCCAGAAATGTGCTTAAAAATACATTTTGCCCAAATGTCAATTCATTTTTATGAAACCCCACAATATATCAGTTTTGCTACTAATTCCAAATGAAGATTTCTGGTCACCTGATGACATGTGATGCGATCTTTGCCCATCTGCCGATTTACATACCCCGCTCAGTTAATCAGATCAGCTGCGTGACACGCGGACATGGATGTAAACATCATGTGATTTATCAAGATGCAGATTTTTTAATGTCTTATTAGCCCACTAGTTGTGAATGTTTTAACAATTTTATCAAATCAACATCTTGACAAAAACAAGTTTCAATGACTTTAAAACAAGTTCTCCCATCGCAGACAAGCTGTGTGGTAAGATGCTGCCATTTCACTGAGCATATTTGAATCAGAATCAGAATCATCTTTATTGGCCAAGTATGTAGAACACACAAGGAATTTGTCTCCGGTACACACGCTGCATTAGTATCATCATAAACAAGAACATGACAAATAGGTATGGAAGGACATTTCATAATGTAAGTGAACCATAGTTTCAAGCAGAGCTAAAGTGATCAGTGGTAGAATACAATACTATGACAGTTTGTACAGTTGGCGCAGAAAATCATTGAACCATTTTAGAGAGATACAATATTTGTTGTACAAGAAGAGTGACTACGCCAGTGACTGTTTAGGAGTTAATGGCTAGAGGGAAGAAGCTGTTCAAGTGTCTGCTGGATTTGGTGCGCATGGATCTGTAGCGCCTGCCTGAGGGGAGTAACTGGAAAAGGTGGTGGGCAGGATGCGGGGGATCCAGGAGGATTTTCCGTGCCCTTGTCTTGATTCTTGCGGTGTGCAAGTCCTCAAGAGTGGGTAGGGCGGTGCCAATGATTTTTTCCGCCGTCCTAATTGTCCGTTGAAGTCGGATTTTGTCCTTCTTTGTGGCGGCCCCAAACCAAACCGTGATGGAAGAACACAGGATTGATTCGATGACTGCCGTGTAGAACTGACGTAGCACCTCCTGTGGCAGGCCATGCTTCCTCAGAAGCCTCAGGAAGTACATCCTCTGCTGGGCCCTTTTCAGGATGGAGATGGTGTTGACTTCCCACTTTGCATTTGCATCAAGACAGAGCATTCACAGACCAGACACAGTTTGGCTTTTGGGATTGAACTGTTTACACGATGCTCGCACCCCTATGAATCTGGGCAGTTAAAGCACTGATCAATCAAATGTGTGTTGAACTGCATGAAAAATTGTGAGCCAGACCCTCCTTGACAAACTTCAGAATTCCAAAGTTGAAGCCTTTGCTTGCTCTTCCTACTACCATCTTTTATTTAGTGAGATTTGTACTCAAATCATCTTAACTAAAACATTTTTTTATAACCCAAATCTAGAAACCCGACATATTTCCATTTCCAGTTTGCCAAGTAGGAGAACAGTATGTTTCATGAAACCGTTTCTCTTCCTTTTCCAGTCACCCTTCCAGGTGCTCTACTTGCCCCCGTTTCATCCTCCTCCGCCTCCCTCACAACACGCCGCTCCACTTCCAACTCGTCCTCATCCACGATGCAGACCTCATACAGACTGCCCAACCCTTTGCCTCCCCTGCCCGTTCGCAAGGGTGTCAGGGGTCGCCGTCCCAAGTCGCAGACTATTGCTTTGTTGAAGGCCGCGGCTGAGGCTGCAGCAGCTGCAGCGGTCAATGGAGCACCACAGAGCCCTGTCAGGGCCACTCAATTGGCCCCCAGACCTCACAGGAAGAGAGGGCCCAAGCCTGGGAGCAAGGTGAGATGATACTGCCATATTTTGTCTTGATAGTAATGGAAAGATGGTTTTAAACCGTGACTTTTTCACAGGCGATGCATTCCAGACACACACTTTACTGAAATGCACCACACCAGGCATAGATTACTTAAGTAGGTCATTGGTTGTAGAAGAAAAAAAGGATTCCATTCCGCACAAACAGCAGCAGCTTTAACAGTGTGTTATTCCAACAAAATAAATTTAAACATTGTATATTCAAACCCCAAAATGTTCAACCAAACCATACGGTACAACTTCTCTGTGGGCCGAGTATTTCTCGTAATCTTGCCGCATCTACATCCTGTAAACCTCGGTGTGGTCAGCATGTCGCAGCACAACGTGGCACTCTAGACGGAATGCACGCAACTCGAAATGTGGACTTGTGCACATCACAATAAATCAAAGGTTCACTGTAAACCATAAACAGGACAGAGATGGATCTTATGTGCGAGTAAGGTGTGATGAATGTGTAATGTAAAGCATTACCTCATAACCTAAGGACTTTTTTGTGGGGGGGGGGGTTGTTTTCTTTCTTTTTTAGAGAAAGCCTCGGGTGGGACAGTCACTGGGCTCATCGTCCAATCCAGCGTCTCCTCCAGAGACCAGGCTGAGCACTAGCCATGTCTCAGTAGACAACCATCATAACAACAATTCAAATGTAGTCTGCACAGGTAAGTGTCATAGCCCATACAGTACACGATGAGCTGATCGCTGCTAGAAAATGGATTGAACGTGGATTTATTTTTTTTCCCTCCACCCTGGTTGTGTCCATCCAGTGTGCGTTTATGTGAACAAACACGGTGACTATGGCCCCCATCTTGACCGTAAACTGGTGCAGCAGCTCCCAGACCACTTTGGGCCAGCTCCAGTCAACGCAGTGTTACAGCAAGCCGTCCAGGCATGTGTGGACTGTACGTACCAACCCTCGGTGCTGCTCTCCTTCCTGCAGAGCCAGTCCCACACAGGAGGAGAGGTCATTCGAGGTCTGTAGTCTTGAATGCACACACAAGAACACAATTCTTTGGAAAAAACATAAGCATTTTTGGGTGACTTTTCATCTGGGGATGGGTTGCCACAGCTGTGATGCTTTTAGCTTGCATTATGGATTAAAGTTGCTCATATTTGGAAGGATGTTTGTTTGTTCTTCTTGAGGGGCTTTACTCTGTTGATTTTGCTGGTCCAATGCCGCTCTGTGAACATCGTGTTTGTTGATTTGGAAAGTCTGGTTCAGATTAACAAGGGTATAATTGCAATTTGGGTGCTGCCTGTCGTTGAATGCAGTTTGCGTCCTTACCAAATGTGATAGAGATGGGCAGACTGTTTCGGCATGCAGATCTTACTTTGGCAGCAATATTCTGGATACTCAATCTACACAGTGAACCCGTGTCCGTGTTCACCCCATTGGCTGCAATAAATGAAAAACTGCAATATACAGAGACCAAATAAAAACACACACTTTAAATACATGTAAACATACACTGAAACATAAGAAAACACACGTTTTAGCTGGTATTCCTCCCTACTATAGCTATCAAGAAACCAAATGAAATGAATGAAATCAAACACTGTTGCTGCAGAGTTCTCCAAATCAGAACCCAAGCGTGCTTGCTTCAAGTTGTTTTTGTCACTCGCAGTTGAAGTTCACTGTAAAACCGACAGAACAAAAGACAATTAAATATGATATGGATTGTTAAACACCAAAGCATTCACCCAACCCACATATTAACAAAGTGTGCTGGCCTAATCCTAAAATGAAATGGAAATGCCATAGATGAGCGAATGGATATTCACATAAATAGTATGATATTCATAAACCTTCTAACAACTCTACTTTCACACTCACATACAACACATTCAAACAGAGGATAGAACCTTACAGGCGGACATATTCTCTTAGCTTGGTGGGAATAATTACAGTTAGTGGAGATTTGAGTGGGGGACCTTCTCTGCCTCATCTTCTTTCTCCTCTACATTCTCTTCTATTGCGCTGCTGTTCTTCCAAATTAACCTCAGTGCTGTGGTACCTGTTCCTAGCACAAGTACTATTGCACTGAAGCTGCGCAACATTTAATTTTGACTCACGTGTCTCCTAATGGGGTACTATGAACATCTATGAAAGAAGACCACTTAGACATCGGCGATATAGCACACTCTGCATTGTTTCTCTGCATACTGCTTTCATAAGATACAAAAGAAAAACTGCATTACCTCGCCTGCTTCAGTGATGACGATGCTCCGTTTTGATGGATGTTGCCTATATTTTATTTTCTCACGTGGCTAGGCTATACTCAAGTTTCTTTGTACAGGCAGATTATTTAATGCTTCTCTTAGACAGTATTGTGTGTCTTTTAGAGGTGCAATGATTAATCGATTCATTGACAATGACTTGAGTATTAAATTAATTGATTTAACAAAAATTGGGGGTAATCAATTAATCGTTATGATCCCTTTTCAAATCTGAAATAGTCAGAAATTCAGCTTCTCATCATTCAATATCCTCCAATTTCCGAAGTCCTCCATGAGAGCAGACTGATTATCTTTATGTTGAATACAAAACCCCCATTTGCATTTACTTTGGAAAACCGTGATCAACTTCTTTTTTTGCCCATTTTGTGACATGTTATGGCCCAAACCAGTAGCTGAATCATCACTGATTTTGTGCATTTTCTGCTCTGTCGATTTGAAATAATTTCTTATTTTTGAATATAGGGATGGAAAACAAAAGAATCAGATGAATCCCTTATTAAAATATTAATTAGTTGCAGCCTTAGTCGACATTGTGCAGATGGTCATATAATGTTGTGGCTGGCTACTGTACAGTATACTGTAGGCCTTTTTTTAAAGATTATTAAAAAGGCCACATAATGCTGGTAGCAGGAATACAAACAAACATATACTCTAATAAATTAAAATAAAAAGTTTTTTCTGATTTGTCAACAATTTGGCCTTGGAGGTTGTTTTTACCGCAATCATGACACATTCCATATTCCATACAGGCAATCATCCAGACCAAATTGGAAGTCATTCCGAAATGAATGTGATTGACTACGCGTGTGTATTTTGGGGCGAAATTACTGACATACAGGATGAAAATAAAAGACAATGCCTGTGGCCACGTCTGATGTGAACGCTGGGACTGTAATCAGAAGTGACATGTGCATCTAACCTGTTTTTGGAAGCTCGGATTGAGTCTCCCTCAGGGGGCGGGGATTGGGGGGTACGGGCAAATGGGGAGGGGATGGGGGAACATTAATTTGTGTGTTTGTGCAAGCTTGGCTTGGGTGGGAGGGTGTTGTGCAGATTGAGGGTTGTGGGTTTGTGCTGATAAAAGGAGGGCGCTTAACCCCAAACCATCTGCTGTTTTCCTTTAACTGTGGATGCATTCAGCCTGCGTGTGAGCAGGTGTGAGCCCACACAGCACACACACACACACACACACACACACACACACACACACACACACACACACACACACACACACACTAATACAGTATGCATTTTTGTTTTGTCTTACAGTGCGCTCCGAGCATGGTATCCGTTATGTCAAGCTCCCGTCTGTCTCCAGTGCGTCCACAGTGCTGAGGTTCTTGGAGAACCTCTGTCAGCATCTGGAGAGTGTCAGCCTGTTCAGCTCACAGCCGTTCAGCCCCTTCAGCAAAAACACACACTTCTTTGACAGGACAAAGTCAGGTTCGTGTGTACAGTATAAACAGATATAAATATTGCAAAATGTGTTATAACATTTCCACCCCCTGCCCCCAAACAAAAACATAATTGGAAACAGGTTACAAACTATTTCGAAACAGTAGAGCAGCCTTGACCAGGCCTCCTCAATTATCAAAGGGCCTCCTATTAATCGTAATTCCAGTCTGGTTAAATCATATCTTCACTGTGTATAGTTCAGTTGTAACGTGTTTGACTTTTAATTAAAGTCACTTTGGATTGAATCATTAAGAATTTGTTTCAACAAACATTTATTGGGCTGCAACTTTTATGTGCAAAAATATAGCCCTTCAGATGTGGGGGAACAAAGACTTTCTTCCTATAATAATTTCCTTTTAGTTCTAAATAAAATAATTTTAAAAACGTTAATTAGCACAGGGCTGTGAGGGTTTTATTTATCTATTTATCTATTTATTCATTCATTCATTCATTCATTCATCCATCCTTCCATCCATCCATCCATCCATCCATCCATCTATCCATCTATCCATCTATCTATTTATCTATTTACGATTAAATTAGAGCTTTCAAATGGCCCAAAGGTCAGGCAAGGTATTGGCTTGATTATTTGTTGTATTTTCACCCTGGTGCCCACATGTAGATGTGCACATTTTTAAAACAACATACGACATAACAATACAGTCATTTGTATTTTCAGTCGTATTGGTTGGTTGAATTTTTTGTTTTGTTTTTTAAATCTTTTACTCATTTGATGTACTCATCTCCGAAATAATGTCAGTCGTTGCACATACATTTTTAAAGGATAGTTTTTCACTCTGGGGAGAGCCAAGGCAGTCCAGACTGTGTGGCACACTGTGATAGGTGTTGACAATCTGTCACTCATACAACAATTGCCTGAATACATCTTCAAATCTCCACCATGACTGATCTTTTGTGAGTTTGTCAATGTTGTGATGGGAATGTCTATTGTGAATTTAAAGTGAGGGATGCATTCCAGACTCGGCCGTGATCTGTAAAAGTAGAGTGACCGAATACAAAGCATTTTGTTGTTGTTTGTAAATAGTTCCTCTTCTTGCGCTTAATTATGCTGCATTTATTGTGCATCCAATAGACAGCAGTGATGCCTGGCATCTTGCTATGTACTGTCTTTACAGTTTGTTGTAGAAAGACGAAAACAATGAAAACATGAATTTAAGCCATGAATGTTTTTTCCTTGGTCTTGTGATCACTTGCCCCAGTCGCTAACATACAGTCAGTCCATTTCTTTGAGGAAAGCCCAGCTCACGTCATCTTTATTTCTCCTTTCAGAACCACTGCCTCACACGGAAAACAGTACATCTAACAACGATTCATCAAAAGAATCCGGACCTAACGCACGAGCCCCTCACATAGCGGTAGACTATCGGGCGACAAAGAGGGAACGGCCATATTACGCCACACACTCACACACGCCTCCTCCTCTAAGGAGAGTCAGCTCCAACCCAAGTGAACTCGGACAAGTGCCCACACACAGACGCGTGGAAGGTAGGATCACGGAATTACAATAGATTTTTTTTTCACTCTTTTATGACTATTTACTTTTACATGGCTCTTATATTTGAATCTTTCATTTGTTATTTTAGTTATGAAGTCATAGGTCTTTATGTTCACAATATTCATGGTCTTTATTGTTTATTCTAATTTAGCAATAGTTGTGTATTTTCCTGTTTCCTCAGTACATAGGCATAGACTGTGTGTGTGTGTGTGTGTGTGTGTGTGTGTGTGTGTGTGTGTGTGTGTGTGTGTGTGTGTGTGTGTGTGTGTGTGTGTGTGTGTGTGTGTTTGTTTGTGATCGACAGTAAGAAGAAATATTCATACAATTATTGGGTAACAATTTCTTTAAAATCAAAACAGCCGTTTTTTGTTGTCATTTTGTGCTGGCGCCACAAATGTGGTGCCTGCGTGTAACAAGTTCACTGCTAGTACACCTTCACCATCTTGCTGCTGAGTCAGTTCTAGGATTTCATTAACTCTGAAGTACAGTCAATATAAAATGAGGAGCTGGGATTAAATGTGTGGCGTCTGAAAAGACATCTAGCTACGTCTTTGGGAGTGAATGAGTTAAGGGGGGTTAAGCCAGAGACCAGGGAGTTTCAATAACAGAACATTTTACTTGAAGTAAACTAAATAATTTTGTAAATACCCTGAATGTAGCAACAATATTTCCCTCTTTATTCTATCTGACTCTCATCTCGACTTTATTCTAAATTAGGGTCTTTTATTTTGTGTAACACACCCTACCGAGTTAGATGTGTTATTTGCTTTTGATAATTTGGTTACGTTAGTCTTTAATTGTCTAAATCAGGGGTGCCCAAACTTTTTGGACCGAAGATCGACTTTTCGATCAACCAACCTCCCGCAATCAACCCATTACCACGCACGCACATACACACGCACGCCATGACGAGCAACAGCCTGACACGGAGGCACGCGACACACTTTTGCAGCCCGTTCACTGTCGTAGCTTACACGTACCGTTTTAAAGTGCTTCCCTTGGCCCTCTAGATTCCTATTCTTTGCCCGTGCCCTCGGTGAATTGTACATGAAACAAACTCTGAATGAGAATAATGATAACGATAAAAGATATAGCGCAACTGCTCTGATCACAAGCTGCAATTGCAGACTGCTGAGCACTAATAACTTCCGGTAACGCATGTCACGCGCCACCGTAGGTTAAAGATTTACCTGCTTTATTTGATTTGATTTTTTAAATACTTTTTGTGAGAATGAGACTGATAGGATGATTCGGGTGCAGTGTACATTAACACACCCCAAAAAATATTACTAACATGCACAAAGACGCACAAATGGTTGTTTTTTTTCTCTTTTTTTTTTTTGGGGGGTTTCCTCTTCATTTGATTCTATCATTGAAAGCCCAGAATAAAAATGTCTGAATCACAACAATGTCAATTGCGATATAAAAATGCATCACTTCTGTTCAGAGTTCAATGCGTCCCAATATTTCTCTTCAGAGTTTAGTGTGTTCCAACGCCCCGACCACTCTGGCAGAAAGTTCACCAATGAGTCTGTTCTCATGTGGCGAATCCTTCGGCACAATAAAGAGGAAGTACAGTACTGTATGTCCTTAGAAACGGAGTTTGCGGGTCTGGCTTGCCCTCTTGAATTCCAAATATTTTGCGCAGCTCCATCATTCACACGCAAAGCCCTCCTTGAGCCAAACTTACAACGGGAAGAGTAGTAAGCAAAACAAATACCAAACAACAACAAAAAACAACTGACCTGCACAACAAGTCACAAAAAAAGTAAATCAATATGTCTACATAAATCAAATGAACAAAATAGTGCACTTAGTGTGCATCATCCTGGCACAGCTACGATGGTAACATTTAGCCAACATCCACACATGCAGCATCACAACAAAGTTATGGTATGAAACCTTCAAACTTACCAAAACGCTCATCGACTGATCAAAAATGTCCTTTGTTAATCATCAACCATGTAGGACGTTGGGATTTAACTCTGTTCGTCTCCTCTGCTCTCTGCTCCATGCATATACAGTATATCTGATGCCAGGCCACACCCAGGCGCGGCAAGTGCCTTAAAGGGACAGTACACTATTTTGTATCGATGTATTGATTGTCAATCAAATGACCATTCTATCATACTACATTAATTAATTATTTAACCAAATATTAGAATTGAACTGCCTTAACTTACTCATGCATTTTACTAGCTTTCAAGATTTATCTTTCTTTATGTGGGTTACACACGGACACCGGGTAGCCCCTAAGGACGAAATTTATAGCCCGCAATCCCGTACGAAGAATAGCTCAATGGTGAGGGGATGTGTTGATTTTCTAGGAATGGTATAGAAGGTGAGCACTGGTGGGGATGTAGGTGAGCAATTGTTAACATGATTAATATCTTTGCCGAAATGACTAGCATGAATCAATTAACAAGGGTAATTGAAACACATTTGTTCTGTCAGATGTGCGTACCAAAGCGGTAGTCGTTTGCAATAATCAGGACTGAAGAAGTCGCTCTCAGCTTCAGAAAGGTTGTCGACCCCTTATTTAGATGCTTCAAAGTAGGCACCCTTTTGCCCAGATGGTAGCTTTGCACATCATAGTATTTTCTCTTGTCAGCTTTATGATGTGGATGATGTTTTATGACCTGGAATAACTTTCAGTTCACAGCTGCGCATTATCAACAGTTAAATGCTTTAATTTCTTGACCTTTTAATTGTGTTTGAGAGCTTCGCTTGAGTTGTGAAACGTTAAGAGTTGGCATACACTAAAGGCCCCCTATTCGACTGCTATTCAAATCCATATTATGGCAAAAACTCCTCAACTAAGCGAAAAAAACGACAGTCGATCATTGCTTTAAGAAGTGAAGGTCATTCAGTCCGAAACATTTCAAGAGCTTTGAAAGTATCCCCAGGTTCAGTAACAAAGACCATCAAACGTTATGATGAAACTGGCTCTCATCAAGACCGACCCAGGAAAGGAAGACCTCGGGTCACCTCTGTTGCACAGGATAACTTCATCCGTGTGACCAGTCTCAGAAACTGCAAGTTAACAGCACCGCAAATTGGAGCCCACTTAAATGCTTCACCAAGTTCAAGTAGCACACACATCTCAACATCAACCGTCCAGAGAAGACTGCGTGAATCGGGACTTTATGGTCAAATTGCTGCAAAGAAAGTACTTCTAAGGAAGACCAACAAGAGGAAGAAATTAGGTTGGGCCAAGGAACACAGACAATGGACATTAGACCAATGGAAATCTGTCCTTTGGTCTGATGAGTACAAATTAGATATTTTTGGTTCCCATCGCCATGTCGTTGTAAGACACAGAAAAGGTGAGCGGAAGATCCCTACACATGTGGTTCCCATAGTGAAGTATGTATCGAGAAAGAAGTGTCGTGGAATGGGGATGCTTTGCCGGTGACACTGTTGGCGATGTATTCAAAATCAAAGGCACATTTGGCCAATATGGCCACCACGCGGGGGCCCTCAACGCTATAACTAAAGCCTCCCATCATGTATGTGCGTATAATTTTTGTGAGAAGCTTTTTTGCTGAATCTTTTCAGGTAATGGGCTCTTCATATTGAACTGGACTTGAAATGTGGCATGAAATGTGATTGTTTTAGTCAGCGTGAGACTAAAATATATTGTCTTCAATTTAAAATCCTTATTAAATCATTAAATTGCCCATTCAGAGCCAACATTCAGTTTTGCAAATTGCTGGTTTAATTCCATTCATTTCCAGAAATTGCCTTGGAAAGTGTCCCCCCCCCCCCTTCCTGAAAATTTGCAAGCATGATCATTGTCTTCTTTCCTCAGCAGCTAGTTCAACAACAGGCCCAGAGCACGCGACACAAGACAAAGAGAGTTCAGGGAACGATGCGTCTTCCTGGTCAGTGGATGACGTGATCCGGTTTGTCCAAGAGGCTGACCCACACACTCTTGGTCCACATGTGGAGCTGTTTAGGAAGCACGTGAGTATTTCGGTTATATCAATTCCATCTGGTTTCCTCCATTTATTCAGAGGGTCATCTGATAAAGATTTTATTTTTTTTTTTTTTTTTTTTAGGTTTATGCAGTTTCTGGTATTCAGATAAGCAATTAATCGGACAATTATTTAAAAAAATATACCGTATCATGAACAAAATTATTTCTGTTTTGGTCCTCTAACTCTTAAAACAGAGATATAAATTACAGGCAGAAATGCGGATTATTTTACAAAAGTTAGTTAGACACTCGAGGAGAATGTATTCCTTTAGAATTTGTTCAACTTTACAACAGTCAATTACAAAAAAAAACAAGATCTGATAAATTTAGCTTCAGAATTAGACCATAAATGTATGCAGCGTATCAGCAACATTGAAATTAGATTCATGCATGATGCCCTTTAACCTTAAATGACAATGTCTGGTGCTCATTTTCTTTGCCATGAAGTGATGACTTCAAAATAAATTAAAAAAATTAAAAAAAACTCCTTTCTCTAATGTCAAAGCTTTGACAGAGTTGGTTTGGGAATACATGAGAGAGTGTTGAGTGGAACCAATCTTAACACCAATAATGCACACCAAGCATGCATATAAACCTTATCAACATATATATACTCTGAGACGTTGCATTTTAATGCGCATACGAGAGGTTATAATTCCCACAGAATAACGTTCTCTCAGCCACGTTTTACTTCACTCTTCATTCAAATTATGATTACGTAACTATAAATTACACGTTACTAATTATTCATGCAAATTCTCAGTAAAAATGCTAAATTGGGAAATCTATCATCCTCAGGATAGGAAATTACCTGTACCGATACATTTTTGTCCATATTGCACCCCTCTAAAAGTAGCTACAAAGAGTGTTGGTTAAATGACACTTTTTAAGAGGCCAGAGCTTCTCGGGGGGTGGAGGCGACCACCCTCAAGCCAGCCACTTCCTTTGCTCAAATCCACGCAGTCTGGAATGTATAGCCAGCACTGCCTTTTCAGTCATTGTTTGGAGCCTGGGGTTGAAGCGCTTGCCATCCGACTGCCTGCTAACATACGTGTTGCTCTCCCTGCAGGAAATTGATGGCAAGGCCCTGATGCTGCTGCGCAGTGACGTCATTATGAAGTATATGGGACTCAAGCTGGGCCCCGCGCTCAAACTTTGTCATCACATCGAGAAGCTGAAACAGACCAAACAATGAAAGGACCGATATGTTCTCTTCTCACTGGCAAAAACACAAGTATGCATCCAGGAGGGGAAGCACTGACGGAAACCATCAGAACACCTGTCTGTGCACTGTTTTATGGACTGTACATAATGTATGTACATTTTGGGGAGTTTTAGAAGTCTGCAGGCTATTGTCAATCAACACCTTACACCTTTGGGGTTTTGTTTTCCAGACTTTCAAGATGATTAATTTGACGATTAAGACAAATACATTAACTGACAATGCAGGGGGGTCCAAACTATAGCCAGGGGGAAATTTGCGGCCTGCCGTCCATTTTCTAGAGGGCCGCACAACATGCTAAAAATAACTGAAAGGGTAGAGGGGCAGCATGGAAAGTGGCGGGTTGCGACATCACTAACAACGAATACGTCTTATGTCAAGACACAAGGAAAGTGATATGCAACGTGACGGCATTTCCCAAAAAATTAAAATCTGTCAAAAGTAAGCGCTTGGAAAGGCCGCTTCAAGCTGAGCACAATACAGCCAGAAATCTGAAGAAATTGCCCTTTTGCAGAACACGGTGCCCTAAAAAACTTGATTTAAATCGCGCCAATCAAACATTATTCTTGCGAAGGGCAATGTCGGTAGTAGAATAAGTCATGTATTTCAGCCAGCAATTGCTTTCTCGTGAATGAAAGAAACTAATGGGGGATTTTAGAGTTTGAAGTGCATATAACATGTTTCTTAGAAAAATCCACCAAGATTGCTGCTCCTTGTTGTGTTGCGACAGCGATGCCCTGTAACCCATCTTGCGAGATTTTGGGAGATATGAGCCATCATTATTTTTTGTTTTGTTTTTTAATTTTTTTTGCTTTGGCCCGTCGGCAAAAATTTGAGATGTGACCGCTGTATGGTGGCAGGGAACTCAACTCCACAACGAGCAGCGGTTTGGTAGATAACAAGCAATTCTTCCCAAAAAAGTGGCTTCAAGCTGTTGAATGCCACTCCCAGTTGAGGCTTACCATCAAATTAAATGTTGCGTTTTATTTCAAACAACCACAAAGCTGTGCCGTAGTTACGTGCGTGTAGCTAAATGCTCACAAACTATGACAAAAACGTTGCAGTGTTGGACACCTGAAGGCAAAAGGCATTTGAACACAAGCATCTCGATGGATATGACAATACTCCGCTGGCATATATTTCTTATCCTCTGCCCGCGGTTGGCCAAGGCACGCACATCAGAAGGAGTAGCACAGTTTCCCATGAAACGTGAACTTCTTTTGATGCTACAGTATTGAATAATGTCTTAACTGTTTGTTTTTAAAATATTGTATATAAATGTTTTTCATACCAAAAATACTTTCCAAAAAAAAAGTGTTCGGCTTTTAGGCTGGTACGGATTAAAAGCATATCCATTCATTTCAATGGGGAAAAATTATTTTAGTCTGAAGCGTGTTCGTATCTCAAGGCTGGATGTAGAAGCAAAATGGAGAACAGAATTTCTCTTTGTAACATTCTCGAGTTTGGAGATAATTCAAAGTGACCCTACAATCCTTATTTTTGTTGTTGTTTGTTTTTTTTCCTCCTATCATCAAAGGAAAAAGTTTGGACACCCCTGCACAGTTTCGAAATTTAGAACTTTGGAGCGCTGATGAAAAAAGATTCCGTTTGAACTGATAAATCATCAGAAATGCAAGTTTGAGATCAACTTTTTGGTCTATGGTATTGGTTTCAGAGGAGGAAGTTCGCTCATGACCTCGGCATTGTTTGCTCTGATAATGATCTGTTTTTTTCCGGTTTGTTTTTTATGTTACCAAACATTTACTTTACATTAAAGCAGTACGTTTTTTTGATCCTTAGCCGAAGTGTAAGTAGTACCCAATATCCGAGCAGAGGCATGTTTTTGTATTAGTCTTTTTTGCCTTAGCGTGAACAACAACAGGCCATTATTTAATTACATTAATTACTTTGAAGCGCACACAACCTCAGATAAACACTGTAGCTTTTGCTGTTTCACCATTTTTACACTGACAGCGAGCACACCATTGTGATGTTCGCTTACCAATGCAATAACATTTCTGACTGATTGCTTCTTCGAATGTCATAAGTCGTCAAATAAAGGTACCGCCCTAGTCATGTATGTGTGAGACGTGAGGCGGAAATGCCCGAATGTCAAGGAGGGAGGCGATGGGGGGGGTTGTTTCAAATTACCGACCAACATTGCAAAATATTGAATCCATCATTTTTGCAGAAGATCTTGCACTCCTGCTGTAATTGCAGAAAATGTGTTACTTGTCTCTGTTCCATGAGCTCAACACTTCTACCTTGAGTTTGACCTTCGTATTATCAGTTGCACGGCCCTGAAACATGATGACTGGAACCTTGCAAGTATTGACATTGAAATAAAGGCTAGGTAACGCACTGCCAAACTGCTGTGCAAAAAGTGTTCCGGGCACAAAGGGAGGTTTGTTCAATTATGCCAAAAGTTTCTTACTCGTTTTGTTGTGTAATAAAGTGTATCAAGTCTTTGGATATTCTCATTCATCCAGGTTATTGGATTCTCAAGGCCTTACATTGTTTGCAGCCAGTATGTTCTGGTTGTCTTAGAAGGTTTTGCGTATCATCTGAGCAGGCTTCATCAGTTCATGCACATTGGCTAGATAGTAAAGCTCTCGCCTAACAGATGGTGTGGAAATCCATCTTCCAGAGAAGTCGAAAATGTGTTTGAGAGGATATTTTGCGCGCTAAGTTCAATTGGGCTTTTGTCAAAATCCTGTTGCAATTTAGGTTGACATAATTTAACACAACATAAGATGTACAGTATTTGTGTTGTTTGGAGTCTTCGTGGCAGCAATTTTTTGTTTTGGCTGAGACGCTCCTATTCCACGCAAACGACGGCTGTTGTTAAGCAGAGGCCTCTCCAGGCCATCTTAAAAGACTTAAATGGGGCAGCTTCACTCTTTAACATCCTAAAAGAGTCAAACCAATCGTAAATATTTGGTTTTGCACACAAACACTCAATCAGGAGCTGCTATTTTTTTAATAGCCTTTGTGCACAAAGAGATGAATGAAGCCTGCTTGGATGAAAGGTGAAATCTCTTCTATGGCAACAAGACCGAGCTAATGCTGCGAGAAAAGCCCATCAAGTGTAAGCGTTTGCATTTTCCTGTCGAAAACGACACCATTACTTCTGGTGCCAGACTAATTAGTGATTTGCCGTTAGCCGTTTTGCTTTTTACGCTTGGGAAAACCTCTCAAAGTGTTTTCCGTCGCCCCCCGTTCCACACTGTTGCTCTCCATTGTGGTAACCAGTTCATACTTGAAACCATTCTAGCTTTAACGTGAAACTCAGGTTTTAGTAGCTTCTTAGAGGATCTTTTACAGTGTTGTTTGTGTTTATTCTGCATCATAGAGGAGCTACCATATAACCAACTACAGTATGTAAATATGAAATGCCTTGTCATTTAATGCCCTGCAGCATCTTGTGTGTACATATAAACTTTTTACTCTCCGCTCAAAAAATGCGTATGTATGTCTGATGTGCATTCACACAATTAAACATTTGCACTTGACATTATTTTAGTTTTTGTGACCTGAGGCCAAGAACATCACTGTGCCCCCAAACTTTTCTTTTTTACGGATCGGAACAGAGCCCTGCCACCAATACACGATTGAAATTGCCCACAGGTGCCACAAAATGGTGGCCGGGCGCTACTTTTGTCTAAAACAGGCCCCTCAACTCACTATAAAAAGTTCCTTGTCAGCAAGATGGCGTGCACACACACACACACACACACACACACACAAAGCACAAAAAATCTGGATATAATGTTTTTTGGCAAATGTACATACATTGTGGCACCTTTGGGGGCGAAATCCAGTCATTTGTTGTCTAAAATGTTGCTGACTCTTCAAAAGATTGAAGAAAAACAATCACCGTTTGTTCATCAAGACTTGACAAAAAACACTGAATAAGTAAATTATGATGCAGAATTTCCCCCATTCATTTTCTTGTTCCCCCTTAGGGCCCCCGCCACCCCACCGTAAAATTGGCTACTACATGCCTACTTGGTCAATAATGAATTCTTACACCGAAACATCAAAGAGCGCTGCCATGGGGATTGTGGGTTCTGGCTGTGGGGGTGCATGAGGGATACAAATAATTGATACCTTGCTTAATTAAGCCTTGTTCCAAATATCATGTTGCAGTAGTTGACAGTAGAGTTGAGGATAAGCATCCTCTTTAATATTTGAATGAACACACCTCTGAAACAACCTTTTCAGCCTGTCAAATGCAAAAGTATCAACTATTTGTTTACTAGTCACTGTATGAGTCATGGATTTGTTAGTAGTAGCTTGGACAAAATTACAGGTGCAGGATACAACACTTCGAATGAATACATTGACCTTGTGGGATTCTTTTTCACTTGTTACGGCCACAATGTAATCCTCCCAATCTATCATGCTCTGAGCATTGTAAATTTACAACCTAAATTTAAGTACTTGCTCCACAAGATTGTATTAATTTATTCCCAACAGTCTATTCTCCTGATTTGTTTTTAAGTGTTTCTCTTTGCCGCACTGCCTCCAGTTCGTGCAAGTGGATATTATCGTTGATGTCCAATCACATTTCAGCCTCGTGTTGCTCTGTCAATGTAATCTCTCCATGGCCTTCAGAATCAGTCGTGCTGGGCCATGGAACATGAAGGACCTTCATCATTGTTTTGGGAAACAATCACAGCAAGTCGCCCTGCCTCTGGTCGGTCAGAACAAGTCAAGTTTGCAGAGCTAAACACGGCTGTCACAGTCTCCACATGTAATCATTTGCGTGAGTACGACAGTTGCATTTATATTTCAACCTTTTTGTGATTTTTGTCATGTTATCGGAGAAATATTAGTTGTGAAGAGCTCCCCATGCTGTTTCCCCCCCTCAATGAATTGGTAGCTTCTCTAATTGTAGCATGATGAAGTCACCAATTAAAGACCAGGTAGCAAATAACACGCCCGGCTGCACAGTGGCGATAGTGAGTGGCTAGAAGACAAACGTTTCAAATACACTTCACAGAATAAATTGGTGACTTTCTTTCGTTTCTGGTCTGGTTGTGCCTCCCAACGCCAGAGACAAAAATTGGCGTTGCTGCTAGGGAGGCGTGACACTGGTGAAAAGCTGTTTATTTTTCAGGCTCAAACATCTCATTCAATCAATCAAAATCTCAAACCGCAGTTGACGTTACGTCTCTCTGTGGATGTCATGTCGTCACCTGCGAAAGGTTGAGACAAATTAAGGAGGCCATTTTGAGAAAGGAGTCCTAACTCCTAGTGTCTGTTTTAGAATGAAGTCAATTGAGCGTAAATCCTCAGAAAAACGCACACTCAATTGGAGTACAGATACACGAGGACTTTACCTAAGTGCAGTATTTGTATCTCGTTACTTCCCATCACTGGCAGTAGAATTTGTACTAGTGCAACCGTGAAAACGTTATCGGCGGTGTGGTTTTATACCGCTGTCAGGGTATATTTACAGTGGGTTTATGCTTCCATCTAGTGTTGATATTATTTTGGTGCACTTGTGATTCAGGGTTTTTAATAGAATTTAACAATGCTCGGATGAAAATGAAGCACTAATACTGAATAACTGTACTTGAGTAGTTTATTTTCAGATCTGGAACCCCAGACCTCTGACATGTGTAAAGAGACTTTATGGGCACTTTGTATAGTATAAATGGTAGGAATCGCTATTCTCTTCTGTTTTTGTATTTCTTCTTTCATCTTTATTTGTGTTCACTTTCTTCATCTACCTCATTACTGTTCTAAAAAAAACAACAACAACAATCGATTGGAATGAATCAGAACAAATTGTTTGCTTTCATTCTTTTATTTGGTTATTTTACAAAAGAAAGAATGTCAACATTGTTTTCTTTTAAAAATGTATTTACAAGTTTATACAAAAATACAAAAACGATTCAAATCTGTTATGTCCTTTAAACTTGGAGCTTCTTTGAAATAGACAGTTACACTTGCGTGTTATCTCACATATATTTGAAATGTTTAAACTCTGTTTAGTGCTATTCCATACTGTACACCTTTGATAAAAAATGTCCAGTGTCTGTCACAGCTCATTACAGCAAAATTTAATGCAAACATTAAAACACTTGAAACAAATTAGTCATGAATTTAAGAATCTTGTTTTTGCTGCTTTCCCAAATAAAATGAGGCTTTTTCGTTTGATAAATAAGAGTTTACATTGATTTTGAATGGTAACCCCATTTTCTTGTTTTACTGAGCCAATAGTGTCATGTACCCACTGAATTGAGAAATAATACAAATTCGTCGGGATAAATGACAAATGACAAATCTTCAACGCTTTACTTGTTCTTTTGTTTGTTTGTTTTTCCAAGTTTTAAAATAGAATTTTCACATTGCATTCTTCAAATGGCGGAGGGATAACCCATTCACATCCATTGTCTACAATATTAAATGGGAATTCAAGTTTTAAGAATAACAAAAGTATAACGACTATTTTACAAGTCACTTTTGAGCCTTTGACTCTCACTCTTATATTTTTCAAACTGTCCTTTTCCAATTGAAAGTAAAAATATCTCCCAGACCAACTTGACTAGGACCCAGCACCACAAGTGTTCTAATTTCTCTATAGAATTTTCTTTTCAGTCCCTTAAAACACATGATTGTCCAGTGAGTAAGATATACAGTACAAGATAAACCCCTGTTGTGATCACAACTATACAGAACAGAATTAGCCAGACAGTTTGTACATCTATTGAACACACTATTGAACTTGACATTAGAACAGAAAATACAAATTATTTTCTCATTTGGAGACATCCCTCAGATAAAAAATACAGATATGGTGGAGTCGGGGTTTTTTTTTTCCATTTTTCATTTGTGTCTTATTGCATGTGATAGAAAACACAACAAATAAAACAATGGTCAAGAACAAGTGCCATGAAGCCATGTGGGTGCCATGAATGTAAAATTTGTATGCGCAATTCACAGCTTTTTACTCACTCCAAGTTACACAGTGTCAGTTCTGTAGTTCAGGTTCGCTGAGTACGTGTTGGTCTGCTACGCTATCTATCTATCTATCTATCTATCTATCTATCTATCTATCTATCTATCTATCTATCTATCTATCTATCTATCTATCTATCTATCTATCTATCTATCTATCTATCTATCTATCTATCTATCTATCTATCTATCTATCTATCTATCTATCTATCTATCTATCTATCCATCTATCCATCTATCCAGCATTTATAGTAAAACAATAATATGTTTGGCGAGGTATTCACAGAATACAGTGAATGGTTTCGATTGAAGTGCAGTCTCTGTATGTGAGTAAAGTTTGCTGTGATAGGCAGGTGAGAGTTCAAGCTGTTAATCGTTGGACCATTTCCTCTTGTCGCCCTCTAGTGGTGCGAGAAAGAATCACTTCCCAAGTCCACTTCAGTTATATTTCACTATGAAGTTGAATGCATTTGATCTTTAGCAATTGTTTTTTTAGATCTGCTTTTATGTGCAATACATTTGAATTGAACCAACAAGTATTTTTATGCTCTATATTTAAGTGCAGCGTAAATGTGCAAATTGTGCATAATGTAACGATGGTTCACAAGAGGCATGGCCCAATTACTGGTTTCAAGGTATACCAAGGTTTTAAAATGTCACATTTTCAAAACCACGTCACTGCAGGCAAAGCGACACGACCCCTCGCCCTCTCATTGTTGGTGCAAACAGTCAGTTCATGAGCCTGATGACCTATCCCCTTGACAAAAAATGTGTCCTTTTGGGGAAATTTTCAGGGGGACCACAGCATGGTAGAGGTGGGACATGCATAACATTTGTTTGAAAAGTGGCTGCTGGAGGAGACAATACTTCCAATATGATATTTAGGGGAGCGCCACCCATCCCTCATATTCTGCAACCAGCCACGGAAATTAGCGCATCTACACGTTTGCTGAATAAATATTCAAGACTCGGTTATGAGGCAGATAAGATGGCTGATGAGCACTGCTAACATCAGCTCGTTTCCATTCTGGCGTTACTTCAGGAAGCGAAGGAGAGCATAAAAGTTGCTACTCATTCTGAGAAAGGGAAGTACTTTTACAGTACTGTTGTAAATGCACATTTTAATTTTGTTGAGGGGAAAAAAATATCTTCTTTTTACAATTACCAATGGACCAAATGGTTGACATTGTTTAAAAACAAAATAGATTGAGATGTAAATGCTTTTTTAAAGCATTTTTTTGCCCCAAATATCAAAATAATACAGTTTAGAGCCCCATGTGCAATACTTTGATACTTGATAATGAACACTTGGGCCAACTAGTATATTTGAACACTTTCAGGGATGGTTACTATAACGGACAGCTTATCATGTTATCAGGTTACAGGATGCACGGAAGGGTTAATGTTGGTCGTGACGATGGTACTTGAGGGGGCTAAGTAATTTTTTAGGTGGCACTTGATGTAAAACGTTTGAGAATCACTGCTCAAGTTGATTCTCTAAATGTACTGCTCCACTATAATTGGAAAAGGAAGGTAACCTTGGTATGTAAATGGTGTCCAAAGGCTACATCCATGGATGAATTGAGTTTAAATCCTGGGGAGTGTGTTCAACATGAATAATATTTGTCAAGTTAGATAAAATGGCGAATTGAGCTCTCACCTGCCTGGTGCTACTGGGTCAGTGCAAATGAAGGATAGGCAACTAGGAGAGAACAGTGTTCATTGTTAAGATTTGTATGTCATGTCAGTGAGACCTGTTCTTCTTTGCTACACTCTTGTTAAAAATGTCTTCTCATTGTTTTATATAGATATGACTTTATATTCAATACAAATATACATATGGAATTTCATTATAAGATATAACTTCTTTTGAATATTCTTGAAGAATCATCAAGTGCAAAAGAGAGGTCGGTTATTGGAAAGCTTTGCAAATGACTCTCTGGACAACCCGATTTAGGACCCTCTAAAGTATTTTTCACCATTTGAACTGAATGGTGCCTTTAAAACTGCCTTCAAATGCTAATTTTCTACTTCAAGTTACAATAGCATGACATGGTTTTAAGGTTCGTTTTATTATTATTATTATATTTCTGGCCAGGGTCCATGTAGAGTCAATCACACTGAACACAAGCAAATCTAGCAAAGAAAGGCCACTGTGATTGTCCCAAAGTCTTCCACAAATGGACCCCGTCTACTACTTAAAATCCCAGAAAAAACGAAACATTAATTTGGATCAATGGAAGTGTGTTATAAATCAATCAGTCACTAAAACTTTTCACAGGATCGTTTTCCATATGATACGAAGGAACCACAAAATGTTCAGACAGTTGAGAATCTAGGGGGATGTTTCCATTCGGGTCATGCAACACGATGAAAGTTTAGCATCATGTTTGGAGACGTTTTACAAAAATACATGCATCATATTAAATTTTACGATATGATTTCTGTGAAGAACTATGTGGTCGTCTTTTATGCTATGCTCCTGATCCCAAGTCTGCAGACGGAAATAACAACTTGGTGTTGTGTTGGGACCGTTTTGTAACCTACGCACAAGATAAACCTTGCTTGTCGGCAGGAATATTTATAATGCGCTTCAATGCAAAGTCTGGTTACTGCTTGGGCACCAACAGTTGGAAGAGTATTATGTATATATAGATATATATATATTTTTTTTTTTAAATGAATTTTTAATTTCAAAAGAAAGCAATTCCTTGACAGCACACACACACCCACACCAAACAAGACAGGAAGTACAAATAGCAGTGAATATTGCATGTGTTTGTACATGCAGTTCTTTCACAAAATGTCATGTCTTTTCCTCTTTTGCAACTTAATTTCCTTTTTTTAAAAAAACGTATATAAAAGACAGTTCAATCAAAATAGATATTTTATCTACCAAGGAGCTATCCTTTTCATGTGGTTTGAAGGTAAACTTTTTTTTTTGTAGATGACCCTTTGTCGCTGTGTTCCTCACAACATCTGAAATCCAACAGTTCCTAATACATTTTCGCAACAGTCCGATTTTGGCGTGCGTTTGACGAAAGGCATCAGGACGCACCCAATATTATAAAAGTAGTAAGGGGGCCATTTCCAAAAAGAGTATATATGTCAACAAATTCTACGAAGATCTGTCGTCATGGGGACTTCCGTCTGAATTCTCTGTTTCCCCTTCAGAAATGGCTTGCATGGGAGCAGTGTAGAGGCGGCTACGAGTACTATAGCGACTACTGTTGGCTACTGGTGGGACCCGAGAACGTCCCTGTCGAGATGCAGCGGTCATAGGCAGGATTTTGGGGGTGAAGCTCTCAGAGTTGGCCCTGGGAAAGAGGCCTGGTATCTGGATTGGGTCCAAGTTGGAGAGTGGCGGCTCCTGGTGCACTGCGGGGGTCTCTTCGGCTTGACCAATGGGGCCTTCCGGAATGGATTCCCCGTGGGTCTTTGGAGTTATAGGGCTCTTCAGAATTTCTGTGGCTGACATGCGGTAACTGGAATCAGATCGGCTACCTTTCTTAAGCAACAGGAGTTTAAACTCTTCATTGGATGTACTGGATTTCTTGGCGCTGCGGTAGATTGGAACAGGGACACGTTGTGACCCGGAAGCAGTGGCTATGGTGGCTGGGGTGTTGAGTGAAGGGGGTGGTGGCATAATGGCATTGGTGACGACACTGTTAGGGTTCGCTGGTGCTGCGGGACAGAGACGAGACTTCACATTTAAGTCTCCCGAATCTTTACGGCCCAGGACCTTTCTCTTGGATCTGAATGGAAAAAGTCACAACCAAGATTTAGACAGCTGGATGAATACTGTCTACATCAAGATCTGAATGTGCTTTTCGTGTAACACCACAATCAACAAACTGACAAAAAAATTAAATGAATACTAATAAAAGAATAAACGCGCTATATTGTATTGACATGAATGAGCTTTCCCTTCTGTTACGCTTCTCAACCTTGAAGGTACTCAAGGCACTTTACTTCTGTCCTGTTATTCACCGACTGATGAAGCAGCATCAGGAGCAACGAAGGGTTCCGTTTCATGCTTAAGGACACTTTGACATGGTCATAGCTCAATACCTTCTACACCACAGCACCACAAGTCAACACACACCCAGAACAATCAACCCTCCCCAACTGTCTCATCAGTCCAGGTACACACACCTCTAATGCATATGGTGTGGACTGTCAGGTTAAGGCTGGTGCGCCACAGGGGGTAGCACACTCTTCAAATTTGGATGTGTAATGTGCAGCTTATAAACCAGTGCTCTCAATCGACTGAATTCTATAGTAAGTATGCCGTGGTAAATTTACAGCACCTGTGTATCATGGCAAACAGATCCTCAGTGGTTCTGGACTTGTTGGGTGATGTTGTGATATCATCATCAAATTTGGCGTCATCCGTCAAAGGGGAAAGTGAGTTGTCAGTGGGTGTGGAATCTGCAACAGAAAACGTTTCCATCACACATGATCTATGTCTGATAACTGATAATGTAGGTTAAAATGTACATGAACTTACCTTTACTGAAATAGTCTTCTGTGTCAGGAGTGGTGGAGTCGTCTTTATTGTCGTGTGGCAGCAGGTGATGGGCACTTCTGGTAGCACCTGATGTCTCTTCCTGTTCATCCTGCACCACTTGTCTTATCCTCCTGGCATCGCTGATTAGGTAAGGGTGCGATGTCTCCACTGTGGTACCAGGCACTTTGACTGGACTAGTCCAGGGCCCTGAGTCCAGGTGGAATCCTCCGGCAAACTCATAGGCTGGAGGGGGAGGGTGATCTGTTCGCATGCCCACCCTGTGACATGTGGCCCTCTGTGATTCTTTTACTGGTTCTTCTTCTTCCTCATCTTCCTCCTCATCTTCGTCATCTTGGGAAAAAGAACGCTCCCCCAAGATCCTAAACTCTGGGTGTGCGTGAGCTGAATGTGTCAGCCCTCTAAATTCTGTGTGTGAGCGGATATGTGTGTGTAGATCCACTGGTGAAGGGTGAGGAGCACGTGGCACTGGCCGATGCAAAGGCGAGCTGTCATCAGAGAGTTCTGAAAATGGGTCTATACGAGTCCTGAACGCTGTCATCGACCAGAAAGTTCCGGGCCCATACCGATCTTGTCTGAGCAGTAGGCTTTCGTACGAAGGAGGCCCATCGGGGTGACGTCCAGGGGGAGTTGGCTGAGAGTGATCAGGGGAGGTGTTGTGGTCCTGCAATGGAGGTCTGGGGGGTGGTCTCCGAGGAGGGAGTGGCCTAGTGTTCATTGGGGGTGGGGCTAGAGTTGCGGCGCTAGTCGAACATTTGGGTTTGGTAACAGTTGCTGCTCCACTGGCAGATTGCAGGCCTGAGCTTGTCACAGTATTACTAGATTTGCTGACAGAGTGAAGCTGCACTGAACGTAAAATTGATGGAGTTATGGTCAACATATGAGAACTAGGAATCAATGCAACAGCGTTTGCACACGGTGGAGGGTTGCTATTTAATGTCTCAGGGACCGACAGCTTTGTTCCAGTGGGAATAACGTTTGCTACTCTGTGTTTGCTGTGGTAAAGTGTGTGCAGGTGTTGTGTTCTGTGTGAGAGTGTGTGTCTGACATGGCCACCGTGAATAATATTAAGATCAAGCTGAGAAGGTGGCGGTGGGAAGTCTGGGTCTCTCTTGTAAGTAGAGGCAATAGAAGGTCCGTCTCTCGGAAGGTGTTGCGAGGATGAAAGAGAGGACTTTCTCTCTGGCACTTTGGGCTTTCTTTTGCCTGTCGAAGGGGACAGCGGGCCTGGAAAGAATGCTGCTGAGGTGGAGGGCACAGTAGAAGTTGGTGTTTCTGATTGACTTGAATAACCACTGGATGGTGATGCCAGACCAGCCAACTTCTCCGGTGACCCAAGTTTGAAGTCTCCAGGCAGGGGGGGTGGACTAGCAGCTCTCGTCTCAGAAGACTGGGAAAGAGTCTGCGATTGTGTGTCAGTGGAGGATGAGCTTTCCGGTGACTTGATACAATCCATGACAGTTGTGTCTGTCGCCGTGCTGGAGTTAGAGAGGGATTTGTACTCACAATTGTTGGACTTCATCTCTGTATTGTGAAGCCAAAGGTCTGCATAGTCAGATTGCACAGCTCCTTCATCCTTAAACGAGTGTGTATCTGCTGAGCTGAAGGACATAGGCTCCACTATATCCACAGTTTCTCCCAGTCCCATAACCCAAGTTCCCATAGGCTCTGCCACAAGACAAGACGTTTGTAAAGGTTCTGGAATGCCCCCAAGTTCCAGTTCCAACTTCATATCTGAGGAAGACAGTGGCAGGTCTTGTTCATTAACCATCTTTGGTTGGTCTTGATCTGCTTGTGTGTCTGTTCCAACATCAACACTACTATTAGCCTCTTTCAGGGAAGACGTTCGCATAGGTGGAGGTGGTTTTAGTTTGGGTTTCCTCAGTGGACGACAGGGCCTTCCCAGCGTCATAGTGCCTGTTTTGTAGTCAGACGAGGCTGAGGAGTAAACTCCTTGGGAAATGGGATGTGCTGCCACAATGTTGGATTGAACACAATCGGTCCCCTGGTCTGCATAGTTATTATATATGTAGTGTCTCTGATTACTCTTGCCAAATTGTTCAGATATGTATAAACCCCCTGTATCAGATGAGCAAGGAGAGCCAGTGTCTTTGTCAGTGTTGTTGGTATTTTCACTGAAACACGTTTGATCTTCAAGAGCTTGTTTGGAGCTATAGCTGTGGTTTTGACATACGTTTTGAGTCTGGTCATGATATTGGTCTGGGTCAAGCTGGTCCTGGTCTGGAGGATATGCCCATTCCCCCTCACTGGCGGTACTGACCCCTGCATCATCCAGCTGGTCTGTTGCTGAGGATGTAAATGAGTTTGACCGGTGGCCTGGTCCTTGGGGTCTCAGTTCAGAATGATATGTGGGATCCATTGAAAACCCCTCATCCATGGCATTGGGAACAGTGTTGAGTGACAGCTCTGAGTCACAATGTGACGAGCCCGTAAGTGGTGGAGAAGAAGGCGGGGGATAGTTTCAGAGGTTTGGGATGGGCAGGTAGAACTGGAACCGCTCCAATTTCCACTGGAGGACTGATGGTCTTCCTTGTGGTCTGTGTGGCTACTCAGCACTCCTGTTGTAGACACAGAGTGAATTGGGCTACTAAATGTATCGGAACTCGAAGAGATCTCGCAACTGCCCGTGTCAGCTTTGCGGGGCAAGCGAGAACGGCCTCTCTCCATCCAGCAATGTTCTAGGCTCCCTTCTCCTCGATCTCTTTCCCCGGACCGTTGCAACCGTTTTAGGCTTCCAAGTTGCAGTGGCTCAGGAGCCGCCTGGTCATCAGTGCTCTCTTCTTCATCCTTCATCATCATCATCTTCAGCCTTGGACTCGGACCGGGCGGGATAAAATCCTCTGGTTCGTATGGTGACAAATCCTCATCCTCATCGTCGTCGTCATCGTAATTGTCATCGTCATCCTCATCGCTATCCGTCAGCCGTCCACCTTCTCGTGGGAGGCTACGAGATCGCAAACGTCCAGTGTGGGTTGTGGTACTTGTGTATGTCGAGTCAGACTGGTCACCAAGGGAAGAAATGTTGCCCGTTGAGTGGGAAAGAGATGCTGGAATTCCCTGATGGCCTCGTTGAGCTCTGATGCGCCTCCTGGAAGGAGCAGCTGTGCCTGCATAGAATACAGTGGCGACACAGGGTTGATCGACAGTCATTACATCACTTGATTACTTGACTACCATTTGGATTTCACGGTGCTTCATCTACAGTGAACCCCTGCATATTCACGGTTGGGCGCTTGCAAATTTGCCTGTTTGCAGATTTTATTTATTTATTTTTAAACTTTATTAACTGCAAAGCTCACTTTTTTGTGTTCAGGCCAAAGCAATACGAGTGTTACTTTGGCCCCATCTCGTGGAATGACATTTTTTAGTTTAAATCAGGTGGTGTGGATTTTTTTTTTCCATCTTATGTTGGCGGTCCCTGAATGCACCTTCTGAACAACGTGAAACTGCAAGTATGTCTTTGCTTTTCTCACGATGCAGCTACTAATTGTAGTCTACTTTGTCAACATTTATGATTGTGTGTACATGCTGAAAGACGAGTTTCATGACTTAACACCGTTTGTGTCAAGGGCTCGTATGCATATTTGTTTGCGTGATATTGTGTCAAATTGTGCTAGTGTGTTATTTAGACTCGTATGCTAGCTATGAGTCTATTTGAAGGTGGCTAGTTTGTGTTGAATAATTGAACTACTGAATCCAGTTGTTGATGTAACTTGGGTTCACGACTGTGTCCATGCGAGATTCGGGGTGTTGTTGCTTCACCGATTATTCTTTGTCTGTTACCGACCACCGTCAATAAATACATCAAACTACTGTATTTCTCTTTTCGCAGCAGGACTTGCAGTTGGTCCCCCCCGCGAATAGCGTGGGTTCACTGTAGTCTGAAATGGCGGATGGTTGTTCACTGTTGCTGTGGCCAACAGATGGTGGTTGTTTTCCAACATATAGCAAGAGTAAAAGGTTGACATGAAATTATCCAGTGATAGTATATTTAGATGAGATTTTATTAGGAATTTGAATGTGTTGTTGTTCGTGGGTAGTTCTTTTAACAACCTGGTGGACAAATGGGAAGGAATGACATGAGGAAACATTCAAAGGAACTTACATGCTATGAGGAAATCATCTGTTTGGCAGCCAGAGTCTCGAGTGTGGTGAAGGCGACCACTAATTGAGAAGTCTTCGTGACACAGCGAGAGTTGGTGCGGATTGGCATGGACAATTACTGTCCGCTCTCTTGCTACCGGTGATTCATCGGAGTCTGAATGTAAAATGACATAGCATGCTGAGTCTCAGTAATGTCATGTTGAAGTCACTTTCATCATGAAACATGAGGGAGAGATGGTGAACCACAAGACTGTAATAATGTGCTTTAGCATATTCTGCTCTGCTAATTTCGTTGTCGTCGTTGTTGAGTTTGTAAAATTGTTGATGCCGCAACAGGATAGCGTTTTTGAAAGTCTCATTTTAAATGCAGAAATATAGGACAATGTACATTACGATTGTACATTGTTTTGTTAGACTGCATGCACATGAAAATAAATACATAAACAAAAAAGAAAACAAAGATGAACCAGTAGATAGCTCAGATCTTTGTGTGCCTTTTCTTGCTTTTGTTTGAGGGTGGTAGTGGTTACATCACGGGAAATAGGAAATGTTCAACTATTAATTAATCATATAAATTAATCCATTTTTTTTTTCGTTTTGGGATTTTAATTGTTATTACACGTGGTCCTCGGTTTACAAACATATACCAAAATGATATTATGGTAAAATATAGATCACTACTTGAAAATGTGTCTTTCCTTGATATATGTTTATATTTTCCGTGGTATTTTTTAGACCATGCCCAATGGTAAATGTAAAGACTATGTATCATTTTAAAAATCAATAATTTTGAAAAATAATTTCGGGAAAGAATCCTCGAGCCCTCTGCAAATGTTTTGATAACCCTGTGTAACTGAAGCAACACAAGATTAGAAAATGCTTTTCAGTAAACCTAATCTGGAGTACCATTCTTTTACCAATTCGTACTACCATTGCCAAATGCAATAATAAATAGGCCTTTGTGTGTGTGTGTGTGTGTGTGTGTGTGTGTGTGTGTGTGTGTGTGTGTGTGTGTGTGTGTGTTTGATACATTGGGGCTTAATTGTATACACACACACACACGTTCATACACACATGAGAATAAAGCACATTTTAAGATCCCTGTTGAACTCCACCCTTTTTGGAGGCACGGGTTGGGGTCTTTCTCATGCAGATGAGAAGAAAATGCTGTGCCACTCCCCATCTACTGGTGGGTGTGCCACATGGGCGCAGAGCTGTCGACCCCCTGAATTATAGTTGGTACGTCATTAGCAATCCACCCAAATTCAATAATCTAAAAGGGGTCCCCAACCGCCGGACCGGTACCAGTCCACGAGGCATTTGGTAGCGGGCCGCACAATAAGAACTTAACTAATTCCGTTGTTTTTATTTTGGAATACGAAACATATTTTATTTTGAAAAAGTTCCCGATTCTCCGTTACATCCGTCTGTGTCACTCTTGACGCACGTCAAACCAAGCTTCTCCGCCACGTGACTGATTACGGCTAAAAACAAAACGCTGGAGCTTGCTAAATGAGTAAAATAAACTGTTTAAGATCGCAAATGACGGCGGCCTTAAAAGTACGTTCGAGACAACAACTCTGCCGGTGTTCTGGATTCAAGTTAGGCTGAATACTCTTGAGATCGCCACAATAGCACTGTTGCTATTTCCGACATGCTACCTGTGTGAGGCGGGGGTTTTGTGCAGCAACTGCGACTAAAACAAAATTACAAAGTAGACTCGACATAAAGCACACACGTCATGTGTCATTGTCTCCTATTACCCCAAGATGGGACCACCCAGTTGCAGCAAATCAAGCTCGGGGCTTGCACTGATTCAGCATTGTGGAGAGTTGACATTTTCATGCACTTTGAATTTGCATTGTATCGTATTTTGAAGGCATTAAACATTACCATAGCGATCAGAGTGTTGCGGGCGATTTGACGCTCCTTGTGTTTATAATTATCTCTCAAACACACCACAGTCTTCATGCAGCTCTTACCATATTATTTTGTCGTATTTATCCGCCACACCTTAAATGCCGGTCCGTGAAAATATTGTCTGACATAAACCGGTCCGTGGGGCAAAAAAGGTTGGGGACCCATGATCTAAATCACTTGTCTTGTGTGCAGATCAGTGCATGTGGCGCACGCAATGTACAGACCGGCAAACAGAAAAACAGACCCAGACCAAAATGTAATGTTCAGACAGACACTGCAGAGCCCCAAATACTCAGATATTAGCAAATAATAAGTCAGTTTTACATAATATGTCCCCTTTAAGTTATATGATTCCTGTGTGGGACCTCATGATTGTACCAAGAAGCACTGGATAAGTATAATAAAATGATCCTTCCCCAGATCTGAGCCATCCACATATCTATAAAAATAAGGCCGAACTAAATAACAATAATACCCAACATACCCATGTCCTGTTGTACTCGTTTGGGTATTCCAGTGATGGTCTTCCTCCTCCTCAGCTTTCTTCTTCTCTGAAGAACCGACTGAGAATGGACAAGGGAGCAACGTGCACTAGCTTCTCGATCAAATCCAACTCCTGAAAAAAAGAATGGCGTTCATTTTCGACTACTACGGGTCACCAGAGGAAAAGTACCAGTAATCAGATTTCGGGGTGAAAGACCCACCTAGGGGATTGAGGGTATTTTTTCATAGTTGTCAAATCGGATGAAAACGTATCAAAGGTGACCTTTGTGTATTTTACCTGTGACGTTAATTGGGATGATACAGGAGGAGACGGCAAGCGAATCATCCGAAGTGGTCTTCTGATCGGAGTGGGACACGTTTTCCTTCGACCATTTGGTCTCTTTGTCTGGGGTGGCGGGGACAGCAGGTGCTGAGGTCTTTGTTTTGTGACCTGTTAACACCTCATCATCGTCTCCCTCGCCTGTTGAGGTAGCCTTCAAGTGAAAGTCAACCACAACAAGCAGTATTAAAATAAGAAAGTAGGCATCCTTGCAGTTGTATAACTCGAGAAAAATAGCCATTGTTGATCCTCCAATTCTGGAATCATTTCTACTATAAATGAATCAGACAGAAGAAACTCGCAGAACAAATGTGAAGATGGGACACACACAAGTTAAACACACAACACAGATCCAATACCTTTCTATTCCAGGGAATGAAGATGCATCCCTCAATAGGATGAAGTGAGTAAAAGCACTCAAACTATGAATAAATGGTGCAACAAAAGAAAAGACAAAAAGATGTCATGAAGAACAATAAAAAGAAAAGGATGAATTCATGAGAGGTTTCTTAAATCACAGTCCAAGATCCTGATGTGTCCTATTTTCTATTTTCCATTATTATTACAAAAACCCACATTTAGATTTTTTTTTTTTTTTTTTTAATCTTATCCTTCAGAGAATATCCGTGTCTCATCGTTTTTGTAGTTACCTTTCTTTGTATGGTGTGACTATCCGCTTCTCGCCCTGGTCTCTCCTACGGAGGCATAGAACACAATAATAACAGTCAACATCACAAGCACAAACTCGCCACATCGACTGAGGCGAGACTTTGCATATCTTTTCGAGATCTGTTCTCGCGTCTCATTCTTACTTTTCTCGGAACGGTTTGGATTTCCGTTTCTCTCACCGTCCTCTCCTTGAAGAAGCGAAACGGAAATAACAGCGGGAGTTAGTGTCATGGAAAAGAGGCGGAGATGTGATGAACGTCTTTAATGAGTTACATTTCCCAATACAATCACGATACATGGTTACAATGGAAATGAATATGAGATGCGAGGACGGCTTTTACCGTGCACGGCGGGATGGTGTCAACCAACGGTCACCAACATTTTTCAAAGTGAGAGCCACTTCTTGGGGACTGATTAATGGTAAAGGCCTACCAGTTTTGTACACACGTCTGAAATATCAAAATGGTCTTTAATTACCTTGACTTATCGGCTAATTCTTTTATTTACCGGTATATATGTGGAGACATTGATCATGTTCATGATTTCTCACAATAATTGTCAATATGATATGGTAGGAATGATGGGAATTTAGATGGAAAAGTATGCGAGGAAAAAGATAAATGTTTATATGGAACACATTGTTTCTGTAAATCTCAGCAAATATTTAGATTGTCAAATGATCACTGGTAAGCAAATTTTTTAGAACATGCCCGTATGCAACATGTTGGTGACCCCCGGTTAGGTGAATTCTATATTTATTGATTTATTTTTTTACCTTCCTGGGTTGATAGTCTAACTCTCGCTCTCGCTCTTCTCTTTCTTGCTGCATGGCAAGACCACAATAAGATTATAGTCAGAAAGTAGTACATTTAAAACCCAAATCTGACCTGTTGTCATCATGACCATGCATGTTTCCTTTCTTGTTTGTCGACTGACTTTTGTGTCTGTTCATCCACCCGTGTTTACAACATTTCTGTCTTTGAGGACAATTTAGAGTGCTCCATTAACCTGCCATGTATGTTTTTGGAATGATTGAGGAAAGCAAAATACCCGGAGAAAACCCACGCAGGCACGGGTAGAACATGCAAACTCCACACAGGAAGAGCCGGTGTCGGAATCAACCTCTGCACTGTGAGGCAGACGTGCTAACCAGTCAACCGCTGTGCCTCCATATATCATTTTAGAATTTTAAAGTTACTACAGTTATAGGCTAGGAATACATTGAGCCCGTTGATTTTTCCAAATGAAACATTTTAATTCTTTCATTATATATAAAACCTGTCATTTCTTGAGTTAGATATTAAATATTAAAAATCGCAAAGCTGATATCGCAATATTCAACATTAAACATTAAACATTTTGCATCTTGCATCTTTTTCCAAAAGCTCACGTGCATACGATAAGCTGCTGTCTTCAATATTGCAATGCCATCACTGATAATTGCAGCACCACCGGTTGCCAGGCAACAGAAATTAGCATCGATTTTACAGTACTTGTAAAAACGGTCAAACAACTGTGATTTTTAACACACGCGGCGCATCACCACATACAAACATCCACATACTGTTTTCTTTCTGTTCTGAGGGAACAACAACTGTTCCCGGCACGTACAGTAGTTATCTTGTCAGCCTCTTGTTCTCGCTCTAAATTATGTCACATCTCCATCCAGTAGACCTCGGCGCTGCCCGACATTTGTGGCACAATGTTGAACTGCACTGAAGGCATGCAACTTGAAATTCTGACTTGTCATTCTCCACACAGTACATAAAAACACAATGGCCGAAAAATCCAGCAGGGTTCAGTGTAGGTGAGCAGGTTTACCGGGTGAACAATAACCTGCCCGTTCCCGCTCATGCTCTCATTGCGACCGCGTCCTGCTTACCGCTCGCGCCAGCCGACTTCTCTGTTGCCGTCTGATGGAATGTGGTGAGGGGAAGGTGGGTATAGCGGGGACCGTTGAGATGGAGATAGTCACCCTGTTCCTCTCCCGACTCGTGGGCCGCTCGTTCTGTTTTTCGTCTGAAATTTGTAAACACTTTGGCATGAATATATGCATCCAAAAGGACACAACGGAACTCCGGGCCACAATAGTCATCACCTCTGTGCAGGGCTCGGAGGCTGAACTGAGCGTTTTTGTGCAGTTCCTCCAGACACGGTGGTCGGGTGCACGGATGGAACACGTTGTGTTGTTGATGCCATGGGGCCTGGTAGTGAACTGACAGCTTGCTCTCGATATCCAAGTTTGACACGGCTGAAAAAGGAGAGAAAAAGAGGGAGGGAAACAATGAAGATTTGTGAGTAACTTTAGAGCAAGCAACTTGGTATGCGTTTATTTTGAAGGGTGTGTTGGCATTTTAAGTGTACATAGAGATCCCATTCCATTATTTCATTTAATCACCAAGCAACGAAAATACACTTTTTACACAATTAATGCATGACACCATTACCCACGAAACGCGAAAATGGCATCGTGCAACAGCACCTTCTACTGGTAACACTACTGCACTACAACGGCAGAGGCAAGAGACTGTTCTGTCCCTCGTCACGTCTCCAATTTGTCTTCGGGGATTTGTAATATGCATTCTGGTTTTCCATTGTCCAGCTAATGTGTTTAATATATATGTTTTATAGAATTTGTTTTAAATTTTTGCTATACGTTTAGTTTTGCTGTGTGTGCTTTAAACTAAAGATAAAGTGTGAGGGGAGGCAGACAGAATTCCGCCTCCACAAAATGGTAGGCAGCCTCGTTTTAATGTGACTGTGGTAGCCACACTGAAGGGGGTGGGGGTGGGGGTGGGGGGGTACGAGAGCACACAAGTTCACGTTGGAAACGTTCTTTTGCGCCTGGCTAGCAAGCCTTGAGGCTGTTGTTATCAAGCTGCTCCTATACAGTGGGGAATGAACCCAACACTTTCGGACAGTTTCTTATCTTTCTGGCCCAAAAGAGTTTTGATCTTGACTGCATCAGAGGTGAAAAAGTTACTCCGACTTCCACTTGCTGTCAGTGTCTGTGGAAGGATCATTAAAATCCCATTAAGAAGACTTAAAACATTCATTCGTAATAGGACTCATTAAGGAAGACTTACTTGACTGGAAATAATCTCTTATCTAGATGGAGATACGTACTTCTGAAGCCCGAAGAAAGTTAAGACAATAAAATGTTTAGAATTCAAACTCAAATAAGTTCAGACCATGCAGGAAATACTCAAAAAAAAAAAAAAAGAGTTTTTGATATTCTTTTGTGGAATGGTCTTTGTTTAAAATATTTGGGCATGATATGACTTGTTTGTTTTTTATAATTTCGGGACATATTCTCTCATGTGCTTGAAATTATGAAGAAGGTTTTCTGGAGGTCAGAGTGTGTTGTGATGAACCATAACAAAAAAACTAAATGTATCGGAATATGCCATCTTTGTTGTTTACATTCACCTAGATTACTTTGTGGTAAAAATTGGCACAATCTGAGTGGGAAATAATCTGACTTTCCACCTTCCTTGAGTTCAGCATGAGGACTAGCGCCTCTTGAAGGTGAAACATCATATTGCACATTTCGATTCAATTAACATCTAGTTGTGTCCCCCCGGAACCTTTCCTCTGCAGTTCACTGAAAAATGTGTATATTTGTGTCAACTCAACATATTTCTGTGCTCTAGATTTGCCACAGGATAACACCACAGCTCTGGCTCATAGGAAAGTAGTAATTGGTCTCAAAGAAATATGTTGAAATCAAACATCTCGACTGCACACACATAAGCAATTGCACTTGTCGCTAAAGATTCATATGGTCCAGGCCCTCATTTCTGCTTTGCATGCCAAGTACCGTATTTTCACGACCATTCGACGCACCGTGTTGTAGGGCGCAGTCTCAGTAACGGGTGCTATTTCTGTATTTTACACATACACAAAACGCACTGTATTATTGGGCGCAGCCAGGCATGGTAAAACATACGCCAGTTTAAACATACGGCATGCATGCACGCACGCTAAAAACACGTTAGCTTGAAGCATAGCGTAGCATGCTAAGACATGCTAAAAACATGTTTTTAAAAAGGCAACGGAAGCAAAACTGAGATCGGTTGTACTTTATTTAGCCATCTTACAACGTACTCACGTTTTTCGATCAATCATCACCCAGAAATCCATCAAAGTCCTCATCTTCTGTATCCGAATTGAACAATTGTGCAAGTACCGGTAGTCCATAAAAAACGCCGGGTTCCCTCTCGTTGTCAAAGTCACTCTCATTGCCATGTGGCTCCACAGAAATGATGCTCGGCCACTTACACGCCCACCCTTCACTGATTGGCCGGCTGCTTTCCCGCACGCCTGGTCTCACTCGCGGCCACTTACACGCCCACCCTTCACTGATTGGCGGGCTGCTTTCCCGCATGCCTGGCCTCACTCACGTCCTCACTCACGGCCACTTACACGCCCACCCTTCACTGATTGGCCGGCTGCTTTCCCGCATGCCTGTTCACGCTCACTTCCGCCTTTTCTCTATATAAACAGCGTGTCGGCTCTCAGTCAGGATTTGGAACTCGGCTCATACACTAGACGCTCCGCACTATAAGGCGTCCTGTCCATTTTGGAGAAAATTTAAGACTTTTAATGGCGCCTTATGGTCGTGAAAATACGGTAGATGTTTTGGTTCTGTGTCATTTAAACTTGACTGACTGTTCTCACAAGGCATCCAGTTTTCTACCATTTCAGTCCCGAAAGAATGTTGCTGCAGCGGATGAGTCAGGTTGATGTGAGCAGCCAACATGGACTTCACCTCAGTGCATGCGTAACGTTTTGTCTAAAGGCGCACTCAACTGCATTATAGGATCATTTAGGGCCATCTGCGCTGATTAAATTGGCGCGCGAGTTCGCATACTCTGCATCGCATGTTACACATGCCCACAATTACCCTCCCTCATGTCAGAATAGATGTAAGTTGTCGGTCGATTTTCAAAACTCATTTTCAAACCTCTGGCAGCAACAAGTGTTATATATGACCCGATTTCTTAATTCTGCTCTTTATTATGCAAAATCTGAACATCTGCAACACAGGATTGTGTTTCACCAAGTTGTGCTTCCGTCTGACAAGAAATAGTCCTGTGAGTCATCGGCATATAAAAGATTGTATTGAGTTTTGTTGAACCCATTCGGAGAGAAAAAGTCACATGACAAATGGAGAGTGCGTAATAAATAATAATCAGTAATTAAAGGTTAAAAAAAAACAAGCAAACAAAAAAAACCTGTCACGAGACAAGACTAAGATGTAGAAGCATCTAATAAAGAATCCATGAACAGAAAATCAATAGTCCAAACGAGAGTGAGACAAGTCAAGATGTTGGTGAGTAAAAAAAAAAAGTCATTAAGCGAGGCCGTATTAGTGTGTATCTGGGTCAAGCAACACTCCACAGCGCAAAGTGCAAAAGCTTGTCGTAGACTGCTGTTACATATCAGTTGTGGTCACAAGTTTACTGGAAGAACCAGTTGCATAGAGCAGAACAAAAGCCGAAGAGCAGTCGCGTCATACTGTGTCTCAACGCCGCAGGTTGGTTATAAAGTACAATCATTGGTGATTTTAACCCTCACATGTGGTTCATTTTTAATACATGCATCGTATGGTCAAGAAGACCCTCGTCATAATTGCCGAAATCGCATTTGTGAGTTTTCAAATGTACGTACTTCAAGCCTGTCTGACAGTAATTGATGATGAATACTTCATCAATAATGCAGAGAAAAGGGGAAAGTGTATTTTTGCAGATGACCCTTTCCAACAGGTGCATTTTTCTGCAGGAACCTGTGCAAATGTGGTGGAATGCCTTTTTTTTTTTAAACGTAGGAGCACAGTGGTTACTATCCTTAAATGTAGGAGCACGCACTGTAAATCTTGCAAAGTATGGTCAGTAAAATGTTCACATTTCAACTCGTTTTCACTGTATAACTGACAAATGGGCTGTGGAGCAGAGACTTTTCAGCAACAAAAATTATTCAGGCGGTCCGGTGCTCGAGTGGTTAGCGTGTCAACCTCACAGTGCGGAGGTGCAGGATTCGATTCCGGCTGCGGTTCTCCCCGTGTCTGCGTGGGTTTTCTCCGCGTACTCCGGTTTCCTCCCACATTCCAAAAACATGCATGGCAGGTTAACCAAACACTCCAAATTGCGCCTACGTGTGAGTGTGAGCACAAAAGGTTGTTCGTCTCTGTGTGCCCTGTGATTGGCTGGCAATTGGTTCAGGCTGTCCCCCCGCCTACTGCCCAAAGATGGCCGGGATAGGCTCCAACACCCCCCTTGTGAGGAAAAAATATTCAACAATAATAATTATCCCCCAAAAAATTAAAAAAATCTGCAAATGTTACCGTACATACACGCGTGAGTACCGTAAATGAAAAGTTTTCTTTTACTCTCAAATATTTTAGGCAAAATGCCACCATTTAAGGGCAGTCTGGAATCCTGCAATGTTTTCTGGACTGTTTCAAACTCCGCATCCCCACCCTTCCATTAACAAAAAAAAAAAAACATCTCCATGTAATTCTTTGACCATTTGGAGATTTCACAAGAGCCTTCAGAGACCGACAGCAACAGTATAAATTTGTGCTGGAACGTGTGAAAATGTGGTGGACCCGCCGCCCCAAGCAACTACGGGGATTGTTTCAAGTTCCCTCTTGAGAACTGTTCCCACTATCCAGTAAGAATACACACATTTATGGTAAATATAGATTCCCGTTACTACCACCATTTTTCTTGATTTAACAGAAATGTTTAAATCTATTTGAATAAATCTGGCTCAAATTTGACCTGCAACAGCCTCAGTGTTCACAAACTTTGTCGTAGCCGTTCAAAAGAATTACTTTTTTTTTTTTTTTTTTCGGTCACATTAGGAAAAGTGGTTACATTTCATGATGAAAGGATGACTTTTATGGTAGATTTATGGCTTCCAAAATGGGTTAAATTGACCTGCACGGTATGTAAAGGTAAAACCGCTATGCTAAAATTACTAAATTCAATATCAAAACATACAGTACACCCAGTAGATGACCATCTTTTTGGTGTACGTTCTGTCCGCAGAACACTTCATTCCACCGATGACGTGAGAATACAATGATTGAAAAACTCGGTTTCATCCCTACCTTTCGATGGCACAGGGACACAGCCAATCCCGAGACAAGTCAAAGCCATCATTCCCTGCTGTTCACCAGTTCCCCCGTTTTCCCTCCTTTCTTTCTTTCTTTGCCACTCATTCCATTTCCCTTGTATGTCACAGGCACTCTCGCAAACTCAGCTAAAAATATTTCTGTGCAAAGCGAAACATTTAGACAGGCAACATCTGTAGTCACACAACCTCCCCCTCCACCTCCTCAACCGCCCACCTGCTGTCCCCTCTTTCCCCTCCCCTCATCAAATGAAAATATCTCTCCTTGCTTAGTCCGGTGGAGAAAGTGGAAGTCTTTTTTTTTTTTTTTTAACTCCTCCGGAAATAACTTTGTACTCAAAAGGGATGATATTTCATGACAAATGCTTGGCGTCGAGCCGTATTTTTCACATGGAACACTGCCCCCATATTTTGAGAGTGATGGTAGGTTCCTGCTTGGGCATGGCTTGTCCCTGACTGTAATCTCCTCATGATGCAGTAACATGTGGACAGGGGGTGGAGGGGTGGGGAGTCAGCTACCAAGCATTAAATGCATTAATCCGCCACATGCTGCGAATTTGCATCACATGCTTCTATGCAGTAAGTGACCATTGAAGTATGCTCAACAGCCGCTCACTTGCGTTGTTGTAAAATCCACTAGTCATTCAAACACAAGGGATCTAAAAAAAAAAAAAAAGAAGCTAAATCTTTTACAAACACAGAAGGAGAAAGGACTCTGCTCAAAATCTACTACAATCTGGAGATCTAGATGTCACTGATTCTGGACGACTGTTGGCAGTTGACTCGATGAACTTTTGAGTTTTCAACCCCAGCTTGATGAGATACCAAACAAATAGAAAAACACTTGTTTTTAAATCAGAAGCACATCTTGAACCATAATGGCTGAGTATTGAGTTTATTTATTGAGGCTTATTTGACACCAAATCCAGCATACTGCCTTCCTAGTGACAAGGAAAAATGGCTTATTTGGCCAAGTATGTGCATTTTCCCCTCATACAAGAAACCCGTTGAATCATTTGAACAAGTAGCATGCGAGTGATCAAGTGGAAAGCATGAAAATGTGAGCAGAGTATGCAGAGCCTGACCACGTAGACATGAGCAGTTTCGACGCTAAGAACTAGCCGGCAGCCACCGAATGAAAACCGCAATCAATGATGTCGTCTTTTGATCAGTCACATTTGCAGGTAGCAATGATGCTAACGGATATAGGATCATAACTTATTATTACCTTATAAGGCGTATTTATAATTCCCGATTGGTTCATTTCTTAGTAGATGACCATGTTATTTGATGTTATTCTGCATTTGTTGCACAGTAGAATAACACTGTTTGAAATTATTTAAGAAAACAAATCTAGTTCAATAAAAAGTTTAATTATAATCATTTTTATTGTCAGTACCGGTGCTTTAAAAAATGGCAATTTAAAAGCAATGGTTGCCGATCCGCGAACAGCATGTGCTTGTCTCAACTGGTCCGTGACGCAAAAAAGGTCGGAGGCCACTGCTGTAAAGTACAATTTATACACCCCCCCCTCCAAAAAAACCCCAAACCAAAACAAAACGATTATATGTCCCCTTTAATCAAACAATTATGCCTGATAGAAATGAGACCCCCTCCTCCCTTGTCAAATTTCAACCATAGTCTCGTGATTTTTTTTTCTCTTTTCAGTGAGGCCCTGATGTGCCTTTGAACTTCTTTGCATCCATATTCATAATGTTCCTGTGTATCTAATTCTCCCGACCAATCTCTTTTTTGTGTGTGCTGCACACCTGCCCTATTGTATCCTGGCCCTCTTCTATCCTGTATCCCCTCTGTGCCCCCTCTGACCTGCAAATCATTTCTGGCAGCAATTGTGTGCGTTTTAAACGCTCATTTAGATTCATGTTCATGGCCTCTCTGTATTGGTTAGCAGAGCTGAGTCGCAGGGTCCAACATAAGCCTTTTTTTTTTTTAAGTCACTGTTACATCACAGCTAGCTTGCCAAAACAGGGAAAATATCAACAAAATCACTGCAGGTTCAATGTATGAGGCATTATCCTGCTACTGAAATTTTTTTGCTGCCCCCTAGTGACAAAACACATCACGCACATTGAAGATGAACCATTAAGAAAAAGTGAAAGGACTGACAACACGTTATCAAAATAAAATGAGCATGATGAATATAATTAAAAAGACAATTAAATTATAGTTGTGTGATATGTATGGTGAACATTTACCATAATTGGAGTTGTTTTTTGGAAAAAAATGAAAGTATGAAAATTTATGAATAGTACTAGAATGTTGAAAAATACATTAAACACAGCAACGAATGTCAACAGCACTTTGTAGTATTGTATTTAGTAAAGGAGTATTATTACTGTACATTAAAAAAATGGTTGCCAGTCCGCGAACAGCATGTATTTGTCTCAACCGGTCCATGGCACAAAAAAGGTTGGGGACCACTGTTCTAGCATATGTTTTTATTTTTCAAGAGAAAGAAAAGAATTGCCCTTCTTCCATGAAATTGACATTTAATCTTCAGGCATACATTCCTGCTATACTGTAACCATTGGAAATGGTCGAAAATAAACCCAACATCTGAATTATACTGTATAAAAGGTACAGTATGAGATGTTTTAACGATGTGTACAATTCTAAAATGTCTTCAAATCTGAGTAGAAAAGCGGCACCAGGGAGTAAGCGTTTGAATATTTTATGTTGTTGTTTGATATCTCCGTGTTCAAGCTTTTCAAGGCTTCTGCAGTGTTTTCACCAGCCCAATTTTACAACAGTGTTCCTTAAGAGGCTGAGTATTAGCTGTGTGTAAACTAGAGCGGGAAATTATTCTCATCTATTCTGCTCTATTCCACTCAGCCAACAACTACTCTTATTTGGATGTATCTTCTCAGCAAAGGGTAATCACAAAGATCGAAGGAGAGTTGTTTCGAGACAAATGTGATTTTCCAAACGTTGCCTCGATTCACCAAAATGAAATGTTTCCCCGGGAAATGACCCAGTTCCACTTGGCTGCTGTAAATAATGTAATCTCTTCATCTATTTATGTCAGCAACGTATAGTGACAGAAATTAAATGTTCTTCCACAAACTGGCAGGGGGTACCCACTTAACCTGCATCTCCACCTGATGCCACTCCGACAAAAGAAGAATAACTTTGTCTTCAACTAATCGGGACCAGACTTCACACTGAGCAAGTACACGTGTGGGTAAATTCAGAGGGGATTATCATTATTTCAATAGATGAACTGTTTCTGTGACATTTTTTTTAATTCATGGCGATGTGCCGTGAGATTTTTATTCATGTGCTTTGGATCGATAAAGAGGTGGAAACAACACAAGGCAATGGGCCATTTAAACTGTTGACAAACAAAACTGTAGTCCTGAAGCATGTGAACAGTGTCTCACGGCGGTGCCAAGCAAAAGGTCCGAAAAAGACATTCCATATGTGGTCATATTGTGCGTGTTCGACAATGTATCGGCTATGTTATCGGAATGGCACAAAACAAGCCGTCGCCCGTGTTATTTTTAACAGTGTCTCCATGGAAACGGGCATATAGGCAGCAAATTGGTGACTTGTGCTTATCTTTGGGGAAGACTCCGACTGCTGGTCATTGTGTGTGTGTGTGTGTGTGTGTGTGTGTGTGTGTGTGTGTGTGTGCACGTGCTTATACCGGTTGTGTGGATTGATAACAATTTTTATTAAATTGAACTTATTTTACAATGCAAACTTTTAAATTTGCACTTTTTACATTAGGCGTAGAAAAATAAGTAGTGTGTTTCCGGTAACATGAAATTTCAGCATAGGGTCGGTAGGTCGGACAAAGTTTTTTTTTTTAATTTTTTTTTCTCCCTCCCTCCCCCATCAAAAACGTAAACAAAATAACCATAAAACATAAAACAAGGAGACATTGAAACCAGTGCCGGATGCTCGTCTGTCAAAGAGGGGAAGCTCAATTTTGGTCAACATCATAAAATGTGTCCGTTTATTTATACGCAAATTCTACTCTAGCTCCGTTCCTTTTCAAGAAAATGATCTGTGAGCCTGTCATACCAACAAGGCGTCTTTTCCCGGTACTTAGTGTCCTACAACTATAGGAACTACAATAAACCCCACCAGAAATAAAAGATTAACTTGTCGCTAGTTGTTTGTTTACAACAAAGAGTGTCGCTAAAATGATTAGGAGAAGTCTCCAGCTCAACTCGGAACAGAATGCGAGTTTAAAAATTGCTCCCGACGGATGTCTACACTAAAAGCTCGGTGACTGGCTCATTTCAATGTCAATCGAACTGGCACACAGGTTCAGACAGATCATCCAACCTGATGCCGAAAAGCCTGGCGTCCGGTACCCTCCCACTGCCATCCAGTCCCAGAGATGACGAGCGTCCGTGGGCGGGACAAAAACCAGCTTGTATCCAATGACTCGTCTCCGTTCAACGCATTGGGACAACCTACCCTGAACTCACTACCGTTTAAAGCACAGCGAAGCTGCGGTATGAATGAGAAGGGAGTCGCGTCGTAACCAGTAAGAAGAAGCTGATTCGGAACAAAAGTTGAGCACGTTGTAGCGCATATTTAGTCAATGACATGTACACACAATGAAATTTACATACATATATTTGATTACTTATTCTTTGACATTTTAGGGGAAGCCGAGCAATCGCCACTGATTGAAACCCCCGCTCGGCGGCGAGAGAGTTGGGTACCCAGCGGCTGGGTGTTACAGCCATCTCGTTACCTCTGCGTCCCGCGTCCGAGACGGCCCGTGGTGGTCGTCAAATAGTTCGCTGAATCTTTTCGATATAGCAGTGGATGCTATTTTCTTCATATTATGGTGCGAGCATGCGACTGCAACACACAAAACGCGGTTTAAACTGTTGTCGGAGATCGTGGCCGCCGCCATGATTCAATGTTGTTGACAGACGACAGGGCAAACGACGCAACGTGAATATCGCGAGAGTTTGCACCAATGTAAACGCTCTAAATTCATCTTTCCTTTTATTATTTATAATTTTGTCTGTGGTTTTATTGTTCTTGTTTTGATTGTAAAGTGTCCTTGAGTGTTTTGAAAGGCGCTTATAAATGAAATGTACTATTATTATTACACAAAAATGTAGAAGGTTTGAAAAAAATGCCGACCGGTAAGTTTTTTTTCGAGGTAGAAATTCTCGGTCGGTCGGGTTACCGGAAAAACATTACTTTTTTTTCTACGCCTTAGCATGCCTGTCGTATTTATTGCCATCTGGTTGTCGCCAAGAGTGAGAATCATTTCAGAGGCTGAACTTATGTTGACGTGTTATTTCACTGTACCAATTAATCTTTCTTAAATGTGCATTTTCTTATTTATTTATCATGCTGTAAATTACGGGCTACGAAAATAACGATCATGATGTCGAACGTTGTTTTTTGCTTCCTGCTCACCATGCATATACTGCCACCCACATTCTCCAATCCAGAGATTTTATTCACTTACATCATCACTTACGAAAAAGTCTGAAGTGTTTTTGGTCGATCAGCTTTTCAATTTTCTGTCCCAAATGACGGAAGCACTCTGTAACAATTAACAAAAGTCATCACATTCATTCCACTACCATCATTGAAAAGGTTATTGACGGAAACTGCACGTTTGCTGCACCTGTTTTTTTTAGCCTCTTAGCAACTTTTATTCACTACGTGCTATGATGGAATGGCAAGTACGATGTAAAAACTGCCTTAAATTATTTAATATTGTGTCAATATGTAATTACAGTACAGTATTTCACATTGCACAGTTTATATGTAGTCAAGTTCACCTTTATCGAGTCAAATGTGACTCAAATTAAGTTTGAGTCACACAGGTCCGAGTCCACATTAAGTCGTGTCCACAAAATCAGAGTCCAAATCCACGTCCAGATGGGATTAAGGGTAACATTTAAGACACAAAACTACTATTTTCAAGATAACATGCTGAACACCCGTCTAAGATGGCATGGAACCCTTTGCGTTATTGACCGTGTCTGCAGATTAATAACAACTTTTTGTGGTGCCTCTGCGGGTGTCCAACAAAGTTCGACGTGGTGCCATATGTCTCCGAAATTGTTTTCTTTCAGAATCTGCGGGTTGCTTCATGATTTTTTTTTGTTAAAATTGAAGACATAGTGGCTAAGGCCAGTTCTTAATAGTTGGTCAAATTACATTTTATAACTGCGCTGAGGGCTGATATGAGTGGAAGAAAAAGACTGTGTGCTTTGGTGCTCGCGGTCAGGTTAGCCAATCAGATGGCAATTCTGATCTTCTGAAAAACTTCATTTCAATTATTGTCTTCTGAAGGAGGATGTTAATTTTCCGGAATAAAAACAAGGTTGTACTCTGTTGAGTTGATAAAAAATATTTTGCGAGTTCAATGGCCGAGTCTGAGACAAGTCTGAGTCAAGCCCGAGACAGCAAAAAAAACCAAAAAACAAAACAAAACATTCCGGAATGTTTCAACCCTCGTGTGTCTTTGCATTTGCCTTGATTTTGCTTTTTTTCTACACTGCATTCTGTTTCCAGATCACTATTGCGATGAGAATCTGTTCTCAATTGCCTTATAAACGGAAAAAAAAACAAAACATTAATAGTTCTTGCTTTGTAGCGGAAAAGTAACTTACTTGTGGTTCATCGCTTTTTCTTCAGAGCCGTTTTCTGTTCTTTAGCTTCTTTGCGTCGTATCGGTAATCGTCACAGGTGGCCTGTTGCTTTAAATAAAGGATTATGGGTAATATCCTTCCTTATACGGTGATACCTCGGCTCACGAACTTAATTGGTTCCCAGAAAGTGTGTGTGAGCCGAAAAGTTCGTCTTCCGAACATTTATTTCCCATAAGAAACCATTAAAATGAGAATAATCCGTTTCCAGGTCCCCATAAACATAATTTTCTACTAAATAAGCCTTAAAACTACACATAAATACACCTTATTTTATGTATAATAAATGTGCTATTGTATTGAAATTAAAGAAAGAAACTGTACTGTATAATAAAGTCGTTTTATTTACCTTTGTGATCGTAGTTGATGGCTTGATGGAATGGAGTGGGAGAGAGAGGGAGGGAGTTACGGTTTGGAAGGAGAGTCACCTTCCATAAGGACTGTAGGTAACTCAACCTCTGGTCTGGCTTCTCTTCTTTGCTTCTTAGAAGGAGACTATTTCTCCTTTTTGCTGACTAAAAACCTCTTAATTGACACATGTTGCGTGTTAGCGTACTGGTACTGGGACGCTAAGTCACACAAACGCACACCTCGTTCGTGTTTTTCAATGATCTCCTTCTTCTGCTCGATCGTAATTTTCGTTAGTGTTTTCTTAGGCTTAACACTAGCCTGTGGTGGGGTCTTTTTCGGTCCCATAATAGCAAAAGTGTCTATCAAACTCAAACCACGTCCGCATTTAAACAAAGGGGGTGACGAACTGGGACGCCGTGAGCGTGCGTCATCTTCTCGCGGCCGCCACCGTGGCGCTGTTCGACCGCTTGGTTTGGTTCGTCCGCCGAAAACTAGTTCATCAGCAGAGACTATATGCTCGCGAAATTAATGTTCTTGAGGCGAAAAGTTCGTGAGCTAAAGCGTTCGTGAGCCGAGGTATCACTGTAGGTGCGTCAGGAGTAATCTATGCTCATAGTGGGTTAAAAGTGGCATCTTTCCTAAGCGCTGTTAAAATTCAAACCATCTTTCCACTCGCTCATACAGGATGATAGGTTGATTATTTTAGTTATCATACATTCGCTTATTATTAATGTTACATTAATATTGATTGATTGATTATGCTTGCAAAGAAGAACGCTTATGCCTGCAATCATTAATTGAAGAACGCTTATGCTTTTAATAAAGATATAATGCTTGATTATAAATGTGAATGATTAACATTTACATTTATAATCCTTTTATTCATTATATGCTCACCTATATACTTATGAATGCTTAGTGCACTGTGTGAAAGGTTATGGAATGAGATAAGTTTTACAGACTAAACTTATTTCAGGAACGCAACCACCCTTTCGAGGACGTGGTTGGAATGAGATTGTTGGGATTCAGATAAACAGGAGCAAGGTTCAACAGTGGATGGAGCCATCAACACCAGCTGCAACGTGATGTTTTTGTAACAATAGCACACATGTACGTAATTTACACTCACATACACACACATAGTCAAACAAGTTCAGTGTGTCTCCAACAGCCCCCACCCTTTAGGTTGGACACACCTATGTAGTAGATTTCCCAATAAATAAGGTGGTGAAGGAGGAGATCGTTAGGGGTGACGTGCGGAGAACTGAAACCTAACGCTTCTCCTCGTTCCTCCTGGTACCAGAATTGAGTCTCCTGTCTCCTCCTTGTGTTTTATTCCTGAGTGTCACATTGATAAACCTGACATTTTTGGGGCTCGTCCGGGATCGCAATATACCTGACGCTCCAGACGCTGAGTCGACGGCCAGGAAGACCGTGGCCACGGCAAAACACCCTTTCCGGGACTGGTTTCGCCTCGCCTGGGGCCGAGGGTTGACGCGAATCCCGAGGAGAGAGGACGACTCTTGGTGAGTAGGGCGGCGGTGTCCTGTACGCACTTAAACTCCGCATTGACACTCTTTCAAGGGTTGACTGAGTGTTGCGCCGGGTTTTTAGAAGACAGAGGTCAGGGTGGTCTTTGAACCTGTTTCTAGTTGGAACTTTCTCAGGGCCGGTGTTGAGCCTGAGAGGGGTCCTTTGGGAAGGAACTCTTTCAAGCGTTGATTGAGTGTTTGCGCCGGCAAAAGACGTGGTCTTTAACGCCGTTTAAAGCCCTGAGCCATACTAGTCCCTATCAGGCATATAGACAGAGTATAGTCTTTAAAACTGTTAGGGCGACGGTGTCCTGCGCGTGCTTAAACTCCGTGTTGTAAATATTGTCTTTAGAACTGTGAGAGCGACGGTGTCCTGTACGTAGCGACTGTGTCCTGTCGTGCTTAAACTCCGTGTGTAAATAGTGTGTGTGTAGAACGGTACCTAGGTTGAATGTAATCGAATGAAATGCGCTTCATGGGTGACTGTGTAACTGTGTGAGTGGAGGTTTGCTACCTCATTCGAACAGGACATTTGGTGTGACAACTGTCTGAGGAAGCAGATGCAAGAATTTCCCGCCACTTTGGTGTACTTTGGTACACTTTGGTGGTAGAAGGTTGGAAATTCAAAATCAACAATTCGCGCAGAAATAGGGGCAGAGGAATGCCAAGAAAGAGACGTGGGACTGATCCAGGGGAGATTATTTGTTGGAGTTGTGGGGCGAAAGGCCACGTTTCCCGTGGCTGTCCCAAGAGTAAATTTGTAAGTGCATGATGAGACATTCCTGCTTCTCAGAAAGAGATAGCAACTTTCCTTGTTGGCTTCATGATGGAAGGAAGTTTCATTTTGAAGGAACACGGAAAGTGACAGTGGCGTGTTTGACGGTAAATTGCTGGTGTATATCGATATTTGGATGAAGTGTTCTAGCGGATGACATTTCTCTTGAAACAGGAGAAGAGCCATCACGGCTCCTGATGTGGGAGAAATGATGGTCTTGTGTCATGAGATTATGTAAATTCAGTTACAACGTTGCTATCCTTGGATAGTGTTGTGCTTTCCCTCATTATGAAATTTAAATTTAATGACTAGTTGAAGAGTTGAAGCTATGAACTACCAATCATAACGTCGAACATACAAATTCATGTTGGTTTGAGTCATGAAAAAAAATGTAAGATTTTAAGCCATGTCTCATTTGTGCATACACAGGCTGGATTTCTAATTTCGTTCGTCACAAGAGCAAAATCGTCCAGCTTTAGTCAATGTTTATGTTTCAAGGTCACATGTGGAGAATTTATATAATAATCAACCTATCACAGGAAAAGAAGGAAAACTGAAGGCATGCATGTCTCAATTTGGAACGGCCTGTATGTGAGAATCTCTAGAAAAAGAATTGCCTTAAAAACCTGCGAGAAAGCAGGGGCGCGAATGACAAACCGCGACACGGTGGGGGTACATTGTACGCTGTATCGGTCTTGATGTGATGCAGAGGGGTGGGGACTACCTTAGATAACCCGAGCTGGGCTCCAAGTGTCCTCGACAAACCAGCAAATGTAAAGCATATAAATGAGCTGGGAGAAAAAAAAATCTGACTCCGGGAATAAGGAAATTAATAATTGAGGTACTGCGTTGCAGCGTACTCAATACTTAATCTTCATTTTTTATCATCGGGATCAATGCGTCTGTCCAGTGAGAGAGATGTTCTCTTTATCATTGGTTTGGATGAGGGCTCGTGTCATTGAGGACATTCCCCTATGTACGTCTTGCTTTAGAAGCCATCTGACAGTTACTGAGCGAACATATCGTTTCTATGGAAACAACTTAAAGATTAAAGCTGTGAAGAGACAGAGCCTTGCCAGAGAGAATCCCACAATGCCTTGTGCCTGGGGATCTATGGGAAAGAGAAAGGCGGAGGCACATTGTCAAAGTAGCGCGCGTGTGTGTGTGTGTGTGTGTGTGTGTGTGTGTGTGTGTGTGTGTGTGTGTGTGTGTGTGTGTGTGTGTGTGTGTGTGTGTGCGTGCGTGCCCACTTGTGTCTTTGCCAGCTGCAGAGGTGTTGTGCTACCAATTGGCTCTGTATTATGACTGTTTGCGACACCAAAGTCAGCATCTATCAGTCAATCCTTCTCAGACCCCTCCCGCCAAAATCATCAAATACTACGGCGCGAATTAAAAAAAAAAAGCCTGAGAAACCCAGAAAATTACACGCGACGTGACAAACATCGGTTATGAGACGACCCATTATTCCTTATCTAATCTCTGCCACCCGAGATCCTTGACCAAAATTCCATCGCAGAAGCAACTTCCCACTCCCAACATGGGAATAAAATGTAAACAATCCCAATATGTATCGAAAACAAAGTGTCACCCTGACCTTTTTTCCCCCCCATTTTATTTATTTATTTTTCATGTATGTGCCTCCGCCCCATATCCTCATCTTCAGCCCCCCCGCCCACCCCCACCCCCCTGGGTGATGCCAGTGCTGTTGTCAGGCTCGAGCTGAAAGCAGCCAATCACATGGCTCCATGCTGAGGAGCTCTGGGGTGATGTTAGGCAGTTTCATGCTCATACGATGAGCTTTGCCAAATGTAGGTCATGCTTCTCGTCGCTCACCCCGCCTTCTTGCGCTCGCTCGAATTTGCCTGCACACACACATATAAACCTCATCACCCCTCGCAGACGTGCGTACGCACAGATCGCGTTTTGGGGAGTACAGATGTGCAAAAGTGCTACCTTGACTTATGACTCAATTCACTCATAGCCATATATCAAAAACGTTTTACCCAATGAAATGAATGGAGCCCGTGAAAGTATTTATTTGTGTTTTAATCAATAGAAAATAGCACCGTATTGAACCCGCAAAGAAAAAACATGTTTTATCCATTTAATTGCTGTACATTGGGACAAGCTGAAAGTCACAGCAATAGCAACTAAAGTGTTGCATGTGTCTATACAAGTATATACTGTGCACTGGCATCAGTGCCATTTGCATGCTGAGGGAATAAAAATGAATTTTTTTTTTTTTACTAAACAAATTGTTTTGCACGTTGATCTGATTGCACATTTAATAGAATTTAAAAGACTAATTCAAAGCACCTTAAACAAAGCAGAGGAAAAATAGCATTTGTTGTTTTCACCCCGAACTGGTTGCCAGCCAATCGCAGGGCACACATAGACGAACAACCATTCACGCTCACAATCACACCTAGCGAGAATTTAGAGTGTTCCATTACCTGCCATGCATGTTTTTGGAATGTGGGAGAAAACCAGAGTACCCGTGGAAAACCCACGCAGAAGAACATGCAAACTCCAGACAAGAAGACCAACCTGCACCTCTGTACTGTCAGGCCGACGTGCTAATCAGTTGACCGCCATGCCACCCCACTTGACTACATCAAATGTATTTTCTTATAAAAAGTACATAAATATATAACATACATAACGTTTCAAACCCCATTTTAGTATTGTTGCTGGGTTTTCACTCAGCCCTGTTACCTGAACTGCAATATTCCTCCTATATTCCACAAGTCGATAAGAAATGGCATCCATCACACAAGATCCTCCTGCAGACCATGGAAAAGGCCAAAAGTAAATTATCTTATTTAATTTCTGTTTATTTGAGGATATATGACTGGGGTGGTTGAAATCTCTTTGTGGCCTAAATTAGGTTTAATTTGTTTATTATTATTTTTTGTACTATTTTTTGTTGAATCATTGTAAATTGCATCATGTTCATGTATTTGCAAAACATACGCCAAAAAGTCACCACCGACACCTTAAAGTAAAATGCATTTATGCTGTAATACATTTCACAATATCGATATTGCAGTATTTAATAAAATCAGCCCTGGGGCCAGTTTAGTACCAGGGCTTGGTACCCATCCCAACTCATCTGAGTTTAGAGTAGACTAGAGCAGGCTAAAAAAACCCAAAAACGCATCAATTTGCCATGCTGGCAGAGGGACTTTCCCATCCAAACATGGCAGCTGTGTTAGCAGGGCGGAGTCCCTACAAATGTAATGGAGCATACATATCTTAGCATCCACTGGAAACACACAGTTTCAAAGGAGCATGTTGTGTGGACCTATTTATATCTATGAGTGTTGTTTTTGCTGGTACAATACACAGCTGTTTTTTCTTGTTTGTTTGTTGTTGTTTTTTTGTGAAGCCCTTATCTATGGCATTGAATCATAATGGAGGTAAAAAATTTGTACAAAAAGCAACAGGAAGCACTAACTTCATGGCTCCTGACAGCGAGAAGATGCACACCCTCTGGATGAACTCCTAAACTTTTCAAACAGTTACAAGCTTTTTTAAAACATGTTTTCAATAATTTTTTATTGCACTGGGCATTTTTAGCCAACACAAAGCAATAATTTTCTACTGCATTAGGTGTATTTAGGTCATGAAAAATATACTTTTTCTCACAATTGGTTCGAATGGACAAGACCCCCCCCTCTTAGTTTGTTAAATCTAAATCTAAATCTACACGTTGAAAAGATCTGTCGTTCATAATTTGGTTCAGACAATTATTCTGACGACATTCAAAATTCACCCAGAACATGCTTCAGTAATTGTGCACAGAAAATGAACAGTAAGAATTTATAAAAATGAAAAAAGGGTGAAATCATTCGATCAACCCGTAGGTGCTCCTTCTTATTCTGAACTCTTGTTGAACCGCTCAACTGTGCTGCAATATAGCACTTGTGGGATTGTGATGTAAATAGCAGCCACAGGAGCAAGTAGATTATACCGAAATGCATTTAGCAGTCTGTCTTCACTGGAAACAATCAAAGGAGTGTTTGATGTATTTAAAACATTCTCTCGATAATCTTTTTTATTCTTATTATTTATTTCTTTTTAGCTGTAATTAGACTGGGCTCATGAATTGTCATTTTCTAAATGCGTTCACATACATTCTAATCCTTTTTATGACTTGTTTCAGAGCCAGATCCTTTGACCGAGTTCCAAATTAGTGGAAAAAAAAAGTAAATAAAGAAACAACACACTTTATTTACAGGCGGTCCAAGGCTTAGACTATTAAAAAAAAAAATACAACTCCCATGTCACTTTATCAAGGCAGAGAAATTGAAAAAAAAAAAACAAGGGAAAAAAACAATGCTGAATTTCGCCCATTTTTCTTTCTTTTTTTCTTTACCACCATATTTTGAATGTGTAAGACATCGTGGAAATTCAGACGTAGTGAACATGATCATTCGCCCTGATGAAGACACTTTGAGTCGAAACGCGTCAACGCTGATTGTTCTAGCTGTTTATTTAAAAAATAAATAAATAAAAAATCCAGTGGCTTCTCGAAGTTTTGTTGTCATTTAAGGAAGATGAGTCGTCGTAACAGGAGAAAGGCGGCAAAGCAATGCTAACTGCTCAGCTGTCATCCTAGTTGTGAAACATTGAAATAAGTGATTGGGTGACAGAGTACACTTTTCACCAATGTTTCTTCTAATATTCCATGCGGCTTAGCATTCACACAAAGCCCCTGAGCATAGCTTGGACCACAACGAGCAAAATCAGACATGCAACTGTAGCCAAACCAGTATCACACCTGAAAACCTTTAATTAATAAGCGCCTTTAAAAAAAATTATTTAAAAACGTAATTAATCAGCACGTCTTCCCATAGAAGAGGAGCCTATAAGTTTAAAATATATATTTCAGTAATATAATACATATGATATAAGATATCCTTGATTAGTCCCACGTTGGAGAAACGACCCTGTGACCTTCTCTGTGATGAATTGCTACAAATTAAGAGCAAACAAAAACATAGTTATGCTTTTATTTGCATGCACAAAATACTAAAAAATAACCCTGACCTTTTGCCATAAATGACTGAAATATTTTTTTAGCATCACTGCGATTGCGTTGGATTAACAACCGAGACTGTTCAATTGGAAATTAATTTCTCTGGGAGTTGTCTCGATGAGAAAATGTTTTTTCTTCAGTTATTCCCCCAAAAATATATATTTATTTATTTATTTATTTCCACCATTCAAAAAAAATATATATATTTTTTTTTTCTTCACCATTATCATGCGAGACTGGTTTCATGAAGATGTCTTATTAACTCCACAACTGTGTTTGGCTTTTTCTTTGGCTTTGAATGCCAGTGATGGCAACGAGAATGCGCGTGACGATAACCATAAGTCCACTATTTCAGAACCAACAATTCATGGGTACACCGAAACATAAAGGGAGCATGTCCGAAAAGCCAACACAATGTAAGTGTTGTTTTGTTGGCTTCTGACATCAAAGGCTTCATCAAAGAATGCGTTTTACGTTATTATCGTTGTAACTTTATTAATTTCTCTTCATACTTTATCGTTTGAAATGTCGGATTGTTCCGTAAAAGATTGCAGTGTAAAAAGTGCAGTGTACACATGTTTTCTGACGGTGAATGTTTGAGCTGAAACAATTAAATGATTATGAAATTGTTCTAATAGGAAATTGGAGTTTCTCTTAAAATTATTTTCATTATGATTGTATTTTACTCCCAAATTACTAAAAATTAAAAAAACCTTGGGCTGGCCATTGCAACTATGACTATGCAAATGAAAATACAGTTGTACCTTGTTTTCCACATGCCCCAATTTACAGGTTGTTGAGATTATGAACCATTGCTTATTCAAACTTCAGATACGCCCCGCTTGAATAAAGTGAAGAAAAAGAGCAGCATTGATGGAATAGTACAAACAGTTAAACATACAAATACAAAATGATCACACTCACAATGAGCAGGCAATCTTACGCCCAGACATTTCCACATGGACCAAATGGCCAAGTTTGTGACTCACTCACTCAGCCACGCCCTTTAAACGCACATGTACACTACAGTTGTTGTTATGAATTTTGGCTTGTCCCAACATAAATAATTGCGCTTGATAAAACTTAACATTTACATTCTCTTTTATGATGTTCCATTCTGATTTTATATTAGAAGGATTTCTACTCATTTTACATGGAAAATATTAATTTCAATTACAAGTTTGATGAGGGAGAAAATTTAACTCGTAAATCAAGTTACCACCGTACTATGTGGTGTCACACTCATCATGATTGTTTGCATTTCCTCAATAACTTCCCTTTATGGACCAGATGTACTTCTTATGTTTTGACACTCAACACGACTGGCTTACAGGCGGGAGCTTTGTTGTCTGCTATGAATAAGTGCTCCTGGGCTACTGACAAATATGCAACTGTCGCTGGTGCGTGCGCGCACACACACACACACACACACACACACACACACACACACACGCATGCAGCTCCTCCTCAGAGAGAGAATCATTTCTACTTGCCTGGGTTGCCACAACTAGGTTGACCTATTTTTGTCCAGACCCCTCTCTCTCTCTCTCTCTCTCTCTCTCTCTCTCGCTCTCTCGCTCTTTCTGTAGTCGCTCGCTGCAACCCCATAATTCACCTCTGCTTAATAATTCACAACAGCTTTAGAAGCCCCCACTCAGCGGAACCACTTGCTCAGGAAAACAAGAAACAGAAACAAATACAATGTGGTGCATAATGTTGAAAATGTTGTGTATTAATTTTGGAATGTGTGTGTGTGTGTGTGTGTGTGTGTGTGTGTGTGTGTGTGTGTGTGTGTGTGTGTGTGTGTGTAGACTATAGTTACTGTAGTTTTGTGTTTATAGGTGCCAATTTGGGGTGAGCAAAGTGAAGGTTGACATATAGCTAACACGACCCCAAGAGATCCTTAACCAACATTCAACACCGAACATGAATTGTTTCAGAAGAAGAAGAATGCAAGCACACAAAACGAATCAGGAAATACTGTCGAGAGATGGCTGTGCAGGTTGTGTGCTGTTATTGTAAAAGACCAGATTATTTGCAAGTCTCTGCACACACTCGCTCCGCCTCATGTGATTGGATGGCCGGATTTGGCATGAACCAATCAGAACAGCAGGAGCAAGAGTGCAGACACTGAGAGTACTCGTGCTGATGCTGGGCACACCCTGGAGCTGTAAGCGTGTGTGTGTCTCCGTGTGTGTGCGCCAGTGCATATAAAATGAAGATGGATCATAAATTTGTGATAGCGGGTGTATTTTACACACCTTGGAAAGTCACAATATTCATTTTAAAAGAGCTTTCTAGGGTCTTTCTCATCTGCTCCTCCTTGTTTTGCCCTCCCAGGAAATGGTGCAGAGGACAACGGTATACTGTATTACATTGGCGCTACTCATACATTATACAGTATTTTAGAGTAAGTAACTACATACAAATACTGAATTTAAAAAAAAATCACAGTGCCTGGTTTGCTAAAAGGGCACAAATTTGATTGTACATTTAAATAGATGTGAAAGCAGATTGACTATGTGCCTATGCGAATTTGTAACACTTGTGACATATATGTGCAAAATACTCCAAAAAGTAGATGCAAATAGATTAATTAAGCAAACACCTGAGAGGAATTGTGGTGGCTGATTTTGCAGTTTTGAAGGCAGTGTCAAAATAACAGTTGTTAACTGGCACCACAGTGCTTCATGATGTCTGGGGTTTTGCGGCATGGAGCATGTGTTGGCAAAATAAGAAGCGTTGGGGAAAACTGATCTTTTCTGCATGTTTTTGAAATGCCAGAAACAAAATTCAGACATTTTCTATTCAGTAATTTTATTTAGGAGCCGCTGAACCATCCAAGGGCTGAGTTGGAGTGAGTCACAAGAAGGAATCATGCCAAATCACCAACGACAACTCACGTTCAATACATTTCCTTGCATTTGAGTAATTTCAGCGCAATGCGGCAATTGATGCTTGCTTCTCCCAAAGGAGTTTTTCCCCACTGTTTTGTCCCAACTTTTAAATGCAATGTTACGCAGTGAGGGCAGATGCATCCGATTTCCACACACTCCGGATGTGTTAAATCGAACCAAATATGAGTTTTATGCGGTTCCCCAAAATTCTTGGCCTGATAGACCGCACTCATGTGCAACTTGTTTCCCACTCAGACACGGAGTTTACTTAGCACACGCATTTGAAGGTGCAAGCTGTGTGTGATTCAAAATGGGTCGTCCCATGGCAAAACATCCAGAGCATGTTTGGCTCTTCCACTCACACTTCCATTTCCATTACTTCAAGCATCATTCTGCATTTGTAGTGATCTCCCAAATTTTCCACCGTGAAAGCTATTGAAACGCTGCATTCAATTTAAAGGGGGCGGTTCCCAGCATTTTTACAACTTTTGCCCATTGTGCCACAATCTTAATTGATCCTGCGGAACATGAACGCACCAACAGCTCACACAGATCAGATCTGCTTGTGTGAATGCACATCAGTTCGACAAGCTAGGCACATAATGAACATTTTTGGAAGTGTTTTTTATTTGTTTGTTATTTTTATATACATATTGTTAACAGTGGTACACTTCAATTTCTGCGTATCATGTTTTTCACCAAATGACGACATGAATGAGACCTGTCGATGATATTTCATAAGTCGCCAAACTATTTACTTTGTAATGCAAGGTTAAAGTCGACTCTTCGTTGAAAAAAAAAACTGGCTTCCATTAAAGAGAGGGCAGGAGAGGGAGGCGGTGTTGAGTTTGTGATGTTGTTGTCTGATTGATGTGACAGTGAGAGTGAGTCTCCTCCAAGAATCCTGGCCTTATTGCTCTTCCCTTCACACTGCCCCATCACACATACAACATACTCTGTCTCTCAGCGTTCCACACGCACGCACACACACACACGTCAGTGTAAAATGGCTTTCATTTCTTTCTTTTCAAACTGCTTCTGTCATCATCATCATCATCGTGTTTTATCTCTTGCTCACGTCACTCTTTCCCCCTTTTTGGCGGTGGAGGACCATTCATCGGACTGTTTCAAACGTTGTTCCCGCTGTTCCTTAAAAATACACAAATTGAATGCATGAACCTTCAAAGACCATCAGGGGTGCTTCTGCAGAAACCTGTGCAAATATGGTGGAAACATATTTTAAACCGTTTTGGGGTCTGTTTCAAAATCCCTCGTGAACAATGTCTCATTGAAAATAAACATATCCATGACTTGGATCGCTATAATCAAGTTAGACTTCAATTTGGCTTAAATGGCCCTATATCGGTGCAAAAATGGGCGTAACGTCATTTTCGTGCTAGCACGAGTCTCGCCTTCTGTGTTTGTGGCCGTGCTGTGCCTCTCTGAGCGTTCAGGCTCGTGGAGTTGCCTTGTTCTCGACGCACCTAAGATTTCGAACACTAAATGGCAAATTGACTCCATGCTTGCTTATTTGGGCTTTGTTAGCATGTTTATGCTAATCCGTGGTGACATCCCCTTTCAAGTGGTAAAGATTGCCAAATAAATGTAACAGTCTCTTCTGTGCGGAACCAAAGACTCCTGTTACGGTAGCAAGAAGCTCTAAAGCTCAGACCTGCTGTCATTCTGACTTCTCCTAGACTCAACATAACAGGATCAGTGTTTATCCTATCCAATCTATCTGTTTACTCTGGAGTTAAGTAAGGCATTTATTCTCTAAATCTGTTCAAAGGCTTTGAAACTGTCGCACTGCTTGTATTTCACCCTGGATTTAGAATTAGAACAGGCCTCCACCATATGGACTCCTTCCATTAAAAACGACACCTAATGCTTTGTAGGTCTGTGGTCGTCCTCACAAATACAAAAAAAACGTTTCCTTTTTTTTTCTTGAAGAAATGTCAATAAGCAAATGATGACCTGCAATATAACAGGGGCGCGGGGGGGGTGGGGGTTATGAACATTTTTCAGTTTCACATGCTCTAAAATTGAAAAGACATTCAATGCCAGAAGTAGAATTTTTGACACCAACTGATCAATCAATGGTTTTTGACATGTTAATAACCACAGTTATCACAAAACTTATATTACCGATGATATCTGGGCATCGCCTATGACTATGAGGTTGTGAGGCAGGTTTCGGTCTCATTAGGAACTGTTTTGGTATCTGTTTTGAAGCTGAGGCTTGTGACTATAACATAATGAGCAGTTGAAGAGAAGAGGGAATGTATAATGTATTATCCCCACCCTCCCACTTTCATCCCAAGGATGAGAGAAGGGCCAGTTTCTCTGGGACTTCCAAGCATTGGTCATGGATTTGTGCAACAGTGTGTTTGTCTGACTGTGTCGTCCAGGCCTGAATGTGTACGTGCTTTTGCATATCTCTGTGCATAGAAGAAAACTGCGCCTCTGCTTTAAAGATGGATGACCTTCAAACAAAGAGCCAACAATAGACAACATAACAACTAACCTTGTGCGTCTAGACAATTCCCATCCCTTCTTCATTACGATATTTTTTAATGAGTACTTGAGGCAAATAAGCCAGCATGGCGACAATTGGCCTCATAATAAATATATTACTATTGAAAAGCACTCCTATACACCACTGATGGTATCTCGCTCTCGTAAAATGCTCTCACATCTACTGTTACTCTCGCGTTACTGAAATTTACATTCACTACTGAAACGCTTGCAGACACACAACTGAATTGCTTTCAGAGGCACTACTGAAAGAGCGTCATTTGGTCTCCGTTAATAAAAAAAAAAAAAAAAAGAGTTGAAGACCAAGTAGTCCATCCATTCATCCATTATTTGAACCGCTTATCCTCACGAGGGTCGCGGGCGTGCTCGCAGCCGATCTCGGCTGTCTTTGGGCAGTAGGCGGAGTATACCCTGAACTGGTTGCTCGCCAATCGCTGGGCACACATAGACGAACAACCATCCGCGTTCACAATCGCACCTCTGGACAAATTAGAGTGTCCCAAAAAACAACGGTGCATATTGGAGGAAACCAAGAAAACCCACACAAGCACGAGGAGAACATGCAAACTCTACACAGGAAGCCCTGAGCCAGATTCAAACCTTCGACCTGTGCACTGTGAGGCTGATATTGTAACCAGTCGACCAACGTGCCACCCACTAAATAGTCCATCAGGCAAAACAAAATGTCTTTCGGACGCAGCCCAAGTCGAGTGCTAAGCATCGTCTTACTGTGCTCATGGATTTTCTTTCTTTTGATATTTTTGTTGACGCGCGTAGAAAGAAATGGCCATTTGCACAGTTGTGAGAGTGAACACAGCTGACAGGTTCAGCAACAAATAGATTTTTTTCTGAAACTACACGACGTAGCAATAAATTACAATGCATTGTAAAACACAGAGTAGGTTTATAGGTCAAACTTAAAAACAAAAAAAAGGAAAGTATCTCAAAAACCTGGTGTGCTAGAAATATAGCAAAGACATTTGTGAAATCGGCATCAAAATTCGTTTACGGACATGTAAAGCCATTTCTGATTAAAATTAGCTGTTGACCAGTGTTATTCTCAGACCACATACATGCAATACCTAGTAAACTAGAGAACAGGATTCCCCCGAAATAGTTCAAATTCTCCCCTCACACTTCAGTATATTCCTTTTGGTTCAAAAGTACCACTATAGTCATTGCTACGAAGAGGCTTCAAAATTCTCCACTGACATGCATTGAATGGAGCAGCGCATATGCTAATGTACTGTTTGGTGCAGTCAGCACGGTGAAATGATAAACATCAGATGGTGTAAATATGTTGCATGCGCACACACACACATACACACACACGCACACATACACACAGGTTCAACTGGGGTCGTATCATCCTCAGGATCACTGCTCCTGATCCACGGCAAACCATATGGCTCTGCTTTATTTCAACTGGCTTGGATTAAAGATCTCGGCTGCTCATCCACACATATTATTCAAGTGAATTTATTTCATATCTGAAGATGGCAACAAACCTCACTCTGGTTCAAGTCGAATGAAATACCGTTGAACGTGTCAGTGTAATCATCCGTGGAAGTTCAAGTAAACCCACACAACCAGGATAGATGTTTTTCTAGTTACAAATTATTAATGACATTAAATCAAATTGTCTGTGTTCTGAAGATTTTTTTAATGTGATGTGACAATTGCATCTGACGATAAAATACATTGGTAGAAAAATTAAAAACACATTTCCCCCCTTTGCTAATCATTGCACAGTTGAGTTAAATCACAATGATCGTTGTGTACCATCTGTCAGTTAACTGTGATTAATTTTGGATTATAGTGAAGGTGACACCGAAGAACACCAAGTGAAGAAGAAGCACTTCTTGATACTATAATAATAGGGATTGTGACTTTAATATGATGGACTATTAATCTGCTATCATGTATTATCTGTAGGGACTTGAGCTAACGGGAATAATCTACACACACATGCACACACACACACTCTTATGCAAGGGAGTCCCCGTTAAGTCACACAATCAGTTAATTGTAATTTTCTGTCACTGTAATTATTCAACTCTGTGGCGATAATTACAAGGTCAAAGAACGGGGTCAAGAAACTGTAATTATTTTTACCATGTTTTATTGAGGAACACAACCGTGCAATGGCCGATATTTTTTTTTCTGTTCACTAATCATCACACCACTCCCAGTTTACTCAAAACATAAAACAAAGAATTACACATTGTATGGGCTACTGTATTTAAAGCAATTGCACAACTTTGCCTTGCGTTAGCTTCATGCTAGGATAAAATGCCAGAGAAGAGCTAACAGATAGCACCAATATTCGGTTATAACTAAATAGTTTGATTGATTGATTGAAAACACTGAGCAACATATATGTGAACACAAATGGCAAAGTAACACATGTGGACAGACAATATAACAGTACTCGGCATATATTGTCCTTCTCAAAAGCAACCGATATTATTGCAGTTTACCAAATGACTTACAGTACTTGTGAAAGTCTACACGACTCAGTTATACTTAGGGCATCTGTAACCGAAATGGATTGGAGGCGGGACTAAAATTACAGTTCTTCCGGAATTAATTCTCTTTTATTTGTCTCTTTGACCGTAAACTGGAAGTGAGCAAGCACATTTGCATCTTATTTGAGAGTCTGAAGTCTAAATGTGTTCAAAGTAAGTGGCAATGGAAAAAATACCCCCCACACACACACACACACACACACACACACACACACACGCACAAAATTCTTTTATGGTCCCTCTATATTGTGGATTTTGACGCGGCCCATCTCCCCTTCATTACATTGTAGTTTGACAGTGCTGGTCTCCCGCAGTGCTTTAGCATCAGACTATTTGTGCTGGGGTTTGCGAAATGTGAGCGGGAGGCTAAAATTGACAACTGTTCATGGAACAAAAGTACCGGACAGCGCAAAGATGGCAATACGACGGTTTCTTGCCGACACTCTCTTCCCTTCACTGGAACAGCTGTGGTTGCCCGAAGCGTTTGGCTCACACATCTCCGGCCTGTCATCCAGAGGTACATTAACTCACTCATCATGAAGGGCAAGTGCGTGCATGCAGTTAGCATGGAGTGGACCTCGACATACTCATTGTGCCATGTTCCTCTCGAAATAGATATTTCAGGGAAGAGGGTTGCGTTTGTTGCAAAGGAAAAAGAAGCCTGTTTCTGGGTCCTTAAGTTTGTGTGGAAAGTGGTCAGCATTGGTAGGCTTCCCTGATACAACAAATAGTGACAGATATATGGCTTATCGGTAAAGCTTTGCCTGTCCTCACCGATGGACATCCTGCTTTGTAATTGGATTAATTTACCCTGCCATAGTAAACCACATCAATTGAAACCCACAGCAATTGCTTTTAAAGGGATTTTGGGGCAGTTTCATAAGAAGCTTGTTTGTTTGTGTTCCATTCCGCGTTCCGACCCAACTGAAAACTGAACAGGACGCTCTCTCTCACCCGAGCGCAAACACACGCAGCTGTGGCATGCGGTGCGCATGTGTTGTGTAAAATCTAGTCCAATTAGGACGTCTCTTCTTCGCCTTGTGCTAAGGATCTTACAAAGCCAATCCCTCTCTGACGAAGTCCTCTAGATCACCTCACCCGTTAAAATAGGAGCAGACAAACTTTTTCACCCTCCATCGGTTTAAATGCCATGCTGAAATGTATGACCCCCACCCTTAATTTCATGTATAACAGTAACGCATAACATCAACAATATTAACTGGATTCAAATACATTATTTGAAAGCCTTTGAACATTAGTCAATAATGCTGATAATCAACTTCATGGCCCATGTACTAGTGCACTCTTTGTCCTCACTGGTAATACAATTACCAAGACAGCCTCTTATTCATAGTGTAAAGTTTTTTCCATTCTTAGTACCACTTTAATTGTGTACGAGCAATTAGACCTTGCTAGTCAGCTACTGTAGGCTACTGCAGTAGTAACATTACTAGGCCTAACTCGTAGCCATGTTTCAAGTACTCCTGGCCCCTAGTAATGGAACCAAAGTGCAGAGTATTTTCAAATAATTAACAAAAACTAACGAAATATCTACAACTGGATGAAAACAGGAAAAACAAAATAAATAACATTTTTTTTTATTTTAAGGGTAACTATCTGAAACTACATTTTGCATTTTTAAAACTAACTATAATCATCGTGAAAATGTCCTTCATTTTCATCTCCATCAAATAATATCATAAATGAGCTGTCGAGGTTCAAATTTCATATTTATTTGTGGATTGCTGTAAGTTCGTACAGAAGAGCGAAGGTCTAACAGTCATTCAGGAATTGTAGTTTATACTGTTATATGTTACACAATATCTTGCACTTGATTAAAGCCCTTTGTAAAGAAAATCTATACTAAAAACTAATCGCTGTGCACACACAGACCAACAACCATTCGTGTTCACAATCACACTGAGGGATCATTTTGAGCATCCCATTAACCTGCCATGCATGTTTTTGAAATGTGGGAGGAAATCGGAGTTCCCGGAGACAGGTATGAAGAGAACTTGCAAACTCCACACAGGTGTCAAACGTGATGATGTTTCCCTCCTCCATCACACCTGATTGAAAATGCTCAGTATTGTTAGCAGGCTCATGCAGAGCTTGCTGATGAGCTGATCATTTGAAGATTGGAGTTTGACACCTGTGTTCCAAAGTAACAGTACTCATAGTTGAATCCAATTTTTGGCTACTCTACTCAACTCTGTTTTTAGTTTGGAGTTCTATCCATCCATCCACCCATTTTCCGATCCACTTTATCCTCACAAGGGGTGCTGGAGCCTATCCCAGCCGTCTTTGGGCAGTAGACGGGGGACACCCTGAACCGGTTGCCAGCCAATCGCAGGGCACACAGAAGAACAACCATCTGCGCTCACTCACACCTCGGGACATTTCAGAGTGTTCAGTCAGCCTGCCAGGCATGTTTTTGGAATGCGGGAGTACCCGGAGAAAACCCACGCAAGCCCGGGGAGAACATGCAAACTCCACATAGGGAGGCCGGAGATGGGATTGAACCGGGTACCTGTGCACCCTGAGGTCGGCGCGCTAACCGCTGGACCACCTAAATTCTCCAAACTTGTCCTACTAGTGTTCAGTAATGTTATACATTAATGGTAGGCTGTAGTGTAAAAGGCATTGGTCGTAAGACACGGTCGTTCTACGAGTGTGCTGAATTGTTTTACTAGTATGGACAAAGAGCGTACGAGGACGGTGATGGATGTGAGTGCTGAATTGGCTTTCCATAGAGCATGCTCTCCGTCCTCAGCAGCAAGACAATTCAGTGCAATAGAAGAATGCCTTTTTTGAAAAATTCTAAAGGGTCAACAAGCTTGTCGGATCTACTAAAACATAGCATTTTCTATTTTGTAACGGACAGAAACGGGGACATTCAGAGTTTTGCCTCTCTCTTAGGGATTACGTGGAAACTCATCTCTCCTAAGTGGAGCTCCCCATGGAGGCCTGCCAGGGACAAGCTATCATGGGAATAATGTTTTAGGGTTTTAATGGAATTATGGCAAAACTCTGCTTAAGTTTGTTTGATTTTAGAGCAAGAGTCTTGCGGTAACCCATAGGTGTTTGGAAATATAATCCGCCTTAAAAGGCATGGTGCTCCTCAACTGGTAATGTAAAGACAAACCAAAGGAAGTGGAAGTCTATGCTTTCGGAATGCAGTTATTTGCTTTCATTTGCAACGGGGTGGAATCTGACAGTATGAGGCGCCTGGAAACAATCTGAAAAGGCAGAATCATATAATCCTCCAAATATGAACAGGTTATATTGTACAGTCATGTCATAGGAAATGAGCTTTTGAGTTTGTGAAAGAGGGCCTTCTTAATTAAAATTGGAGACACTGTCAGGTGGGTGAATACAGTAATTTAAATTCAAGTTACCAAATTGTCTGACCTTGTTACAGAGGGAACTCATTTGCCAAGCAACAATGTTTGCTGCCAGAAAATGCCCAATTTACATTCTTGAAACAGTTAATAAGCTCCCAAGCATCGGACGCAAGAGCTAAGAACTCACACTTGTGTCAGTAAAAGTCTACTGTTATGTAATATAAAGCTAGAGGAAAAGTTACTCATGTATCCTCATGGAAGAACAGCAGACTTACGCACCAGCGCCCCGGGATTACAGAGCTGTCCACTCATGGCTAAGACACTCACAAATTCACACAGAGCAATATAGGTCGCTGATTTTAGAGTTTTGGTTTCAAGCCAGTGTTTTGCGGGGTTGACAACAATGATTGAGTTTAACGTGCCACTGGAGCATGGCACAAATAACACACACATCAAAATGAATGGGACACATTGGATATAGTCGTACAGGAAACCTCTGAAAACGGCCTTGAATCCATTTTTCACAGGCAAGCAATCACTGCAAAAGGCGCACGTTCCAGCCATCCATCTGAGCACATGCTGCAACGTACGGACCAAGAAGTCCTGCTTGCATGTTTTATTGCAAGCTGCCACAGGGACACAGACAGGAGCACTTAAAGTAACAGTTCCAATCATAACGTGAGAGTCGGGGAGAAGGTCATAGAGTTCAGCGTGTTTGACTTTCAGTTTAATGCACCAATTTATTTCTTGCACTCTCTTTTGTTACATTGGGTTCTGTTTATGTATTAAATATTTGACAATACCGTGCAATTTTACGTTATTAAGAACATGCAACAGAAAGAATTCTGGTATTTTGAGGGGAGGCTGGAACAAATTCATGGAATTTCAATTCATTCCAATGGGGATAATTGATTTGCTATATACTGTGCTGGAAAAGAATGGTGTGTTGAATTGACTCCATTTTATTTCATCAAGTGGTTGCACAAAATGAAATCATCTGGATCCAGGTCCATTTTTGAAGTAGACAATACATTTACTGGACGCAAAAACTTTTTTCGTGTGCGAGTAAATGGTGTTGCGTGCTTCTTCTGTGACACCGTTCTTGTATTGGATAGGATTGCGAAGGTGGAGCGAATTAAGTGTCCTTCTTGTTTCTTGACTAAAGAGACATTTTCAAATCTCAATTGTAAAAAATAAGAAACAGTAAAATGACATGAACGTTCTGTACTCAAAGTCTTCCTCTTTATTTTGCCCTCCAGGCTTCGACCTGATGCAGGCTATGTCATTGTGGGTTTACCCTTAAAATTTGCCCTTGTCCATAAAACTGTCGATGTGATATGTTAATGTAATGACACAATAAAAATGTGTGCATCCCCGACTATCTACTAACGGCCTATGCATTTCAATTAAAGCGACTCACCCTGTGTGCACACAGATTAGAGTCACATTGTGCCTCTGATTGGCTCAGTGCCCATACAAGTGAATAGTCTCCTTTAACCCAACGGCTCTCTGTAGGAGAAGTGAATTTTTAACTCCTAAATCTCGATGTGTCATTGATGCAAACGCCACTCATGAACCAAATATCGATCGTGATCACTCGGATCGGTAGATCCGGTCAAACAAACCATATTAAGAGGTGCTATGGTCCAGCAGTGTCAGCATAATTGTGACCGGGGACCTTTGACAGACTGTTGAATTAGCTTGTCTGAGTAGAGCGGAGTCATTTGTGTGTCAACAGGGTCATGGAATATTGTCAGACAGCATTTAAAAAACAGTACACTGCTCACTGCAGAGAAGTCAGTTGTGTTGGGCCATGTGTCTGCGCTCTAATTGACAGTGTCATTTGGGGGCTCGGTGATGAAGTGCTGCCTTCACGAAGGAAAATAAAGTGCATTTTGGGGGGTATTGTTAATGGGTACGGAAGCCTGGAGCTGCCAATATGGAGTAAAATTATTTTGACTGGCAACTACATACAAACGTAATCGCACATACCCGCAAATACGTACTTGGAGGTTACATTTGTAGCATGATCTCATCATGCCAGGGGGTAATGACTTGTCCATGCTGGAGTCATTGTTTTTTTTAACATTTAGCCTACATTATACCAGTACATTCAAAATGTTTAAATGTAACCATTGTTCATTTGTAATGTTATGGTTTTATTATAGATGTAGTGAATTATTTACGTTTGGCATTTTTGCAAGTACGTTTGAACGTACTTGCGAGTAAGTTTAAATGTACTTGTGAGTACATTTGAATGTATTTACCAGTCAAAATATTTTTACTCCATATTGGCAGCATCATGGCATGGTGATTGACTGGTTAGCACGTTGGCCTCACAGTGCAGAGGTGCTGGGTTCAATTCTGGCTCCAGCCTTCCTGTGTGGAATTTGCTTGTTCTCCCTGTGCCTGTGTGGGTTTTGTCTGGGTAATCCAGTTTCCTTTCATATTCCAAAAACCAGCATGGCAGGCTAATGGAACACTCAAAATTGTCCTGAGGTGTGAGTGTGAGCGTGGTTGGTTGTTCATCTATGTGTGCCCTGCGATTGGCTGGCAACCAGTTCAGGGTGTACCCCGCAGTAGGCAGTAGACCCGATGACAGCTGGGATTGGCTCCAGCGCGGCCGCGACCCTCGTGAGGAAAGGCTGAATCGAATAATGAATGGATCATCCATCCATCCATCCATCCATCCATCTGATCCATCCGATGGATTGGCAGCGCCACACTTCCAGGGACATTATGGAGCATTGACCTTTTTACGTCTTGTTAATGGATGGATGGCTACACTTTAAAAATGGTGTATTGACTTTACTCAGTTTTGTTTTGTCAAGTGGTTACACGAAATGAATTCATGTGGACCCAGGTGCATTTATAAGTAGAATACAGTATACATCTACTTAATAAATATATTTAAATCCAGATGATTCTATTGTCTGCAGCCACTTGAAATTGAGTATGGATGGATGGATAGATTGATGGATGAATAGCTGCTTTAGACAAACTGCTTTTGTTTATGAAATCTTATGGAAGTTCTTGGATTTGATATTCATGTTGGAGTTGATCGTGAATATTTTCAGCAGCAGCCTTGATTCGTAAACCTTTGTAAATCATCTCACATGACTGTATTCTCCCGATTCACAGCACAAGCGCCACACTGTACTGCCACATATTTCTCTCATGCCTCTCATTCTTTCACACTGTTATCAAACTTTCTCCTCTCCTGCTTGTGTCTGGGCGGAAATCAAAGTGCATTAAACATTAAATATGCTGTCAAGAGGCACAAGTCTCTCCATGCTGCTGATGTTGGGGAAAGTAGGGCAGCGAGGAATACGAGGTATAGCTAGAGGAGGAGGAGAATGGACACATGTAAGCAACGTATGCAGGTCAGCACTCTGCGACAGGCTGTATGAATACATGCTTTTCACACTTCCATCAAACATGCTCCAGTGAGAAATTGCTGCTCGAGTTCTGAAGATACTGAAATTCATTCAGCACAATTTCTAGATCTGTGGTTGCTGTGATTCCTTTTTTCCCCCCCAATTTTGATTTTTAATCCCTACATTTGGAAAGGGATACCTGTACTTTCTACCCTCTACTTTGTCAAAATATGCTTGTTACATTTTTTTAACATGATGACATGATAACAAAAACAGGACATAAATAGAGATGGGTCAAGTCAACCACAGTTTAGCTCTTGATTCATTGGCTGATGAGGTGTCACTAATTCTCATTCACATTTCTTCTTGAAAGTTAAGTTCATTCATCACCTCTTTTGAATTTAAAATGATGGTACATTCCCAAAAAAATTACATTTATAAATATTTCATGTAACATTTCATGTTGTAGTACCACCACGTTACAAATAAGTCATTCGACCAACCTAGCAGTCGAGGCTAATGTTGACTCCTTTGCAATGCTAATGCAAAGCATTAGTAGTATAGTATTGCTGGCGCTGATGTTGTGTTGAAACTGAGCAACAGTGAACGATTATTTCTACTTTTACCCCCCAAAAAAATTATGCTTGTAACTTTTGAGTATGCATGTTCTTAACGCACTTGTGTCAGTTTTTCCAGGTACAGCCACATCCCCAAAATGTGTTTCACCGGTTCAATGAAGACGTACTTGTACATTAATGTTACATATATAAGAATGAATTCACAGAGCCCTGCAAAGCATTGTGCAAATCGGCAGGTAACAGAACCCTCCCACTGCCCCCTCCACCCCAAAATGACTACCCAACAGCAAAGCCCGGCATTTTTATCAAGTAATACCCCATTTTTGGGTTGTTTTGTTTGTAATCTGGCCAAAGCTTGAAGTGAGTTGAGGAGCTTTATTTTGAAAACAATCCTTTGCCACCATCTTATTGCAACTATAGGCAACAGTACAATACAAACTTTTCTATCCTGGCGTGTTTTTTTTTTTTAATTAGCTGCGAGGTTCCCTGTAATTGCCTAATATGCCACAAGATTACGGCAATGCACCCATTTTGTATTAGACAGGGCTTTGGCCTGAACACAAACAATGGAAAGCCCCACCTCTTCCTCAGTCAGCTGTGATTTCCTACCCAATGAAGAAAGGCAATCACATTTAAAAAGAAAAAAAAAGATGGAAATTTGCTTGTTTCCAGTTTTGTCCCTGAATCAGACATCAAATATCTGCCTTCTGCATACTTTCTTCTTTTAATAGTCTGAGTTCTCTTCAGAAAAAAAAACCTCTCCATGATCTTTTCTTGCTGTCCAGCTGTTCAACAACAACGGCAAGTTCAAATGCAGGCCCAGGGAGAGAGTGACAGAGTGATTGACTCAGCGGAAAGGTTAAAGCGCACGTCTCCCTCTCTTCTGTTACCATGCAGAGTAGAGAGATGAAGCAGTCCCCTGCTGGCCACCCTGGCAAATTCAAAGTCAAGTTTGCTTTGAGGGCCTCCACACAAGAAAGCACAGTACAAGCTAGCTGCCACAAGATCAATATCCACAAATCCCTTTCGACTTATGTTCAATGCTGAGATCTCGACTAGCACACTACATTCTCCTTAACTATTCTTTTCCCTTCTTTTCCCCAAAAGTATCATAAAAACTGTTGTGATGTGTATTTCAATAAGAAAACTATTACTGTGTAATGTTTTTATAAAAATATACATTAGTGTCAGAATAGAAAGTACAAGCAATTTTTGCATCCATTCAACGGACATTGTGTTGCTCCTTCAGGTCTGCATGCCTTGGCCACCAGGGGGCAGTATAATACAGACCCATAGGAGACGAGTTTCACCACTGACTCGATAAACGACTGTAATATTGGTGATTTTTCAATCTGTATGCCTGCGAGGATTGCTCGTGTTCAAATATTTTTGTATTTTTGTTGAAATATCCATTGCTTAGTGTTATAAGACCCGTCGATGTGCTTTGCATCGTTTGTTGGCATTAAGCTAACCAGACTGAAATAAGACAACGCTATGCGGTTGTTTTAAATACACAACGTGTAATTAAGGGCTCATACTTTCCGGAATGTTAATCTAACAAAGATATTTGCAAGTATAAAAAATATTTTGTGCAGTTTGTTGCTATGTATGTTTAGTCAATGCATTCATTGTTATTTTGTATTTATACAGCCTGATTTTTGCTGCTGTAACACCCAAATTGCCCATCATTAAAGACTTATTTTATCTTATCTAATCATATCTTTTAAATAAAAGGCTTTTATTTAGTAGTAACATTGCAGGGACAGGGTTGTATGACTTCAAGTTTTACTTGTTAAGAAACATGTTAAGCGAGCTTTTGTTCCAGTGTAACATCCTGTTAATTTGAGGACATTAAATGATAGAAAACGTGCTAAAAGTGGTTCAAAAGCAACAACAAGGCATGCAGAGCTGTCTGACAATCCTCTCAGGGTCCACAGTAGCTTTTGGAACATTACGCAGTCCTGTGAGTTATCGTTCATCTAAAACGTGCCTGTTTGATGTGACATTTTTCGCAACAATTCAGTGTTTCCCCCAGGCTTTGGGAAAAATGCAGCATCTTCATATCCTGAGGGCTTTGATTTTTTTATTTTTTTTGATACGACAATATTCTAAAAAAAATTGAAATCGCCTCCGAGTGTCAGGTTTCAAAAATGAAATCTCCTCACATAACTTTCTTGTACGGTATAAAATGATGCCTTAAAAAAGGTAATACTGCTGAGTCTTGACTTACACTGTCAGAGGTACAGTATATTGATTTGATGATATGTTAATTATTTTGTGGTGGTGTCAAACCTCACTGCATCGTCCAGATAGATGCGGACATTTTCATGTAACAAAATCAACCTAAACATGATAAATACATAGCAATAAAATGCAATACTATGGAGAACTGTTTGAGCATGCATTTGATATCCTTTATGTCCCTTTTACGGTCCATGTACTAGTACTAGTCCTGACTAGTAAGACAGGTCGGTGCGCTATTATATCGACTATGTCTTACTTGTAACTACTCGATCCACTTTTGGCCTGCTCGTAAGCAGTCCAATCTTATGAGCAATGACTGTGTTTCACTAGTGTGTAGCACTATAAGGTCCAACTAGTGGACCCTACTAGTAGCACCAAAATTTCCACTAGTTACATGTATGTCAAGATTGTCCTACTCGGAGCTATCGACTAAAATCTTTTTTATTTTTATTTTTTTAACTTGGAGCACACTGTCCCCCTCACCTGAAATGTTTCGGGTGCAAGTGGCAAACATGAATCAGAAAGTAAATATTCACATTTTCACCCATTTTCACAAAATTACTGATTATAAAAAAATCTCCACATTTATTGGTCACACATGCATGAGCAGATGAAGAATTTAAATACACTGTCTCACGTTTTAAAGGTAAAATGCTACCGTTTAAGTGCAATCTGGCGCTTTTGTCCTTCTACTGTGCAGAATACAAGCGCATGGACCTTAAACTTTTTCTTTACTGACTTTATTATTTTTTAGAGGGTTACTACTGTAGTTGTCAAACAAGGTCTGTATGCGAAATTTTTCAAACTGGTGAGGGCAAAGAGCAACGTCGATTTTTGTTTAGTTTCTATTGGATGTTGGTGGTGGGGGCGGGGTGTCAGAATAGATGAATGGCATTTCGGAAAATTGATTAAATAAACAAGTAAAGTGTATGTTTCATAATTCCAGATGTTCATATCACAAAGCAAGTGCAGAGTACTTTCTGGTAAGGATGCCAAATACGTGTTGCTTAATCCTCTAACTACAACATGACAGTAACTTCCTCCAAAGTTTGACACGTAGGATCGATAGCAATGTGAAAAAAAGTGTTTCCCAAAAAAGTTCCATGGGATTGACCATGGCTCATCTCATTGTGTCATTAGTAACGTCTAATGGATTCTACTGACTGCTCATAATAACAGATGAGTGGTGTTTTTCCTGCAATATCAGCCATCTGCCTACCGCCAAGTCCAGGATCGATCCCAGTTTGCACCATATTGACTCTCTTCTGTGTTGAGTGGCTCAACAAGAAGTGACGAGACTGTTGTAACGGATACTGAATATGGCTGTGTGCACAAAAACATTGCTTTCCAGCATGACAGCAAAGATCTTGGTCCTTTAAAAGAAATAAATAAAATTAGCTCGTTTTTAGTGGGTTTCCATGGGTGAGTGTTGGCAAAGAGGACGCAAACCTTTCATGCAGCCAAGTTGAAATCCCAGACAAACAATCATTCAATATTTTCACACTTTGTTTACTTTTTCTCCATTCTTTGTTAATATTTATGAAAACAGATTTCTTGGTTTTACTGAGGAACGGGGAAGTACCGATACCAGGCATCTGTATCGGTCGGATACCTGGTATCGATACTGAAAGCTTTTTTTTTTTTTACATCATATAAGTTCTCCTCACCAGTAGTTAGCACTAGTGACACATTGGCAAATCATCATACACGTCAGAAAAATTGGTATTTGATCACATTTATCTGTCATTGTGTGATTTGAAATGTTATTTATCAAAAGTACACTGAAAAATGGTGTGTTGAATTCGCTCCATTTTATTTCGTCAAGTGATTGCATGAAAAAAAAACACTCTTGATCCAGATACATTTTTTTAAGTAGGCTATGTATCTATTTTCTATTGTGTGCAGCCACTTGTCAAAATATACCTGTAATGGAGTAAATTCTATGCAACATTTTTTTTCAGTGTACTTTTGATATCGGTACTCTGTACTGTGTGTACTAAAGAGTTAATACATGTATAATGTGTGTAAGTCCGAGAAAAACAATGGTATCAAACATCCGTAGTTTTTAATTAACCTTTACATACAGTTTGGGTCAATTTGAGCAGTTGACTTTTCCTAAACTGACCCAGAATATAAAAAATGATAATCGGCTATTGTGTATTGTGAGGCTGTATCCGGGTCAAATTTCACCTGTGTCAACTAAAATGGAGTTAAGATTTACCAGAATTTCTCCAATAAATCCAAGTTATGTATAGGTGCATTTAATAGGACAGTGTTTGGAAACAGTCGTCGGAACTGTCTATGTAACCACCACATTTGCAAAGCAAATTCCAACAAAATCATGCACCTGTTGCTCCTTGAAAGGTCATGGAATCTCAAAGCAGTAAAACAACATCAAAATGGCCATACTGTACATAAACTGCATGTTTTCCCCAAAACATTGATGAAGGATTAATTGTCCATTGACTAATGTCAGACAAGCTAATAAGACATTAGATGTCAATATGTCCTCTGCATTAAGTACAGCTGGAATTCCCAACTGAAGGTATGATTCACCTATTGTGGTGTGTTTTTAAAATGTTATTTATTTATTTATTTATTTAGGGAGCTCATGTTCAAATTCTGTGTTTCTATCGGTACTCAAGACTTTGACATTGACAATAATTCAATCTTTTAGATTGTCCACCTCGAACCCCTCCGCCCCCCACTTACCCCCAATTTAGTCAATATCATTCAAAAGTCATTTTTCCTCAGACTTGAGTGTAACATTAACTTCAAGTCTAGTGTCTCGTCTTTATGGGGGCTTCCTACCCTCAACTCGAAAGTCACGCAATTCTTTGTCGATGTTGGTCAGAATCTGCAGCTGGCTAACAACCAAACTCACACGTTATTGTGTCACAACGCAAATATTTGTCACGGATTCACCATCGATGCTGTTTTCCTTCAGCCACACACTAAACAAACATTAAGTACATTATTTCCAATGATTCTTTGGTGTGGAATAACAGGGATGATCATGAGTCTATACAATTACTTTAGTTTGCAAACTTGCTCTTCAATGCCCTTACGATCTGTTCATGATCCAAACACACATACTATGCATTTGGTGCTTGGGTCAGGGTTCTGTATGTATGGACTGTCATTGTTGTGCTATTTTACTATTTCACTGTCAAAGACCAACAGGGGCATGTTTCTGCAGGAACCTGCACAAATGTGCTGGTTACATAGACAGTTCTCACCATTGTTTCAAACTCCCTTGTGAAAAACATACATGACTAGGACTCTTTTGCTGTTCTCTTTTGCTGTTCTGAGATCACCCCAAAAGGGACCTCTAAAGGTGACAGTTCTCTGTATTCTGTCTGTTTCATGTCGTTTCCTGCCAGCCTCCCATATAAACACATTCATGCATGTAATTACAGTTATAAGATACCAACCATTGCCAGATTTCCTCTTTTTTTCTTTTTAACACACACATAGAAGTTAATTTGGCCCAGAAAAGCCTCGGTGTACACAAACTTTGTATTACAATATTTGTCATTTTTGTGTATTATGAGTCACTTTCAGCAGAATAAGGAAATTTCAAACTGAAAGAATGAGATTTCAGGAATTGTTATTGCTGTCAAATGTCGAAGCGTATCAAATTTGTCCCCAGCAGTATGTTAAGGTTTTAATTGTGATGGTTTAGGCAAGCCGGAGAAAATGTACGAGGCCTTGCTCTAGCTGCTGCAGAGGACATAAATAATATGTAGCTGTTGTTACACACGAATGTAGTCGATTGTTGATGCCAGTCAAGTCTTATGCTGCCAGTGCATGTCAATCCCTGCACGGCCACATCCCTCGCACACCCTTGTCACGACCATCGGTTCCTGTCTACAGGGACACACACTGCTGCAACATGGTCAAGTGGACTCATTATTGATGCTGGGATGGTGCCGCTGCTTGTGAAAAGGGTGGGAATGCCGCGCGCGGGGGATTGGCGCGCATGCACACACGCACACATTTAAAAATAGTCGACTCGAAAGATAAGAACGTGACATTCTTCATAGATAAATCCGACATGCATGCAGGGTGTGTGTGTGTGTGTGTGTGTGCGTGTGCGTGCGTGGGTGTGCGCAACCCGCAGTAAATGGAAGAGCGACGCGGGGCCAATGCAGCGGCAACACACGCCCCTCACACACATAGAATCGCGCGCGCGAGCACAGTTTCGCGCACATGCATATACCCGCGCGCACATTTTCACGCTCTTCCAGTCTGCACACAAAAGTCAATACGTCGCGAGACCACTGTGAAAGCGCAAAGAAGTAAAATTACGTGGCGCGAGACACGTTTTGCGGGTGTCTGTAATAACACGTGCGTGATTCAATGAGTGTTTAAATAACACACACATGGATCAGGTGGGTGCATTTTGGGGCGTAGGGGGGTGGGGGAGTCGCTGGCGGGGTGGGGGCTATTCCGCTTCTACTTACGCACTGCCTCCTTTTTGGGGTCTAGGGCATTGGCATTCTGCTGGATCTGGCCTATTTTGTTCTGGAGCCCCCAGACCCGCTGGTTGGTGCTGACGATGTCGTTCTCCAGCTCTTGGAACAAGGAGCAGGCGTGCCGGGCCAGGTCGGACAGCTGTCGCAAGGTCCGGGACAGAATCACGTTGGTGATGGCGCACAGGTCCTCGAAGAGCAGACCTTCATCGTTTGGAATCTGGTGCCTGCACAGAAGCGGCGGCTCCACAATCCTTTTGGCGAAAGGCATTTTGCACGCCCCAAACGAGACTTGAAAAGCAAATGTAAATTCCCAGCGTCTAGAAAAGGTGAAAAGAGGGACAACATCCAAACAAATATATCCAAAACGTGCAGCCTGACGAGGTTCAGGTCGACCACGCGTTATTCCCGAGCGGCAATCCAAAGTTCTCCTTGAGATCCTCCATGCTGCTGCCGCCGTCGCCGCTGCTGCTGCTGCTGCTGCTGCTTCTGCTGGCCTACTATGGGCATCACTCACACTCCCGCTCACGCGTAGACACACGCACACTCACATGCAGTCAGGACACGGCTAAGCTCAGGAGCTCAGGTCAGTGGTGTGAGAGGAGGTGCAGGAGGAGGAGGATGCGTGTCGCCTCTGCGATCACGGACGGGCTCGCCTCCGCGCAACGTCAAGACAGACAACGAACACCGGAAAACACACGGGTGATTTTCAAAATAAGAGAATGTGCGGAAATGCTTTTTAACCCTTCGTCAGGTAATAAACCACTCCCGATCCTAACATTTCTTTCTTGATGCACATGTCGCTGGTTTCCGGGCAAGCGTTCCACTTCCGGTGATATCTGCATTTTTTTTCCATGTAGTGTCATGCTTGAGGGGATGGCAGGACGTGGGCCATACACAAGATCTCCTGCTTTGAAAGGTATTCCTCAGTTTGTATCGACCATATTTTTACATCAAATACCATCTCAAAAAGAAGACCCCCAGTACCACTACAATGCCCAACTTTAGGATACTGTAGCATAGTAGGCCCAAGGTGTCTTCAGAAGCCAAGCAGAGGTTTTGTTCCTAGAAAGTATATAAATGCAATTGTAAGCCACTGTGACATAATGCAAAGTTTGAACATTAACACTGGACTCGTTGTAAATTGATTCAATTTAAATATAGCCTCCATAAAAGTGATACAAAGGATTTTACTTACCTGTATGATTAAAAATACACCGCTCGAAAAGATCAAATGCTCATGTATTGCAATACACCGAAAACATTTTTTGTTTAATTTTTTCAGATGGATTTTGTCAAGTGCTTGCATGAAATGAAGTCATCTGGATCCACATACATTTGTAAGTAGACTACACACCTACTCGAATCGATTTTTATGTTGTTCAACCAGTTGCCAAAATAAAATTGAGTTTTTTCAGTGTATTTTTTTCAAACATTATAAAATGGTCTACATATCTTTTTGCAAAGAAACAGAAGGATGCAAAGCGATTTTTATAACATTTACTTTGTTTAAAAATATTCTAAAACAATTGAATGTATGTCAAGATGAGCTAAGATTATTATAAAGTAATCCATTTAAAGAAAAACAGCCTTTCTCTCAACTTTATGATATAAGGGACAATATTCGTTCATGATACCTTCAATCAAATCAAAATTTCAACATTTTTCTGGAACAGTTTTTCTTCTTTTCACTGTGGCCCTAATCCTCCTTCATAATGTTTAATTGAATGTTTTTCATATGTCGTGCCAGCCATTAAGCAAGCTGTGTACAGTATTTGGACAGCACTGAATTAGCTCAAGTATGAATCCCAAAGCAAACATGTTGTACATACAACTGTAAACAAAGCTGGTGAATTTAATCACAAATGCACTTTACTGTATCTTGCAGAGGAGTTGAACAACATAAGGGGCCGTCTGGTAAACAATGTGCAGTGACCACATTTTGCTGAATGTGTGGTCCAAGCGTTAAGCCGGCCTGTTGTCTCGTTCATTCACCATGATTCCCATATAGCCACCAGGCTCAGTCAGTATAGAGACGTCTGCACTAAATCTGCTGTTGTGGCAAGTTTGAAGGGTTGACCAACAGCCGATTGACGGCAAACCGTTACAGGCTCCTCACTCAGAGATGACAGCGCCTAACCGAATGGTATACAGCAAAGTCAAGCTGGCAAAAGCACTCATATGATTTGCCTAATACCCTTAGGACAAGTCATTTTTTAAAAATATATTTTTAAAAACACACAACAAATTTAACAAACAAGAACTGAAAATCTATGTAGGAAAAAATAATTGCTATTTTTCATTGATATCGTGACAAAAAAAATGAAAAATGACAAAGGCACTTATGTTACTATGCTACAATGTTAGACTCTTATAAAAGTAGATGCATTGATTCAATGCTATTAGATAAAAATACAAAAGTACAAACTGAGATGTACCCATCCATCCATTTTCAACACTACGTATCCTGAACAGGGTCACAGGAAGTCTTGTAGCCTATCCCAGCTGATTTTGGGCAAAAGGTGGAATGACCCCTGAACTGGTCACCAGACAGTCACAGGGCACATATAGAGACAAACAACCATACACATCCACATCGTCACTGAGTGGGAACCGATCCCACGCTGCCCGCACACAAGTCAGACCAGTGTACCACTACACCATAAGCTACTTATAGTAGTAGTATAGTATATAAGTAGAAAAGTAAAAATGCCTCTTTACTGTCAATAATTTACGATAAACATAACTTAGCAAGGGACAATGAAGAAAAAAAACAACACTTTCCTTTTATTATAACTTTCCTCTGGTGGTTGAGAATTAAAAAAATATTGGACACGCTGTCAAAACAATGTGCTTTGCTAACGTGAAACGACTGACAAGAAAATGCTAAATTAGCTCATGATAACAACCGAAAAACATTAATACGTGGGTGAATTTTTGAATGGCAGATGTGTTGGGGGATTTTTTTTTTCATATAAAATATGTGCTTTTACTCAATAAATGTTAGAAAACCCTATCCGAGTACGTGTAGGCAGACATGTTTGTGTTTTCCAGCGTTCACTTGCTATATTGTCTCTATTCGTTTGCTTTTTGGCCAATTTAAGTAGAAAGGTGCGACATTTTATTAAGAATGCATCTCCAACTACAACCAAAAGAGGACGCTGTTTGCTTATGACAGTGTTTCTGTTAAATACAAACTGGTTGTACTTGTTTTATGAAAACAAGTAGAGTACCCAGACATTAACTTAAGTCAATGGCATTCCAAAATATAAAGAAAAGGAGAATAGGTGTACTCAATGCTATTGTTGTGCTGTTGCATTTTTCATGGTAGGAAATGAGTGTTAAATAATCTTTTGGTGCTGGTAATGAATGACAATAATAAATACAGTACAGCACTACCCTTTGCTGCTCTGTTATCAACATGTAAGACCGAACAGGTGACTTGCTGTTTATGATGCTGTGAAATTCACTGCGATCTGATAAGGATTGCACTGTTCTATTATTTCCTCTTGCTTCTTGACATCACAGGGACACGGTGATCGAATACGACATTTTCAAGAAGGAGACAAATGAAAATAATCGCATTGAAATGTAGCTATATAAAGGGAAAAAAATGATTTGATCATGTCTCTTTCTGATATTAATAAGCAATTTTATCACTTTGGTTTCAGTGCCACTCTATAATGGCTGAAAACATATGGGGGGAGAAAAACTTGAATTTAGGCTTACCCATGGTCAGAGATTTTATAATAAAAGCGCTTAGAATTTTACTTGTGTGATGATTACTTGAATGATGAAAGACAAAATCAGAGTGTAATTATTATAAAATATAGTGATTTGCGAATAATGTTAAACCTATATTTTATTGAATGCAGCACAAAGACAAGATATGTAATGTTCAAACTGGTAAACTTTATTGTTTTTCGCAAATAATCATCAACGTAGAATTTTATGGCTGCAACACTCTCCAAAAAAGGTGGGACAGGGTCATGTTTACCATTGTCTTGCATCACCTCTTCTTTTAACAACATTCAATTAATGTTTGAGAACTGAGAAGACTCATTGTTGAAGCTTTGTAGGCGGGATTCTTTCCCATTCTTGCTTGATGTACAGCTTCAGCTGTTCAACAGTCCGGGTTCTCTATTATCATATTTGACGCTTCATAACGTGCCACAAATTTTCAATGGGAACGTGTCTAGACTGCAGGCAGGCCAGTCTAGTACCCACAATCCTTCACTACGAAGCCACAGTGTTGTAACGTGCAGAATGTGGTAGGTGATGAAATCCCTAAATTCCTTGCCGTTGTGCATTGAGGAACATTGTGCTCAAACTGCTTGACTATTATCTCACGCAGTTCTTCACAAAAGGTGAACCTCGCCCCATCTTTGCTTGTGAATGACTGAGCAATTTAGGGAAGCTCCTTTTATACAATCAAGGCATCCACCTGTTCCCAGTTAGTGTGTCCACCTGTGGGATGTTCCATACAGGTGTTTAATGTTCAATGTGGCTTAAACCTTCTAACCTAGAACAATACATCTATTAAGTACTGTTCAGTTGTATTTAAAAAGTACAATACATTTACCTCAAATCTCAACTGTTTAATGTAAAACATTTATTTAGGTACAATTTTGATCTAAGTTTTATTTTATTTTGTCATGGGAGGAGGGCAGGAAATGCCCTCCAATTGTGGAATGACCTCTACACAGTTGTCACTAACCACAGGTTGTCATTGTGAGGGGGGGGGGGCTGGGTAGCTACGTACTTTTAACATGCTCATTCATAAATTGTGTCAAACTCATTTTACAGCGTCCGAGGAATGTCTCTTATTTCGTTTTCAAGCACCAGCTCGGTGGTCGCTGGAATGAACCACGCTATCTATTAACATAAACTCAGATACACCCTCAGTTATGACTCTGTCCAAAGGCCAAGGCGGTTCAGAAGATTGTGGAAAGTGTATAAGAGTGTTCAGTGTCGTTCCTTCTCAGAGTGTGATTGTGTGTGAGTCTCAGCATGTCGGGAAAGATTTTCCTTTGCGCTTTGGCTTTCTGTTTTTCTCTTTCTTCTCAGTCGCTAGTGGAGAATGAGGCACGGGACTTCCTGCGAAAGTTTGATGAGGAGGCCAGTGAGCGTATGTACCAGTACTCACTGGCATCATGGGCCTACAACACTAACATCACAAAGGAGAACTCAGAGAAATTGGTGAGAATTTGGAGTCTTTTTTTTTCTTTTCAAATCAGCCTCGAGACCGTGTGGATGGCATATTTAATGCGTCTGTTTTCATGTCTCTAGTCAGAACAGGGTCAAATATGGGGCAAGTTCTACACCGAGAGGTCAGAGCAGGCTCAGAAATTCCCCATTAAGGAAATCAAGGATCCTCAGATCAAATTGCAGCTCATCACACTACAAGACAAAGGTGCTGGTGCTCTGTCACAGGATAAAGCTTCACACGTAAGACTCACGGTTCAGTTCCATTTGTTCAAATGCTCTCGTCTATTCAAAAGATGCCTCCCCTCTTACTGTGTTTTCAAGATCTCACCAAGTTATCCTTTTTTTTATTGCAAATCTGCCTGCAGCTGAGCAAGATCATGAGTGACATGAGTACAATCTACAGCACAGCAACTGTGTGCATGATGGACGACCCGCTTAACTGTCAGACTTTGGAGCCAGGTACACGCTGTTAATAAGCTAACATGCGCTTATGGAGTGGGGCAGTTTATAATTAACACGCAAAGGATGTATACTTGTCTTTTTTGGGTAGGATTATGACCGAATGCAAACTGCAATACTGAACAAAAGATTTGCTTTAATCTGACCAATTGTGCTTTGAAAGGTGTTTTCCTTTGTTGATAAACTAGTTTAATGTTTCATCGGAATGGCCGCTGCTGCAGACAGTTTTTTTTGCGGTTGCCTTTTTACAAGTAAAGTCAATTTTATTTGTGCTGCGCCAATTCAAAACAGAATTTATCTCAAAGCACTTCAGACACTGAGCAGGTCAACACCCACACTCCTCATATATTAAAGTAAAGCAACTGAACCCCACATGAGGAAGCACTTGGCAACGAAAAACTTCATTCACTGTGCCATCCGAATTTAAATGTCTAACAGTGAATTTTTAATGATGATCTGTAAAATCTAGATTTATATGGCTGATCTGGTCTCGACTTTTGTGCCATCTGACTTTGAATTTGAATTTAACCCTATGTTGCATACGGGTTACTTCAGTAACTACAACTTTAACTCATATTGGTTATTCAAGTTACCAGTTTTAGTTTTTAAATCCACCGCGAGATGTCACTAGCGTGCGCAACAGCGGGAGGAAAAGGTGAAAGAGGGTCCACAAAATGTTGAATAATTTCTATCCGTGAGATGAAAAGGTCCAAATACCCTATTGTACTTGTGCAGAAGAGTATATAGAACATATAGAACACAATAAATAACAGTTTCTATGTGTTACCTATCAGTACTGCCATGCTTTTTGGCAAGGTAATTGTAGTGACCATTATGCACACAAGTACCCCCCTATTATGTATTTTCTTTCCCAAAATTGTGAATTTATTATGATATTTGGCCATAATCTACCCTAAATTTAAAAACAAACCACAATTGAATAACTCCTGCAGAAGCCATGCAACATAGGGTTAAGATGCAGCATTTTGTGGTTAAAATACAATTTTGAACCATCAAAATATTCAGCGTAAACGAAAAAATCGAATCTAGTTGCAAAGATATATCTTGTGGGATTTTTGTGCCATCTGAATTTAAACTTAAAATGTTGAATTCCTCACATACTTGAAAAAGTTTTAGATTTGATAGTAAAAAAAATATTTGCCATCCAAGTTTTGTATCTGTATTTTTTACCATCATTTAAAAAAAAAAGATTATTTTTGTATGGTTAAAAAAATGCTAAAGAAATTAGAAATCTTACTTGGTTGTGTTGAAATGAATAGACCGAACAGAGAAAAAAGTATAAAGGCGTTAAGTGCCATTGGGAGGAATGAGACAACAATGGGCACAACAACAGACGTATCAACAACAGTGATAATGACCGCAAAAAAAAAATGATAAAGGTACATTGTGTGCAATACACTGTTTGAGCACCGAAAATCAAACTTCTGCATCCAACCCATCGCAGAAGTAAATATACTCTCCCAAAAAATACTAATGGGAATCAAACTCAGAATCCATTCGTCCGCAGTTTGAGTCACCAAGGAGTCACACGATTACCATCAATTATTTGTGCCAAAATCACATGAGAAGATCCTGAATTTCATTCTTAACGAAAGGCATACATTAAAGCCAAACTTCGACTGTCGTAGTTTTTGGGATTAGCCATTACGTTAGGGGAGTTTCAGTTTGCTGACTAAGTTGCGCTGTTTTTTTTACAGTCCTGGAACACGTGATGGCCACCAGCCGCAACTATTCGGAGCTTCTGCACGTGTGGGAGGGATGGAGGAGGGAGGTGGGGAAGAGGATGAGGCCGCTCTATGAAGACTATGTGCTTCTGAAGAACGAAGCTGCAAAACTGAACGGTGATCACACTCATTGTCTCGTAATGCTTCTTCTCTTTTCGGGGAAATTTTCATCACTGGCCTTTTAAAGTTAGTTGGAAATATCAGGCCCGCTGGCCTACTTGACTGTGTCCACACCCGAAGTTCACTGACGCTGGCCTGACAAAGCCAGTACAAATTTCATAACTATATGATGGAGTCAACTTGTTGTTGCTTTTTCAATCTTTAAATATTCAGGTTACACTATTTTGTTTTATCCACTTCAATTGATTAATCATAATTGATCTTTTTACCGCAAAGTGCGCAATTTTATGCTATTCGGGTTAATACCCCTAGTGCCATAAAATAACCTCTTGCGGTATTTTTATAGACATTTTACATTTTCTCCTTTAATCGATGCACTTGAAGGGTTTGAGGACTATGGCGCTTACTGGAGATATAACTATGAGACTATTGATGAGGAAAGTCCATACGATTATACCAGGGATCAGCTGATGGAAGATGTACGCTCCATCTATAAACAGGTACGTCTGTATAGTGTCTTGGAATTTAAAACATGGAAGGAAGAGAGAATGTCCATTATGTGTGTCTGGATACAAATAGCAAGATGTCTTCCCACAGATCCTGCCCTTATACAAGGAGCTGCATGCCTACGTGAGGGCTAAGCTGATGAAAGTACACAAAGGGCATATTGATGAACAAGGACCTCTGCCAGCCCATCTCTTGGGTACAGTTTTATTATTTTTCAGACTGTGGTTGCCTCCAAGTAATCAGTAGCTTTGAATTTACATTCCATATTTTTTCTTTGTTTTTGGATATTGGATGATTTTTTTTTTTGTCCTTTTGTTTCCATGTGATTATACTAGGTGACATGTGGGGAAGATTCTGGACTAACTTGTATCCTCTGTCAATGCCCTACCAGGGTGAGATTGATGTCAGCAAAACTATGGTGGAAAAGGTGCAGTACAACAGAGTCTGTTTACTCTTCCATTCACTTCAACATATTTGCCATGAGATAGCAGAAAAGCATGAGATGAAGCTCCTCAACCCACTGCAATGTAGTTCCTTGGCACCAAGATACCACAAGATGGTGCCAAAGCAATACTTTTACATTAGACAGGACTTGGGCATGAGCACACAGATGAGTTAAAAAAAAAAGTTAATCACTCAATCCGTGAGTCGAGATTGTGAATAGAGTGTAGAAGGTAAGAGTGTTTATGCATAAATACAAATACAGTGCATCACAAACAGCAGATGGAAATTTGTATCCATCAATTTTCAATCTACGCCAACCTGAATTTCAGGGCTGGACTGAGCGCCGACTATTTGAAGAGGCGGAGAAGTTTTTTGAATCGGTGGGCTTGTATAAAATGTTTGACAACTTCTGGAACAACTCCATGCTGGTGAAGCCTGAAGATGGACGCAAGGTGGTCTGTCATCCCACAGCCTGGGACATGGGGAACAGAAAGGACTTTAGGTAACACACACACGCACGCGCACACACACACACACACACACACATTGACATCATAGATAAAGTTGAACAAAGTACAAAGAAACAATTAAGAGAAATATGAGCTAACATACAGTATGGCAAGTCGTTCAAGCATGTATTCCATACCCTTGCTGTCCATTTTAAGGCCCATATTACAGCATGCACTTTGTCCTCAGCAGTAAACAATTCAGCAGACTAATAAAACGACTGCCTTCCAAATTCATTTCTTCCCACTACTTGTGCCACTTTTAGGCCTACTAGTACACAATTAAACCACTAGTTTTATATTCAAGTAGATAGAACCTTTCATTTTCATACATTGGGGGAACAATTTTATTTACCCCTTATGTGCAATAAAAATGTTTATTGAATCATTATTAAGTACTGTAAAGTATTTTTCACTTTTTAATTTAATCTTCTTGTTTTTGCTGTTCACTTGTTTTCGGCCATCTAAATACTTTAATTATTATTCAACAAAAAAGAGATTAAACTGCATAAGCAATTTTGTCATTTTAGCTGAACAAGCATTTTTTTTTTTTTTTAAATCTTAGACCGTCACGTTTTCGCATTATTGCATCCAGGAACAATAAAGCTAAATTAATGGCACTTGATAGCATGCTCCCAATGCGGCTTGTTTTCTTCTCAACTTCATTGATTTAATGTTTGTTCTATCTCTATATGACTCATCAGCAACATTATCGCAATTTGTTTTATTGGTACTCTATATCTGATATGGTATCACAACACATCTTTATTCCCCAATAAAAGTGCCATCGTCGACATATCTCGTACCGCCCTCAGGATCAAAATGTGCACTCAAGTCAACATGGAGAACTTTCTGACTGTCCACCATGAGATGGGCCACAACCAGTACCAGATGGCTTATCGGAACTTGTCCTACCTCCTGAGAGACGGTGCCAATGAGGGTTTCCACGAGGCCGTTGGCGAGATCATGTCCCTGTCTGCTGCCACACCTAAGCACCTGCAGAGCCTTGGCCTCCTGCCTTCTAACTTCACCTATGATAAAGGTTAAAAAAAAGAAAGGTTCTTCAAAACATGTGACTAAATTTGGTATTCTTCTCATTTCTTCACTACCATCCTCATTTCTTATTCACAAACAAATGTAACCTTGTATCTTGATTCATTTATTGTCAATTCAACTGTTTTATGTTGTATTATTCATGAATTTATTCATGCCACATACCAAAATGCAACAATTTAATCGTAAGATTTTCCATCCTTCATCCCATGCATCTGCCCATCCATCATCTAGTTAGCCTCTATTTAGCTAGCTAGCTCTTTAGCTATCTGTCAAGCTTGGGTCCACTGCCATCAAGTGGCTCAACGTCAACACTACACGTAATTTTGACAATGTATAAAAATTCCTTTTTCTTATTTTATCGCCATAGAGACAGAGATGAACTTCCTGCTAAAACAGGCGCTCACCATTGTGGCCACTCTGCCTTTCACCTACATGCTGGAGGAGTGGAGGTGGCAGGTCTTTGCAGGAAACATCCCACAGGATAAATGGATGGAGCGCTGGTGGGAGATGAAGTAGGCAGACAGACACTTTGCCTCCTTACAGACAGTGAATCATTTAATTGGAAACAATACAAATCCCTGCTGGTTCAATCATCTGCTCCATTCAGCGTTGTCTAACCTAACAGGAGGGAGCTAGTTGGCGTGGTGGAGCCCGTGCCGAGGGATGAGACTTACTGTGACCCTGCTGCTCTGTTCCACGTCTCTGGAGACTATTCCTTCATCAGGTAAAACAGACATTTGTATTCACAAGTTTAGAGAAGGTCAAATTCAGTTGACCTGTAATGCTTGTAGTACATTTTAGGTTTACGCAATAGCCCAACAATCCAAACTTTTGTGTGAGTATTAGCTCCAATTAAGATTTACCATCAAAAGAGGAGTCAAAAATATTCTCTAGTTTTATCTTGCTTACACATATACTCAGTGCGCCATTCAAAACATTACAAAATAAAGTAGACATAATGATGGATGGATGGATGGTGTCGTGTTCTTATCTCTTATTAACCACCAGTGAGCAGACTGGACTTGCACCACTCCCATTCCCGCTTTATTCCACACTCTTTCAGGTACACAACATCACATACTATTATGTCATCACGTAATATACGCATACATTCAGGAATGCCATACACTACGGATGGATGGATGGATGGGTCATGTTAAGTACAAACCGATGTGTGATGTATACACACACAGATCCATGAAACCAAATCAAATACTGTACTTGATTCTGAGAAACGTTAACAACGATCATCTTTGTGTTGTTGTTGTTTTTTTGTTCATGGCTTTACATATAGGTACTTCACAAGAACCATTTACCAGTTCCAGTTCCAAAAAGCCCTTTGTCATGCTGCCGGTCAGTCCGATGCCTTGTCTTCGTGTGACATCACCGGTTCAACAGCGGCAGGCAGCAAGCTCAGGTAACATTGTCACTTCTCCGTTTAACAATTTAATTTGGGCAGCCTGAAAAAAGAAAGAAAGGAAGCGGGTAATCATTACTGAACTTAATCCACCTCTTATTGTCAACATGACGTCACAACTACAGAAACTTTCAATACTGTACAAAAATGCAACACAACACGCCACTGTGCAAGCTACGTCTTCTTCCATGCTGGTGGAGCCGGATTCCATTAGGCTTTTTCCTCAAGCATCTTGACTTTCTAATGAAGGGATAGGTGTGAAGCATTAGATCAACCGATGATCAAACGGTCTTCTGAAATTGCTCACATCAAGTAAATATAATTGTTGCGATGCAGACGGGAATTTATGGCCCAAAAGCCAGGAATGTACAGTGTACGCATCCTGCACTATAATTCCGACAGTCTTTCACAATGTGCAAAGTTCCCCAAGGAGATCGTCCCATGTTCACAGTTCTGCTTTTTTTTTTTTAACCCTTTCAAGGAGAGCGGTTACTACAGTAGACAGCTTATCATGTTATCAGGGTATAGGGTGCATGAAAGGGTTAATACTGTGTTAGCTTTCCATTAACAGCCGTATTTTATTTTATCTCATTAGTTTGTGTAGTGTGTACCTAATGTGGTGGCCCGAGTTTTCCTTTCAGCAGTCATCGGCAATCATTGTTTTGTCAGGAACATGTTAGAGTTGGGTCGGTCCCAGTCCTGGACCCGAGCTTTGCATACGATATCTGGAGATATCAAGATGGATGCTGGGCCACTGCTGGACTATTTCCAAAAACTTTACGTTTGGCTGAAGGAGGACAACATGAAACATAACCGCATTGTTGGCTGGGATGCAGCAGTAGATCCATGTGAGTAGTTCAAATAATCATGCATGTTCTCAAAAGCTTGCCAAAGCATCTGTATCATGTTTTAGAAAAAAACAACTTCTGTGGTCAAATTGACCTGTAATTTACTATGAGTGCATGGAAAATTAGCGTGAAAAGTCATTTTTAAAAACGCCGTATTGCTTTGTTAATCACAACATTTAGCTAAAGTAGAACCCATGTAATACATTGGATTCATTGACCATGATTGCAGATTCTGATTATGGCATCAAAGTGAGGCTCAGTTTAAGAATGGCCATGGGTGATGAAGCTGTAAGTAGTCCTTTTACAAGTCAGCATATGTTGCAAAATGGCACACCAAAAATGACATGGGATGTAATAATCAGGTAAAAAAAAATGATGTTGTAGTATTCCTGGAACTCCAACGAGCAGTACCTGTTCAGGGCCAGCGTCGCTTACGCCCTGCGACAGTACTACAGCCAAAAGAACAACACTCTTCTCTTCACGTCAGTATGTTTTGCTTTGTCTCATCTTTTGATCTTGTTACTGCTGCTATGTTACAACGTTTGTCTCGTTTCTTTTTGCATCTGCAGAGCGGACAACGTCATAACTTACAAACAGACGCCCAGGATTTCCTTCTACATTGTGGTTACCAACCCAAATAATCCATCCATGTACGTGCCAAGAGAAGATTTGAAGGCAGCCATACGGTGAGGCCAAACTTGAATGTAGCCACATCCAGGGGCATCTCAATAAATTTGACCATTACAGAAAAGTTTTAGTGGTGTGAACCACCACATAGTTATCTTGTACAATCTTGTGGCGTGTTGGTGCCGAGGAACTATGTTGAAGTGAGTTGAGCAGCTTCAGTTAGACAGAAGTAGTGCATTGTCGCAAACGTCTGTCATCTTGTTGCAGAGGACTTCTGTTGATCTGAGTAGGCGATCTTAATTTAAAGAAAATACTAATGCTTTGCCACCACATTAAGGAATCTTGTTGTCAGTAAACTCTACTGTCTGAAAGGATTTGAGGAGCTTCATTTAGACATGAGTTGTCCCTTTCAGAAGTCCTCACTGTCAAGTCCAGACACACTGAGCTTTTGCTGCTCTCTACTATTACCACTGCTTGTTGAAAATGATTTGACAGCTTTTCAGTGGAAATGTATTCATATTTGCAAATCATTTAAATCCATTATCACACTGTTGCCATCATGTAGAAGACGAAGGGATTTTAAAAGCCTATTTGCACAAATATTTATTATTGCATCCGTTTAAAAAGGATCTCAAAACAAATGACACAATGTAGGAAAGTTGTGTCGCAGATGTTAATTTTTCAAACACTATTTCTGAAAAAAAACCCCATAAACCTCTCATTTTAATAACAAGTGACAGTACATATGTACACGTATGTACTTTATATTATTAATGATTTGACTTCCTTCTCTTCTTACGGTTACAAAGGGGTGGGAAATATTGCTGTAAATGTTCATGGGAAGTTAAGACAAGGAATTTGGGAAATACTTTCCAGTGGAAATAATGTGAAGTGAGCATAATTCCTTGAAGATATTCGAGCGATATGTCTTGCGTGGATCACAGACTATCCCGAGGCCGAATCAACGACGCTTTCCAGCTGGATGACCACACACTCGAGTTTGACGGTATCCCGGCAACCCTTTCACCTCCCGTGGAGCAACCGGTGGAGGTGTGGCTGGTTGTGTTTGGAGTGGTCATGGGAGTGGTGGTGCTAATGGGGCTCCTCCTCATCATCTCCGGCGCCAGAGAGCGTAGGAAGTAAGTCAAAGTCGCTTCACGTTCGACACCCACATCGCGTTCACGCAGATGACACGTTATGTTCATCTACCTTTGCAGGAAGTCGAAAAACATGGGGGTGGAAAATCCTTACGAGCCTGAGCCAGAGGGACAGGTCAACAGAGCCTATGAGGACACGAATGATGAACAAACCGGTCTCTGAGAAATTTCTTCTCATCTTGTCCCAGCGGAAGAAAGGAAAAGTAACATGAGCTCATCATCACTCTGGGGAGGTTAGCAATATTCAGCTTTCGGGTGAGCCCGACTCTCCTTAACTTTTTGTGAATAGTGTATGTGTCACCAACATTCCTGCGCAGTCGCCCACTTACTGTGCGCTGTACTGTGTTGTAAAATACTCAAAGCAGTATAACAGAGCCGCCGCACATGTAGATCGAAATATATTCCTAGGTTTCTTTCCTGTACACTTGATGGCATTGTTAATGTGTGTTTGTTTATCAGTGTTCAAGTTTTTCTCAGTTGCTTAGGTGCATTTCTCAGATTAGGATGGAATTTTTCAAGACTACTTGGTCAATTTTCACATCATTGTGTCACTTGTGCAAATCCAAAAAAGCAGTTTCTCATTGCTTTGGACATGGTGCAAATGCTTTGGCGCATCCATGCAAATGATTATTGACATTTCTCTGCTGTTTTCAACATGATATATTGGTTATATACTGATCAAAATATATTATAAAAGGTCTCTGTGGAATTATCTCACACCCCAAAACAATTTGGCATTCATTTTTCGTCTACATTTTTACATGCAAAGTGGTTAAAGAAGTTGTCATAATATGCCAAGTGTATTTCACCAGGAGGACCTTGAAAATGTTTTCGAACAAAGAGAAATTTGTGGAGCATTAGATCAACCAATCATCAACCTTTATATAGATTTTTTTTGTGCCATGCAATGCTGTCTTCTCCTTTCTATGTTGCAATGAGATGATTTGTCAACAAATTACAGTACAAAGAGTAAAACTGAAACCTGATTCTTAGACAGTCTCTTGCAATCAATCTTCCATCTAGATGAAGGTGTAACTTTTACATCTAAAATAAGTCTTTTTTTTTTCCAGAATACCTGAAACCCATTCCTTTTAGCTTTTATGGATTCATAATTTCATTTCAGGCGTAGAATTGAATGATTTGTTTAATTCAGGATGAAGGCGAATTTAGCAGAGGTGGCCAGCATCCTGAGACTTTTAAAGCAAAAAAATTAATTTACTGGCAGTCAAAAGTTAACTGAAGCCACGATATTAAGAGTCTGACCAGACTGATTTTGTCATCAAAACTGAAGCGGCATCCTAACATCCTTCCAGTGTAAACTGTTACATTGATAACATGACGAAGCACTTTGACTGTCTTACAAAGACTTGTCTTTCTGATGGCACGTTCAATGATGCAGACACCTACTTGTGAGAGATGTACTCAAGATTTTGAGAAAGAACATAGCTTTTGCAGGGGAGCCATGATGTTTTGCCATTTGTTTTGAGAAATGCACTTACTGTTTTGCAAATTTCAATTCTGATCTGAGAAATGTATCAAAGCGACCGAGAACAACTTGAAGCGTATTATGTGTATAATGATTTAATTTAATTTATTATATTGATTGTAATGCCTCAATAAGATGATAACTTGCAATGTAAAAATGTGTTTGCAGGGGACAGGAGCACTAGAATGTTTTCATAAAATGTCAACTATATTTTCAGTATATTGTTAACATCGGTTTAGTTTACAATCCAGAAATCATATCTCATGTTAAAGACTTTCACAAACCTCAGAATATTTTAACTTGTAAAATATTATTCCGTCATAACAGTGGTCTTATTACATTTGGTTTGGATCAGTACTCAATTTGTTTGTCAATACATGTCCTGTACAATAAACGTTGCCTGTAGAATGCACAGTAACATTTTCTCCTCCTTTTTGTGTAATTGAAATTCTGAATGGTGCAGAGATGGATGAATGGTTAATTAAAGAATGACTTAAGCATATTTGGACTTTTTTTTTTTACTCCAACAAATATTGTCAATTCAAAAAATCCAAAGTAGCATTTTCAATGTATCATGGCTCCTTGACGTACAAGCAATTGATTGGCCCATTATTTGCTTTGAGTTGTGAGGAAGTGCAAACTTTGGTGGCCGGTGACTCAAACTGACTTCACAATACATGAAACAAAATCACATTGCATTAAATACCTGCATGCTAACATACAATGGGACACTCCATAGGCACATGGGCTAAGAATTAGCATCTATGTGGTGTTGTTGGGTGGGTTTGTGGGAGGGGCGGGGGACTCTATGTCTGAATGATGAAGAGGAATGACTGAGGTCCTTGGTGTCCATCTGATTTTGCCATTTCCACAGAGTCTGTGGAAGCTGAACTGGCTATTTGGATGTGCCATCCCCTGTAGAGTGCAGACTCAAACTTGCGCTGCTTTGTGCTGTCAGTTTTCATGTAGAAGACGAAACAAAGTTTGGTCTCATCGTTCATGGAAATGCTTTTCATCATCTTCTTATCCACTGCCTACAAAAACAAATATGGCTGTTGAACATGGTAAAAATGTGGCATTTACACTGTTACTTTCACATACGAGTCTATTCTGTGCTGTGACCAAGTTGCAGGTCGGTTTAATTTTCTAGTGTATGCACTTTAAGCCGAAGTCACAAACACTGTTGTACATTTGAGCGTTGTGTGCCTTCAAGGGGTGTGGCCTAGTGAGTCAGCCATTGGTGTTCATTATGTATTTGAATGTTTGATTGTTATCCCTGTTTCTGTTAAATGCATGGTCAATGTTTTATTGTATTTTTTTCTAAGACACTTGTGCTTCTCTTAAAGTTCTACAAGACTACTTGTGGTACAGCGATCATTAGCATATTTGTGGCACTGCATTTGCATATTTACCCATTCGCAGATTTTTGTGGGGAACATATCTTCACTGAGAAATTCATATACAGTATTTTCTGTTTTTGTGCTCAGGCCATAGCCATGTCGAATATAAAAATGTTACGTTGGCACCATCTTGTGTCCCGCGAAACTAGATTGAAATGAGGGGAGGAGCTTCAGGTAGTCAGTCCAAATCATAGTCAAGCAGATATAAGTGATTTGCCACCATCTCATAGCATCTAAAGGCCATTACAAAGGCGTTTTGGTGAGATTGCTTAATTACAGTAGAATTTTCCAAATTTGAAAAGAGAGATCTTCAATACCTCCACTTGCAGGAGCACCCGCTCTTCTTTCTTGGCACACTTAAGGAAGCAGTCAGAGTCTGAGAAGTTCAAGACCACAGGGTAATTTTGGTCCAAATAAGTTGACTTGTAGCAGTAGATGGTCATTTTCTCTGAGCACAAAAACATCGGGACAATTGTCCTCACAAAGCAACATTTCAAGTTTTGTGTAAAGTGAATCTACAGTTCATGATTTCCGAGAATGTATTCTATAGAACATGCACTGAATTGGATGAAGAAACTGAAAAGAGAGACACGTGTAATTTCCATTCTGAGGGTGATATTGTATGGAAAAACCTGGTTGAGGTGAAACATAGAGAGTCTTCTGTGAACAAAGGCCTCGTAGATATTTGTGCGAGGCCACATGTTCAACTGCTGTGTTCAACGCCATCATTTGTTTGAAAGTGCCCCCTCCTCTTGAAACTGTAAAACAACATAGCAAAATTAATTTTAGATAGATAGATTTATTTTTATATGGTGGATTTCATTTATTGTAGCGGTGGTCAGGAACCTAACTCCTGCAATGGAGAAGGCGTTTATTGTAACTGTAAATACTATTTTCTGAAAACATTCAGGATATTACGCTTTCTGTTGAAATTTCAGGACAGGCCTAAAATGCACTTTCAACTTTTCGAGTGAACTGAATTTGGCTGTCTCTAAACGTTGAATGTGCAGCTGGTCAGTGTTTTATGACTTTTTGAATTTAAACAATCCTTTTTCTTATGCTGTTCACGTTTTGACATCATGAAACCGAGAGCAATTGCTCAACAGTGTCTCACGATTTGCATGGCCTGAGACAGGAAGCCGCTGAGCTCAGAGTGCCATCAGCAGGTAGCACTAGAGATTCAGAGCGTGTGGAGGAGTCACAGAAATCCACTGATGTGGACATTCTTGCAAATATTCAAAGATCATACTTACTATATTACCGTATATCTATTGTCATTTTTTCTTTTTCTTTTCCATTCTGCATCTTGAAAGTTGTGCTAGTACTGAAACATTAACCAGTTGGACATTTAGAGAAGATGACAAAGTATTTTGTAAAGTAAAAGATGAGATTTTAGGTTCATCCTGAAATTTCTGCTGAAGGCAGAGTATCCCAAACGTTTTGTGAGTAGTGTATATCTCGAGTATTTCAACACTTGAAAGGAAATATTTTGCAGTCAGTGGAGCTCACGGACAACTGCGATACTTTTTGTCTCCCTGGTGATGCTTTGGTGCCCACTCCACAGAGTCACCTTCACTTGATGCTTGTTTGTGGATTTTTTTAACCCTCATTTTTGCCTCCAGTAAGTGAAAAGCAAATTGAACTCACCAAGTGTCACCTTGCTGGACTTTGCCACAATGACAACGTCATTGAGGGTACATCCTGTCCCATGACATCCACGGCAGTCGCTCGCAGAATCACAGCCCCTTCCTCTCAACACAGAGAAGCTCGTTTCCGTCATGGTAACAACAAGCAAATTGCTTTCCCGTTTCTTCTCCTCGTCCTCAGCCGGGCAAAGGTTGTTCTCAGCATCGCCATACTCTCCTTTATCGCCCCTTAAACTGCTCTCATTCTGCTGCAGGTCTTCCTCTCGCACCATTTCCATGCTGTATTCAAGTACGGTGGCCTCCTTGGAGATGGGGTGGAGAACGTTCTCCATTGAGCAGAGCTGCTTAATGTGCTCCTTCTTCCGGCCTGACTTGTGCACCGTCTGTTCACAAAAATAAAAGATCAGCTTTGATGATCAGAGAGCAGGAAAATCCTGACGTCATTGTGAGTATTTTACTGTGAGGCTATTTTAAAATGTGACTGGTTGAAGAAACAATCTTGACAATGGAGTGTAAAGTAACATGGGCCAGCACTACTGATTCACAAGGACCTGAACAGATTATACTGGAAGCAACGCGGCCAATTAATACGCTTTCATGGACGAAAAACTTGAATTTAGGTTGTAAACGTAGGCCAGTGCTCCTGCCAACAGGGAGGACCGAAAATTAACTTCTGGTTTGCCAATGATAGGGAGGCGGAGGGACAGGCACGATGCTCAACCGTGAAAGATGCGATCATCTCACCAACATTGGCTGACCCTTCGCTATGGCCTGAGCCAGCTGATCGGGGGGTAAATCCTGCAGGTCAGTGCCATTTATTTGCACCAGCGTGTCTCCTCTCCTAACAGAAAAGCAAGAATTGTGAAATTATGAATTTCCAACACCCTCCAATGCGATGATAGATATTGAATTAGTAATTCATTCTAAATGTCGGATCAAATATTGTCTTGTTATGTCAAATATTGCCATTCCATTACCTAGACAATCCAATCAGATCGAATACAGGGACTGGATTGGAAGATACTGTATCTTTCCAAAGACAACATTTAGCGTTTTATTCTGCAGTGTGGTTGAGATTTTCATTAGATTTATTGGTCTGCATTTCCTGACACATTAACATCTTTAAAAAAAAAAAAAAATGACTTAAGTCTTCAATGTCCAAATACCTTATGTTGTGTTTTCCTCCACTTGAGTTTCGGTGCTTGACGACATTTTTCACTTCATATTGGTGCTTCCCCTCATGGAGCTGGTGAACTATCAGCACACTTCCGTTGACAAGCGAATCCTACCATGTGGAAACAAAAGAATGCGTTTTTAACTTGAATCCATCCTCGTCTGTTCGTCTTTGTGGGGGGAGGAAAAAAGAAAGAAGTTTTGGTCACCTACCGCCACATCCATGCCGCTGACAATGCACGCAAATGATGACACAGTTGCTCTTGATCGGGTAGCACAACAAAATGAGCAAAGAGTGAAGCTCTTGTATCCCGTTTTATATTTCTGCTTGAAACAGAAGAGGAAGCAGCAACCAGAGACACAAAAATAGCGGAATTGATTTTGAACTTCTGTTTGGGAGCCTTCACGTCATTGTTGCATATTAACGACATTATTTTCAAGGCTCCCCAGTGCCAGCAGCACTGACTCAGCTTCAGATAAATGACCCTCTCGCCGCCATGCTTGACTATAGGCAAGACATGCCTGTCATTGAACTCCTCACACACACTTTGCACCATCTTGATCAAATAACTTGATACTGGTCTCGTCAGACCAAAGATCAAGTAATCAGTGTTCGTAGTCTTCTTGTCTTCAGCAAAGTGTTTGAAGGCTTTCTTGTTTATTATCTTCAGAAGCGGCTTCCTTGTGGGATGACGGCCATGCCAACCAAGTGTGCGGTGTCCGAACACTGACTGGCTGAAAACATCATCCCCCACAACCTCAGCAGTAAAGCTTTTACTGGATAAATCTTTTCTCCAAAGAAAACCTCTAGATACGATGCGGTTCAAATATTTGGGCACCAGTCCTGCTAAATCACTGAATTGTCTCACTTACCTCCCTCTCAGCATTCACAGTCCTCTTGATTGGGGAGTTTACGGGGATTCCAGGATATCGTGGATTGTTCATGATAATGATGTGAGGGAAGCACAGCCTATTAGAAAGAGTTTCTATTGTATGTCTTCAGATAAGCTCAGGTTGCTGGACAAGGAGGTGGATTACATGGTGCTTATTGGTACTGCTGTTTTATATCGTCATCATCTTGGACCTCGCCTTCCATTTTAGTGCCAAAACCTGATTGGACATGCATACGGTCAATATTGGTTACAAAGTCTGATTCGTTTCCTTTGCCCAGGATGGATGACTTGTAGCTGCAACATTTCTCTCCAAATTTGATCTGTGAAAGGGGTACTCCCCTTGGAGGGGCATGCACAGGCAATTGCGTTATTTGTGACTCCATCAGGTTTATACTCTTAGGCCTTAGTCCCATATAGGTGCCGGATCAACACGGACCACATCCGGCACGATCCGGCGTGTGGACCGTGTAGCCGCCGTGTAGCTCCGCGGTGAACCCTCTTCGTCCTGGAACGTCCGGCACTGTCCTTGGGGCTCCGGGAGGCCAACACGGTGGTTTTGGGAAGTTCAAAACTGTCGTGTTCGTCCGTGAAGGTCCGGGGAGTTGGCAACAACCGTGTAGGTCCGCGTAGCTGCCGTGTAGGTCAGTGTAGCTGCCGTGTAGGGTCCGGGGACAGTCGTATCCCTGCCGTGTTTGTCCGTGTATGTCCTTGACAGTCCGGGAAAAAATTCACACCCGGACCATCAAGAATCCTGGCGGCAGAGGTACGGTTGTCTCCGGAACTTTCACGGTGGTTACACGGACTACGCCGGGACAGTGTCAACTCAGGACTACCCTCACGGATCAACACGGAGCTACTACGGACGAAGACGGTGCAAAACGGATACAACACGGTTGAAACACGGCGGATACACGGACTATCATGGAAGAACAAGGAATATCACGGACGATGACGGATAGACAGGGTGGCAACAAGGACGTTCACGGTGCAAACACGGTGAAAACACGGACTAATGCGGACTATGACGGAGGAACACGGGATAACACGGACGATGGCTCATGCTCATATAAATAGGGGAAATTTGAACAACGATTCACTCCTTTCCTGTGCTACCGACGCTGCAACATGGGGGATCAGATGACGGCCGATGTTGTGTCTTGAAATGACGAGGCACACACACGCGTTTTCTATTATGTATTAGACCGTTGAGTTCCGCCATTAACAACGTGGGGAAAAAGCTTAGACATTCCAGGTAACATTTCACACATGCGCAGTAGATGGCAATACAAAGTACGGGAAGTCAATGCGTCCAATAACATACAAATAACTATGGTGGTTAATACACCACATTACCTCCCCCCTTAGTTTAAAGGTACATAACAAATTCACATTTCCTTATCCATCATACTGCATAACATTTCTTCAATAATAACCAAACTCAATTTGAACATCTTTCAAATGAAGACATCACAATCAATCCCTGTAACGTAAAGGCGTTGTGCTTTACGTCCTGAACGTCTCAAAACTACTGTCTCTGGCACAAGTGGCTCAGGCGGGTCTGGTGCAAAAGCTGGTGATGCAGGAATTGTGGACTCCGGTTCGTCAAAGTCTTTCTCCTGCTCAGCTGACTGAGTCGCACTTTCAGGTCCAGGATCTAAAATGTCAGGTGGGTATCGAGGACGCAGCTGGTCTCCATGGCGTCTGTATATCTGATCAGTCTCACCTTGCACATGGTATGACACTGGTCCAGTCCGTTGTATCACTACTCCAGGGATCCATTTGGGATGCTCTCCTGCTGTGTTGCGTAGATAGACGGGGTCATCCACATCAAACTGTCGTTCGGCAGCCTGACGATCATGTTCCTCCTTCTGCTGATACTGTCTCCTCCTCACCGTCTCAGAGATGCTCGGTTTAAGGAAATCCAGCCGTGTTAAATGCGTGTCTCTTTAAGAACAAGTCTGCTGGTGACTCTCCAGTTGTACTATTTGGTGTTGTGCGATAACGCAGCAAGAAGTGTGAAATCTTATCCTCAACACTCAAAATCTCTCTTGCAAGCTTCTTCATGCCTGCCTTGAAGGTCGCAATGTATCTCTCAGCGAGTCCATTCGTAGCAGGATGTTTCGGTGCACCAGTCGTGTGCAAGATTCCATTCCTTTACATCGGTAACATCCACTTTGGTGTGTGGGTGAGTGTCCTCTCCTTTGGTTTTCCTTAACCTTGTGTACAGGTGTGGTGACATCTTCACCTTTCCTCAACTGCTGTGCATCCCGGTGGGCAGTCTCCATGTTGACAGCAAGCTCCACGGCTCGCAAACGACAGGCCATCTTCCGAGAGTAACTTGCGTTGCAAAGCCTCGAAGCAACACCGCTGGCGAAGCCATCACGGAGAGCCTCGTCCAGTCTGTCCCGAAATCACACCTTGTAGCGAGTTGGCGTAGCTCAGCGGCATATTCCGTAACCGTCTGGCTGTCCTTCTGCAGACATTTCCGGTATCGGAAACGCTCCGATATCACCAATGGCTTGGGCTCATAGTAATTCCTCAATGTGGATACAATTTCCGCAAAGTCTTGTCTCTGGGCTTGGCAGGTTGCACTAAATTACGGAGAAGTCCATACGCTGATGCGCCCAAGGAGCTCAGTAAAACGGCAACTTTCTTGTCGTCATTGACATCATGCGCCTCGAACAGCAGTTCCATGCGTTCCACATAGGCAGACCACGATTCATTTTCGGGTTTAAACTCGTCCGGTCTTTGAGAAAAGTAAGCCATCTTACCTCACTAAACTTTAGAGTATTGCCTCCTACCCTAAAATCGACTTTTACTCGTCGCCAGATGTTGTGTCTTGAAATGACGAGGCACACACACGCGTTTTCTATTATGTATTAGACCGTTGAGTTCCGCCATTAACAACGTGGGGAAAAAGCTTAGACATTCCAGGTAACATTTCACACATGCGCAGTAGATGGCAATACAAAGTACGGGAAGTCAATGCGTCCAATAACATACAAATAACTATGGTGGTTAATACACCACAGCCGAGAACAACCTGATGCTGATGAGATGCCAGCTTCAACTGCAAAAAGCTCAGGTTGAAAACACTATCCTCATTGCTAAAGCGAAGATACGAGATAGAGAAGCCGTGAAAAAAGTGGTATCTACAGTGAATAGAAGGAAAATGCACGCTCGACATCCAATTGCAGAATGATGGGATCACCGGAAATTAGCCAGCTTTTATACACGTTCTTGACGGTCCGGGGTGGACCGTGTGTGTTCGTGTCGCCGCCGTGTAGGCGCCGGGATGATTCGTGTAGGCGTCGTGTTGGTCCGTAACTGTTCGTGTCACTGCCGTGTAGGTTCGTGTTATTCCGCCGCTCTGCCTTGACTGTCCGTGCCGATCCTTGGTCATTCGTGTGGGCACCGTGTTGATTCCGTGTTGCTGCCGTGTTTGTACGGGTTCGACCGTGTAGCTGCCGTGTTACCACCGGCGTGATGGTTTTTGGACGACCGAAAACCCCAGAAAGAGCACGGATCATCCCGGATCTTAATCCGGCGGGATCCGGCACTTTCCGGGACTGCCGTGTCCATCCGTTATATGGGACTAAGGCCTTACACAGTCATGCCAATTGTTCTGAAGAACGTGACTGCAATATTTCAGGGGTGAATGACTGGCTAATTGCAGGGTTGGAGGGTCGTGCTCTGTATTTGGATGATCTTGTGTTCAGTGACTGGCCTCCTTTCCCTTTTGTAGTGAATTAGGGCTCACCTTGTATGTTTGGCTGAGCCCAATTTGACTATTAATTTGGCTAAATGTGGCTTTGCCGTGGCCAATGTGACTTAGCTGAGTCGGGTTGCGGGTCAGGGCCGAGTGGCTCCCGATGATGCAAAACTGGATGCGATGGATGGTTTTCCCAGGCCCGCCACTAAGAAAGAGCTGCAGCGCTTTCTCTGCCTCGTAGGCTATCATAGGAGTTGATGTCCGAACTTCTCATCTGTGGTCTTTCTGTTGACTGAGTTGCTTATGGCTGATGTGAAATTTGTGTGTTCTATTTATTGTCAGCTGGCCTTTGGCAATATCAAGGCCCGGTTGTGTTTGTGGCTAGTTCTTGTGGTTTGTTTCACCTTTTCAACTGCAGGTGGAAGCCAGCCAGATGGGGCCTGGTTCTGTCCGAGGAGGCTTTTGGCCTGTTAGGCAGACGACCCTGATCTTTTCAGGCCTGGCTGGAGAGGACTTGTTGGCAGTGAGGGACCGTGCCTTGTACAGCCCCAGTGAACGTGCAGGTGATTTTGTCAGACCTGCTCGACCGTTTTCTACTGTTGGTTGTCTTTTCGTCGCGTCTGCTCTGTCTGCTCGGGTAGTTTCAGTTGTTCTGCCTCTGATGGCTCTCACCCACTTCTCCTCCCTGCTTTTGGATGACCTCGCTCGGTTCTGGAAGTAACGCTGTATGTGGCTTTGATGGTCCCCCAAATGCCTCTTTCCATCGGACATGCTCCAAGCCATTCTGACAATGCTGTGCAAGCACTTTCTTTGACCTGTTAGAGGTACATGCATAAGCACGACTGCTTGGTTTACGGACTGCTTTGTTCTCCTGGGAATCACTTTTGTTTGTCACGGTTCCGGATAAATCCGGAACAGAATCGGATCCCGCAAATGCAGACAAGATTTAAGATCGTGAACACAGATGTTTATTAAAAGGAAAAACGTAAATCTAAAAAGTACAACGTAAAACGCTACTAACAAAGAGCCAGGATAGAATGGGACGAACAAAAAGCGCTCGCAAAAATGCACGGATAAATTCCGACGCAAAATCACTTGTCGCGAAAGGGCAAGGTAAAGGCAATTACAAGAAACGAAAAAAAAAACACACTGAGAATAACATGAAGACAAAGAATGGCACTTACTAAAGCAAAATGCAAATGTACATTATGTGACTATTCAGATTCAGAAAACTATCAACGATAAAGCGTTAACTTGGATGTCTACATTATCGGTTAATGTCAAAGCCACTCCTCTCCGTGTACCTTTAACAATGGGACGTTTGTCATTGTAGAAAAGACAAAAGTGCATATGGCGCTTGCGACGTGTCGTGAGCAAGGCTGAATTATCCCACAACCCGTTGTCGGCTTGACAATATGAGATATGTGTCCTCACTTTTGTGAAATTCTGAATATCAACCTAATGAATACCACTATGATGTGCACCCACTAAAAAAACAGTTGAAAGACATTCACTTCCCTAATGATTCAGCATCACTACATCTCGAAATTATGAGCAAACACTCTCAGAAGAGGAAATGGAAACTCCGTTATCGAGTATTTCACTGACATGGGAACTGAAAGGATACTATACTTCCTCTGTGCCTGTTCTAAGCACAGTCAGGCACCCGGTTGAATAAAACACAACGAACAATAAAACACGTTCGATATCCACCGTAACACAAGAAATGGAACAAGTCAGACCAGACGGTCATGTCACACTATCACAATCACTGACGTGAACTTTTTACTCAACACAACTGACAGAGATGATGTTTTATTTATTATTTAGATGATTCATCTAGTTTTGTTTTGAGTCACCAATGCAGCAAAGTAGTGTACTAGCAAGGTTTAATTGCGTATGAAAAGTCGTGGGGGTAAAAAAAAAAACAATACTAGTAAGGCACAGTCAAGTGATTTGTTTTACGAGTGAAGGCAAAGAGCACATTGGCACATGGACCTTAAACTGGATATCAAGGATATAGAAAAAAATACCCATTTACAGTAAGACATCATCTACTGACATTCAAAGCTCCACATGGGTGTTCACATATCTCCAAAGATGTACACAAAAAGTAACGATGATCAAGTTCCGAGGTACATGCAAACACACTCACCGAAATTGACTACGGTATATATTTAGACACTGACGCTATTTCTAGGGATCCCGGACCAGACGGCTAAATGTGTGGTTGGATTGAGTTACATGAAAAGCACATGGCGCTGTCGCAAAGTTTCATGTCCTCACAGCAGCTGGGACACCAAAACATTGGTGAAAAGAGCAAAGGCGGACCTTCCGAGCCCTACTAGGTGCAGTAAGTCAATTAATTCTGCATGTTTCAGGATTTACTGCTTATTCAAAGTGACACATTTTATCACTTGAGAGTATCTTTGAGCTTGTCGTCAGGGGTTACGTACAGAATTGCGTAAAAAGACTTGGATTTGTTCCTCGTGGTGCTATGAACGTTGCAATTATATATTTTTAAAATGCTAAACTCACAGAAATACGAAAGTCATTATAAGACGGTACATGTTGTGTGACCTCGCCTTATGCTGTACACTTTTATTCATTATGTGTAATGCACTTAACCCACTGGCACGAGCACCGACTGCATTTACTATTGTTCTAGGCCTAAAATGAGCGCTGTAAAATAAGTCGCTTATAGCAGAAATTCATTTGTGATAAATAATCTAAACTTATCAATTTACTTTGAGTGTTATGTGGGTGATTCCAGATTTGGAGGACATGTTTCTTTTTTTTAAACTATGTAACCAAGTTACAAAAGCTGGCATTGATCCTTGAGCAAAAACTGATACACTGACCCAGATTTGTAACACTGTCGCGGCACAGCATTTGTACGCAAATGCAACTTTACTTTCCTTTTTCATTGTGAATAATTGATTCTGCTATTTTTTTAAAATACGTTTTTCGGGTGCCTAAGTATCTGACAGGGTTGTGTCAAAAACAACAAAAATATTGTTTGAAAAAAATGTCATGGTTGATTGCTGAACTGGATTAATCAAATTATATGATCATTTATTGCTTTTTTTTTCTCTTAAAGAAGATAAATAATTGCTCCCAGAAAAAGGTGACTTATTCAAAAATCTCGCTGCCTAAATTGCCCTCCAATTTTGGAATGCCTGCGGTATATATAGTTCTCGCATGGCTTCGATGCATACCTTATTTAGGGGATGTCTTCCTGCATCAGATGGCGATGCTGGACGTGTTGATCATTGGGGGTGGGCCTCACGCCATGACCCTGGCCAGCATGCTATCACCCTCGTACCCCAAACACAACTCAAATCCAAGACGTGAGTCAAACCTTCGCCCATCCCGCACTGAAACAGTGTGTTGTGTGTGTTCAGTAGTGCACATGAGAGCATTTTAGTGGTGAACCTGAGAGTTTCAATGTGACAGCCTTTCAATGTGACTGTGTCAGTAGTGTACATGAGAGCTTTTTCCGTAGTGTTGATGAGAAAAAAAAAAAATCTGTGTTGTATGTGAAATTGTTGTAGTGTGTGTTTGAATGTGTTTCAGTCGTGTATATGAGTGATAGAAATGTCATAGTGTGAGAGCATTTCAGTCGCATGTGAGCAAAAATCATTTTTAGTCATGTGCAATGTGTGAAAGCGTTTCAGGAGTATGTATGAGTGTTCCGGTTGTTTTCGGTGGTGTGTTTCATATTTCCATAGTGCATGTGACAGCATTTCAGTAGAGTATGTTAGCGAACGTTTCGGAAGTGTGTGTGAGAGAAAACCCTGCGCGACATCCCAGCTGACCCCTTTTATGTTTCAGCAGAGCGTGCAGTAGAAGAGGACCTCACCAAGTCCACACGAGCAGAAGGCGTCATTCGTCCGCCAGACGTCAATCTGCAAGTGGTTGACGCCTATGGCGAGTGGACTTCTTTGTGGAAGAGTCAATTCACAGCACTAAATATCCCCCATTTGCGCTCGCACACAATGGTGCACACGGACCCTGTTAACAAGGTAGAAACACACACAAACAAAATTTGATGTGCGTTTGTGTGATTTTTAATTTATTTTAATTTATTTTTCTTCAGAAAGCACTGCAGGAGTTTGTGTTAAAGCACAATCGTTCGACTGAGCTTCACAGTCTCCCAGACCGGGTGCTCATTCTGGATGACAACGCTTTTTTCAATGACACGCGGCTCGGCAGGAAAGAGAGAAAACGTCTGAATGTCTCTTCCAATCTCAAGAATAGTTTGTCCTTCAGTCTGCCGGGAACTGAACTCAGCGTGGATTTCTTTAAAGATCAGGTTGGACTGTCTGGAACATACATAACGTATGTTGGTGTCTCTCCAGCATGACGTGTTGAATTAACTTTGAATGTGACTAATTAATAAGTTGTGTCCTGTATCCACACACGAATACATAATGTAAGTTCTGAGCATGAAATCTTGCATTTTCAGGAAATGTATTTATTAGTTTAGATATTTTCATATTTGAATTTTTATGTTTGCATTTTGGTTCCCGCTGTTATTGTGGCCATTCTTCTCTCGTTCTTAACATGATTTCAACCTTGCTCACAGTGCATAGGTTCTTTATTGAATATCCATCCCTTGACTATATTTTTGGTGTGAGTGATGTCTTCATCGACTTTTATTTTTATGAACTCGCTTTTTATGGGAACCCTTTAAAAGGTAATTGCTCTGGCAAATCATGACATTTCAAAAGTGAACAAAGTGTCATTCTTCGGATATGATCACTTAAGATATTTACGGGTAGATATATATTTTTTGCAGTTATTTTGCTATTCAAACTTGTATGGCTGATAACATTGCCGACACGCTTGAAAATGGTAACCCGCTTTCTGGGTCGCTGTTGATTTTGAGCAGATTGGATTACTTTTACCCAAGGCCGGGTGAATTATTTTTGACTTAATTTTAGTGGGCCAAGGAGCTGAAGCAGTTGACCATTATGGACAGTTTTGCTCCTCCTTCTTCTTTGAAAATGTTGATCATAAAATTACCGGAATATTATTCTTAATAACATTTACGGTCTACTCATAACCTGGAAACCCAATTATCGGTAGCTTTAATTCGCCTGTATGGGTAGATTTGACCCCTTGTTGGATCAAAATTTTGACCCAATATGCAGGGTCAAATCCTCAACTCAATGTGCTGGATATAAATAAACCGGCATTGAATTGGTCCCCTTTGGACCCAGTGCTGGATTAGGTACTTTGCCCAATTTGGCTCTTTTAATCCCGCAGTTTTAAGAATATATAAACATGTGCCAAATTCGAACACTATTCCGGGTTTGAAAGTTCTTTTCAGACCAAGAAAGAAAAAAAATAAACTTCCAACCACTATTTCACAGTAAAAAAAGAACACAAGATGAACGCTTTGAATACTATGTCGAACATGTGTCACTAACAGTACCTACTTTCGGTTGCCACCCAATCAAAACGTTCTGAGTTTGAATCTCAGCTCAGGCTTGGAGTTTGCATGTTCTCCCCATGCTTGTGCTGTTTTTTTTTTTTGAGTGCTCCGACTTTCTCCAAGATTCCAAAAACATGCATGCTCCGTTCGTTAAAGACTCGAAACTGGCTGGAAAGATTATTTTGGAACGAAGTTCGCGCTCAAGTAATGACAAGTTGTTTCACCAGATGGATGTGAATCTACAGGTGGAGAGATATAACTTGAACAAAGTGCTTGTGAAGGGAACTGTTACTCGCATCACCGCAGTGACTGAAGGCGAGCAAATGTGCCAAGAGGACAGCGCAATACATGAAGAGGCTTTAAGACAAGGAGGTGGGGGGAGGAGGAAGAAAAGAGTCAAATATTTCCAAGTCCAACTTGAAGATGGCGCCGTGCTCAAAGCTCATCGGGTGGTTATGGCAACAGGGCCCACCCGCGCCCAGATGGCAAACATCCCGCAGTGGGTGACTGATATCGAGGAGAGCTATCCAGAAGAGCGCCTGCAACACACTGTGCACCTCATGCACGCTTTATCAAGGACACAGCAAATCTTTCAAGACACTGACTGTCTCACACAAGAGGATTTTGTCCAAAAGACTAGTAAGGGTCATTTCAACATGCCTTTTCCCAGAATTCCCGAATTGCTCATCTGTTTTGCCGAAGTATGTTACTAAACATGATAAAGTAGCTTCCTGTAGTTGGAGTCACTCTAGTACGTTCACTAAAAGACAGTAAAACAAAAAGATTGAGATCATGATCACAAAAGTACCACAAGAGAGGCATTACCAAATTTGCAAGCGGATTTTCTATATTGTGCAGTGCAGCGATCCGCTGCTATTTATGGACAGGGACCAAGCAAATTACTCAATCATTTTAAATCTACTTAATAAGGTTTGTACTGTATGAGCCTATAGATATCACAAAACGGTGGCAAAGGACTACTTTTGTCCAAATGATGCTCTTCAACTCAATTCAGCAGTTGCTTGAAACTGAGATGCCACGGCAACATTGTTTTTAAAGCACAATCCCAGCTTTCGTTGCCTAATGGAGGTCGGGTTGAAAAAATAAATTGTAGGCAATCGCTGAGCCACCAATTGGATTCCCCAAATGGGCAAACAAATATGCACACTAACACTTTAAACAAACAGTAGCTCACAGTGTTAAACTCATCTCATGGCATTTATACACAGGAATAAATGCACTCCTCTGGCTAATAAAAGCTGCATCGTGAGAGAAGCAGAGACATATTTTCACTATGACTGTGCACAAGGCGCATTCAAGGACCGCTAACAAACAGGATATTAGGACCCAAACAAACACCAAAAAAAACTACCATAAACGAATGACACCCAAGAACAACCACAACACCAATATTCCAGGCGATGGCGTCAAAGTATTACTTTTACTGCTTCACTATCACTCAAACAGCTGACAGACGATTTTTTTCAGTAAATAACAGAATAGTTTTTTTTATAATGAGGTATAAATGAGAACATTCGCAAATGGGAAACCCCAAATATCACTGTACTTGTTGTCCTTTTGTTGTTTGTTTGTTTTGAAGAGGCTTTCTTCTCAGAATATTGCATCCCTATATGTTTCTAGGGTCGCGTGTGGTGTGTGAGGCAGGCCAGAGAGTATTGGTCATTGGTGGAGGTCTGACCAGCGCTCATGTCGTCTCCATCGCACTGCAGAATGGGGCCAGTCATGTGACATGGGTCATGAGAAAGCACCTCCAGGTCTATTAACATAATACTACACATTTGCAAAGGTGGCAAAAATACTCACTGAAAACTCTAGTACTTTAACAAAATATGTGTACTTCCACTGCAGATATGACTCTCCTGAGCTGACATTTTTTTTAACGTGTGTCTCACAGTTGAAGCAATTTGATGTGGGTGATGTGGAGAGCCTGGTGGGTCGTTACTCCCATGTGGAGCATGGCATCAAGATGGATGGCCAAGCCTTCCTCAGGCAGTTCTTTAATGAAAGAAGTCTTCACAAGCGACTGGCTATGATTCGTCAGGCAAGGAAAGGAGGTGCCGTCACCCCGGAGGCCTACATCCAATTACAGCCATTTATTTTGAAAGGACAGGTGACTGTGAAGACGTATTGTCAGGTAAATTGCATGGACGTTAATACTGGTGTGAGATTGTATTGTAACTAATGGGAGAGAGCGATGAGGATTCGCAAAGTGCGCAAACCCCTGGTGGTATGTAAACTGTGCAAATTTTGAGAACCGCTGGGACAAAACATACAATAGAGAGTGACCAGATCACAGGATGTTCACAGTAAGGAAACAAGTACAGAGGCACTTAAAAGAAGGAAAAATGCAACAAAATGTTGGGTCCCTCTTGTGAATGTACAATTTCCACTCTTCTGGGAAGACATTGTGGAAGAAAGTTTTGGGGATTCTATTGTTGAAAATGTATCAGCAAGATGGAGAAGGAATGTTCAGGGGCTACACATGACTCCTGATGCATTATATAGTGCTGTACAAAGGTGTAAAATCCAGGTCCAAAAAGTAAAAACCCTGCCACAGATGCTTCGACTCTAACAAGCTCATTTACCTGCCTGTTGAGTAGAAGCACCCTTGGCTAACATCAAACTGTGGCAAGGTTTTAACTTTCTGGACCTGGATTTGACACCTCTGGTACTCTACAATGCTACATTGCTCAGAAACTGAAGTGTGAATCTCTGGTCAGGTGAGGGAAGCCAACTGGTGCTATAGGAATCAGGCCTGGAGGTTGTCCCTCAGCGATGGAGATCTTTGGACAGGAGATACGATTTGGTTGGCCACTGGGTGTAAACTTGATGTCAAACAGGACCCTTTGCTTTCTGAAGTGATAAAGGAATTCCCTATTCAGGTGAGGAATAACTACCAGCGACATCATCGTTTTTTGTGTTTCCTTTTTTTTCTGGGGAACCTGCCATCAGCCATTGCAGGAATCTCTGCATATTTTTGGCACATTTTCTGCAACGCTAAAATGCCACAAGATGCCTCTAAAATCCAGGCTAATGAAAAATAATTGGCATGAAGGAACTATCGTGACGTGATGCATCACCACTGTTCTAACATCTTTGCATATTGAGGGAGGAGCTAATTTTAGATTGGGTTGTTCGTCTTTGACTGAGGTGCGAAAATCAAACCATTAGTAAGCCATTATATTTAAGGATTATGTCAGTTTTGAAATGACCAACTGACATGGGATCATAGTTTGTGGTATTTTACCGTTTAGGTTAAACTATTGATATAGGCAAAGATCAATGTTTTTAAGGGGTGTCAATTAATATCGGTTTTTCCTAGCAGGGATGCCTTTCCAAACATAACACTATTAATAACTTAGTTAACAGAACTATCCTGAAGCTAGTAATTGACACCTACCCATAAAAGATTTGTAATTACCTGTAGATGCCGCCAGATGACGCTAAAGCAGTTTTTAATATTCAACATTGCTTTGTCCTGAGCACAATAACAGTAAATATGCTGGTTCTTCAATAAATTACCGCGTGTGGGTCGCCCTCAAATATCCGTGACTAGACAGATTTGCAAATGCCAAACTACTGCAAAAAAATAAAACAACTGTACATGCGTTCCCATAAAGGTACTTGATGGCTGGCCATGCATATCAGAGAGTTTACAGTGGACCGAGGGGTGCCCTCTATACTTGATGGGGCAGTACACTGCTCTTCAGGTAATCTTTTAGAGTGTTCAACAATACCTTAATTACTTTAGAGACAGCAGAGAATCCATGTGCATTGTTCCTCTTGCCCACTGACAGATTGGACCTCATGCAGTAAACCTGGCAGGTGGACAGGCAGCCAGTATGAGAATTGCCAAGCACATCCTGCACCATCTCAACAACTTGGAGGTGACTGAGCTGAGAGCCGGAAGATGTAAAACTGAAGAATATATTCAGCAAATGCAAGGACTTTTATGGCTTTAACTACAACATGGGTACCATAACATACAACCTATTTTGCCATTTATGTGTGTTTTTTTAACTGCTCATTATCCATGCTTATATCCGTAAAATGTAACCTGAAGCAGCCTCATTGTGCATACGCTTTTTAACACATGCATAAACTTTTTAACACATTTACAAAAGAATGACATTTCAAAATATCCGTACTATTTTGGGTCACATTCAGGCATAAATCTCTGGGTGATGTAATGTCATTGATTTGGGAGTGAATGAGTTTTAATGAAAGAAGCACTTCTACTTTTGTTTTTTTAAGCAGCTGTACTTATAGTTAACTACAAAGTGTGAATTCTTCTGCAGAAGAGTGTTATGAAAAAGCTATTACAAGTATTTACCATGGTTATACGATGAACGCGTACTGTACTGGATGATTATATTTCTGTTTATGTTTACGTCCTGCGGGATTACATTCTTTGGGCAAGAAATCGCTGCGTCACTGTGACTATAGCCACGCCCACCGAATGACTTCCGGGTTTTGGCGGCGCAAATAAACAGAAATTAAGGCAGACACTTGGATTCACTATCTTGAAGGTGAGTGTGTGAATTAAAATATATCTGCAAAATTAAATATTGCTTGCTCGCGTCTAGAAATATATAGAATTTGCTTCGAACAAATTTCAGGATGCGACTTTCCTCTTCATTTTCAAACACGTCATACATGGGAAACGCAGTTTAAAATATTTAGCGAAGACAGTTGTAATCTGTTCTTGTTTTTGCTTTAAATCACATGCATGAATCGATTTCGCGTGTTGAGCATTCACAAACGATTGATTAAATGATTTTAAATGCAGCATGGCGATGACGTCACTGGAACGCGATTTAGTGATCAGCTGACTCCGGCTGAACTGATTAACTTAAAAAAAACATTTTTATTCTAAACCTACCGCGGTTTAGTCTTCATTATACTGTATTATTATGATCTAGATTTTACTTCTAGATACCAATTAATTTCGTGGGATGGGAACAGGTAGCGGTTGTCAGGGTTGAAGTCAAGAGTTTAATTTAATTTGGTGACTAATTCAGTGCAAAAGAAACAGTAGAGGGTACCAAGCTTCGAATTCATACCATTATTTTCAAACCCCCAATTATTCACATTTATAATAATGTTATTGTTTTACATATTATTATTGTTGTTATTCTTCTTATGATTAGTATTATGATTATCATTATGAAGGATAATCATAATAGTAATACTAAAATTATTTTACAGCACAATAAACATGAGAAAAGTGGAGAAAACTGTACTGAGTGTCGAACAGACTGAGGGGTTGGCGCTCGTGTTCGCAGAAGCATTGGTAGAAAAGAGGTACGTATGATAAATATGTTTCGAGTTATCACTACTTTCTAAATACATCAACTTGCATTCTATTAGGCATAACCTTATTCCCAAATGTCTCTCCCAGTTGGAGAACCTGGATCCTTTTCTGATGCTGGATGAGTTTCGTGTTTGCAAGCCTGCAGGTTTTCCAGACCACCCTCACAGAGGTTTTGAAACGGTATAGACTTTTGAAAATATTTGCTATAATCACTGAGCCTCGTTACGACAGATGTGATTATAAACCATAGACACCAAGAGCTCTGATCTCTTTTACAACTTTTTTTTGGTCCTCGTTCCTGGCACCTCTGTTTACATGCTTGAAATTTCATTGAGGAGGGAGAAGATTGACAGAGGTGCAAGGTGTCATCATTTAATGGAGACTGGTACTAAGGATGACGTCACGTCATTCACGAGTAAAATGCACCATCTCCATGACATAATTATTCCTTTCACCACTTTATGGTTCATCTTTCAAGTGGATTAAATTAAAGTCAAATTTCAAAACTGTTAGATGTGACAATCACTGCTTTGCAGATGCAAAGACGAGCACAAGTGCTCCTCCAATACACGCATTACATATTTGGAATGACTTGAAAATATGTAAAAAATAAATGTACAATTTGTATATTGCTTATGCATTATGTTGAAGGTGAACAACTGTGCAGAACCATGAAAAAGTTTGTATTTTATGCGGCCAAATGCATTTGAGAAAATAGTAGCTTAATTACAGCAAAAACAAGTAGTAGGTTCAGTGTAGTACAAGACACCACGAGTCAGTGTAATCATGTCTTCTTGGTATCAGGCACTGCCGCAAATCGAACAGACACTGATCAAAATATGTATATTCAAACTAAATAATAAACAAATGACCATCCAGTCAGCAAATATGTCCCTTCTCCAGTTCTGGATGTGGCACGCCCCAAAGCCATTTACGATCATATTTCAATCTGTTGGCCTCGAATTTTGCCATGATATCGTTGCCACTACGGAAAATTGTCGAAATGGTCGACTTTGCCAGATCATAGTCTCGGGTGAGCTTTGTCTGGGAGACACCCTTTCCCTTTTGAAAGTGAGAAACAATTTCAGCCAGTCACAGCCATAAACCCACTCATCGCTGCTATTATAAACGTTTCTCTTCTCAATAGACGTGCCCCTTCAGCTCTGCCTTATTTCACGACCACGAAACCCGGAAGATTTCCAAGGTTATAGTTGTTGCTGCTCAACTTTATACTCGCCTCGAAACTCCCAATGAGTATGATCATTTAAATCCGGTTCCTGCAGAGCACACAATACCAGACAGTTCCCACAAGGGTTCCCAAAGACCTACTAGTGACCGCTGACCTTGACTCCCCCTTTTCTCTTGTTCTCCTTGACCTTTCCGCTTCCTTTGACACAGTGGACCACAATTTTCTTTTGCATCGGCCCCAGTCCATTGTGAGAATCTCTGGAAGAGCTGAGTTTCTCTCCCAGGGGAACTCAAGATGCTTACCCTACACTGCCAAATGGATGGGGTGCCACAGGGTTCATTTTTCAGGCCAGTCCTTTTTACCAATTACAGTATATGCTTCCCCTGGGTCAGCACATCAGCAGGCAGAGTGTTTACTATTACTGCTATGTTGATGACACTCATCTTATCACGTATCACCCTCAGCCACAACAACTGCTTTCAGTGCTCGCCTGGAGGAGATGAAGCCATGGCTGACATCCAATTTTCCCCAGTTCAAGAGCGCCAAACTCAGTCATTCCCCATCACAAACATCACTATCTCTGGCCGCAACATTCTCTTCTCCCCCACTGCCACAAACCTAGGTGTCACGTTTGACTCTCATCTCTCCTTTGACACCCACATCTGCCATCTCACCAGAGTTTCCTTCCTTCAACTTAACACTGCCAAATTCCACCCTTTCTTCTCTTTGTTTTATGCTAATAAACTGGTCCATGCCTTCATCTCATTCAGGCTGAACTACTGCAACTCACCTCCCGTCTGGGTCTCAAGCAGGAGCCGCAATAACTCCAGCGCATACAAAACTGCGCTGCCAGGAACCTGACTCGTAAATACGACCATTTTACACCTATTCCAGACTCTCCACTGACTACCTACTTTCTCCCAATCCCACTAGAAATTCTACCTTCTTACCCACAAGTGTGTTCATGGAAATGCCCTCTTATACCTGAGCAAGCTTTTCAGCCCACGTAACTCCACAAGGAGCCTCCAGTCTAAGAACAAAGGTCACCATGACGGGAGAGAAGGCTTTCCAAAACGGTGGCATGACGACTCTGGAATGCACCCCCTGAGTTTCTGAGGGCTCCTCAAACTTTGCTGACGTTCAAAAGGAAGCTAAAAACCTTTCTATTCATTTTAGATTTTAAACCTCTACTTTTTTCCCGACTCCAAGTGTGCTTTTATTTTCACCAGTTGTCAGCTGTAGCCTTTTCAGTTTTTTACTTTGTCTTTAAATTCTCTGTAGCACTTTGTAATGTAAAGTACATTGCAAATCAAATGTATTGTTATTAATTATTAGTATTGATTCTAAGCCTTATGGGCTGGACATTAATCACCGTGGCAATGATTAGTGAGGATGCAAGGGGGTTCACTGGATCTACAAACACAAACTTAAAACAACTTTATCGCAAACGTTCCAGATTAATCTCCCAGTGTGGGTGTTTTGGGCTGTACTCCCAGCATGCCTTTCTGCAGGTGTGTTTGCTCACACTCTCGTGACTTTGGAGAAGATACAGCTGTGCTGAAAGATCACAGGAGGCTCGCAGTAGGAAGCCGAGCTTTCAGATGTTCCCCATTAAATTCTTTCCCTATTGAATTCCCGACCCCGAGCTCAGCTCTTCTCTTGGCCACTGGGGCAGCCAAAAGGAACACACACACACACACACACACACACACACACATACAAAAACACATGCGGCACGATCTGCATGAACAAGACCTGGAACATGACACTTCACCTAATGTGATTATCTCCAACAAAGGTTCAGTTTGTTTGCTTGTTCATTTGGATATTAAAAAGTAATATTATATATTTTTTTAAATGCTTCCGTGTATATTAAATGTCAGAACAAAGCTCAGCAAAACACCACTGAATCATATGGTTGAACCTACAGGTGTTTAAACTGTAATTCTCTTTTGTTTTGTGTGTCAGTGATATCATAATTTTTAATGGGAGTTAGAAGCAAACACGCTTTGGCACTTATGTGCAGAACCATGCGAGAAAGAGTGAGAACAGGTAATAAGGAATACTTAAAAATAGCGTTTTAATAAAATTTGTTGTGTTCTAATCATTTTATTGTCGCTGGAAAGAGAAAGCACTCGGATCAGATCCTGCCTTTTTCACGAAACTGGACCACTGCTCTTATACCATCATTGCTGTGATCGCAGCACCAGCAGCGACGATGGACACTTGAAGTTGTGCCCAGAGAGCAAATTCAAGAACCTACTTTCCCGATATTTTGACTGCCTCTCCATCGCCATCGGTCAAGCTCACTGAGAAAGCCGCCTGTTGTGCTTTTGTTCAATGTTATGACATTTTGTTCCCTTGAAACTGTCCTCAGGATCAAGATGAAACGTCCTTTAATCTTCCAGATGGTGGAGGTCTTATCTGGTCCGAGTGAGCTTGTTCTGCTGACCATTTTTCACAGTTTTAGGAAGATTGATGGGGCAGTAGAGCATTGCCGCGTCAACATTTGCTGTGTTATCTTCTACACCTTCACTGTGTTGTTCCCCCAACAGGTAACGTACGTGTTGGAAGGGGCCATAGCCCATGAAGACTTCTGTGGCCATTCGGGGCGACTAAAACCTGGAGATCTGCAAGTAATTATTTTCCAACATTATTGGGCCGAATTTTAGAGGAGAAATGCCATGCCAATCTGTGACAAAAAGCGTTGTTAGTAAGTTTGACGGTGAGCATTAAAAAAATAATAATAAAATACGCAACATTATGAAAGCTTGCTTTGTTTTCAAATCTTACCAAATCATAATCAGCTTTAAATAATACAAATTAATTTTCAAATTTATAATAACTCAAATGAGGAATGTGTCTCATACTGTTTTTATACTGCCATTATGTTTGAGGTCAATTTGAACCTATTAGGTGATTAACATCTCAATGATATGATTGACATTTCTTATTTTTTGCTCGATATTTCATGACCTTTCCAAATTGATCGGTGCCAACCGGATAAACACAAAGTTCATCAAAATTAATGTGAAGATATGTTTTCAATGTCCTAAAGTTGGAGGATGATTATGAATGGTTTTACTTTTAAAAACCCTTCTTGAATTTTATTTGTTTTTGTTTTTTACTCATGGTCAATTTGAACTCAAACCGCACAGTTTACTGTTCTTGGTAACAGAAAATGTTTTAGTTCGAACAAATATGGAATTTGAAATAATATACATTAACCTCCAAATTGTCACGTTTTCGGCATTCGCAAATTCGCAGTCCTCTGTTATTCACTGAGGACTCACCCATTTGATGTTTTTATGCTCAGACCAAAGCCATATCTAATATAAAAGTATTGCATTGACTCCATCTTGTGGCACAGCGATGCCAAGGAACTAACTAAAGTGAGCAGAGGAGCTTCAGTTAGCCACACCACTGACCTGTCTAATCGAGGAGCTGTTTTTGCCACCATCTTGTGGAATCTAAACCTTTCCTGAGGGGTTAAGGGCATCGATTACCGTATTTTCACGACCATTCGGCGCACCGTGTTGTTGGGCACGCCCACCCTTCACTCATTGGCAGACTTCCGCATGCCTGACGTCACTTACGCCCGCCTTTTCTCTATATAAACAGCATGTCGGCCAGAAGCGCGCTCAGTCAGGCTTTGGAACTCTGCTCATACACTAGACTTTTAATGGCGCCTTATGGTCGTGAAAATACGGTACTTTGGGATTTTTACTATTCATGGCAGGGCCTGGTTTAGAGACATTAAAAGACTAAAAATATATATTTTTCCAGGTTTAGGTAAATCAGTGAGATTTTATGGTCATTTGTATATTTCTCAAAAATCCCATAACAGGTGTTCTGGTTGTACTGGTTGGGGATTGTTTGATTTAATGGTCTAATTCAGTGGTTCTTAACCTGGGTTCGATCGAACCCCAGGGGTTTGACGGAGCCTCTGCCATGGATGGTAAGACGCACGCAACTCAACATGTTAATTAGTTATGACACACCCGCTTGGCCATCATTGGCTGCAGATGATCACATGACATTGGTTGTCCAATCAGTGCTGTGGGAAATGTAGTTCACTTCGTAGTCAGCGTGTCACTGTCGTGATAGTACGTCGTTCAATTTAAAAAAGTATACTTATTAGTTTACATTTTATGTACTTTTTCTGTTTTTAATAAATGCTTTTTTTGATATCTTGAATTTGGAAAAAATATATATATTTTTCACTCTTGAAGGTAACAGGACAGTTAATTAGGTTTACGTGATAATTGCTCTGCTTCTAAAGAATGCAATATTAAAGTGAATGTGTGTGTGTGTGTGTGTGTGTGTGTGTGTGTGTGTGTGTGTGTGTGTGTGTGTGTGTGTGTGTGTGTGTGTGTGTGTGTGTGTGTGTGCACCCAGTGGATGACTGCAGGACGGGGAGTGGTTCATGCTGAGATGCCCATGTCTGAGGAACCCTTGGTGGGTTTGCAGCTGTGGGTGAACCTGTCCAGGCAGAATAAGATGGTGGAACCAGCCTATCAGGAACTGCAGAGCTCAGATATCCCCAAAGTGACTCACGGTGGGGTCACTGTGGCTGTGATATCTGGAGAAGCCTTAGGAGCGAAGGTGTCTGCTTGTTTCTCCTCTATACAGTGTGTTCCATTGGTTTGCTTATTGATTTACGCCGCATTACAGTCCAAGGTCTACACAAGGACACCGACAATGTATTTGGATTTTGTGCTGAAGATTGGAGCCCAACATGTACAGCCAGTCCCATCAGGTAAATAATAGTCATATGATATATTCAATGTATGGTAGAGGTTTGGTTATTGAAATTGTTCTGTTGTCTTATTAAAATTAATCGGATGACTGACTAAATAGCCGATTACGGCCCTTCAACCATCAACCAAAATAATCTGTTAAATGGGGATGTTATTTGATGCATTCTGAGAAAAATCAACCTTTTTTAAATGAATCGGCCTATTAATCGGTCATCTATCTTTTTCTCTGCTAAAATATCGTCATCGGCCTCAAAATATACAGATTGGTCGGCCCTAGTTTCTACCAAATGGAGGACTATTGAGCTTTAAAATATAAAAAATATTCTGTTGGTCAGATTTGACATACTTGGCTATCAAATGAGTAATGCGTTGATGTTTATGTTATGTTTACTTTATTCTCCGCTTAGATGATACATGCTTTATGAAGGGAACTATCTCTACTTTTGTTAGCCACATGCAAGTCGTACCACTTAAATAATTGTTTGAATTTTCACAGGATGGACTGCCTTTGTTTACACTCTGTCAGGAACCATTCATGTTGGTGAGTCCTGGACTTTTAACAAGAACGACTCTTGTTTTATTTCCCTTCATGTAACATTTTCCTGTTAACATGGAATCAAAATTAATTGTGTAGAGACAACCTCCTTTTAGACTCACCTGCAATTATAGGTGAAAATCTGAGATATACTGTAGAGAGACCACATTAAAACGATTTTGGGAATAGTTTTACCGAAGGATGGGCGAGTACGGATACCAGGTATTGTTTTTTTGGTTTGTCCTTGGTGAGAGATGCCCTGCAGGTGAGGGCATACTTATTGCTCTGTTCCTCTACGTTAAAGTTTACCCCTGTGGACGAGACGACAGCCTCCTGCCTTCAGGTGGGGAGATGGGTTCCGAATGTTGTTTGTGCCTATGCACCAAACAGCAGTACCGACCCTTATTGGAGTCATTGAAGGGGATGGTGGAGAACGCCCACTCTGCTGATTCCCATGTTTTGTTGGGGGACCTCAATGCTCACACGGTCAACGACAATGAGACCTGGAATGGCATGTTTGGGACATGTGTGAGGTACACTCTCCTATTTCTGTAGTTGTGGTCACTGAGGTAGTTAAAAAGCTCCTCAGTGGCCAGACTCCAGAGGTGGATGAGATCTCTCCAGCGTTCCTAAAGGCTCTGTATGTTGTGGGGCTGTCCTTGTTAATATGCCTTTGCAGCATCTCGTGGACATTGGGGACAGTGCCTCTGGAATAGTAAAACTGGGGCTTGGTTCCTCTTTTTAATAAGGGGGACCAGAGGGTGTAGTCCAAATACAAGTGGCTCACAATATTTAGCCTCCCTGGTAAAGTCTATTCAGTGGTGCTGGAGAAGAGGGTTTGTTGGGAAGTCGAATCTTGGATTTAGGAGGAGCATGTGGTTTTTGTTCTGGCAGTGAGGTCGTGGACCAGGTCTACCCCTCGGCAGGTGCTCTATGGACTTGGAGAAGATGATCGACCATATACCCCAGAGGATCTCGAGTCGGGTGATCCGGAATGCCCCAGTATTGGCTGTTCGGTCCCTGTACGTATGGTGTCAGAGTTTTGTCTGCATTGACGGCAGTAAATTGGATTAATTTCCAGTGAAAGGTGGATTACAACAATGCTGCCCTTTGTCAGCGATTCTGTTCATAAACTTGGCAGAATTTCTAGGTGCAGTCAAGGTGTTTAGGTGGTCCGGTTTGTTGACCAAACGTATTACATTTCTGCTTTTTGCAGATCATGTGGTGCTGTTGGTTTCATCAGCCGTGTGTAATGTGGTTGGAATAAGAATCGGCACCTCCAAATTGAAGGCCATGGTCTTCAGTAGGAAAAGGATGCAGTGCCCTGTCAGGGTCAGGGCTGTGAGATCTTAGGCCAAATAGAGGACTTGCGGTCTTGTTCACAAGTGAAAATCGATGTGGATCGAAGCAGCGTCACTTGTGATGCGGATCGGTGTAGCGTCAGCAGTGACACGGACTTCACCACGACACACTGATAAGTGTGGTGTCGTGGTTATCCGGGAGGGACTCAGAGTCGACCTGCTGCTACTCCGTACTGAGAGGAGCCAGTTGAGGTGGCTTGGGCACTTTGTTGTTGTTCCTCTTGTACGCCTCCTTGGTGAGGTGTCCTACTGGAAGTAGGCCCAACTAGGATGACTCAGGACACACTGGAGAGACTGACTTGGAAATGCCTCAGGATTCCCCAGAAAGAGCAGGATGGAGTGGCTCGAGAAAGGGGAAACTGGGCTTTCCTGCTAAATCTTCTGACCCCATGATCCGACCTCGGATGAGCAGAAGAAAATTTATTAATGGGTGGACAGCAAAATACTACAGGGCTTTGTAAATTAAGCTCCTCAACTGACTTGAACATAATTCCTTGATACCCGCAAAAAGGTGATTTCACAAATATTGTATGCATGTTCACTGTATAACTTCAGATGTCATAGCTACTTTTTCAAGATTCTACCTGTCATGTGAGTTGTCCTGTTTGACTTTAAACGTTTACGCTTAATTTGGTTTGGTGTGAAAGATAAAACCCTTTTACACAAAAGCTGCCATTTCCAGTGAGACATCTATTCCTCCCTCAAAACATCTTGTAAAGGTTTTATTCGTGCCAAGCAAGCCTTTCTCAGATTGGGCAAAATTGCTCTCAGATGTGTTTATGACTCCAAAACAACAGGCATTTGAGTTTAGTCGCGTTAGCGTCCAACACCACATGTTCACTGGCACAATAACAATCAGTCAAATACTTGTCACTTGGATCGTTTTTGGGGATCAATTTAATGAGACTGAGATGTTCCAGTTGGACATTGTTCTCTTGAAGGCCCTGATGAGGAGCAGCAGAAGGTGGAGCCCCATCACACGGTGGTTTTTGGAGATGGGGACAGTGTTCGATTTGAAAACAAGGTAAGAGATACTCTATCTACTCTCTCTTGGTGTCATTCTACTTCAGTCCAATTCTTTTATTTTCGCTTCAGGGTTCCGACATTTGCCATTTTGTCCTGATAGCTGGAGAACCCATCAATGAGCCTGTGGTGAAGCACGGTACATTTGTTCATTTGCTTGTCAACAACATTCCGATGTGTGTGTACAAAATGGAACAAACCGCTTCATGTGTTTGCTCTTCAGGTCCATTTGTAATGAACACGCAGGAGGAGATCAACCAGGCTATCAGTGATTACAGAAATGGTCAAAATGGCTTTGAGCGAGCCTTAAACTGGCGATCTCAGATCCGAGATTCTTTTTGACCATTATGTTGTACAAAATACATTGTTTGCAGCTTGCATCTATTTTTGTAATCTTTTTTGGTCATAAAGTGTAAATTGACATTTTAAATTCCATTTTATTAGACAAAAACACCCTTGCACAGTAGTTTTTAAACCTTTCTATGCCGTATGCCATCTGAAAATAACATTCTCGCTCTCGAAGTGCTACCACAATTACCAACATCAAGTGTTCCAAAAAAATGGAACTGAGGTTTTATTTCTAAAAGGTTTATTTTAAATTGTTGCAAGCCGTTGTAATGTCATGCACATTTTGAACATGAACACTGCACTTAAGGAAATGACAATATAAAACAAAATTACTTAAACTTATAAATAACGATTCATTGAAAATGCTGAGTGCGTAAAAGGTGAATAAAAACTGCACCTAAACAAACAGTTCTAAAAGATTATAAGTAAATATATTATTCTAACAAGTCAAATACAACTGAACTGTGCAAAACAAATATATTGAATTTTTAAAATAAATAAATAGAGGTTTGTACATTTAAATCAGATATTCTTTTGCAAGCCACTTGAAGGACGCTTAATTAATTCTTTATTCTGTCTTATATTAGTCCTCACTTGATTTTGGGGTTGGGGGAGGTGAGGTTTACTTATTAATAATATTAAAATTGTATTGAATTCAGGACACTTACAACTTATAATTTGATGACTCTGACTGTGTGTTGTCCTTTTTATCGGAAATTGTTCAACTCTTCTGCTGGATCTCATTAGATTCGACCAGCCCAAGTCTAGGCCACTGAGGTTTGCGAGTGATTGCGAAGGTAGCGAATGTTGATTTTTCATCAGTGTTCATTCAAGGTCGCAAATGTCGACGATCTAATAATAGGCAGAACGAATTTTGAACATGTTAAAAAATTCTTGGCGACAAGAAAAGCATTTTTTTGAATGTCTTTGCAAAAGTCGGCGACGTTGAACGAACCCCGACAAAAAAATGTGCTACCTTTGCAAACACTCAAACCTTCGTCGCTCGATGGGATTCGGGCTTCAATGAAATATCTTCCTTAATGGTGATTTCCTCCAAGTAAGGAGGGGTATCATCTGTGGGACATCATGGGGCGGTGCAAGTTGCTTGTCTGCCCCCTCTCATGTGACAGAGGTCTGGATCACATTTAAAACACATGTTAGTGCTTGTGTGTGTGCTGAAGACATTCATGATGATGGGATTTAACAGCACTGAAAGGAAAGGTTGAGAGCTCACAGCAAATAAGGCAAAAAACATTTTGTGGATTAAGAGGTGCAGTAGGTGTAAGGCAGCCAATGACTAACTTAGATTCATAACCAAAGAAAAAGGGAACAGACTGAAATTCTCTCCGAGCTTTTTGCCGGCTCCATTTGGACAAAAGAGAAGGTGGGTGATAAGAAGCCTTCAAGGGACTCAGAATTTTATGAGGTCCTTTTCAGCTTCTAGCTCATTGCCTACTTACTCAAGTGAACACCGCATCAAAGCTGCACAAATAAGACGCTCGGGTTGTAAAGCCCCTCCATTTGGCTGGCGGGTGTCCGGGGGCTGCTTTTGTGACAGGTTACGTCTGGCTCACACAGACACACCCACAGAGCAGGATTGAGAGTTTATGCAGCACATACACGGAAGAGATCAGCTGGTCTGGCACTCAGAGAGGTAGCCAGCTGTGAAAAGGAAGACAAGTTCATAGCGAGTGCTGCTCAGAGGCCAGAGCAGAGGATCTGGGGGGATGCTGGTGAAGATGAAGCGGACTCTTTATCGAACCTCCTGCTTGGTGACTCTGCTGGTGGAGCTCAGCTGGATCAACGGGGGCCTCGGCCTGCAAAGACCGGTTGGAAGTAGGGTGAGTGGCGCATGGACTTTTTGTCTTCATACACAAAAGTCGCAAGAGCTTGCAGTGCGATTGGAGTGCGTTGGGTGGATGGATGATGGATGGATAGATAGATGCGGTCTTCAGGCGGGTGCATGCTAACCGGCAAAGCATACTTCACTTTAACCAGAAGTGGCACTCTCACTCTGTACTTAAATAGAAGTCTTGCGTTTAAAAAAAAAAAAACACCATTGACAGTCACCAATGATAAAAGAGAACCTCAGAAAAAAGCAGTCACATACCAACCACATACCGATGGCACCTGAGTGGGGTTTTTTTGGTCGAAAAAATAAATGTCCTAAAAGATACTATTTGAGGTAGATGGGGATTCTCTTGAATAATTGAAATAAGAAGCTACGATGTTTGAATCAGTGACAACTGTACTTTGATCTTTTTTTTCCAACTTCCATTATCTCTACCTTGATTCTATTATTTTTCACACCTAGCCAGAGATCTGTCGTTTCACTTCACCCTTCAATAATTCACAGTACTGAAATGTCATCACAAACTACTGAGTTTTGTATGCGCGTGTGTGTATTCAGTATGTATATATATATATATATATATATATATATATATATATATATATATATATATATATATATATATATATATATATATACACAGTGTATATATATATATATATATATATATATATATATATATACACAGTATATCTAAAATCCTACAAAACACTCTCACGAGTGAAACGCTGTCATGCACATTACCGAAATGCAATCACACTCACCACTGAAAAGTTTGAACATGCTCGACTGATTTTTGTTTTTTTTCTCAGTCTATATACACTCGCATGACTTGTGAATGGGCAGCGTGGGATCGTTTCCTACGGTGTGGATGTGTGTGTGAATGGTTGTTCGTCTCTATATTTGCCCTGGAACTGACTGCCAATCAGTTCAGGGTGTAGCCCACCTTTCACCCGAAGTTAGCTGGGATGGGCTACAGCAACCCGCTGACCCTCTTCAGGATAAGCGGTGTTGAAAATGAAAAGATGGGTACGGTGCATAATCTCTATCACACACATTATTGCATTTTCCATCACATGCACTACTGAAACTCTCGCACACAATTGAAATGCTACTATCAAAATACACATAGTGAAAGACACGTTTCAGTAGTGTGAATAAACTCTTATATTAGTAGTGTGTTTCTGTGACCAAAAAAATAAATAAATCAGTAGTGTATTTGAAAATGTTTTGTACATAAGACAGTTTCAGTAGTGCGTCTGAGAATGTTTCATTCGTATTTGTTTAAAAGAAATAAATAAATCACAAGTGGGTGTGAAAGGAATTATGTCCCCGATGGCCCATCATACAGCACGTGTGGCTCTCTTGTACATGCTGGAGGAGTCAAGCTATTTTTTGATTTGAGAGAATTGCTGTCTCCGCCTCACAGGTTATATTGTGTTATGTAAGTGCGCACATGCAACACGAGAGTGTCGACAGAGTGAGCCGTGAAGGTGATGACATGCTGGAGACCAGACACTTGGCTGCACGTTTGTGAGATTCGGAGTACTGTGAGCAAGCCCTCAAAGATAAATTGTTTCAGCCTTGTGTCAGACAAGATGTGTGCATGCAAAATGACAAACTCCAATTCAAGTGAAGTTAAGACGTGTAAAACTTAAAAAGGATTTGTAAATGCGTTTCGATCCTGGATTGAATGAAATACATTACAAAGACATTTCATTTTAAGCTTGATAATGTTGGGGGTTTTTTTTCTTTTTCAAATATTAATTCATTTTGAATTTCATGCCTGCAAAATGTTCTGAAAAAATGGGACAGGAGCATGTTCACCACTTTTAACAACACTCAATAGGCAATCCGGAACTGAGGACACGAATGGTGAAATCTTTGTGGGTGGAATTCTTTCCCATTCTTGTTTGATGTACATCTTTATTTGCTCAATAGTCCGTAGTCTCCATTGTCATATTTAGTGCATTTTCAATGGGAGACAGGTCTGGGCTGCTGGCGGGCAAGTCTTGTCCAGTCCTTTACTACGAAGCCCCGCAGAACATTTGCAGAATGTGGCTTGCCTGTGTCTTGTTGAAATAAAGCAGGAAGCCCGAAAAAGCACAAAGCTCCGATGACAGCATATCTTGCTCCAAAACATTTGTGCAACTTTCACCATTTTCACACATGTGCAAGCTACCCATGCCATGGGCGTAAACACACCCCTAAACCATCACAGATGCTGGCTTTTGAACTTTGTGATGATACCAATCTGCATGGTTTCTTTTCTCAAAACAATTTGACATGGGCTCGTCAGACCACAGCAGACTTTTCCACTTTGTGTCAGTGTCTCTCAAATGATGTTGTTGATCCATGGCTTTCACTTTGCATTGTAGCGTTTTAACTTGCGTTTGTAAATGCAGCGACCAACCATGATCACTGATTCTGGTTTTCTGAAATGTTCCTGACCCACGTGGCAAAGTCCTTTAGACAATTATGCTGAAAGTACTGCCTGAGCGATCAAAGGTCACGGGCATTCAATGTTAGTACATGCAACGATTTCTCCAAATTCTCTGAATCTTTTGATGATATTATGGACTATGGATGACCAAATCGCAAAATTTCCTAAAATTGCGCATTTAGAATCATTCTTAAATTGATGGATTATTTGCTCAACAAGTTGTTGTGTGAACCTTACCCCATCCTTGCTTGATAATGCTCCTTTTATATCCCAATCCTGACACTCACCGGTTTCCAATTAACTTGTTCACCTGTGGAATGTTCCAAATGGGGCATTTTTTGCGTGATTTCCAAAGCTTTTCTTGCTCCTGTTCCAGCATTTTTGGAATGTGTTCAAGACACAAAATTCAAAATGAGAGAATATTTCCAAAAAAACAATAACACTCAATTGTTCTTGTCCTCGTTCTGTATTCAATTGAAGACAAGTTGAAAAGGATTTGCAAATCATTGTAATCTGTTTTTATTTTCCCTCCCAGCCAGATGCTGTTTCATTTCACCCTTCAATGTTGCCTGAATCATCTTTGTTTTCAACTTCATTGGAAGTGGGGGTTTGATTCTTTTCTGTTTCTTACTATCAGGCAAAAAATAAAAAATACAAAATACAATCAATAGAGGTTTAATACAAGTCAGAAATTTGAGCTTAGACATTAGTTTAGTCTTGACATAACCTTGAGGCCTTGTTTGAATTCAGTTTTTAGAATGTTTGTGACCATGTACCGTAAATGAAAAGATGACAGAGTGTGGTCTTTACAGGTAATGAAGCAGTGGGAGAGGAAGGTACGTTCAGCCTCCAGCCTTGACGAGCTGCTCAGACTTGCAGACTTCCCCGACTGGAAGTTGTGGAAGTGCCGTATGAGACTGCAGCAGTCGGACTCTCTTTTCTCGCCACCTTCGGCCGGCTCCCACCGCTCGACACGTTACGCCGCAGAATCTTACAGCTTGGAGATACTCAAAGGTAGGACAGCAGGTCATGTCCGGTGCTGGTGTACAAGTAGGCTATGAATTTTAGATCTACCTCTCACACACACACAAATGAAACATTGTCACACTAACTACTGAAACACTCATCAATGAGAACACTCGCTAACACACTATTGAATGATTTTTTTTTTTTGCTCATATACCTTAGTAAAATGCACTAAATGCTTTGCTCAAGCACACTACTAAAACACTCTCACACACTGCTAAAGGGCTCTCACACACATCTGAATAAAATTAGCTTTTGCGCATTTACACAATTGAAACACTCACAGCCACTACTAAAACACTCTCAAATGCACCACAGAGATTTTTTTTTTTACCGCTCTGATACACTACTAAAATGATTTAGGCCATAACTGAATGCTCTCACTAATGAAATACTTGCAGTCAACTACTGAAACTCTCTCATTTACTACACTGATTGATTTTTGCTCGCATTACTACATCAACGTTCTCACACACTGCTGAATTGTTTGAGCACATAGATTACTGCAATGCTCTCACACAAAACCACTAAGACACTCACAAAAACTCTACTAAAACAGTCTCACAGCCACTACTGATTATTTTCGCTCTCATACACTACTAAAATGCTTTCACAGGTTGCCGTAATGCTCTCATGCGCACTAATGAAACACACGCGCAAACTACTGAATCACTCTCATTCACCGCACTGACTTTTTTCACACTCTCATACACTAATGAAATGTTCTGGCACACTTGTGAAATGTTCTCATACACACTGCTGAAACTGCCACACACGCACACACACACACGACTAAAATGCTCTCATGCAGACTACTGAAAAGCTCAGATCCATTACTAAAATTCCAAGGCAGACTACTGAATCACTGTCACACTGTAGTTGACATTTTTTTGTTCCCATGCTGTATACTACTAAAACCCTCTCATGGAACTACTCTTAAACTTATAACTGAAATTAATGTTTCAGTCCATTAAGATGATCGCAGTTCATTAAATTAGGTGTGGAAGGGTTTCAGTACTGTGTATGAGAGTGTTTCATTGCCCTATGTGCCAGCATTTCATTTGTGTGTGTGTGTGCGTGAGTGCGTGCGTGCGTGCGAGAGAGAGAGAGAGAGAATCTTGTCAATTGTGTGTCTGACGGCCCCTCATAGCATGTTGTGTTTCTCATGCAGCCATAGATGAGGAGTGGCAGCGGACACAATGCATGCCAAGAGAGACTTGTGTGGATGTGGCCAAAGAACTGGGTACTGACCCGTCCATGTTCTTCAAGCCACCTTGTGTGTCCGTCCACAGGTTTGTCTATCACGAAACCGCCTCCACGTCATTCACTTGATATTCACCGTCGTATGGATCACGCATCATTTATCTGCCATCCTTGATATCCGGCTAAGAGGTCCATGTACTACAACACTCTTGGTCCACACTTGTAAGACAATTCGGCACACGACTGGACAGATGTTATTCCACCGATGTTTTCATTTTCCTGCCGACAGATGTGGTGGCTGCTGCAATCAAGAAGGTGTCACATGCAGAAACACAAGTACAGCGCTGGTCAACAAAACGGTAAGTGCGTTTCTCAATGACATTGTGCTCTTGAGCAAATTGAATTCAATACATTTTATGTTGGCGTACATTTCAGGTCCTCAGCGTGATTCCATTCAAGTTTGTACCGGAGCCTGTGCTGATAAAAGTTGTGAATCATACAGAATGCAAATGCATGGAGCCCGCCATTATACGACGTAATGCTCAGCCTCAGAGGGGCAGTGGGTGAGTCTGAAAACTGTCAATTCCGTCTCTCAAATGAATGTAAGCCGTGGTTGATGTACAGTCTGTATGAACGTAGGCTACTTTTTTTTCTCAGTTGTTCTCTGATTGGACAGCTTTCAGAGGCTGAGAATTCCAGGAGACTTTGCGTCAGCGGTTGGATTTGGGATTGTACAAGTGACAGATGCATACCGTACCCCTCTAATAGTAGCCCAGGTGAGTGTTTAGTTTGTCTGGTCACATGGCATTAGGTGTCCAAGGTGCAAGATGTGAATTTTTCCACATATCGGAAAAAATTAAAGCAAACACAGTCACCAGAACCACATGAACCAGATCAAATAAATATTCAAATTGGCTTTCCCATCACTGACTTGCAACTATAATTGTTACCTCCTGTTTAGATTTTCCAATGACTTCATGGATGCCCGACTGTGAGATCGACGTGGATCGTTGTGACTGTATTCCACGAGCTGATCCAACTCCCCAACTAAGAATGGTCCAACGCTGTCACCTCAACAGCTCCATCTGTTCTCACAGACGTCAATATTTTGACCCCTCGACCTGCAGGTATAAAACACACGGGACCTTTACACAAAGAGAGGTTCCCATGTGGACTTAATTGTGTCCTAATGCATGGATGTTTTCTCTCTACAAATGGCAGATGCAAGTGGCCCAAATAGCAGCAAGTATGACAACCTGCAGACCAATCCTTTTGGAGGCAGAGAAATAGTGGCACATAATTTATTTACAACATTATTTATGCAAATCACGTGAACTAATGGAGATTATACTTAGTCACAGGACCATGTGAATTCATTTTTAACATTCTGATCTTATGTTTGAATCAATTTGTGAATTTTGATATTCGGTTTTTCGTGCACTGAATATATGGATTATAAAAAGGTTATTTTTTATAATTCAGACTATTGCTCACGTTTTATTTTACAATGCACTTGCAAAACACTGGTCAACAAACTTAAAATTATTTTTATCAAAGATTTAAGTTTTCTCAATGATTTTTGGGGTGATCATTCCAAATCTGCCTTTATTTTTTCCTGCTGTTTTCATAATAATAATAATAATAATAATATAAACTCTATTATATTTTGTAATAGTTATTATTTTAGGGTTTGGTTCAGGAACAGGTGTGTTTTTTTTGGGAAATATAGGAAAAAATTAATGGTATCGCCAAGTTTTTATCGGCCAAAATTAAAACCAAAAATGACAATACTGTATCTTAAAAATGTGCTGTGGGGACATTTTATTTGTTTTTTTTAAGTCAGTGTCTAAAATACTTGGTGTTACACATCGTTACTTTTGTGTGACAAATAGACACAGGTTTCGGCCATGGAATAGAAAAATAATCTTTATCTGCATTTTACATATGCAGGAATGAGCTTTCAAAGTTAACCGAGTAACATTCAGCTACATATTTGCACTTTTTTTATGTTTGTATGCCCATGATGTCGATAGGTTAGCGAAGTTGTATTTTATTGGCAGTGGTTATTTGTCATGAACGTCTCTAATTGGTCAGTCGACGCAGTGAGGAATTCTAAACCCGCCATGAATCGTCCAGTTTACCGTGACTACAGTAGGTTGGCTGCGTTAACTGGCTCCCGATTCCAGCTGTGTTCGTTAGGGCAATGCCAGTCCAGTAACTTTGTATTTCCTAATCATTACCGTAACTTTTTGGATGGATGTGAAAAATCCCAGATTTGAAACAATATCCAGATCCCCAAATCATGGCCTATGAGTCTCTACTTCATTAGGTTTTAATGAAATTGGTTGAGTTAATTTTTTTTATGTTTTTTTACATGCACGGATGTAGTCCTGTACAATTGCACTGCATCATACTGAGGTGTCTCAAATATTCTGGTGAAGACATATCGTAGTTTTTTTTTTTCTTTCATTGATAACACGTTAGCACGTTGGCCTCACAGTGCAGAGGTAGCGGATTCAATTCCAAAATATTGCTCTGACGCCATCTAGTGGCATTTTAGGGCCAAGAAACAAATTTGAATTAAGGATAGGAGCTTCATTCAGTCTGACCAGGCTTGTTGAATAGAGAAACGTGTTTTGCCACCATCTTGTGGCATACATAGACATTGACAAACCTTTTTTGGTTGGTTTTAAATTACCATCAGGGTTAACCGAAAGTAAATTTGGTGAATATGGTATTTGTGTGCTCTCAAAGTGACAGAAGTGTGAAACTACAACTTGCTTCTTTAAACGTGGAAATCTACTTGAAGGCCATTCCAAAATTAACTTTTTGGATAACAAATTGAAATGAATAATACATTAGCACAACAAAGTGAAGTCGCAGGAACATTGCCATAGAACTTTGCCACTGTAGTACTTAGTGTTTTACTATGTCAAAAAATATAACAGCACAGCTAGTTGCGAGTGTGCAAAGCCATTAGAGCGTTTTTAAAAATATTGTTAATAATAAATTTAAGGTCTGTCGACTATTATATTGTTTGTCCTCGCTTGTAAGGCAATTCAGCACACTCATGCCCGGCGCTATACTGGGACTGGGCGTGCTCTCGCCCCCGTTCAGCCCCCCAGCAATTCATTCATTTCTGTATTTGAGTATCAAATCATTAAAAAGTTCACAAGCCTTTCTGTTCCAATGTAGTTCCTGTTCGCATGTTTGTGCTATAGCTGTACCCCGTGTGTGTTTGAGAGGGCAGAGAGGGTCGGGATGAGTCTTTCAGTTACTTTTGAATTAGGTTACAGTTAATACACGTTGAAACGTATTTTTAACATGTAGGCTAAATGCTCAGAATTTTTTTCCCCCCGAACGGAATCATACACTGCAGACATATTAATAAAACCATAACATTGCTAATAAACAATGTTTAATAGTAATTACTTCATTTTCAAAAGTACTGGTATAATGTAGGACAAATGCTAAAAGCATATACAGGGTGTGTGAATATTTTAAGTACAATACTGTACACTAATACACAGAAGTCACATTCTCCAACCAGTCGGACAGGTTCCAGCACTTGTGGTTGAAACAGTTTGTTTGTTGCGCCACCCACTTGCCTGTATGAACATGCCCCTCATTGTCCAGCGACTTGAGTTAACTACTGTAAATCTTGTGAAATTTGGTGCTTTTTGTCAATGGTGTAACTTTTAAACACATGCCAGATATTACGTGTGATGAGAGTCTCTTGATAGAGCTCGTTTCCAAACCAAAGTGGTTAACATTATAGAGGAGGGGTGTGCAGGCCAAGACACATCTGGTGGGTGGGACAAGAATGCTACCTGTTCAGCGAGACCGGCTGTGATTGGCTCTTGGGAGCTGTCAATCAATAACCAAATCCAGGTTGAAGCTGCTCACCTGAAAGCGGCACGCAGATTAACGAGGACGGGTTTCGGTGTTGTCCTTGCTTTCCACAAGGCCACGGTCCAAATCAACTTTCTGGCCATGGAGACAAGAATTTTCAGCATCACACTTCTTTATCTGAGTGAGTCATTATACCTGTATTCGTTTGTGCTAATTATAAAACATTTGCTTTCTCCAAGGTTATTTGTCCTATACAGTGTTTGTGTATTTAACTGGACCAGTCAAATCGTCCCAAATCATAGACTCCATTGTCTTTAAAATGGTTTCAATCCATATGTTTTTCTGTCTCCGTTTGATGTATTAAAAGCTACTATGGTAATAAACCGAGGAAACGCCCAACATGGCTGTTTCCCTTTTGCTCGACAAAGTACACAGGCTGTGTTTCAAGTCACACGATATCCTCTGTATGGAGATCCATCTAGAATCCACCATTTTGTCGTAGTGTTGTTCAGGTACTGCATGTAGTGAGCATAAGGTTTTTTCCCCCCGGCTATTTCTCACACTCTATAGCAGGGGTGTCAAACATACGACCGGCGGGCCGGAACCGGCCCCCAAGGAGGTTCGATCTGGCCCGCAGGATAATTGTGAAAAAATGCATTCAAGACACAGAATGAACTTTTTTTTAATAAAATGCAATTCATGGATTATCCGCTAAAGGGCACACTGTTTTGATCAGAGTAGAAGACAGCAGTCTCAATCTGTCAGTGAGACAGACCCAACACAGCAGACGGTATCAATGCGCCAATGCTTCTTTATACAAAGGAAAGACAATATATTTTAGTTATTTATAGCAGAGTATGGTATATTGTTAATGGTCGGGCCCACTTGACATCTACCGAGTCCCTATGTGGCCCACAATGTGGAATGAGTTTGACACGCCTGCTCTATAGCCTTCTTAATTGTAGATGAGATACCATTAAAAAAAAGAAAGACAGGTGAAATTATTATTTCAACTTCTGTACTTAAGTGGGGAAAAAAGGAAATTCCTTGAATAGGGCCTTTTTATCTGGTCAATTATATCTGGTTTGATAACTTCATACAAAGAAAAAAACTCTCCCCACAAATTATTTTCCCTCTTTTTACGTTTCGAGAGCTAAAATCTGACAGTATAATTGGAACTGAACTGTCCTGCATGAGCAAAACAAACTAACAGTAAACAAAATACTTAATTAACATATGACATCTGTTTTGAAATGTAAAGATTAAAATAGTCTTTTGTGTGTGTGTGTGTGTGTGTGAGTGTGTGTGTGTGTGTGTGTGTGTGTGTGTGTGTGTGTGTGTGTGTGTGAGCTTATTTACAGTTAGTTACATGAGGAGGAAGCTGCTGAATTCACCTACTGTCACCTACTTGTAAAAATGTTTGTTCTAATGGTGTTCAAAAACCATTTTAAATAATCTGTTGACTGTTTTGACATCATTACAGCGGTGATGGGTGTTGGTGCCTTGCAAGTGAGCATCCCAGAAGAGCTCTATGAGTATGCCAGAGGTGACAACGTAACGTTGCCATGCTCGTTTCAATCTTCATTCACCAGGCCACCACTAGTAGTCATCAGCTGGTCTGTGGAAGGATTAGAAGCTAATGCTGATGAGGTTTGTCCTTTATCAAGCTATCTTACTGTCTCTCAAAGCAATAAGTAGACAATTTTGTCTTGTTCCACTTTTATTCATCAGCTCTCGTTCAAATGTACTTTACCCTTTCGGTTCGTTTACGGCTTCAAATTATTGTTTGCATTTTTAAAGTTTTTGTTTTGCATCATTTTACTTCAGAAAGCATAAAACGAACATCAATTCATGACATAATTTTTTTTTAAATCATTTATTTTCATTTTTTACACTTCAAACCTAAGAATGTATAGATTTGATTATACTTGTTCGTAGTACTACTTGACTTTTTTTGTTTGTTAGTTAATTATTGGTAATTGTAAAGTTATTTCACAGTGGAGGGTGCTTCCACTCCTTAAATTGAAAAGTAATTCTTTTCTGCTGTAGTCAGCTGAGGGAATCGTCACCTCTTGAAATCGGACATGTTCCATTCATCCATTCAACTGCAGAAGATGCATTAAACATATCCAAATTCTGTTTGATATATTCCAGTAAAAAACAAGGAGTTTAAAAATGTACTTTTTATGCGTTTCAAATGGCCAAAGGTTGTTGTCATGGAGCCAGAAAGTGAAAATTCAAATAAACTCAGCTGCATATTATTGAAAAAAGCTGGTAATGACAAAATTGAACAAAAATCATCCACTGGTTTAAAAAAAAAAAAAGGAAGCCAGGTGAACATAAATCGCCACTAGTGTGACAACCAATGTGATGTTTATTTGAACAGAAAGTGATTGCCACTTATTACTCTGCTGGTGCATTGACGGACATCAAAGAAGCCTACAAAAAACATGTGTCAATGGATGTGGACCTGACTACGGGAAAGGGCAACTTGAAAATTTCCTCGATCACACTTGCGGACAATAAAGAATTTGAGTGCCGCGTCCAGATCCCAGGCGACACGGAGGGCGCGCTTTTCGACACTGTTCGCTTGGTGGTTCTAGGTAACATTTTTTTCACTGGATGGAAAATAAATGTGCATCACATACCATCTATGCCTTTTTTTTTCATTAGGTGTACGGGGTTTTTTTTCACTATGTAACAATGTGCCATTTCTGTAAATGTTTTTTTTTTTAGTGGCTCCGTCGACACCCATCTGTAAGATCCAGGGGAAACCACAATATGGCCAGAACATCAACCTGACCTGTCACTCAGAGGAAGGCTCACCACCACCCAAATATGAGTGGACCAGTCTTAATCCGCGCAGTGTTCCCCATACGAAAGATCCAAGGACTACCGACGGTAATTACACAATACACCTTCAATTCTCGTACTGTTATCTTACTACCTACCACCTGTATCGAGCTAAAATTAGGATGACCAACAAATGATTGTCATATTATGTTTCCCACATGAAGTGAATCGCATCCATGGGTGAGGGAGACAGATTGCAAGTGCAACCATTTAAATTCTAAAAGATTCTCTGGTTGTGTCGTTTTTGTCAGTTGGTGGCATCCTGTCTCTCTTCAACATCACCAAAGAGACATCAGGATACTACACCTGTACCTCAAGCAACAAGATCCGTTCTGCAAGCTGCAACATCACCCTCACAGTCATGCCAGGTAGGAAACTCCTTTGCCGTTCCTGCAGCTTCTTCAATTAAACTTTTTTTTTTTTTTAACGGGGCTGGGGGTGGTCACAGTGCATTGTCATACCCTTCCCTCCCTCACTTCTTCCACTCTGCCTGTGTAGCATCCATAAACATCGGCTCCACGGCAGGAATAATTGCAGGAGTTGTGGCGTTGCTGATCATCCTGGTCGTCATCATCTACTGCGTGTGCTGCCGCAAGAAGAAAGAGGAAGAGGAGGAATATGCAATGGGGTAAAGTTTTGTTTTGTTTTTTTCCTTGTCGTGGGCACACTTAAGATAAATTTAATTAGACAATAGAGGCGGCACAGTGATAAACTGGTTAGCATGCCCGCCTCACAGGTCATGGGTTCGATTCCGGGCCCTGGATTTCCTGTGTGGGGTTGTGCATGTTCTCCCTGTGCCTGTGTTGGTTTTCTCTGGTTACTCTGGTTTAGAGGTCAAAAAAGGTATTAATTTTCCCAAAGGTAGTGCTTTGGACTCTGCGTCTTAATTACATCTTTGGATCTCTCTTGGTGCCCAAAATGTATGGCCAACCTCAAGAGAAAGGCCGTCATGTGTTGAAAAGTTATTGATGACGGGCCGTCATGCGTCGAAACATAATGCGCAGTCACATGCTGAAAAACGATTGTCGACGGGTTGGCGGCCTGGAAATCCACTGGCTGTTGAAATTCCCGACGGCCACCCCGCCCCTGGGTGTCGGCATAGCATAAGCCATGATCACTGCCTCCATGACAGTGAAAAAAGTCCATTTATCACAAAGGGCGGATGGGTCGGAGAAAGTTGGCGAAGCCGTGCTGAGCTGCAGTCACAAAAGCGCTGAGATAAGATTTCGGTTGATTCAGTGCACTTGTCACATAGGACTGTCTGGAACTGCTGTACAGCATAGAGTAAGAAACTTTGAACAGCAAAATAGCAGGCAAATTGGAACAAGGTGACGTTACATGGGCCAGCTCTCCGGATTCTCAAAGCACTTGACAAATTAGACTGACATGGCAAAACATACAGGCTGAAATCTGATTACACAAAAAAATGAAAATAAATACATACATACTAGAAGCAGTGCAGCCAAATGAAACGCTACAGAATGAACATTTGTCAAAGCAAACAATTTCAGTCACATGACATTGTTGTGTTGACTTTTCAGAGTTCCTGCGGAAGGGCCCCGTGACAAAGTGCCTGACAGGAACGGAGCTGAGAGATCAGTGGATAGACATATCGACGACGACGACGAGTCCAGTGTGAGGGCCCCACTTCGGGAGCAGGACAACGGACGACGCGAACGTGACGACAGCCCACGAGGGGATTCCTACGATCGCCGTAATGACTACAACGACCGTCGCAGGTATGACGACGATCGCCGTAGCGACTACGACGATCGCCGTAGCGACTACGACGACCGTCGGAGCGATTACACCGACCGCCGTGAGCGCTATGACGACGACGATGATCGCCATGGCAACCGTACAGATCCCCGCGATAGGTACCATGATCGCTACGATGATGACAATGACGCCGACAGAGATCGGCGCGACCGTGATGACCACCGCTACGATGAACCTTATGATGCTGAGGACAGGCCTCCTCCTGTTCCATCCGATAAGCCGCGCAGAAGAGATGACTAAGCCTCCCGGGTGCATTGATCACCATCCTTCATCTTGATGGCCCCCCTCCCCTCCAGGACTTTCACACTATAGGGACTCATTCGGAATCCGTTTAAAAGGTGGGGCTGTCATTTTTTATCCCTGATATGAGCTTGCCACTTTCCTGGGCTGATTAAAATATTGACAACTATAAACAACCCACAGAATTGGTATCCAATTTATAACATTTATTCTTGGCTAGATACTAAAGTTGGGGTGGCAAACTATGTAAAGTTTCTGGAAAATTCCAATGGGAATTCAAGAGAGGGAAGTTTGGACAATGAGCCCTGCCGTGAATCGAAAGTCTGCAAGCAATGGAGTCAAAACACAATTTTGGTTGAGATGAAAATCATCAACATGGTTCTTTCGAACTAAAAAATAATATTCATACTGAACGGCAAATTTGCTGGGTTTCACTCTATTCCAACTTGGTATCTTTAAATTGGAATGAGAATTTGCAGGAAATTAAAAGTAATTTAACAGACATCTCTGTGTTGGAACTCTGAAGCCAGTTTGACTTCTATACAGACGAAAATAGTGCTTCACCATCGTCTTGTGGCACGTGCGTGTCAGGGAAATGCCTTTTCATTTTACTGTGGCTCCTTAAAAACGCGTCTTACTGTGAGCGTCTACCTCGACTTGTTTTGTATCATCTCAACAATGGCTACACTGACATCTCTCTTGTATTGCCATCCATTTTCTAGTGTGTTTTCCCTTATTAGGGTCACAAGTCCATGGAAGTAGTTGTATTACTCCAATGAGAGAAAATGTTATAGTCTTATTTCCCTAGTTTGAATTTTTCACACTTGCCAACCCACCAAACAGAATTCCATGTATCCTTAAGTCCCATATATTCAGATCTTTTAAAAACAAATTGCTAATTGTTATGTGAGTGTATCCGTAAAGAACTTTTTATCTTTTTTTTTTGCATATCTCTATGCAGGATTTTAGTGTTCTTGGCTGAGGCATGTGTGCTGCGTTTCACATGTGTGAGTGTAATTTTACTGCGGTTTGATCACATTCCAAACAGAGTGGCAAAGCTTTCACGTTCTCTGCCTCTGTGATTAAACATGGGTGTAGTGTATTTCTATTTAGACGCTGTTGGGATACAATGAATAGCACGTGTCTGTCTTTTATTTGGGTGCAAGTCTCTCAGAAAGGCTGGCATTGTTTTTATAGACTTGTTTTATATGGAAATAAACCGTTTTGTAGTTAAGCTTTAGTAAATATGTTTTCCACGTGTGTAATGTTTTGTCAAACTCCTGTTTGTAAATTGTGTTCCGTATGAAATAAAATCAGGCTGAAAGACTTAATATTGATCATTGAATCCGGAACACTAGAGGGCAGTACCTCATGTCTAATGCAAGTACAGTACTGGGGTACTCTATTTCAAATGGTCAATAAGCCACTTGCGGAAATCCTCTGTGCAAGCATTTTTGCATGGCAATACATCGATGCATGCCTAATTGTAGGCCTTAAAGCTTGCAGGCATTGTTTCAAAAGTTTTAAGCCTCATGTGACAAAATGTCAGGTGCGCTTTGTGCGATGTTTAACTGCTCTAATGGAATTTAGAGGCTTGAAAGTTGGTGTAAAAACACCCTCACAAAGCATTGTAAACCCCCATTTATTTGTACCAATTTCCCGACATAAAAAAAAACCCAGACGGACAAATTTTGACTTCTTGAACACAATCATTCACGTTTGTTTGAAACCGATAGGGAACACACAAAGGCTAAGTACGGTAAGCAAACTACCCGAGAGCTAAACTAATGACACGTAATCAGCCTGACAGAAGTAGATGTTCTCATCACTGTCACTTTCTACCTCTAAACGTTTCCATGTTTCAGTATTTGAACTTTTGGCTTACTTGATTACATTTTCAATAGTAAATTGGCACGGGTAACACTACTAGGCCTAACTAGTTGGCTTGTGTCAAGTACAGTACTGTCATATTCTCCTCAACCCTACAAGTAGCACCAAAATAGTTTTGACTATCTGGTGATGGTTTTTGATGCCAGCATTATGCATCTAGTGTGCAGACATATCACCGAGGACTGGAGTAAAACTTTCCTGGCAAGACAGTCGTACTGAATCCTTTTTTTCAGATATCAAAGAAATGCTCATTAATCCACTATTTTGATGTCCACGTACTAGTACGCATTTTGCCCTCACTAAAAGTCCAACGTTGGCACACTAGTAGAACAACTACATTTCACGAGTTGGACAGAATTGTGCATTAATTGACAATTACTACTAGTGACACGCGAGAGGTTGAAGAGGAACTACTGTGATTTACTATTTTTTTTTATTGCTTTCTAATCAAACCCACCTTTGTGAGGATTCTCCAGAGAACATGTTTTCCATCAAAAAAGGAACAGTTATCTCATATCTATGTTGCTGGCACCATTTGAAAGGTCAGGCTGAGGGCACCAGGGGGGACTGGTCTGTCTCCCAACAGATGCCAACTTTTATGACCAACATCAGGATCGCAATGGATTTTGCCTTCTTTTAAGCTGTTTTACATGAAGGTATGACTCTCCGCCTCTCATTTGCGCATTGCTTCTATATATTATTCTTGTCTGTGTTGAAAGGCGCTCTGACGACATCGAAAGGTTACAGAAGCCTGAATCGATTTGTAGTGTGTTGTGATAAATGGAAGAAAAGACGTTGTGGTGTTGGGTGTTTATTCCACCTTTTAGAGAGAGAAAAGAACCTGTGTGCGAAGGATCGACCAATGGCCGAAAACTCATTTGCAATGTTAACTTGTACATTTACAGTATGTCACTTCTAGCACTAGGTGGCCCAGTGGTCGACTGGTTAGCCGTTAGCGTGTCGACCTCATAGTGCATAGGTACTGGTTTTGATTCCAGCTCTAGCCTTCCTGTGTGTAGTTTGCATGTTCTCCCTGTGCCTGCATGGGTTTTTTCCGAGTACTCCCGTTTCCTCCCACATTCCAAAAACATGTATGACAGGCTGATTGAACACTCAAAATTGTCCCTATGTGTGAGTGTGAGCGTGGATGGTTGTTTGTCTCTCTGTGCCCTGCGATTGGCTGGCCACCGGTTCAGGGTGTCCCCCACCTACTGCCCGAAGACAGCTGGGATCGGCTCCAGCACGCCCACGACCCTTGTGATGATAAAGCGGATAAAAAAATGGATGGATGGATTGACTTCTAGCACTAGTAGCCAGCACTTGTCAAATAGTGTGTAGTTTTGCATGTTACTATCCATTAAGGTGTTTCAGCAAGTAAAGTTTTTAAACAAGTGCTAAATGCATGTCACTGATGAGTCACAACTATGCATTGACATACTTTTACTAGTTAATTTAACATTTAGGGGCAGTACTAGTAGGGTGTCTGTGCACACTTTTGCCTAAGTAGCATAATATTGTCCTACCAGTGTGGAGAAATATCATACAGCTCGTGGGAGTAATGGAGTAACAAGAGAATTGTTCTAATATTCTACTGACTTGTCTTACTAGTTGTAACTATAGAATGTACAAGTGCTGCCGTTGCTACTTCTATGCCGAAAACGGATAAACAGGAACCACTCCAGTAATGCTCTTATTGTGAAAGTGTTTCCCGGACAATGCGTTTTAATAGTTAGCCTGACTCTTTACGAACCGTTATCTGCCCCCCACTCAGTGCACCGACAACCGAAGGTTGTGTGAGCGAAACAAGCGACGTCCAGGATGAAACGCAAGAGAAAACAGCGCAACATCCACTTGGATGAACTGAACTTCACTTATACCATCTGGAACATGTTTTTCATACCGAAGTGGTGGATCTTGATCGCTTGTTTGGCAGGTAAGTGGAAAGAAAGAGCGGGTAGAAGTTCACACAGTAGTGCTCGTTGTACGACCTGTTCACTGCTTGAATAGATGGATGCAGTCATTCGTTTTAAAGACGACATTACTTTGCCCAAATGCAAGGTTCCTATTCGACTCTAATAATAAGATTCCAAGTTGTCTGTGTGAGCACAACATGTTTTTCTTAGTTTTCTTTCTTTTTTTTTTTTTTGGTTCGCTGAGCTCGGGGATTTGAGAGTCAAGTGGAGCACCTTGAAAGAAGTTTTCTTTATGGCCAGCCACCACTTTTGTAGTTGACTGTTAACACTAAATCATGATTGAGTAATCCGAGTTAGAGTGTGTGTGGATTAAAAGAGTTGACTGACTACAGCCAAGTGTATAAAACTTAACTGGGAACAAAATTCGTCCCGGGAATAGTCGTCGACGGCGGCCGTCACTTATAATTGTCGTTGTGCGTCGGCGTGCGTGTGTGTGTGTGTGTGTGTGGGGGGGTGTCGTCAAAAGTTGTCATGGACAGGGCGTCGTGCGCCCATCTGCTGTTGGCGACTGGGTGCGGCAGTCACGTGCCGAAAAATGATCCTTGAGGAGAGTTGGGCATTGGTCGGTCGTGATGCCCAGGACCGGCCCGGGAAAATTTACATCCTGTATTTTCCCGACATTCCCGATGGCCACTGTGACCCTGATGGGCAGTAAAAATAAAGTAATCTGAAATTTAAAAAGTAGAAATACTTTGTCATACTTTGTCTATGCGCTCGCGTTTTCACAGACACGTGTAGGTGAAATATTTTATGTTTGGAGTCAAAAGTGCAATATTTATGCCGCACCCTAGCAACATTCTTTGCCCCTCTTTTAATATCGCAATAGGAACCCACCACCGTCTCCCACCCACCTCTTCCTTTAGCTTATATGTTCTCTCCGGGAGGGATTTTGTACTAAAAAAGTAATAAAGCGCGGGGTTGCTCAAGCGGGCGCTTGATCCAAGGAGAATCAGTCCTTTGTTGCTGTGCTTTCTGGAAGTAAAGAGAAAGCTCTTCCTGTATGATATCTATTTTAGTTTTGTTTGATTCTAAAATGCCACGAGTGTAGTTTAATCAAGACTGGCTGGAAACACACTTGTTGTAATGTTGTATTCTCATCTTTCACAGTACTGTACAACGTTGTATCTTTGGGGTAAAGTCTTTGGGGTAACTGGGATGCTCCCCTCCAAGAATTTTTGTACACTTGACTTTTACTGTCTGGGATCCTTGGACAAGGTACACACTGTTGCCTTGGAGTCCAATACCTCTCTGAAAGAATACCATCCATCAACCTCTGATTTGTTTGACTGTGAAAACGGTTTCTCCCCAAGGGAATGAAAATTAAAATAATCAAAGGTTCCTATCATCCAAAAATTATTAATGTAAGAAAATATGTTTGAAAGCTTGACGTTTTGAAAGTAACACATTGTCAAATTTGACCTCTTTTGACATTTGAATACGTACTAACAATAAAAATACCCCAAAATGTCATTCTTTCATTCTGAAATTTTCTCCCAAAAGTGACCCAAAAATGCACCAGATGAACATATTCTTTGGGACAGTTGCTTGAAAGTTTGTGTACACTGAGACTGTCTAATTTTGTATGTATATATGTGTCAGGTCCATCAATTTGACATTCAGAAATAAAACACAAGGATGAGACAGGAGACTCAATTCTGGTACCAGGGGGGAACGGGGAGAAGCGTTAGGTTTCAGTTCTCTGCACGTCACCCAAGGATCTCGCCGCTCGCCCTCTCATTTATTGGGAATCTAATACATGGGTGTGTCCAACCTAAAGGGCGAGGGCTGTTGAAGACACACTGAACTTGTTTGACTATGTGTGTTTATGTGAGTGAAAATTACATACATGTGTGCAATCATTACAAAAACACCAAGTTGCAGCTGGTGTTGACAGTTCCGTCTACGTCCGACCTTGCACTTGTTTGGTCTTAATACTTATCTCTTTCCAACCACTTTCTCAGAAAGGTGGTTGCGTCCCTCAACTGCCACAAAGTGCACTAAGCATTCTTATATTATAAATGTGAGCATATCTTCATGAAAAGCATTATATTTTTATTAAAAGCATAAGCGTTCTTCATTGCAAGCATAATCAATTTATCATTGCAGGCATTAGCGTTCTTCATCGCAATTTATCATTAATAATATGCAAATGTATGATAACTAAAAACAATCAACCTAACAGTATGTATTTGTGTGTATTAATGAATTATTTTATTCTGTTCAAAAGGAAGTTTATACAGTACCGAGGTCCATCGGTGGTCCACCACATTTGCATAGTTTTCATGAAACAAGCATAAACATGGTCTTTTAATGGTCACGGGCATATCTTGAAATATATAGTAAAAGCATCCAAGTCATGTATACATATACATACCCAGTATTATGTACCGGTATGTTTTCATGGGACTGTGTTCGAGGGCTTGTGGACTTGAAACATTCCTGACAATGCACCCTCGCACCTTTTCCCATTTAAACATCCAGCTGTTGGTCTTTTAAGGCCCATGGGGTGGGGATCTCAAAACCGTGAAAGAGTAAAACAGCATAAGAATGATCATACATACTGACAACCTTGCAGCGGTTGAGAAATCAGTACAATTTATATTCATAGTCATCAGTGTGGTATGCTCCAGCATGTATTAAGTTAAAATGATGTGAGTGTAAGTCAGTGTTAGACAGAAGAGGGAGGGGTAACCATGCTGAAGCAACGGTGTGCGCACCCTAAAACACCTGACTTTGTGTTTTTACAGATGTTAGTGGGTGTGGATGACGTGTGGGGGGCATGTTTCTTTCACATGATTCTCCATGGGGCGTAATGTTGCTCCTGAACTGTTGGGTTCAAGCTCCTGGTCGTCATGTGACGCCAGTGACTGCAGCTTCACAGGCTCACAAACAACAACGGGACCGTTCAAGTTACAACTCAGCCTTGGTTTTTATCACATCACACTGCACGTTTGCTAGAAACATTTTGTCTTGTATTTCTCTAGTTTTCAGATTCAGCATCTCGTTATCTGTAGTTGTCGATGGAAAGCCAAAGGGTACTTTGATTCCTTATTCTTGATATCAAGCTTAAGCCCCTTGTAGTAGTGGACTCATTGCTCTCACTTGTGCAACCACTTTGGCCTCCCAGAAGAACTACTACATGTTACCAGTGAGGCGAAATGATCACTGGTTGACAAATGTGTGTTACTACACTACGAGTTGCAGTAATAGAATTGGACTGTTTTACATCTAGCAGTAGCTCTTGACTAGTAGAATGGGTAGGCCACAAACATAAAAAAATCACTATCAGAGATTCATTTTACTAGTGCGCTGAATTGTCCTACTGGTGTGGACCAAGAGCGTACAAAGTATTTGTACATGGACCTAAATGCTCATGCTTTACGGTAAACATTTATTCAGTGTCAAGGATATTCAGCTGAAGGTACTCTTTGGGCCCTATTTTCATGTCAAGTGCAAGTCTAGCACAAAGTGCAGTCGAAGTGTGCGCATGGGTGGCGTTTTCGTTGTTTTGGTATTTGGCTTGATTAGCGCAGATAGAAGGGTGTGGGGGGTGTTTGCATCACTGTACGCCATTGTGGGAGGGGAGGCAGGCGACTCCTGGCCAATCAAAGCGGCTCCCCACATTAAAGTATTGAAATTCAGCAAAGCGAGGTAAAGCACTTTGCAGAGGAAGATGCTTTTAGAGATAAAGGAATGACAAGATCCCCCCTTTGTGGATGATGTAGTCAGCTGTGCATGTGACGTGGGCAAATGGAACTGCCTTGCACCCCCGCACCGTGCGTCCGTGTGTGACCCCCACACCCAATTGTTGTGCTATTGAAATATTTTTAAAATGATAGTGATTATAATTCATTCAAATAATTGATTTCTACACTGATTCAAAGGGGTTGTACCATGCTATTGGTGATAGTTTTGAAATATAATGACATCCACAACACATGTCCACGGAATCTGTCTGCACCTGCCTCAATTTTAGTCTACCCAAAACCAGGTAGAATGAGTCTTTTTTTTCTTCCTAACTGAATCGGCAGGTGCGCTGGGGGAGTGTAATAATAGAAAACGGTCTGCCAGAACACCGAGCGACGCAGAGCGCAATCCAGTAAATTCACAAAAATGCTGAACTAGACTTGCCCTGGCAGGAAAATGGAGATGCGCTCATTTTTGCTCTGGGGCCAAATTATCAAGTGCATCAGGGGCGCGACAACTCTATGCACTGGAATGCCAAGTTCGGTGCATCATGCTCCCTAACGTGTTAGCTTGGACCTGTTTTTACGCGGAGCGCACTGGCACCTGTCCACACAAATAGTGCCTTTGTCTTCACTAGAATGACAACTTTGGTACACAACTACCGGTACATGTTGCTACTGACACTAGCTGAGAAGTGCGTGCTAAGTTATAGCTATTCTCTCGTTGCACTGGTGGCAGGCACAGTTTTTCCTGACAAGTAACAGGTAGTTTAGGTAGTTACCTTCTCGTATGCCAAAAATGTCTTACTAGTGTGCAGAAAGTAGTGATTTTTTTTTAAATTTTGCAATTGGCCCACCACTAAGCTCAACTAGCTGCAAAATACCCACTATTAGTTTTGCTTCACTAGTAACATATAGCTGTCCTATGAGTGTGGATAAATGTTATTCAGCAGTGGAAGGCAGTAGTCACTCGTATGACAGAGCCACTCTACAGATGCGCCCTCATCATTCACTAACGTGCTGAATTGTCTAACAAGTTAGTAGAAAGAGTATACTAGTACATAGTACTAGTTCACTAGTACACAAAAATAGGTTATCGAATAAGTGCTTCAACATCTTTCCATATGTCTCGTCTCTTTACACTTACGATTCTTTCTTGGACCTTGTTGTGTACAGAAAAGCCGACCTTGCTGTTGTCCTCCCACAGGTTTCCTCCCTGAGCGGTGCTGCGGAATTCACGTGTTAGTACGAGATGAGAAGAAGTATGCTGTGTTGTTCCAGTCGGTGGTGTTGCCGTGCCAGTTCAACAGCGTGTCCACCCAAACGCCGATAGTGCAGTGGGTCTACAAGTCGTACTGCCGGGACCGCACACGGGATTCCTTCAGCTTTTCAGACAGCCTGAGCGGAGCCAGACTGCTGGGAGGGGGAGGTCACGAGAACGTGAAGAAAGAGAGCTACCTCGACTGCTCGGATAGCAGCCGCACGGTGCGAACTGTGGCCTCTGTCTCTGGATCATCTTTCACTCTCTCAGAGTACTACAAGAACAGAGACGTTTCCATCATCAACAGTGAGTACTACGCACGCACGCACACACACACACACACACACACACACACACACACACACACACACACACATTTTTTGAATCGCACTCATTATTAGGTGATAACGTGGAGGTAGACCACCCTTGTTCTCAATGGCTTGATTAAAAACTTGCTGCTTAACTACTGTGCTGCACGAGTAACATTACAACTTGTAGGCATGTGTGAAGAACTGTAGCCTCCTGTACCCTGCTACTAGCACCAAATTCCCACTAGTACTTTTGCCTCACTGGTCACATACAGTATTGTTGTCCTACTATTTTGACAAAGTGGTCCTACTAGTGCGCAGAAATTTCAGAATGATGTAGAATGCAGTCATGGAAAGAATATATATGTGTCGTAGTGTACTTGAGCTCCCGAGTCATTTGCCTAATGGAATTATCATGCTATAGAGGACATGGATGATCCAGTGCACTTGTAGATTCTCAAACAGCTTTTCATAAAGCCATTTATATGTAGCCTGTATTGCAGGGTGGCCAACCTGCGGCTCGCGAGCCGCATGCGCCTCTTTGGCTGGTTCAATGCGGCTCCCGGGCGTTCACACCACAATTGTCAGCCTATCATCAATCCCATTACTTGATTGACATAGAGGCCAACCAATCAGATGACCGAATCACCGCTCATACGCAGACAACGGCGCTAAGTGCTCAGCTAGTCAGCAAATTATCTCTGTTTTTAAGGCAGGGGTGCCCAATACGTCAATCGACCAAGAGCCAGCAGACTGGTCCCAAGTCGACCGCGAGCGGTGGGAGGAGGAAATGGGGGAAAAAGATTTGTGTGTTTGTGTCCTTAGGTTTCATATATGTTCGGGCGCTCCGGCTGTTGCTCGTCGTGGTGTGCATGCAAATGTGCGTGAGTGCATGGTCGTGCGTGTGTGTGTGTGTGTGTGTGTGTGTGTGTGTGTTTGTTCGTGTGTGTGTGCGTGTGCTTGTGCATGCAAGCTTGTGGGATATATGTTGTATGATAACACAGGCACAAGTAGAACGACTGAGTCTCACTTTTTCTTTTCCAGTACTGTCTGACATTTCTGTACACCTGTAGGACAACTTCAGCACACTAGCAACTAGCAGAACAACTGCATGTTATTAGTGATACAAAATTGTGCACTAGTTGAGCACTGAGTGCGGCTAATACTTCAAGTGAAATGTTACTATTTAACATCTAGAGCACACTTTTCAACTCATGCACAGTTTTGCTTCACTACAATATGTACAATAATTGTCCTATTCTATGCCAAAGTTATCCTACTAGTATACAGAAATGTCATACAGTAGTGTAAAAAAAATGAGTAAAGCACAGTCATTCCACTAGTGCGTGAATTACCCTACTATAGGGACAAGGAGCAACCTGGTACAAATACCTGTAATTTCTGCTGTGAAAAGTGTTACAGCAAAGAAATTACTTTGATTCTTTGATTAGACGTATACAATTATTTGTGTTGGAGAGATTGCCCACGGTAAGTGGTGCATATCAGGGCCGCTCCGCCTGCTTCCTTGGCAAACAGGAAAAGGAAATCAAGAATACAACCCGTTTCCTGGCTGTTGTTTTTATGTCTGATCTTCTACAATAGTGGCAGCAGCCTTGCATTGTCCTGCGTGGATAGTTCTCCAGCCAAAATACACTCGGCATGAGGCGGACTTATGAAAAGCTATTTATTTGATATCCTAGATATCCAGCGTCACGTCCATGCACTAGTGGACGAGTAGAATCTCTGACTGGTAACACGTGTACCTCTGTTGTATGACATTTCTGTAGTTCTGCCTGCAGGAATAGTGGTTACGATTGCATGACTGCCTGTGACTTATGTTATGTGCAGTGGTATATTGTTTTGTTTTTTATGTTAACTGTTCTTTGTTGCAGCTGTTGTGAAAGCCCTATATAAATAAAGATGTATTGTATTGTATTGTACTAGATTGACTGTGTTTTGCAAGTACCATATTTTTCCACCATCATGTAATCTGTGTACTATTAGGACAGCTTTTGGTTGGCATCCTAGCTAGGTAGTGGTGCTACTAATACTACTACAAGTGAAGAGCTAGCTGTTAACTAGTGTAATTTTATGTCACTCGTAGCACTAGTAGTATCAAGTCCAAAAGTATCTTCTTTAGCCTGACTACGAAGACAATTCAAGGTACTTGAAGATCGAGGGCACCTTGATGAAACAAATGTGCCAACATTTTAGCTCTAGTAGGACAAGTTTGGCGTACAAGTCGGGCAGTTACAGTACATTCTACTTGTAAGGCAAAATTACTCATACTACTTGCATTTTGGTCCTGCCAGCCGAGCGGTGTTACTTGTTTAGCACAGTAGTTTACTAGTAATGTTGGATTGCATACCATTGGGCAAAACGTGGGATTAGTACTGGGAAAATACATTTTGAGCAATAAACAATTGTTCTATGAGAGGACAAAGAGAGTATAACTACATGCATTGGAAACTGAATCAATAAATGGGCAAGCAGCTTCCCATGTGTACTGAACCTTCATTTTTTTGGTATGATGCTTGACTATTTTTCATTACTTTAAGCTTGAAAAAAGTACCAACTGTTTAATGATGAATGAATTAATTTCCACTTATTTGTACCTTGCAGAGGCAGACTTGCGAATCGCAGAGGTCCAGTGGGGGGACAGCGGCGTGTATACATGCAAAGTGGTGATAGCTGATGATGTGGTGGGACAGAATGAAGCATCTGTGGAGCTGCTGGTTTTGGGTAAGGTGCTGATACTTTCTGAGAAGCAGCTTCAGTCCACCTAGAAATCCAGCTGTCACAATTGGATGTTTGTTTATTGCGTCCAATGGCCCCTTGTTGGACAACTGTCTTAAAGCATCTCTTCAGTAGAAATCCCATCAGACACTAATTAACCCCCTGTTTAAGTAGCACAATTCACAAGCCTGCTCCAGCCTCGGAAGAAACAAAGACTGCAGCCCAAATTGACAGTGTTGCATAATGTGGCATTCATAAGTGGTCCTATTCATCACCAAGAGAACAATAGAACCTCATTAATAATCTGCTTTATAAGATGCGGAGGTAATTCTCTGGAACTCGTAGCCTGCTGTCATAGCAACTAACTCAATTTGTTTTATTCAACCTTTGATTTTACTTGTTGTGCAAACCTTTATATGAATCAGTCCGGTAAATAACACAAAAAATCATTTTCTTGGGTTTTAATTGGCCAAAAGTGGTTATGATCGACAAAATATACAAAATAAGGTCAGCAGCAGAGCATTGATATATGAAAGACATACAGTACATAGAAAATAGTGTTGTAAACAACATTGTCAAATTTGAATGAAAAAAATCATCAAATATATAAAATGAGTCTTCATAGGCATGGAAAATCAATTCTCCATTTCTCGAATGCTGTGGCCATGTCTGCTGAATGTGCCCTGTTCTACTGTCAAGGAGGGGTGACTCATTCTGCCCTACAAAGTGTGTCTGGCACCGCCACTTAAGCCGCGGCGCTCCAAAACAATCGTAATAACTGAAATGGTGAAAAACAGTTTTAGCTATGCGTGCTATTTTGGTACACTGGTGCCCGTGCGCAGACATGTATGATCAGGCGGTGCAAGACTTCAACTGCCCACATCACAAGCCGGCTACATCATCTGCAAGGGGAGATCTTGCGGTTTATGTGCCAATGTCATGCACAAACCTTAGTGAGTCTAATTTCTGTTTCTGCAATATAAGCACAGAGCTCTCGGGCGTGGCAATGTACCACCCTGATTTTTATGCCAAATGGGTATACAGCTAGGATTGGCTGGAAAAAACACTATGTTCCATCCCACAACAGCTCACAAAGGTGCAAATTCCCCGTTAGATCCACTTCTACCGGTGCATAGTCTTGCCAAATACCAAAAGAAAGACAATTCCACCCATGCGCAAAGTTAGACTGCACTTTGCGCTCGACTTGCTCCCAGAATCAAAACGGGGCCTTATATCTCCACAATTGAATTCTACACAGTTCTCAGTCTTTGTGTGTTTTCAGCAATTATCTTTAAATGTTCATCATGTGTTTAGAAACAAATCTCTGAATTCACTATGCAGGGTCTTTAATATGATGTCACCTTTGTACATGTGTGTAGTGTGTGTGAGTGTGCAGCCTCTGTGAGTACTGTAGCTCTATTGTGTGTTATTTGTTGCACTTTGCAGTGGCAGGGTGCTCAATTTATGTGCAATTCCAAGTGTTACTATAGCAACAGTTGAGAGGCTTGGTCCTCTCATTCATTCGGAGTCACAACCTTTTGTCTGTCTGGCACTTGAGGACTTATGTGTAGGCACACAAACACACATCAGCAACTTACTGGTATTTAGTTGAAACCTTGATTTGAATAACGCCATATGTTGAGTTGGGCTTTGCCGATCATTACAGGATAGAATCACACCACATATTAATGCATCTGAGGATGGCGTTTGTTTTATGAACAAATGGCTTCATTTACAAATAATATGAAGATTATTTCATGACACACAGGAGGTAGTGGTCAGCAGAATGTAATACAATAGATTGAGATTGACATCATGTCACCGAGCTAATGTTGATCACTGTAAACCTGTATGTATTCATGGAAATCCAATTTAGTCAAAATATGTCAAAATGTAATGTAAAACAACTGCTACCGCACTTTAGAAATGTTTTATGCTTTGGTCAACAAATCCATAAACACCTAAGGGATGAAGAGACAGAATGAAAAGACAATGCAGCGGACCCCCGCTGTTTGCGGGAAAAAGGACCGAGCCAGTCCGCAAACAGCAAACATCCACATATAAATGATGCATTGAAATTGTATTATTATTATTTTCTGTCAGTGTAAGATATTAAGGGCCTTCAAAATCAATAGTGCTGGCTCATGTTACTTATACGATTTATTTTATTTATTTATTTATGTCATTGGGACAGTGCACATTAATCAACACAAGAATAAACAGTGCCCATCATAATGTCATTTGAAATACACTTGAAGTTATTATTGTTGTTTATTATATTAATCCGTCATGAAATTGGCAGTTCTCCTTTTACAGTTCATCCCTCAATCTTCGCTAGCACGTGTTCCTGTACAAATACCACCTGCTGCCATTCTGTAAGCAGCATATTTGAAACGATCTGAAGCTGTGTCATCTGCCATCTGTTGATATTGGAATTCCACACAAGCAGATAGATTTTTGAAAAGCAAATAACTTCACTCCAGATGCAGTAGATGTTCAAACCAACAATCTTGGTGGTTTTTGTTTGTTTCTAATGCCAGCAAAGACCACTTTAGCATCCCCGAAATATGCTGACTCAGGTATGGCCACTGTCAGCTGAGACCGAGCAAAGCATCACTATTACGCTTACAGCATTCCTGATGTTGTCACTCCAACTTTGTACCTTTGTTGTTTTTTCCTTCTGCTTCAGCAATCTGCTCAAAAGCACCAACAGGACACACTAGCATGATGACATTGCATAACAAGCCCTTCATGGAATGAAGACAACACAGGATGTCAGATTTGTACCTCAAAACAAATATACGTCCTTTATATCTAGATCTTTTGTATATATTTATGTATACATAACTCACCAAAGTTTGAAGGGGGTCAAATTGAGTTCATCTGTCAATATTATAGTCCATTTTGGGGTCATCCTGAAATTTCACCCCCCAGGCAAATATCCCTTACTTTTTGTGAGCAGTGTAAGGAGAAGGCGTGATACCAATACGTCAAAATGCGTGTTATATTATCCACTGCAGCTGTCATCACTGAAATATTTTTTTTAACGCAAATCAAGCAATCACTCTGCTTTGATTGCATTTCGATTTCCTCCATTTTAAAATGAGAGTGGAATGGTGCATGCTAATCCTCTTTCACTGCCTGTCTGATACACTCACATTCTTTATCTGTGTCTGCACACTCCATCTGCATTATTTACACCCATAAATTCTGGTGTGATCCAATTCATTGGCTGCCTTTTCATCTTTATTAATGGTCATTTTTATGATAAGACACAAAATCAAGAACACGGTAAATTTTGGTGCTGGGCCGAACACAAGTAGGAGTTGTGTTCACGTTTAGAAATAGAATAGAAAAGAAATACTCAGTGCCACTGTAGTCACTTAAGTGACAAGTACAATTTTATTCAAATATCGTAGCACCGTTCACAGAGAGGACTTACTAGGTGTCATGTTTTGGTTTGTGACCAACAGGTGGCACTGTGGGGCTTTACCCTGCAGCTGCACACCTGTTGGTCGTTTGGCAATTAGTATAAGAGGACTCCCTCCCAACCACTCAGTGTCGGGTCATTGTTGCTTTTTGCCACTGTCATGTTTGTTGCCATTTGTCTGCTGCTGTCAGTGTCAGGTTTGTTTCGGTCATGTTTTGGTCACGGTTCTGTTTTAGCTTCAGTTGTGATTTTTGTTTGCTACTTTGGACTATGTTTGTTTTAGATTTAGTTTTCTGTGTTTTATTAAATACAATTCGTCAAATTCACCCTGCTCCTCTCTCGTGCCTGCTTCTTGGGGTCCACCACCACCACGCAACGTGACACTAGGAGGGTACGTGAGCCATGTAATCCAGGATTACCTCTCACGCACACTACTCTCATACACACAAGTGACACATTTTTTACATGCTTATACTATGCAGAAGTGAAAATGCTCATATGTTCACAAGTGAAACATTTTTCATAAACTAGTGAATGCTCTCTCTCTCTCCGCCTCTCTCTCTCTCACTCTTTCTTGCTCACTCTCTCAGTTATGTGTGTATGAGCATGTTTGACTAGTCACAAGTGAAAAGCTCTCTTACACACACCCGCACACACAAACACACATGCACACGCACGCACGCAACAGAAACGTTTTTCACTCTCATACTTTAGTGACGCGATCTCACACACACAACTGAAATCCTTCCAGATATTAAACTGAAATGTGTGTATCAGTCCTGTGAGAGTATTTCACAAGTGTATGACAGCATTTCACGAGTTATTGTGAGCACAACAAATCAGTTGTCATATGAGAGTATTTCAGTTCTGAGTATCATCTTGTCTCCATGACGTTCCTGATTGCCACTCACAACTCACAAAGTGTGCCACATAACGTATAGAATGCAGTCCTTTGCTTTTACATACCATAAAACTACATTTTACAGTCAATACAAAAAACAAAATCAAGTCAAACAAATCAAAATAAATTAACACAAATCTGGTAAATGATAAACAACAAATCAAAACAATCGAAGATATCTTTCCCAACGATTGACTGCTTTTATATTGGATCCCACGGGCTTGTACGGGTGTTTCTAATAAAGTAGCGGGCGATTGTGTTCAAGTGCTTATATCTCTCACTGTCTAAATGCATGCTGCTGCTGCTGCTGCTGCTGCACCAATAACTTCCTTGGCTGCAGTGTTCTTGGTGACATCCACCCCATTCCCTTTCCTCTCCTCTTCACCTGTGCTCTGTCTCTCACCAGGTTTCTCAGGCGTGCCTGAAGATTTGCTTCCTGACTTTGAATTGAAGATTATGCCAGGTAGGGGCATTTTGACCCCCCCACCCTCGAGCCACCCTCACCTGCTTTCTTTCACTCTTACTAACACTAAATGTGCGCTAACCGGATATCTGTGCTTACATTTACTGCGTAAATGTATTTACAATGTATTTCGTAGATTGCTGTGTCACTGATTGCTTCCGCTGACGGCCATCTTGTGATGACAGGTCATATTCAAATTAGAGCTGTCACTAGTAATTCATTTTAGAATTGATTATTCTAATGATTATTCCATTGAATAATGTGAGGAAATTCTATTTTGCATTAAGTAAACGACAAAACTATTTTCCTCGTTTATTAATATTGTTGTTAATATTGTGTAAGTTATGGAAGCATATCCCATGAGAGGGATTGATGAGGGATTAATGATACTCATCAACCTCTGAAACTGATTCAGTTACTGGTTGATTCATTCTTTTCCAAAGTAAAAAGAAACGTTTGCAATGTGTTGTTTTAATTAAACACAAAACATAATTGGTTTGCTTTCATGAAGGTCTACAAAAAATCTGAATAATTACTGTGGAGAGGCTGAAATCAGAGCATTTGGCCATTTTTTCCGGTAAACAATGGCTCCAAACGTTATTAAAATCGTTGTCGATTAATTTGATTATCTATTAGTTAATCGTAACACCTGTAATTCAATCCAGTGACTTTCAATGGTGGCTATGAGCTTCTTGTACTGTTTTTAATCAGTGCCTTCACATACTGTATATCCAAAACCTTCTGAGGCAGATATGTTGTATGAATGATCTTGCCTCACGTTGGTGGCACTTTTCAAAAAGGAAATAAAAACTGTTTGAACCTGAATAATTATTGTAATTCATAGTAATGTTTTGTTTTTGGGGCTTTTTTTTTTTTTTATTGTGGTGTAATTATTACTATTTGATGCATTTGTTCAAATTGGCAAAGCTTCTCCAGAGGTTCGCCAACAGTTTTAATGTTTTTAACTTTTTTTTTGCAATATATTTTAGTTGATTCATTGATTTTCATTTTCATTTTCGATGTTCAATCGGTGACTCAAAATCATGAATATCATTTTTAGGAGTAAAACCTCTCATTTTTGATGAGCGCTTGGGCCTACTGTCCTTTTTAATTTGTATTGTGAAGGTGACACTTGCAGAGATAAGTTTCTTTTTTTTAAGGCGATCTTGATGTAAAATGTTTGAGCTGCACTCGTTAAAACAATTGTTGCCTTTAGTCATAGTGAAGATCTTTTTCAGGGCAGATTTCAGGCTCACACTTGAATCTATTCTTGGATTTTGGTACTGAGCTCCCAGATGAGCTGTGTTGGAAAACACCTATTATGGTCTTTCAAGGTGTATTTATATTTGCAGCTTGGCTCTTATTGTTCGAAACGCCCCAGTACAAGCGTTGCAATCTACAGGGAGTAACTTTTGTTTTTGTGGCATTACGCTCACCCTACCATATTTAATCATCACATAGTGTGCTGTTTATGGACACAGATGTGGCTGACAAAATGGCATGGAGTTTTTGGGTCACTCAGAATGGTTCCAGGAAGCTTATCTTTGGGGTGGATGTGTGTGGTAAGGATTTTTAATGAGATCCCATTGCAAGCAGATTTGTCGAAACAGCAGCAGGAACCATTCCTTTCCTTCCTGTCGCTAAATCAGGTTTCCTCTCTGTTGTATGTGTGTGTTTAAAGAGATATTTTTGTCCTTGATTTCACATACTTAGTATGTCCTTATCAGCCTCCTCCTTCCCTTTCTGTCTCCACTCCAGAGACATTGTGTCAACATCGAGATTATCTGCTTGTTAAATGAAGTCGTAATCAACAGTACTCAGTACTCCCAAACATTTTTGTATTAAAATTAGACTACTCTGGTTGTCAACTGTTTTGTTTCGCAGATGAACAAAATGGGCCCTATTTTCATGCTCTAGCGCAAAGCGGAGTCTAACTGTGCACACGGGTGGAGTTTTCTTTCTTTTGATATTTGCACCATTGTGCGATGCAAACTAACTGAGTCCTGGCCAGTGGTTAAACTCGATTTACTCTGGGATGAAAATTAAGATGTGCCCATTTTTACACTGAGTGCAGTCTACTTCCTGTGACAAAAGTATCAGGTGCGTCGGTGACAAGGCTGCGCTGTGCGTTGGACGGGCCAAAGCGGTGCTACATGGCCCCAAACATGGGAGACTAGACTTGCGGCGGCACCAAAATGAAGATGCACCCGTTTTTAGACTGAGCGCATGGCCGTGTGCTTATGAAAATAGGGCGCAATGTGTCAACTCTCCTTTGTCTCCGGGGAAGGGGATCTACAGGATTTTGGAAAATTTACTTTTTAATCACTTGTAGACACATATTATTTGCATGACTTTCTGCTCACACACTGAATGCAATGATTTGATGTTTTTTTTTTGCAGTGATTCTTTTAAAATGCTGCAATGTATTCAATTGGATTAGCTTTTGATGGCCAACCATACAATATTCATCATCTAGCATTTTCTATTCTCATGCGGAAGCCACGGACAAGTGGGTAATGATAAAACTGACTCAAGGCTCTCAGATTTGATTGAGGAGGTTTCCATGAGTAAGTCACCATTTTGCAGCAATTTTTTGTTGCGGGGGGGCAAATGTGTGCTACGATTGTGGAAATATGTTTGAAAAAAAACCCCAATGAATTCATAATTGAAAACTTTAACCAGTTGTGACCTTTTACCTGTTTTAATCTAAATAAAAATACCCAAGTAAAGTCTCATTCTTTCACGGTGAAATTTGACCCAAAATACAATCAAAGGTAAATTTTTTAAATATTCTTCTATCGTTGAGGTGCTCCAAAGTTTACTTCAAACGTCTACCTAGGCTGTTCTGTGTCAGACATTTTCGAAAATGGACTACACTGTGGATTTATCAATGTGTGTTAAATCAAGGAAAATTGTGGTCATTTTAACAATCTTGAAACTGTGAAACTTGTTTCATGGTTGAGACAGCGGTTACAGTGTTGAAAAGAGAGCTTGGAACAGTCCCAAAAACTGTCTGTCAGTTCTATTCAAAACATGGACCTATTGGTCTTTGAAGGCAAATGTAAAAAAAAAAAAAAGCAATAGTAAGGGTTCATGAAACTAAAATGCCTCAATCAAATGCAGAATACTGTACATCTCTTATTGGAACATTCCTGTGTGTGTACTCTGTCCTTATTTCTTTGTTGATTCTGTGCTTTTGCAGAATGGGTGTTTGTGGCAGCCGTGGCACTGGGCAGCGTGTTGTTCCTACTGTTGGTTGGAGTGTGCTGGTGTCAGTGTTGTCCTCATTCTTGTTGCTGCTATGTGAGCTGCTGCTGCTGCCCGGACACATGCTGCTGCCCCAAACATTGTGAGTCGAGTACAAGCACATTCACACAAGTAGAGCGCAACAATATGGAAAGCCATTTGAACATTGATTCCATATCTCTGGTATCCAATTTAAGGACCATACAATGACTAGGATACGCTACTAGAACAACTACGTTTTGTTGGTCAAAATGTTTTTCACTATCAGTGCCTCTTCTGGCCTAGTAGTATGCCATTAAACCTTGTTGCACGACATGGCCCAACTAACAGGCATGTGTCACACACTAGTAGACCCTACTCGTAGTTTTGCCTCATTAATTACTCCACTATGACTATTTTTATTACAAATTCGAAGTTGTGTGGAAAAATGCCAATGCAGGAGCCGAATGCAATATTGGAAAAAAAAGTTACCAGTTAAGCAGAGTTGTTCTATGAGTGTGTCCTAGTCATACTTGTAGTGGGATGAATTGTCTTAACAGTTAGTGATCACAAAAAGCATACTTGCAAGTGGATCTTAAGATGGAAATGAAGGATACTAATTAAATGTAACTGGTTCGAAATGGTTATTCTATGAGTGGGCCCGAGTCATTTTATGACTACAACGTGAATTGTCGTACAAGTGAGGACAAAGAGTGTACATGTCTACGGCATAAGCTGGATATCGAGGATATTGCTACAATGCCCAAAAGGCTTTTCACGTAGTGCCACAACCGCAACTACTCACGTTCATTGTTGGTCTTCCAGTGTACGAAGCAGGTAAGGGTATCAAGACGGGTACCTCCACTCTTCAGACACCTGCCTACCCGCCATACTTTGTTTCTGGTGTCCCAGCAATGGTGCCCATTGCTCCACCTTCCCTGGTAGAAAATCTGCCATCTGTCACTCCTTCAGATGGTAGTCTACTCACAGCGGGTAAGTCAAACTGCATTTGCACACTTCTCACAACTGATTGTAGGATTGTTGAAATGGCACGGCACTGTGCACAAAAATGTCAGGATATTGAAGTTTCAAAATGAGCCTAAAATGCGCCACTGCCATGACAGGTGACCTTAATTCGGCCTTGAACATGTTCATTCAAACGTTTAGAGATGGTCCATTGCAGTTCACCTGGGAAGGTTTTAGCGCATTTCAGGTTCAGCTTGAAATCTCAACCCAAAGCCCAATATCCCCAACTTCTGAGTAGAAAAGCAAAAAGCATCATTCATACAGTCAGTGTTTCATATCGAGGAAAAACAGTGAAAAGCTGATGAGGTGCAGTGTTTATGTCCAGTTCCCATGCATGCAGTAGGAGCTCCCTACCGCTTGCCCTCAGCTCAGGACCAGGACTCTCTCAGGGTTCTACAGTATGTAGAGAACCAATTGGCTCACTTCAACCCTGCCAGGTCCACCAGTCACCAGTGTAAGCTTCAGAAACATGTCCTGTGGCTTCTACTCTCCATGTGCAATCAAGAGATGTGTGTACATACGCATGTATTCCTTGAACGCCGCATCTTGGAATACTCATCTTACCGTTATTGATTACGTTTGTCTTTGCATGTTTCTCTGGATGCAACAATTCTGATCTCTCAGTCATTCTGATATCCAAACTTGCATGTCTGCTTGGCTGGCAGAATGTTTTTAAGCATCTCTCATCATACATTTTTAAGATCTCATATTTTTCTCTCTGTTTTCATCTCTCAAATCTAATGAAATTCTAACATTTGCTTTTGTAGTCATTCTAATTTATCCCTCCAATTCTTTGTACCAATCCAGCCTGCGGCATGTCCGAGCTCAGTTCCCTCCATGAGGGAGAAAACGGTTTTCGCCAAACATTCCGGAAGGTCCAGAAGAAAGCGCTTCCTCCCATCGCGGATCACGATCCTCAACCTGAACCTAGAAGATACCAGGACAACCGCAGCCCAGAGCCACGGCGGTTCTGTGACAACACCCCCTCTTCGCCCCAACGTTATCGCGAGGTCCTTGAGTCCGAGCCTCGTCGAGGTGCAGAGGACTCCCTCCCGCCACGGCGCTACAGTGATGACCCTCCTTCCGCCTCTCAGTCACGCAGGCACGTACGTGATGCTCGGCAACAGAACCACAGTGACGAGAACCATCACAACAGGTATGGTACACATGTAATTCTCATTATTGATGTGTAATCCGACAGTAACCTTCAACTGCAAGTGGCAAGATAGGCTTTTGAAGGACTGCTCACAAATCCTCTCTGTTTGTTATGAAATGCGTTAAGTTGAGTTCATTGCTGCCATTTCGCATTCATCGGGCAAATTTTTGCACTAAAGTAATAGCATTTTAAAAAATGGTGTCTCGAAAAACTTCCTCCAAAATTCACTCATATCTCAAGGGAACACTGTAGTTCCTTGTCCTCTGACGGGGCCAAAGCAATATTTTCAAACAAAAGGATGGTTCCCAAAGAAATACCTGCAATGTCCCCCCGCCCCCTTCTTTTTTGTACAGGTGGAACCCTCGATCGGAACATCTGGAAAGAAAGAACTACCAAACTGCAGGCCGGACCGGCTCGCTGGATGAGCTGGAAGAGTTTGCTGCCACTTACAAGCCAAGAGGATGCAGACAAGCAGAAAGAAGGGTCGACGACGAGCCAGAGCTTCGTGAGTTCAGTCGATATCCTTTGTACCGGCACAGTCGACCGCAGCACCGCTACGAGGATCGCGATGAGCTCGGAGACTACGGTGACCACGATGACCGTCTCAGAAGAAAAAAGAAAAATGGACAAGACATAAGTCCACTTCCGTCCCCTAAAAAGAGGCAGGGCACCTGGGGCAATGAGCGTCCTATCTCACCTCCCCATGTGAGTCCACCATCAACTTTTTCTCAAGAGAAAGACTATGACAGCGCATTCCTGAACAGCCTGTTGGAGCGTAAAGCTAAGTTACGAGGAGTCAACCATGAGAAGAGCGGCGCCCGGGGAGAGATCGATTCAGACACACCCTCGAAGGGAAGCTCGAAGAAGAGCAGCGGGGAGACCGGCCGGCACTGTAGCAGGTCGCCTAGCAACCGGCCTGAAGCCGATTCACTGGCGCCTTACTCGGATGCAGAGCGAAACAGGAATGAAAGGTCCTCTCCACGGCCACTCCCAGCATGCACTCGCTCTCCAAAACCTCCAACCCCTTCCCCACTTAGTCGGCGAGGGGAGACCAGAGACAAGGCTCGGAAAGTGGTGAGTTGTTTTTGAATGGGTTGGGCCGGTGTTGCCTACTGGCGGATCGGTAGAGAAGACACTCAAAAGTTCCACATTTGAGACCACCCCCTGGTATAGAGAGAGCATACACGGTGTTTAAATAGTGTTCCTCCTCCCAGACACTTTAAACCAGGGTCATCAAACTCATTTTGGTCGCGGGCCATATTGTAGTTCCGGTTTCCCTTGGAGGGCCGTTATGAGTTTTGGGAAACCATATAAATATTTAATCCCTTCCACATATTGCATACACAGCGCACAACAAATTGATGAATAACTAGTTTTATAATCAGAAGTCTAGAAAAATGACTGTTATTGTGGATTACATATGACAATTTGAAAGTTTGGTTCAAACTTTAGCAAGCATCATGGAACTTGACATGCTTGATTTGGTTTCGCGGGCCACATCAAATGATGTGGCGGGCCAGATTTGGCCCCCGGGCCTTGACTTTGACACCTGTGCTTTAAACATTTCAAATTTATTAAAACACATTTTTTAAAGTATTCCCAATATCGTATTCACATTCTTTTGTCAAGAAATGGGAGACTATCCTTTCCCATCATTTTGAGGAAAGGAAGAGAAGACACGCTCGCTTACACAGTGCTCAAAATTAGAAGCAAAGTGTACTTGGCGTCGAGCTGTTTGTCAATGCCCGCTGGTGTTTACTGCAAAACTGACACAAAACAAAAAGAGAATTGAACATTTTATATTTAAAAGTCTAAATGTTCAACCAAACCTTCTAATGTTGTCGAATTGAAGTCCACTAGTTTAATGCTAACCCATAATGTGAAATGCCATAGAAAGGCTCATGGATATTAGCATCTTTATCACAGTGAACCTTCAAACAACTGCTACTTCAACACACAGAGCAGCAACACATTTACAACAGCATACAACAATACTCACAGAAGTATCGTCTTTTTGTCTCTGGGAGCAAAACCTTTTACTGGACATTAGTTGGGGACCTTCTCTGCCTCTTCTTCTTGCTGCATGTCTTGGATGGATGTTTCTTTGTTCATCTATCTTTGCTAAAGACGTATAGTGATAGGTTAGAGCAATGAAATGCTCGTTGATGATACGAGGTAGCTAGATTAATGTTAGATTAACCTGTATAACTACCGGTACTTGTGACATTTTTGTTTGGTGAAATGCCAGGAGATTTTTCCTAAGATAAAATATGTGCCTGTACATTGAACTTTTTACCTTTACAGGTCAGGTTCGCATGCTACCCGAATGAAAACTAGGTAGAATTTTCTGCTCTGCATCCAATCCCCCCACCCTCGCTAACATCTATCTCATCCTTGCAATACTGGGCAAAACTCTCTTCAACATCAAAAGTCCTTCTCAAAATAGTATGTTTACCAGAGTTGGCTCAAGTTTTGGAGTGTGTTTGAATGGTAATGACAGAAGTTGAAGTGTAGTTTGTCCCAGGTTCTGCTTCACAATTTATCACCCTGTGTGTTCTAACCCGGGAATGTCCCTATTCATCCAGATATTTTCATGTAAACTCACTTGGACTTGTTTTCATCCTCAGCAGGGGACTCTTCTTAGCCGGGATTCCCTTATCGTTTGAATGGCTGAAAGAGCCTCAGCTCTTGGAAGGGCCGGACACTACAACCATGTGATTCAATGGGAGCTACAGTACGTACGTGTGAGCTAAGAAAAGACTCACTGTAACTGGTACCCTTGAATGGAGACATGGATGACACACATATAAACTAAACTGCTGATGTCATCGGGGCTTCGTTTGTGTTACCAGTCACCTTGCGTACGCCTCAGCTGGACTAATGTGGGCTTGGTGTGCGACCTGGAAAGGACCAACACCCCACTGACCTTCCTTCTTTTAAAGGGGGATGGAAACCAGTGAAAGCTTTATGCCTCCGGCACAATGACCACATTCATTTCTGTTTGATATGATGACAATAAGAAATATTAAAACATTTGTAATTTTTAAAAAATAGTTGGCTACACAATTAAAAAAACAAATAACCCAAATAGCAATGAACTTGAAGTTATAAACGACCAGGTTTGTAATTTCCTGTAGCTGTCCCAAAATAGTGGAAAAGCACTTTTTAAAATTTTACTCTGGTCTGACTAAATGACGCTCCCCCCTCACATCAACACTATTAACGTGAATCTAAACAGGATTTTGACTAATACTGCTGACTGTTCTTATGACCCAAATTTTATTTGCCATGTACAGTGTACGGTAATTCATTTGTTTAAATCCCTATTAATGAAACAGTAACATGTACATGTGTGAACTTTCTGTAAGTGCAGCTTCATTCCTCATTAAATGCTGTGAAAATGGGATACTTGAGTTTTTCCTTTGTTTTGTAAAACAGGAAGAATAGAGTATTTTAAGAATACATTATGTAGCATACCAATGTGTCCTCCATATTTGAGTCCATAAGATAAGACAAATTATAATTTGATAGCATTACTAGAACTGATGTTATGGACAATATGTGGTCATGTGAATGAGAATTATTATTATTATTATTATACATGTATTTTTTAAACTAATTCAGGTTAACCTAATTTTACTTCTACAGTTAATCATCTTGTTAATTATGGAAAACCATCTGAGCAGCTATTCACCATTTTAAGCTCCATGTATGATTTCTGTCCTCAGTAGCAAAACGATTCAGCGTAATTCAGTGTCTTGTAATTTTTTTTTCCACCACGACTTTCTATGACTGTGTGACATTTATGCACACTGCTAGAAGAATATCGAATAAATGCTCAAACAGCTTTATGAAAAACTTTATTGATAGCCGTTTGAATATTCATTCACTATTCGTCCACTCTTTATCCTCACTAGAAAGACTGTCTTACAAGTTACGTTTTTCCACTACTGAGTGGCACATCTGCACACTAGTAGGATAACTTTGGCATACGAGTGGGAACAACATTCTACTACCTACTGATTCCTAGCCCTACATGTGCAACACAATAGTTTACTAGTAAGGGTTATATACCTGAAGCTTATTAGTGGGCCAAAAGCTGCACTAATAGTGGACAAAAACATTGCTTGTAAGACAGTTGTTCATCTTGTGTACTGAATTTGTCTCATTTGTCAGGACAAAGAGCATACGAGTTCATGGACCTTCCAATAGATGTCAAGCAAATTCTGTAAATTTGCTAACAGGTTTCTGTAGTCAATAGGTTAAAGGTCACTCTTTCTTAGCCACTAGGTAAAAACTATCAACAGTAGCAATTAAAAATGTTAACGTGGCCGATATAGACGGAACCTTGTACAATGGGGATATCATTTGATGAATGAGAAGATTTTTTTTTTTAACGTTTTTGCCAAGGAACCAATGCCAAGTATGAGTCATTTCTTTGTCCATTGTTGCATCGACAGGCTGCCATTCTTCAATACACAGCTGGAGTAAAACTCACTCAGCAGTTCTGCCTGCTCATCTTAGAATATCTTTGGAAAGCCATTTGAGCATTTATTTGACATGCTTGAGCTATGTACTACTGCTATGAATTGTGGATAAACTAGTGTGTGTTAAATCAAAGACAAGGGTAGGTTTGGTGAGACTCTCGAAACTGAAACTGTATGGCACGGATTTTTTAGTAGGACACTACTAACTGTTTTCCAGGGGTAGCTTGAAACAGTCCCACCAACTGTTTGTGTTTCCACCACATTTGCACAAATTACTGCAGAAGCATGCACCTGTTGGTCTTTGAAGTGTCATGGAGGAATCTCGAATCACTGAAAGAGTAAAACTGCATAAGAATTATCATGTATGCTAAGCATAAAGAGCAGAGGTCATAATGTGATGTAGATACCATTGGGAGGATATTCTTGACTGAACATATTATGTGTGCATAGAACACAAGAGTGTTTAAAATTAGATTTACAAGAATCGCTTGAGGTTGTCTGGGATTTAAGGTCAGTGACCATTTCAGTCATTCTTTCAGATTTTGTTAGGAATGCAGTTGAGCAACTCCCTTCATGAGATCATAATGTACTGTCGTCATTCATGTGAGTAGATTGTTGAGGAGAATAGGAATCTCAATTTAATATATTTTTGTTAGATCTGTAAATATGTACCGGTATAAATGAAAAATTGAATGATATCTGAAACTGCATTTCATGGCACCAAGGAAGTGGTGTTTCCCCTCTATAAGGTAACCAAAATATTGTATTGGAAAGAACTGCAACATCAACTTGGGTGGTAGAACCTTAGATAGTATTTTATATTTTAAGGAGGGCAATTGTATTCATTTCAGTACAGTACCATATTCCATTTCGTATAATTACTGATTTAGACTGACACCTGGTGGCTATGTTGAAAAGGGGTTTGGTCAGCGATGGCAAAAACAAAAATAATTGAAAAATACAAGTAGAATTACTGATTCACCTTCTTTCCATAAGTAAAGGTGGGGGCGGAGGGGGTTACTGCCTGAAACGTGTTTAAGTATTAACATAAAAATGAAGTCTAGAAGACAGAAGTGCATATGCGTATGAGTGTGCGCGTGTGAGTGCAAGAAAACAAAACAGCAGTGAAAAGTGGTACTCGATCAAATTTAGGAAAACTATACAGTACAATAATTAGTACTGCCTGAAACGCACATCGGCAGCACGGTGATCGACTGGTTAGCACGTCCACCTCACAGCGCAGAGGTTGTGGATTTGATTCTGGGCTTACTGTGTGGAGTTTATAGGTTCTTCCTTTGCCTGCGTGGGTTTTCTCCGGGTACTGTACTCCGATTTCTTCCCACATTCTAAAAACGTGCACGGTATATTCGTGGTACAATTGAAATTGTCAAGTGTGATTGTGAGCGTGAATGTTTGTTTGTATATCTGTCTGCCTTGTGATTGGCTGCCCGAAGACAGCTGGCATAGGCTCCAGCACAACCCTAATGAGGATAAAGCCTTTCAGATACAGTAATGGATGTTTGGGAATGTCTGGCGAATGTCTTTTTTTGAAACTGTTTGCAAAGTTTCACCAACACCGGCAAATATACACAAGAACATGAGCTACACTTGCAAACCTTTGCCGTTCAGTTAGATACGAGTTTTATTCCCATCTAATTATGAATCTTCTTTTAAAAAAATACCCCGATGCAAATTCAAAAAACAACAACTTTATTCTCCCAAACACAGATACGCTCTGTGACGCGCAGGAAGCATTCACCTGTTTCGGGGCGTGGTCTTTTGGCCGAGCTGTGACTTCACTTCAATCTCATACTCAAACATACAAGAAGTGCTAACAGGCCGTTGTTGTGAAATACGGTTTCAAACAAACCCTTGTTGAACTCTTTTTTTCATTTCATACTTGTTTCTGCTCATTTTAAAAAGATTGTTTTTAATCGTGACAGCGGCGTTTTTACACCATGCGGCGTTTATTAGCCGCCGCCATCCTCTGGTCGCTACTGAAAGGTACAGAACACTTTCTTTTTCCCAATCTCAAATCAAGTTCGAATGTGTGTTTCGTTTTTGTTGTTTGTCTTATTATTGTTTCGCTTCAAATAAATATGTTCAAGGGGTGAAAGTTTTTCCCTTCCCAGTTCAGATACTTTCGCTTTTTTTTCAATTTGTTTACAATGTATCTAATGTGAGTTGCTTTATCGAATCATGCGGAGTCCGAAACAATTGTGAGTTAAAGTCACTGTTGAATTTCTGAAGCGTGTTTTATATATTCAGCATCCCAGACTAAGTTTGAAAGAGTTCAATTTGGAATTTACTGGTTTCATCCCAACCAACCACCTTGATGTTTGTTGGCCGGTTTCACTTCCTGCGCCTTTGGCTGTGTCACCTGTTTTTCTGGTTGAACCGCTTGTGGGATGAGCTCCCTGTTGTTTTAGCAAAACATTCACCGTCGAATTCTTACCGTACTTATTTTATTTTGCTCTTAATAGGCTTGAATAAGGCCAGGAATTTTCAGGAAACTTTCCATTGGAATTAATGAGAATTAATTAGAATAAATGTGAATTAAGCAGGGATTTACCAAATACAAAAGTTGACTAATAATACAGAACTTAAGTACAGTGTGGGGAAAATATATTTTAATATCATGTGCCTCGGCTTCCAGGGGCCAGTTTTATTAGTTCATAGTTTATTTCTTGAGGAAACAGTCACAACTGAGCTTTGTGAGTTCTTGCAACACAAGAAAAAGCTTGAATCTCAAAACCTCGAAGTTGGGTCACTTGTAAAGTGTGGTACCACTGTACTGTATAGCCTCCACATTTGGGCAAGGAGAGCTCTCTATTTTGCATGGTTGTCTGATTTTGATTAAATAAAATGTCTATATATATATATATGCTTTCTATTAAATTACACTCAATTCTCAGTTAACTCCCATGGAAAGTTTGCAAATCTGAGTATTTCCAACCCCCTGCCTTCATTTTCCATCCCAGAGATTTGCCATGCCAAGACATTTAGATGTGGCAGAAATATGAGCCCACACTTCCTATTCATATTATGTATTTTATGTATTATGTGGTGTATGTAATTGTGTGTGTGGCGTGCCTGTCCAGTGTCACTGTGTATTCAGGTGATCGTCTCCCAGCAGGACCGCAGCACTGCTCTTTTTGCCTCTGTGATTCTGCGCTGCGACTTCTCAACATCTGCAAGCCTCCAAGATGTACTGGTCACCTGGAGGTTCAAGTCCTTCTGTAAGGACCCTGTACTGGAGTACTACTCCACATGTAAGAGATGGTTCTTATTATTTTTACATTTAAAAAAAAATCTGTTTACCTTGTTAGCCAGTGAAAATTCTTCTGAAAGCCGTTTGAGCATTTATCTCTCCTTTTGTGTGTGTGCGCGTGTGCATGTGTGCGCAGCTTACCAATCAGCACTTCAGCTGGGCCAGGATCCTGCTAATGACTGTCCCGATCGCCAGCGCACAATTCGTACCGTGATTCAGAAGAGAGGAAACAATGAGCCCATACGCGGTGCAGAATACCGTAATCGCAAGATCTCTATCCAAGACAGTGAGTTCATACCACAGGATTCAAACTACCGTATTCCAACTTCCAGTCTCGCATTTACGATTCAATTATTTCTACAGCATTTCAATCCAGCTTTAGCATTCCTTCACAATTTTTACAGAACTTGCAGTGCCTCATCATCGTCGTGTTCGTTTGCCTTTGCGATTGATAGCTATCCTAACTTTATAATAAAACCAATTTAACCAGTTTACACTGTGAATAGACGTTTTTACCCCATAACTTTACTTCATTTCATAGGTGGTATCTGCATTTGTTTTCACATGACAAGCAATTGTCTGTGAATTCTGAAAAGTTGAACTGAAATGCTGTGAAATTAATTGCTTTGTTTTGTTTTTTATGTAAAATGTGAGACTGTGGATTTTTGGCTTTGTTTGAGAAATGTAGAAGGGGGATGTAGACTGTTTATCTCAGAAATGAGCAATTTTGTTGCAGAAAACTATGGAACTGTAGGAATGCGGAAATTCTTGGAATGTGGGAAAAATGTTCAAGATGTTCTGAATTAACTGAACAGTTTGACGTTGTATTTGTCAAATGCGCACGTGCGCTTGGGTTCTGGGAAAAGTGAGAGTTTTAGGAATATGGAAAGTAGTTGCTAGGTTGTTTTGAATGAGGTCATTATGTTGAAGGTGGAATTATTTGCAATGCTCTTCAGCATTCCCACAATTACAAAAAGTGGTAGCAGTTTCAAAATAGGCTGTATTGAATATCTCCTTTGTAATAATAACTACAAATTATCTGAAGGTTTTACACAATACAGTGACTATCAACACAAAATGGAGCAATTATTGTTACTTCAGTCATGCCAAACTGGGTCATGAAGCCAATGCCTTTCAACTGTACAACGATGACTGTCAACCTCTGCTCGACTGTGTTTGATTGAACTATTGTGTATTTGTGCAGAGGCTGATCTGGTCATCAATGAGGTGATGTGGTGGGACAACGGTGTGTACTTTTGCTCCGTTGATGCAGCCGGAGACACCACCGGAGACTCTGACAAAGAAGTCAAACTTATTGTTTATCGTAAGAAAACCTTTTACCATTATCCCGTGACATGTTACAAGGTGTATCTCTTTGCGTGTACTGTAGATTTGTGATGCTTGACTCGTCCTCCTCCTCCCTCAGATTGGTTAACCGTACTTTTCATCATCATCGGAGCTCTGCTGCTCATCATCTTACTTGGCGTCTGCTGTTGCCAGTGTTGTCCTCAGAGATGTTGTTGCTATGTGCGCTGTCCCTGCTGCCCACGGCAATGCTGCTGTCCGGAAAAAGGTAGTAGGGCTTGCTATTTTTTGATAGAAACTTCAGATTTGAATTGAAATTGGCTATCAGAAGGTCATTTCTTCACAAGCCCCATCAATGACAACAGATGAAATGGAATTCTGCAATCTAGCCCATACTGTATACAATAATAATAGTTTTAGCTCTCCCACATGCTTTAAACACACTAAACTTCCACTGTATTGACTCACTGTAGTGACTCCTGATGGAGCCAAAAGTTACGTACTTACCCAGTGCTACATCAACATCTTTAGTGCAAACGTTTCAGTCATATTATACTGTTGACGTGACGCTACAGAATATCTTCTGAATGTCTACTCAAATTTTCTTGGTTGACATATCATTAACATCATCTCAGAACAGACTGTGATATATAATTAAACATTTTTTTTGTAATAAAAGGAAATAATTCATACATCTTCAAAAACGATGGCACCTCACAACGGTTCCTTTTCATAATCCGGAAGGTAAAGAAGTCATGGCTCGTCAGACTGCGAATGGCACGCTTGTTTTTTTTCTGCCATGCTTCACATGAATTAGTCACGTCAAACATTTTTCCCAAGTAATTTATATGGAGTAAAAAAACTCTACCCATAGTTAAGAATATTCTTTGACTTGCCTTATGCTAATAAGTTTTGGCTACATACAAAATGTCCACAGAAGTCATTTCTGTGCTTTAAAAATCGACGTTTGTCTTTCAGCGGTAATGCAGCATCGTATGATGAAGGACGCTCAGAGGGCCATGGCTCCATGGGTGGGAGGACAACCTGTATATGGACCAATGACCCAGGCTTCCTCCTCTCAAATTAACCCGCTACTATACGCAGGTACAACTCGCACTGCAGGAAAGATACTTTTGAGTTTGTACTCTACTAATTTGGGCTGGTGTTTTTTTTTTCCCCATAGGATCCATGTCAGGGAAAAGCATGCCTATGAAGCCCATGCCACTGCCCCCACCACAGTCGTCGGCTTATAGCCTACCGGCCCCGAGTATCCACGGCAGTCACACACCTGCCAACACTAATCACATGCTTGACTACATGGAGAGTCAGGTGAGGGGGATGGACATGACCAGTCCGCTTCTTCAGGTATGTACTGTGCTGTTATTCTTACCTTTACCAAGGTCTCATAAACATTGATCTTAAGACCCAAATTAGCAATAGGGTTACTCAACTGAGACTCAGCTTTGCATCAATAAATTGACATGGCATGCGGTGAACTTCCATTTATTATGGGGGATACATTCCACACCCCCTTGTAGTACATTTTTAAAAAGTCTGCAATCTGGAGACTATATTTTAAAAATGTAGTTTAAATCCATCCCACATACTTGAAACACATTTTAACTTATTACAACACACCTTTTAAAAATATTCCTTCATGTATGTTCTCACTTGTATGACATCACTTTGAGGAAACGAAAACATGACTTTCCCTTGCACAATCTGACAGAACGTGACTCTAAATTTAGCTGGAGAGCTTATTATCAATTAAATTAACCCCGACTGTCAGCAACCCATTTAAAACTGACTAGACTCCATTTTCAGGTCCAGACCTTAAGTTTAGGGAAGCTTCATGTAAATGCTATTTTTTCTCGTCACTGATGAATTTATCCTACAACCCAGAACCCCAACTTTTTTTGAGTAGTGTATGTTTATAATGCTGTAACTGGAAACCTATGACACACCTGTGTGCAGAATCTCCTCTTTGTTGCTATTGATTGACTGTCTTCCTTTTCTTTTTTTTTTTTTTAAAAACATCTTATTGTCAACAGGCTCAGCCGCCTCCACCTCCTCACATGACACAGCTTCAACCTGCCCCCCAGCACATGCCCATGAGCATCCCCTTTTCAGCCGGGCCTCCCAGCATGATTTCTGGTATCGGTGACATGCCTTCAGATCGCCGCATCATCACCCTCCCGCCGATACGTGAGCCAGGCCGAGTGCCGCCCCCCGCACCTAAGACTCGCCCTCCGAGCTCCAGCGACAGCAGCCATGGCGGTTTCGGACGAGGGGAGCGCAGCACGCCGGGTCGACGGTATCCTTCACCTACGAGATCCAGAGGCATTCCGAGGAGCTACAGCGAGGAATCACTGGATGGGCGGCCACATGGCGGGCCACGAGGAGGCATGGATCACCCTCGATCCCGCTCTAGGGATGATCTCTTTGATAGCAGGTCCAGAGGGAACTACAACCCACGGGGAGCAGGTCGGGCGGGAGGGTCCTGGAGCTCTGACGATGACGATAGTTATCGGAGAGGAGGAGCAGGAGGAGGAAGAGGAGGAGGAGGAGGAGGGAGGAGAGGCGGCGGAAGCTGGGGTGAGAAACCTCCCGGCTACACTGAGTACGAGCCTGGAAACAAACCAGGACCAAGAAGGAACGATCACTACTCTGTAAGAAAAACATTGCTTTAATTTAGTCACAATAAATATATTTTTTTTAAATTATGACAACCGGATTTTTTGGGTTATGAGGAAAAACAAAGAATCTAAAGTTAGTCTGTTTCTCTCAGGTTAAGAGCTATCGCAGTGGCACCAGCGTCGTCATCTGAACGGAGCTGTGAAACGCCCTTTGACCTCTGTTTCTGAGCTCACGCACACCTCACTTGAACTGGGAGTTGTTAGCAGCCCTGTTGTCAAACGTCCTGGTTAATTTGAAATACCCTATTGGCCATCGGGGTTTAAAAAAAAAAAATGTGTGGCCGAATATGTTTTCAGAAAATATATGAAATATATTAGTAAAATATTGGCCTCATCTGAAAGCATCACATCCGGGAGAATAGAAATCACTCCTGCCTCCCTGGGAGCATAGAAATGCTTGGAAATAGATGTCAAATGTATCAAGGCCTTCTACTGGATGATCAGTGAAATTAGAACATTGTTGAATGTTGCTCGGTTTTTTTTCTATGAAAAGATGTTTGCGTATTTCGTCAATGTCGTTGATATCCACCTTAAAGTCCATGTACTAACATTTTATTTTTCTTCACTCTTCAGAAAGTTTGGCGCACTAATTGAACACGTTTGTCTTACTATTCCTGTTTTTTCCCCACTACTCATTTCACATTTGGCCTCTCATATTCCATTAGCAACAACTGGTACACGGACTTAAAGCTGGAAATCAAGGATATTGAATAACTGTTCAAACCACTCTTCATAATTGTTAAAGTTCGTGTTTTTAGAATTGTCTTAGTTATTCTTTCCAGGAAGTGACCAACTTTGTCTTTATGATAGGAAGGATGTTAAAGCTCTTAAAAGGCCTGTAGTGCTTGATCACTGAACAAAATACTGCAACTGTTACATTATGTTGAAATTATTTAAAGGGACACAGTGCTTGATTTATATATATATATCTTTTTCCCTTAATTTTGTGCAAAGTTATTATCGCTGTGAATCCTTGAAATACAATGGTGAAGCTTTTTTGTATAATTGCATGTAATTAAAGCCATTAAAGTGTAAATAATTGACATACAATGCTGTTGGTATCATCTTCATTTTGTGGGAACTCAAGGATGCTTTCATTATTCTCTCCTCTTTCAACTATAACTGCTTCAAACAACAAAGTGTATGCAGAAAAAGTGGTTAAGATTGCATGACTCTGTGTCTTATGTGTGGCGTTGTATTATTTTGTCATTTTATGTTGACAGTACTGTTGATGGCCACTGCGGGCACCCGCAGTGGCTCCTCTCTCTCTCTCTCTCTCTCTCTCTCTTGGTTGAGAGGGAAGGAATTTCATCTGTGCTGAATACACAGAGCACATTTGACAAGAAAGTGGACTTGAACTTATGATTGTTGGGATCCCATTTTCTGAATTCTCATACTGGGTCAAACAAGTGTTCACAAATTAAATACACATTCTTCTGATATTTTCATTCCCCCAAATGAAAATAAATCCAGCAAAACCCATCTGTGAGAATTTTTAATAGATTTCATGCTCTACAGAGAAGATCACTTGTGGAGTTTGCATGTTCTTCCCATACCTGTGTGGGGTTTCTCCGGGTATTCCGGTTTCCGCTCACATTCTGAAAACATGCATGCATGAACAAAAATAGTCTCAGGGTGTGTCTGTGGGTGTGAATGGTTGTGTATGTGTGCTGACAACCAGTTCAGGGTGTATGTACCCCGCCTGCTGCTCGAAGTCAGCTGGGATAGGCTCCAGCACGCTCACGACCCTCGTGATAGAGCGGTTCAGATAATGGATGGATAAAGTATCAAAATGAGAATTGAAACATTGGGTGGCACGGTGGTCGGTCTGTCGGCACGTCCGCCTCACAGTGTATAGCACTCTAAATTGTCCTTCGTTGTGATGTGAGCGCAAATAGTTGTTCCTCTTTGTGTACACTGTGATTGGCTGGCAACCTGTTCAGGGTGTACTTACCCCCACCCCCCACCCCGGCTACCCGATGACAGCAGAAATAGGATCCGGCACACCCGCGACCCTCGTGAGAATAAATAAACAGATTACAAAATGGATGGATGAATGGATATTGAAACATTTACGATCTCAGCATTACTATTCTGTCCAATGATCACCGTATAACTGATTATGGAAGTTCAGACCAGACTTTATTTAGACTTTATTAATGATATGGTTAGCCTAGTAATATTGATAATGTACGGAGTGGCGTGTATACAGTATAATAAACCGAAATGCTCAATTACACAACTGTTTTTTTTCTGTAGCATATCCAATCAAAACGAACGTTCATCTGCATGGACTGAGGTTGAATGACTGTTTTTTTGTAGGCTCTGGGATTTTCGAGTTGAAGTCAGTCGATGACGTTATTGTTTTTTTTTTTTTTAACATGGATAGTTGGGATTTTACATTCTACTTCGTACTACAATAAATTTCAGGTGTATATACTTAATGGCTTTGCATCGGGACTTTATTGGCCTCCCTCTACAAATATCTGTACTACAGAATAAAAATAGCTTAGCTTTCCTAGTACCATCATATAATCGACAGTAAAATACAATAGGAGCTCTAAGCTCCCATCAGAAATGGTGCATAAGTGTACAAATGACTTTAAACGCAGTTGCTTTTGTTCACTACAGTACTGTGCATGATTCATGTCGCACATTGATGACGTCCTACAGAGGCCGTGTTGGCTTGCCACGTCGGTCTCTGTGAAATGCATTTACGCAGTTGCTCTTCGCAGGTTTGGGCTTAACTTTTTGGGAAAAGGGCGCCTTTTCATTCTAACGCGGACTAACCGGGCACCGCACCAGCTTCTTCGGACCCACCGTACCCCATCTCGACGGTGCTGCATTTGGTCGCGTTGGAGTAAAAAAAAAGAGAGGAGGAATGCTCGGTTTCGTTTGGACTCGTCCGGCTGGAAGCCACACAAGTGACTGATGCATCCTCGTTCACTTCACCCTCCCGTATGTCGTGTGAGTAAAATGTGACTGTACAGCGCTTTAACTGCTCCATATGGGTGTTTCAGACACACACACACGTCCACACATTTGAAGCTATTTGCTAAAGTTCCGAACTCAACTGGCGTCTAAAAGAAGAGCACGCTGCCTGGTGTCATTATTGAGAAACGCCAGGTTTAGTTAGTACTCTTCACAGCGGTGTTATCAACATGAAATCGGATCACGTTTGTTTCAGTTTTAAGCATGCATATTATGCAAAACTTAAAGGGTTAAAGTCTGAAGAAATGGCAAAATACTCCCATGCAATATTAGTTCCCGTTTTCTCCAGTGGCTATCAACTGAAACGTTTCTCCGTTTGTTTGCGTGTTTTCAATTGACTGATTTGGCCATCAAATGCTTGAAATCGGTGGTTCTTTTTACACCAAGGATCAGCTCATAAAATATGTAGCTATCCAAGTGCTATCAGAATGGGGAACATACTGTATAAGTACTGCAGTGAAGTAGGCCAAGTGTTAACCAAAGATGAGTCAGAACTTTTACTCCTCAAAAGTATACCTGTATATTAGCATTTAAATTACTGTAATATCATGCATTCTGTATTTCAACATTAACTTGGCTTAAATACTGGGGGTGAATGACTTAAACGTAATGCACCGAAAACTGACATTAAAAGTGCATTTCAATTCATGTGTGAAACAAACAGTTCTTAAACGTGAATCATTCATGTCAGCCGTCTTCGCCAAAGTTCCCCAAATTGCCAGCCGTTTTTAATTTCATTTTGACCAGTCTTTCAAGACCCAAAGAATATTGTGTACTGGACAATATAATCACCAAACCTACCAAAACAGAGAGTAGACTCTCTTCCGTCATTAAAAAAAGGGGGTTTCTTGTAGGCATGTTCCAATTAGGGCCTTAAAATGCATCTTCCAATTATCCATAAATTATGATCAGTTGATACCTATTCCGATAATGATCAAATGGATTAGGTGCATACTTTCCCATTTTAGAGCTGCACACTCACAAGGAATTTAATCATGGATACATCTGTCAATTATATTCGGATTAATTAAGAAATCAGATTACAAAAAAATATATATCCAAATTTCCATCCCCCTTATTGTACAAAAACAAGACATTATTAATTGACGGAGCCGAAACTGCAAATACATATACAGTATTATGATTTAGTTACTGGTTTGCTCTGTAAAAAGCAGTGTCAAGGAAATGGTTACAGGCTTATCTCTAGTTGGCTGCAACATGAGCTGATCACGATTGGTAGCCCATCGATCGGAGCACAACTAGTGCATAGTGTTTTTCATTCTTTAGTAATCAGCAGTAAAATATATGTTGGTTATTCTTTGGTGACAACTCAAAGTGTGAAGAAACACAAACAAGACTGTGAGAGGGCTTTGATGGCAAAATGTTTTATTTGCAGATATCTGTATGCACCTAAGCACCGCGCCGTGAGCGATGCTGTCTCGCCATGAGCGATGCTGGCTCCCCACATGGCTCGCGTTGAATGCAGGTGGCCTTTCTTCATGCCATTCCTCAGTCTCCCAATGAACTGCATCGTCACACACACGTTTGTCTACCTACCAGCGTTCTAAATTAACTTTTTTGAGCACCAGCCAATGTTGCTAGTGACTCTCCAAAGTCACCAGCCAATCAGAATTTCAACCACTTTATTTTTTATTTTTTTGTCTACCTCCCTCACACTACCTCTGTTCGCACAGCCAATGGGCATATTAATGGAGCTGTTACTGCCAGGGTTACAAATGACAGCGTAGAGTTGGGTATACAGTCGTCACAAGTAGGCCTGTCAGGATAATACCTATATGGACTTATGGCTCGATAAATAAAATGAACTTGATCAGTGGACATTTACCTTGTGTCGTTTGCATATGTATTCAACGTGCATTTGTGCTGCTTCTTCCCTCTCCTGTCAGTCACATTGCTCACGGCTGTGGGAGGAACCACTCACATTCACACGTACACAACAGAGGTGGAATGACGTCCGCCAGGAACTTAAAGACCGCCGACCATTACCAGATATTTGTTTCGAGTGCCGTAATTTACGAGGCCAGCGTACAGAGTTGGTGTCTCTCCAATGCAAGATCGCTGGTGGATAGAGATCTGGCGATGGGGAGTGTACAGCTCGCTTGAAATCTCTACACATTCAAACATCATTCTATGTGCATCTTATTGTATAACTTAAAACATAATTGATTAAAAATCAGCACCAAACAAAACTATTTTTAAAAAGTATGACTACTGAAATCAGAAGCTTGTCACAATTTAGTCAAAAATCGAGTGAGTTTGGAAAATGGATGGATGGATGTACTTAGTGTCAAATCTGGCCTCGTAGCAACAGTTGGGTGCACAGGCGGATTTGTATACATTTTTGCCACCCAATGAAAGAACAGTTGATGTTTTTGGCAGTCACTACACACTGCTGGCATATGTAGAAAAAAAAACAGATCTGATGATTAAAACTTTATAATACAGATGCAGTGAATATATTTCCTCTGCTCATTCTTTCACTTGTTACTTAAGCGCAGACTACTCGATAGGCAGTAAAAATCGCCCCAAAAAGTAAATGTGGATTTCACAGTCATTCCAGCCTCGTTCAAAGAGGACATTTTGAAGGCGAGAGGGACATCTCAGTTTACTCTTGACACTACAGATAGTATGTGGTTGGATGTGTTGTGATAATATTATTTTTTTAACATAGACTTAGTCTTTTTTTTTTTGGTTCTACATTTATAAATGTTCATTATTTTTGAGAAACAAAAGATAATCGCCTTTAAAAAGGATGTACAATAATTATTTTTGCCCTAATATTCTCACAGAATTAATGGCATTAAAAAAAAGGTTTCTTGTGATCGGTTCTTGGACACTATATTGTACTGAAATATTTATCATGACGGGCCAATGTATAAGTCACAGGCATATATTTTCTACCCTCCCCCAAAAACAACGAATGTTTTGTCATCTGTTCTTTAAAGCGCTTTGTTACAGCTGCAGCTGTTGTGCAAGCGCTATATAAATAAAAAAATGCTTTGAGTTGAGTGGAGCTACTGCAGTTTACGGAGTTGTGCACTCGCTGTGTGCTTGTGCAACTCAGTTGTCGTCCTTTGTTTTGTACTGTTCTGACTCTATTAATATTCTTTTTTTTTTAATCCCATCGCTTTTTTATATCTTACATTTTGTTGATTATCCCCCTTTCCTTAACACTGCGCATGTTACAGACCCAACCAGTAACTGAATCATAATTGGGGAGTGAAGAGGGGGTGTATAAGTAGCTACCCAGTAGTATCCAGAGGTGTAAATCCAGGTCCAGCAAGTAAAAACCACTGTTGGGCTTTAGCCACAGGTACTTCTGCAGTGAACCCTATTCATCGCGGCGTTTACGTTCCAAAAAGAAATCCGGTGAAATCCGTGAAGTAGTCAGCTTTAATTTTGACAATTATTATAAAATATAAATACAAATATGTTTTCTTACAAATACTGTACTATAATGTAATGTTAATAGTCAGTACGGGGTTGGACATATTGTGACTCGTGAATTTCACAATTCCTCTGACTTTGCCTCGTCGTCCCGACCCCACTCTGCGGAAGCGTCTTTTTCTACTCAAGGCTGCAGTGCGGGTGTCTTTTTTCCAAGGGGGAACTTAGTTCTGGGTAATTGTTGGGACATATCTTTTATTTATTTATTTATTTTATTCTCATTCAAAGTTTGTTTCCCTGCAATTCACTGATGGTCCTGGCAAAGAACGGGTATCTGGAGCGCCAGGAGAAGTTTAAAACGGTACACATCCGTACGATAGTTTCTGCACTTAACACGCTGTAAAAGTGCAACCCATGCCTCCACGTCGAATCTCTACTTAGATCGGCGGTGATTTATTTTTCACAAACCTTTATAGCTGTTGCTCATCATGGTGTGTGTGTGTGCAGGCCTGAGGATTTAAGAAATTCACAGAAACCGTTTTTCGGTTCCGTTGGATCACCTAATGGGAAACCACAGTAACTAATTTTGGGTTCCGTAAATGTTCACCATTGCAACCCATTTTTCGATTTTGACTGATATTCATAATCAAGAATTCTGATATTCAAAAGTACCGGTATAATATTTAAAGGGTAAATGTTTGAAAACTATGCACTAAAAATGAACCTAATTACCTCAGCAGCTGTGTACTCCAGGTTTATTCAATAAAATAAATGGATCAAAATATGTTAACACTTAGGGCGGCCTGGTGGTCCAGTGGTTGGCCCGTTGACCTCACAGTGCAGAGGTACCGGGTTAAATTCCAACTCTGAATTCCCTTTGTGGAGTTTGCATGTTCTCCCCGGGCCCTTGTGGGTTTTCTTCGGGTACACCGGTTTCCTCCCGCAGTCTAAAAACATGCATGGCAGGCTGATTGAACCCGCCAAATTGTCCCTGGGTGTGAGTGTGAGCACGGATGGTTGTTCGTCTCTGTGTGCCCTGTGATGAGCTGGCAACCGGTTCAGGGTGTCCCCTGCCTACTGCCCGAAGACAGCTGGGATAGGCTCCAGCACCCCCCGCGACCCTCGTGAGGATAAGCGGATCTGAAAATGAATGAATGAATGTTTCCACTTTTATTGTACTCATATGGCATCATGAATACAGCATACCACAATATCAGAGTATTTTTTTCCAGTCTCACACTGCAAAGATGAATTTACTGGTACCGGTAATCATGAATATATCAATTACTGTGAAATACTATGGCCTTCAGAAACACATATATGTACACAATACTTCAATCCTGGCTATATATCATGGGCCACAAGTAAACCTGACACTGTTAACATGATTATGCCTGTGTGTGTGTGTGTGTGTGTGTGTGTGTGTGTGTGTGTGTGTGTGTGTGTGTGTGTGTGTGTGTGTGTGTGTGTGTGTGTGTGTGTGTGTGTGTGTGTGTGTGTGTGTGTGTGTGTGTGTGTGTGTGTGTGTGTGTGCGTGTACTCTTTATGTAAATCAACATATCAATGGCTACTCACCCCCTTTATTAATACAAAAGCATAGGAATTGAATGATTAAAATCATGTGATGAATCTTTGAAAAAGAAACGTCCTCTTTGCAACCCCAAGACAACGCACTGTGTAATCTACTTTCAATTTGACCAAAGAATCTACCACACGTCATCGTTAGGCCTTACCGACAGTTATTACTACACCTTGTGACGAATGTTTTATTCATAAAGTTACCATGTCTACAACTAGTATTATACTACTACTATTATAGAATGACTAAGACTGTTTCATAATATTTTTTCATAGTGATTAGCCTTTAGACCTATTGACCAACTTCAATACTTTACTCGGAATCCTGCCTCCCGTCGAATCTCTCTTTTGTGTTTTGTGCGTACATCACACGTGAGCTTCGTGATACACTTTTCTTCGGATGATTCGTATGAAAAATTCGACTGGCATTCCCATTTCTTAAACATCATGAGGAAAACACCTTTCGGTGGATTTTTTTTCCGCCGCCATCTCAATCTGTCATCGAGGACTAAAATAGCAACCTGCGTGCTCACATACAGTTTCCTGCACCCCACCACTTAACAAAACTTTAAAAAAGTAAAATCGAATAAAAACACTCTCACCACACCACAAACACACATGCAGGCACAGTGAAATCGTGAAAGGTGAACCGCGTTATAACGAGGTTTCACCTTTACCTGCTGGTTGAGTAGAAGCACCTTTGGTTGGAGGCCAAACTGTGGCAAGGTTTTTACTTTCTAGACCGGGACTCGACACCTCTGGATACTACTCTATACCTACTTTTGCACCCCTTGTGTATGTTGGTGCATTTTCTACACTGTCAATTTGAAATAATGTCTTGTTTTTGAATGATTAAGGAATGGAAAGGAGTGATTTAAAAAAAATGCATTCATGAGACAATTGACAATAATAGATTAATCAATGATTCAAATAATTGTTGGTGAGCAACTCTAACATTGAAAAATGTGCAGCCAATCCATTTGATCGGGATCAGTATCCCTACGTTGAATCTCAAGGGGGGGGGGTAAAAACTGAAAGCCTTAATTTGAAAAATAATTTGTGACTCTTAATTGATGGATTTTTTTTGTTCTGCATTTAGCTGTTTTTTTGGCACAGCAGTCAATGAACGTGACACTTTGTGACTTGCCATATTTTTTGGGACCATGACTTAAAATAATTGAATTTTCTCATGTCAGCTTTTCAATTTGTCATCTTTAATTTACATTCTTTCCTCCTACGTTGGCGTTCTCCTCCTCATCCCCATCTAATCAGTATCCATGTTTTCATCATAGTAAAATAGAACTACTTCCTGCTTCCGTGTCTTAGAATCATGGGAAATGTAGTCCTAATATTGAGATGCACCAGAACTGCTTTTTCCCCCCACTGATACTATAACCAATAACTTCCTGATTCCCCAAAGAGATGCTAATATATATTTTTGGTGTGTTACAAATTAGTACTTGGTGATAATTCAATAACACTAAGCGATGGACATGTGATCAATATCAATATTAAAGGCCTTTGGTAAAACGTTCGATCGGGAGCAGAACCCGGTCGGCAGTGTGCGTGTTGGAGGCAGAGACTACAATATAGATGTGGGTCTATTACAATCACACAAGAGGAGAATTTTGCACACAAGCGTGTTTTGAGCGCAGCCGATTCCAGATGCTGAATCAATGAACAAATATATGTGCATGCGGCGTACTCGCGCGGAAAAGAAATAAATGTCCTGTAACTTCGTTCAAAAAAATGACACGTTGACATTGTACAACATTTGCAGTAATATTGTAATATTATAGCCCAGCTTTGCCAAATGTAAAAAAAAACCCACAAAACTGACATCAGAACGAGCTAGTTCTCCTAATATTTTAGCATAAAAAAAGTAAAACGGAACAAGCAAGTTCTCGACTTTCTTATCAGAATAAGATGGTTCTTTTTTATGCAAGAAAACATCAAGAATCATGGGAAATGTCGTCACCGTAACCGAATATTGTGGTCAGGCTGAATGCAAACTGAGCATTTCTGGCGGCACATTTCCAGTCTTACATTATGGGGCTGCGAGGTCAACGACAAGCAAAGAAGAACAAGAAGGGTCAGTGTGATGACTTGTTTGCAGCTCTTGAACTGTCAACCAAGATAGCATTTAGCATCACCCGAAGTAATAACACAACCACCGCTTAACAGATTAGCTAACTACCCTTGTTCAAACTTTTTTTCCATCTGTCAGAGGATCCCCTTCTCTACTCCTTTCACCGCAATTTTGCTGATGTACTATTTGATTTAAAGGGGAAGTCAAATCCAAATTTTTCTTTGCAGGAATATGTTTTCTGCAGCCTCACTAGTCTTAACACGACATTCTGATTATTACAGTGGCCTCAGCGTGTATGGTCGCTCATTAAGGAGCAAGGGGGAGTCCCAGCGTCCGAGGTTGCCACGGTAACCGGCGACCATGCCAGGGGGTCGCAGGGGTCCCAGCAGACAGCAGTTGAGCCGCTCTGCCCTGCCCTCCCTGCAAACTCTTGTTGGGAGCAACCTGGGCAATGGTACTGGCCTCAGAAACAGGTATGCCATGCACTTTTTCTCTCAGCGTTGGTCACTGTGTTAACAGTTAACGACATTCGCGAGCAAAGCAGAGAAGAAAAAAGTAGCTTCCAAAAATGACTACACTGACAGCATTGAAAACAAACATGTAAAAGTAAAGAATATGTTGCCTTTTTTAGATAACTACCGTAATTTCCGGACTATAGAGTGCACCTCAATATAAGCCGCACGCACCCATGACATTTTTAAAGTAAAAAAACACTTTGTTCACACATAATCCACACCCGTCTATTAGCTGCAGGTGCCCACAGTGTAACATGAGATATTTACAAAAAGGACGGTACACAGAAAGCGTTCTCAAAGTTTTAATAACATAACTTTTCTTTCCAAATAGTGCCTGTAACGCGGCAGCACCACGGCAGTAAAACAGCACTAACAGGGCTGGTTTAAAATAAACATAAAAATCACTGTTCGCCGTCGAGTAATAGTTTTTTTCCTATGGAAAAAAATCCTCGTTTGCTGTAACACTCGGTCAGTCATCCCTTCATTAGGCTTTCTTCCATCTACCCTTTCGTGTCAACTTTCACGACAATGTCTTTTGGGAGTTTTTTTTTTCTTAGTAGATGCAGTGCAGCCCAAAACACAGGTCAAATGCGGCCTCTCATGGTCGGTTGTTTTCACTGTGATGCATGATAGCGTCTTCCTCGACGCACGTATATATCAACTTGTCTCACTCTTACCTTTTATGCTCGAGCGCTCACTGGCGGCCATTAGAAAAATCTAAATACCGTATTGGCCCGAATATAAGGCGGTGTTTTTTGCATTGAAATAAGACTGAAAAAGTGGGGGTCGTCTTATATTTGGGGTCTAGACATTATACCCATTCACGACGCTAGATGGCGCCAGATATCATTGAAACGAATGCTGAACTTGACTCCCCAGGCCAAAGTGAATCCCTGCCACGAAGAATAGAAATAAAAATAGCGGTAAGAAGGAAAAGAGAAGAAAATAATAGAAGAGATAACAGAAAATGGGGAAACGTAGTGACAATCGGGAGAAAAGTGGGTGGAAGATCGGCCAGGTTAACTGGTAGCTGAGGAGCAGTTATGATGTAATTCACATTTCAAAAACCAGAAGCCATTCATTTACGAATGTGATTGCTTTTTAGATTTGAATGAGGCAAAATAACATGCTTTTTCTCTCAAATATATTGTTATAATCATTGGTTACAGATGTACTGTAATTATTTTCTGTAGAAAAAATAATTTGGTGTTCAAAAAGTCTTTTTTCATTAAATAAGCCGCAGAGTGGAAAGCGTGTGACAAAAGTCTGGATATTTAGTCCGGAAATTACGGTAAAATATTTTTTTTCTTTTTAATGTTTAAAATACCTAAATCAGGGGGCGGGGGGTAAGCAAAAGTTTTTAACCTGTTTTCAAAAGCATTTACACTCCCAAGCCCTGCCCTCTCAATCATATCTTTTGTTTGTCTGTGTGCACACAATTTACTTACCTACATTAATTAGGACTATGTTTCAAACATAAAATGCAATAAACAGCGGGATGTGATGAGGTGTTTAGGTGAGAACTGTTCTGTGGACGCTTCATGAGTTTTCCTGCAGCCTTTGTTCTGTACAACTGTTGTGTCAAAAAAAAAAAAGAGAGTTGACTCTGATGCATATGTTTTATTTATGCACTTTTTATCTGGTGTGTGTGTGTGTCTGTGTGCGTGGGGGGTTTAGGAACAGTAGCTCCTTGGGACTGTCTGCACCACCTATCTCGGCCGTAGTGACGCCAGAGCCCGTCCGCCACTCGAAGATTCCTCTGCTGCCATTGGACAGCAGCCTGCTGTTTGAGTTCCTGCTCTTTCTCTATCTACTGGTGGCCTTGTTTGTCCAGTATGTCAACATCTACAGGACAGTTTGGTGGTACCCATACAGCCAGCCACCCACCTCTACCTCACTCGTAAGCGCGCACACACACGCACAGGCACACACTTTTTCGGAAGCACTAAGTATGAGAGCGTTACCTCAAAAGTAAAAACTAAACTTGATTGTCGACGCAATGACAACCGTTATTGGTTAATGCTTTTTTTTTTTTGTCGTTACAGTCAAACCTCGGTTTTTGAACGTGTCTGTTCTCGACCAAATGGGTTTTCGACCAGAAAATGAGACATTTTTACGCTTCGGATTATGACCGAAAACCGTTTTTTTGACCAAACTGAGCAAACCCGAATACGCCACTTCACTCCTCTCGGCTTCCTTACACTTCCTGCCACTTCCTCGTGTAGCGGTCATTGTGAGCAGACGTGTTTGTTGTGATTTATGCAAATCTGACTGTTTTTATGTTATTTCTGCATCGTGTATTATCCCCTAATCATAGGCTAATAAAATAGTTTCAGATTTCAAACAAATCGCTTTTCGAACAGCATTCTGGAACCGATTATGGTCGAAAACCGAGGTATGACCCTACTTCCTTTTTTTCTTGGGATGTTCGATTCTACCTTTTTTCCAGACCGACACCAGTATGAATACTCAACTCTTGATTCCTCACATATCCAGATACCAAGAAACCGATACAGACAGTACATTTAATACATAAAATTTCTCTTAAACTGATGACAGATCATTTTAAAGTAAGCCCTATTGTTTATATCTGACAAAAGACAGAAGAGTCACTCTCAATACACACAAAAGTGCTGGAACATTGAACAGTCGGACATTCAATATTTGACAGAAGGGCAATCCCGAAATTGCTGTGTACCGAATATTGTGCATTTTGGGTTCATTCCAGAATGACACCGGAAATCCCCAAATTGTTGCGATCAAGTCCGTGTTTGCCTGATTCCTTTGTGACATGGTGCAAGGAAAAATGCTTCTTGTCTCTCCTTTGTTCACCTGCAGAGCTTCCATCTAATGGATTACCACCTGGCTATCTTCATCACAGTCATGCTGGCCAGGAGACTTGTTTGGACAATAGTTTCAGAGGTGAACTCACTTTTTTTTTTTTGTCCCCAGAGAGCCAACTTGAAGTACACTAGTACCTTGACTAACAGGTGTAATTTGTTCACTTGCCATTTTCGTAATCTAAATTGCTTATATCTCAAATTGACTACCCACATTGAAGTGAATGGAAATGCTGTGAGCCCCCCCACCCCCTCAAAAAAAGAATTGGCCAACATAGACATATGTAGAAAAACATACGGGAATACAATAGAATGTCAAGAAATAAACTGGCCTTCTCTTGCTACTTTTTTTCAGTTCACTTATAAGCAATTTCATTTAGTTTTCTTTTACGCGACGCTTAACTCGCTTTGAGCAGCGCGTTGATCTTTTCATGGACAGAGATCCACAGCTTCAAAATGGGTTTTAATGCCCTTTAACCTTCATCGACTCTCAACTCAACTCAGCATAACAAACAACACCCGTAGCTGTAACAGTGCATACAAATGCAGTAATTTTGCATAAATATACATAGGTATACAGCATTAGACATATGTAGATAGTCCGGAGAAATACTACAGTACACTCGTACTGCTTTGCCAAGTCAACCACACGCATACCTCACTCATGTTTTTGGGTGATTTCATATTTTAGTTCAATGTGTGCTTCATTGAGTGCTTTTTCTTTGGACACCCGGATTAAAAAAAAAAAAAAAAGGACATGCACAAAAACAAGTCAAAATGTGAGCACAAGTCACAACAGAGACCACGACTCTTACTGTGAATTAATCGCGTGAATTGTCGATGGCCAAATGTTGTGATGTTCCCCAGAGTGTCTGCAGCGCACTCGTAAGTTTAAATGGCCACAGAAAAGAAATCTGACAGTTGAGACACTTGTAAATCAAGGTACTACTATAATCTGATGTTTGAAGCTAATCGATCCATATGATCTCATCAATAAGATGCCTCTTTTCCTACTTCTGTCCAGCTATCTCAGAGCAGCAGGGGATCGCTGCTCTGCTATTTGGTTTTGATTGCAACAAGAATGTGTCTGCTCACCATCTGTTGTTGGGTGCTGTGCTGGACGCTGGTCAACCTTTGCAAGAACCACTCTGTTCTCAACCTCCTCTTCCTGGGATACCCGTAAGTGCTTAGTACTGACTTTTTAGTTTTTTAAGCTTACAACACTTTGTCCAATAAATGCTCAAAAGGCTTTTCCAAGAAGCTGTTTGAGCACTCCGCTTTCCTCCCGCATTCCAGAAACATGCATTACAAATTAATAGAACAACTGAAATTGTCCCTAGGTGTGATTGTGAGCGCGAATGGCTGTTTGTCCTCTATGTGTGCCCTGCGATTGGCTGGCAACCAGTTCAGGGTGTCCCCCGCCTACTGCCCGAAGCCAGCTGGGATAGGCTTCGGCACACCCACGGCCTTTGTGAGGATAAGGCGTAGAAAAAAAAGTAGTGTGTTTCCGGTAACCCGACCGACCGAGAATTTCTACCTCGAAAAAAAACTTTACGGTCTGCATTTTTTTCCAAACCTTTTACATTTTTGTGTAATAATAATACATTTCATTTCATAAGCGCCTTTCAAAACACTCAAGGACGCTTTACAATCAAAACAAGAACAATAAAACCTGTGGAGATGTCCTGGAGGCGAGAGAGAGAGAGAGAGAGAGAGAGAGAGAGAGAGAGAGAGAGAGAGAGAGAGAGAGAGAGAGAGAGAGAGAGAGAGAGAGAGAGAGAGAGAGAGAGAGAGAGAGAGAGAGAGAGAGAGAGAGAGAGAGAGAGAGAGAGAGAGAGAGAGAGAGAGAGAGAGAGAGAGAGAGAGAGAGAGAGAGAGAGAGAGAGAGAGAGAGAGAGAGAGAGAGAGAGAGAGAGAGAGAGAGAGAGAGTCCTCCGGGCTGAGTGACCGCTGGCGCGTTTGGCTGCCGCTGCTCAACCCGTATTGTTTTGTGTTATTGTAATGTGTCCTTGGGTGTCTTGAAAGGCGCTTATAAATATAGAGTATTATTATTATTATTATTATTAAAACCACAGACAAAATTATAAATAATAAAAGGAAAGATGAATTTAGGGCGTTCACATCGGTGCAAACTCTCGCGATATTCACGTTGAGCGTGCGCGTGGTTTGCCCTGTCGTCTGTCAACAACATTGAATCGTGGCGGCGGCCACGATCTCCGACAACAGTTTAAAGCGCGTTTTGTGTGTCGCAGTCGCATGCTCGCACCATAATCTTAAGAAAATAGCATCCCATCGAAAAGATTCAGCGAACTATTTGACGAACACCACGGGCCATCTAGGACGCAGGACGCAGAGGTAACGAGATGGCTGTAACACCCAGCCGGGGGGTACCCAACTCGCTCGCCCAACTCGCTCGCCGCCTTTGGCGGGGGTTTCAATAATAGTAAAAATGTGTCCTTGTTTTATGTTTTATGGGTATTTTGTTTACATTTTTGATGGGGGGCAAAAAAAAAGATTAAAAAAACTTTGTCCGACCTACCGACCCTATGCTGAAATTTCATGTTACCGGAAACACACTACTTATTTTTCTACGCCTAAGAAGATTAGAAAATGGACGGCTGGATGGACAGTCCGAACATTTGTTTTTCCTGTCAGACCTATGACTGTTCTTCAATCAAAATCGCAAATGCAAAGTAAACATGGATACATACTGTATATATATATATATATATTTTGTCAACTTGCTTTCATCCGTCCTTCCACTGAAAGCCACTTCAAAACTCTTCATTTTGATCAGGCTCAACTAAACCATAAGCAAACCTATCCATTCTCATGATCAATTTATTTTTACTTTGTTTTACTTACTTTTATTCGTCTTTCTGTTTTAATGTTTTGCCCATACTTCATATATTTTCCTATCCTACTATGACCATAGGCTGTTGTCGAGGTTTTCACATACGTCACATTAGGATGTACGACAATTATGACTTTGTACCCCTTTTCCTGTTTTTAGGTTTGGCGTGTATGTCCCGCTCTGCTGTTTCCACCAGGAAGGACCGAAGAGCCAAACGTCAACAGCCGACTGCGACTACCCATCCGACCACCAGCAAGCGGACCTGTCGGACGCTCCCCTCTTTCGACCCCGGGATTTCCTCTTCTTGTTACGAGAGAACCTCAGAGAACAGTTTTCCACACCGCAGCACATGCCCACGCACACCTGCCCGCCGCACACGCACATTCACACGCCTGAGCTGATTCGATCCGAGGTGGAGGAGCTCAAGAGCGACTTTAATCGGCGGATTAAGGAAGTGCTGTTCAACTCGCTCTTCAGTGCTTATTATGTTGCCTTCTTGCCTCTCTGCTTTGTGAGGGTAGGTCCTCCCCTCTGCTTTGTTTGAATGCATCTACGTGTTTTCACTGTGTCTTTCAAAGTAACAAGACACATTTGTTTTTCCCCAGAGCACCCAATACTATGACATGCGCTGGTCTTGTGAGCATCTGATCATGGTGTGGATCAATGCCTTTGTGATGCTGATGAGTCAGCTGCTGCCCCCAAACTACTGTGACCTGCTTCATCGCTCTGCGGCCCACCTGGGCCGATGGCAGAAGCTGGAGCACGGATCCTACAGCAACACACCTCAGCATTTGTAAGTGACCCTTCTCTGTCCCGTGGTTCTTAAGCTTCACGATTCATGGATTTTTTTTTTCTTCCCCCGCCCCTCCTCAGATGGTCAGAGCAGACGGTTTGGCCTCAAGGGGTGTTGGTACGACACAGCCGCTGTCTGTATAAAGCAATTGGACCGTATAATGTTGCGATGCCCTCTGATGTTTCGCATGCGAGATTTTATGTGAGTATGTACACTCATAAATCATAGTAACTTGTTAATGATTCCCTTGACCGATCAAGGGTTGCACCAGAGCTAGTAGTGAAACTAATGAGTTCAAACACAAAAGCCGACAGTCGGCGTTTACACAAAAATTAACATTCGGTAGTTGCATTTTCTAACCCTGCAAAACCAACTGCGACATAAAACTTAACTTCAAAAACCGACATGTGCCGTATGCATTTTACTGTCGCTGGTGTCATCCCCATTGAAGCAAATTATGAGCTTACACATACTGAAATCAAGTACTCCTCACTTGCGTCTTTCAACTTGCCTGCACCTGCGATTTATCATTAACGTGCCTGCAATATAGCGTTCATTGTGCTCACAAGGCCAACTGTATTTGCTGTGCTTAATTGCATGAAACAGTCGAGGAGAGAGAATTTCACGAAACTCATCGATGAGATTGATTTTAGTGAAGGGCCCACAGATTATATGAGGAAACCGACCTAGTCAGGATCAGTGAGCGGTTAAGAAAATAGATGGATGTATGTCTGGTTTTGCAGTTAAATTACATCAAAACACATAGATTCTATTGTTCCGAAAATGGGCAGAGCAGAATATATTTGACACCTGAACGAATTAGAATGGGACTCAACACACTTGTTCTTTCACGGCTTGATGGCTTCCAAGGATTATGGCCAAATACCAGCAAAGAAAGATTTCAGCAAACTGCAGTTAGTGCAGAGTAAGGCAGCAAGGTTTGCTCTCCAGTGACCATTTAGAACGGGGGTCGGCAACACGCGGCTCCAGAGCCGCATGCGGCTCTTTATCGACATCTAGTGGCTCCCTGGAGCTTTATAAAAAATGTTTGAAAATGGAAAAAGATTTTGATAGTAGGCTAATATAGCCCAAATAGATATAGATACATGTTGCTCCGAAAAAGGAGAGCTGTGGTGTTGGTTTTTTTAACGTACTCTTTATTTATGCTTTTAACAGTCTCGACAAACACGTCTGCGTCCGACTCCGTGCCCTCTCTCTTCTGGTTCGACTCGAGAGGCGTTCAAAGACAGCCTCAGAAAAACGGAAATTAATGATCACTTCACTGACACACAGAAAAGTGAAAATAATGCACCAAAACAAAAAATCAAGCGAGGAAATTACAAAACAAATTCTATGGGGGCGTTTGTGAACACACAACAAAGGAATGAATAACATAAACAATTCTGAGACGGTCCAGTCTCCTACATACATACAGCATGTGTTTCCTTCATTGTAAGTTTTGCCATTTTGCCACTGGCTATTGACTGAAAATGACATCACAGTTGCTCAGGTATTGCCCAATCATGGCTCAGCCTCAGAATACAGGTGAGCTGTGATTGGTCATCACCTGAGCTCAGAGCAACTGTGAGGTCATTTTAGTTGTGGACCTTTCAATCAGAATGCTGACTTGTGTGCTTGACGTTTGACCTCGTTCTCTCTTTTGGTGTTACAGTTCCTCTTCCACAAGCCATTGCGGATCCTGAACCTGCTGATTTGGATCGAGACCAGCGTGGTTCTGTATCAGTTGTACTCGCTGTTCCTCTCCGAGCGCTGGAACCACACTCTCTCTCTGGGCCTGATTCTTTTCTGCAACTACTATGTCCTTTTCAAGCTGCTCAGAGACCGCATAGTGCTGGGCAAAGCCTACTCCTACCCTCTAACCGGTAGTTTGGGCTTAAAGTCGCAGTAAAGACATCCTCGACGTCCATCACGTGTGTGATGGAGGTGGGTTAAGATTGGGAGAGCAGAGGGGGTGTTTGGCGCTCAGAATTGGAGGGTAAGGGACAGGAAAACGAACTCCTAATCGTCTTTTGATACGGTTATATTTTTAATGCAATGTTTGTATAAGCCTATTTAAAAGAATATTTTATTTTGTATACTATTTCAAGTTACCACGCTGACCGTATTAGCATGCCGAGTTGTGTTGTCGCTAGAAGGGGGAGGAGTTTCACCAAAGATGTCAAAAGTGGCCACGCAGCCGCATGGCCTCTCCCCGATTGGCCTGAACTTCTAACCCTCAAACTACAAACAATATTGAATGACAAAAGATGCAGCTGTTTTCAAGGAAAAGTCACAGCGTTGTTTTCTACCGATAGTCAATTTGCTTTAAATCGTCAGCGACGAGAGCGTTTTTGAGGGTGCGGGCAGTTGCTGGGTAACTGGCAGAGTGTTTATCTTTCGTCTCCAGCGTGGATAGACAGTGTTGGTGCCAATTTACATTGCTCTCGAAAAGTTGAGTTTCCAGGTAAAAGGTTAGAATTAACCGAAAATGCACTATAACCTTCTCCGATCAACTTTGACCTCTTAATTATTGAGTTCACATGTCTACTTGTTCAAATGTGAATACTTTCTCCACAGCTTGCTGTGTTCTAACAAGAGTTGCACAGCAAAATTGACACTGTTTTCCCAAGGACGTCTACGTCTATGCCTCTCTGTGATTCCTCCAGTCTCTTTTGCAGTTCTAACCTGCTGACTGACACACTCAGGTCAGTGGCCACTTCCCTCTAAGATCTTGTTTGATCAACGGGGTGTGATATTGATGTCATGACGTGAACTGCATGCAGAGGAGGATTATTTACCAATTTAAAGTGAACCAGGAAATCAAATTGGGGATCAAACACCTGTTGTAAATTTTGCCGTTCAACTCCACGTTAGGCCCGCCGAGTAACTCCACTGAGCTGTGACGCGGCATAAGTTTTTTTGCGACTACTGGTAGTTTTCATCACTGGCCGACAGTTGGCCACTTGTTTCCCCGCAAGTTGAAATTTGAATCGAAGATGAATGATTTGTTACCTAGTTGCAGAGATGCCATGTCGTACCACGAGATCCTTTGCGATAAAAATAACGTTTCCACGTGCCAACATGCAGCCAGCCGGCGTCAGGCCATACCAATAAGGTATTGACAGTCTCATTGGCATCAAACAGGATGTCCAAAACCGTCCCGTTTCAGGAGAACAAAAAACAGCTTGCATTTTCAAAGAGAAACAGCCGTTTTCAACACATCAGACTGGTCAGTAATGTTTTAAAAATAAGGCCCACGTGGCGAGGCAACAATAGCATTGATTTGTGGAAAAAGTATGAAATTGAAGTGTGGCCGTCTCTCCACCTGATTGTGACAATAAAGAAATAGTTTTCAAATAATATTTACCGGTAACGCTATTTACAATCTAGAACACACCGGTGTGTGAGAGACTGTGGCCAAAATGCAGTTAATGGCACTTTTATTGCCAAAAAGCACACACACACACACACACACACACACACACACTCCTTTATTTCTTGCCCCTTTTCTTCTTTGTATTAAAATAGACATTGAACAGGCTGAAATGTGCATTCAAAAATGTCGAGTTTACGTTCACCTCCAAAGGTTATAGTGCATTTTCAGTTGATCCTGAACATTTTGTGAGTAGTACGTGCTAAGATGCTATTTTCAAGAGCCTTAGTTTTAACGTCCCATCAAGAGAGATTTTGCTACTCAAGACCTTTTGGTACTTCTCACTGCACCGACAAAACCCGCACGCTCCTCCTCATTTAATCTGCGCCTGTGTTACGTATTCTTTCGGGCTTTCGCAGTGGACAAGCGCTTTTTTGTCATCAGGGGCCGTGACCCCACGAGTCTTCACCCACGGCATGCGAGCCTCACAGCTGCGCTGTTCCTCCTTCTTTTGGCCTGAAGTCGTTGCTACATGCCTTAAGTTTACCCGCCGTCGGCTTCTGAATTGCTTTCCAAATCGGCCCCGTGTTCTTAAGAACAAGATTAACGAAAATAAAACCTCACTTTCTATTTTGAATGTCATTTTCAAACAGATGTTTAATGACATGGGTGCTTAATGCGGAGTTTTGGAAGTCATCCACACCCGCCTGTTTCATTCCCACTTCATGTATTGTCGACAGTTCACTTCTTACCGCTTCACCTTGCATGCTGCCTTTTTTCCCCTCAAGTCAATCTCCTTCATGCACTCTGATGCCTTAGGTTGCCTCCTTTTTCAAGCACATTCACATCGGCTGACAAAGCATGTCTTTCGTGGTTCATTTAAATAGTTTGCCATGGCCTGAATGAAAAAAAAAACATTCATCAAGCATATGGCATCTGATCTATTCAGTCAAGGTTCAGGATGAGTGAGGCTCAGGAGGAAGAAAGAGCCTCTTGGTGCCTTGTAGTTTTGCGTTTGCTCTTGAGTGCAGTTGGCTGGCGTCAACTTGAATGTAACAAGTGTCTCCAGAAGGTGGTGCTGTTGATTCGAATGAAATTCCTCATGGACGACACCCGCCGCTATCGAGTAAAAAACCGTGATGGGGAAACGGCGTTTGCCTTTTGATTTATTTGTTCATCCCACTTAAGTGCTTGCTCAAACAACACATTCGCCTGCTTTTGTTGGATTGCAGAATGGCCCTCAGAATGAAGTTGAGCGGAGGTTTCGAGTATTTCGGATGAATTTCCTTTTCAATTCCGCCCCCATGGGTCTTTAGTTTACGAAATTGAACAGATCGAGGTGAGCCCAAAACAGATGCCGCTGTCGATGAAACTTCAATTTCAGTTTCGTTTTCTCTCACATATCCCAGCATGCAATTTTCCTTTTTGTGGAACACGTCACAGTTGCAGAAGTTTAAGGAGCTGGTCCTCAGATTTCGGCTTTTTACATTTTTCGTTTCACCCTGAGCATTTTTTTTTTTTTTGGCATCCGAAATAAAACATGATGTTGAAATGAACACGGTGTGTATTTGTATAAATGACTCAGAATATGCGCAGATGAAGAAAGATCTCCGAAGCATTTTTATTTATTTGCCAGTTATACATTTCTGGAGAACAGTAATGCAATTTAACAATGGTTATTGAAACAAAGTGTTTCTAATCCCCCCAGAGGGAGCAAAAAAAACATTCAATGAAGGTTTCCGACAGATCACGTGTAATGTAGTCTATATCCAATATGCCCCCCGCAACACCCAAAAATGGACAAAATGTTTTTTTTGGGGGCGTGACAAAGTGATAACTCTGAAAGACAATTCTGCACAATAGCAACCCAGCAATATTCCAAAGATTTTATTTAGCAGGCATAATAGATCATGCTTGTAAAGAACTTACTTTGGCCATTAAAAAGAATATAATTAGCGATAAGAATCAATCAAATGGCACCTTTGGTAGCTCACTTGTACATTCATCAAAAAAGTAGATCAGTAGAAAAAGTTCAAACAGTGCAATCACAATTGTAATTGTCCCAGTCCTGCGATTCAGTTTTTATATCGTCGCTGTCATGTAGAATCAGTGCATCTCCAAAATCACGTCTTTTAAGAGGACGAAGGGTGGGAAAGCCATGTAATTCTTTTACTCGCTTTGTTAAAGTGGATAAACCTTTCCCTTGCTATTTAGTTAATTTCCACAACACCTCCAAATCCTGTTCAATCACTAATTGACCATAATAATCATTTTAAAAATACTTCTCTATTACACCCACTGATAAAATAAAACAGTTGAACACGTCGCCAGTGCCAGCTGTTCACACTGAAGTCTCCATTGACTGTAGGTCAACCGCCTGACCAGAAAGTCATTAATTCTCCACAAACGCAAACGCCTGTCCATACATCATCTTCCCCAACTCCTTTCTTAAACATCCTTGGAGGGATTTGACAAAATAAAGCGAGGAACTGACAAAGCAATGTTGTAGGTGGAAGCACTTAACATTGTGCCTGACCAAGTCCTTTTTATAATAATATAATGAAATATAGCACTCTAATATATTAATAATATTTATGAATTAAGGGTTAGGTTCAAATTTTTTCTTTTCCGGAACTAGCTATAAGCTATAAATTACAACGCATGTTAAAATCCACATTGTGCAAGCTTCTGTAAGTCAAACTTAAAAACAAAAAATGAAAATCTCTCAAAAACCTGATGTGTTTTGGAAAGAAAAAGTTCATGTATTTTGGAAATCAGCACCACAAACACAATTAGGGACACAAAGCAATATGTGATTAAAATGCTGTTGACAATTGTAACGTGGAAAAATAATAGACGAAGTGAGGACTGAGAAATGGTATCAATTTGTGAAAAACAATATGAAAATGACCATCTTCCATCCATCTGCTATCAATACATAATGCCACTTGCCGATCTCATTTGCGCATGCGTGAAAATCAAGTGCAAAAAAAAATAAGAGGCGACCAAACAACAAGCATGTATGACAGTATATCAGTGCATGCCTAACCACGCCTTGAAACTTGCAGGCATTGTTTAAAAGGCCAGGTGCACCGTGTGCCATGTTTAACTGGAATTGAGAGGCCGGAACGTTGGTGTAAAAAAACCTCTCTGCTCACTCTTTACCGACAAAAAAAAAGATCCAAATGGACGAAAAAGATGGAGTCATTGACCACTTTTATTTTGACAGTGTCTTGAAACCGATCTGGAAAACCGGGAGCAGGCCGAGGCTACTATCTACGCTACGCAATCTGCCGGACAGCAAAACTAAAGAGAGACAGGAGATGCGAGCAGCTCGAAGGAAATAGCTTTTTGTCACTATTTAAAGTGAGAAACGTTTCCACATTTGCTGGAAAAAGTCACCATCTGGTGTGGCTGTGTTGAATTGGGGGGGGGGGGGGGGGTTTGCTACCATTTTGTGGCATCTCTCGACAACTACAAACCCTTTTGGATGGTCATCAATTATTGACGGATTTTTGTTCTTCGCAGGGGTTCACTGTAGTATCTGTGACTTTTGTTGCCACTGTGAGTTTTGGAGATCATTTTTCGTCAGTGCTGTGAGCGGTGTTAACACATCAATGTACTTCCTCAGCCTTCCCGACAGTCCACAAAGTTGCCTTTTATCCAGTAACAGATTTGAGCGTATTTGAGAGGTGTGATTCTCACGGCGACATTAAATTCCTGAGACGCCCCTTGACGCTCCACCCACTGGTGCCCAGAAAACACACCGATCACCTTCCTCTCCCATCGCCGACGCCGCCCGTCCCACATTCGGGCGTAGACCCCCGACCCGCTGGCCCCCGGCTGGGCGTCGCAGTGCTGGTAGAGCAGGTCCGACGTCTCCTCTCCGGCCTGACAGAAACGATACACCAGCTGTCCCGGACGGTCGTTATCGTACCCGGAGAAGTGAACCCGTCGCCCGGGAAGCCTCTGAGAAGGAGGACTCACACCCAACTTCATGTGACGCCGTTTGTGGGCTTTCTTGAGTTCTAAAAGCGCGTAGTCGTAGTCCATCCCGATGTCATTGGCATTGCCTTTAATCCATCCTTTGGGTACATGTGTGCGCTTGGCCCGGATCCACTGGAACTTCATCTTCTCTGACACGATTGGGCCGACGTTTGGCCCGCTCTCAACGTGGTTGCTCAAGTTGGAAATTGGAGACCGTAGGTCCCGTTGTCTGGCTTTTAGAAAGCCCACTCTGAGCTTCTGAGCACCCTTCACGTAGTTTTTGCCATCATGAACACAATGAGCGGCCGTTAGAACATGCCGGTCCCCGACGAGAGTGCCAGAACATCCGGTGGACAGTTTGACAGCCACGGAGAAAGGATATTGAAGCACAAAGTTGTGCCCTGCAATGCTGTAGCGCCCATCGTGACCAAAGATCTGACGCTTTCGTCTGGTACGTGACCCTTTCTCAGACGGCGCCAAGGAGTATGCGGGGCTTTTGTTGGACGCCAAGTTATAACCGTAGAGCCCGACGGCGGTCTCAGTGAGTCGACCGTCTGAGTGAAGAGTCTCGTAAGCCAGAAATTGCTCCAAGTCCCAGTAGCTAGGCAAAGGCGCCGTTTTGTGGCATTCTGGGTCACACGCCGAGCTGACGTTAAGGCGGGCCTGGGACAGGAAGCGTGGGGCCGGGCGACTCTCGCTTTGCTGTGGGAGGACCACGGGGACACGCTGAAGAATCCACCGAGGTCGTGAGAAGGAGAAAGCCGCTGGAAGCATGACAAGGAAGAGAAGGATGTGGATGGAGGGGAACCTGTGGATGGAGCAGAGGATGGCAGATGGACCGGAAAGATCAGTATAAGGACCTACTGTGATTCCCGATTCATCACGAGGGATTGAAGACCCACCTGCGATAGGTGAAAATCCACAATAGCGCGACAACTATGTATTTTTAAAAAAACAGTTTAACTTAAGGCAGACTCTAAACTCTAAAAAAGACACCTCTGTTCACTTTCTTGCTATGAAGAAATGGGAGAAAAACATATAACATCACTTTGAGAAATAGCGTGAAAGACTCTTGCACAAATAAGAACTCCATCCAGTGTGCTTGCTTCAAGCTGTGTGTCACTCATAGTTGAAGCAGCAGAGATTAAACCAGAGAATTATAAAGCTTATATTTTAAAACCAAAAAGGTGAACCAAACCGTTTAATTTCAGTCTAACAAAAATCCATGACCTTAATGCACACAGAATGCGAAACACTATTCAGGCTACCAGTAAATAGCGCAGATGTTAAGAATAACCCTTGCTGTAAACCTTCAAACATCTGCTGCATCAGCACACAGAACAGCAACACATAGAGAGCATACAGCGTCTATTCTCTGTTCTGTGGAAACAATGGGCCTCTTCAGATTCATTTGAAGGTCTTTCTTCCAGCAAGCTTTTTGCCGGCAATATTTAGGTCACGACGATAATCATGTGTATGAAAGTTTTAAAAAAAAATCAAAATCTAATACATGCCATCATAGAATCATCCTGGTTAGGAAAGGTGGGGTTGAATTCATTTTAAACAATGTTGTCTTCATTCAAAAGGAATTTAAGCATCATCGCATCTCCCTTTGACCAACTGATGTTTGCCACAAAAGTGCTATAAATGGTGGGGGATTTGACTTTCTCAAGAGGCCCAATGATTATTACTGGAGCGAAGTTGGGCAAATTCTCTGCCTCCTCCTCTTGCTCTTAATTACGTTGCATCTCTTCCAGTAGAGCTCAGTCTCATCTGGCATCTGTTGCAGCACAAAGGTGCAAAGACACAGCATTTTGGTCTTATAGGTTTCGGCTTATGGCGCTCTGCACACACGCACACACACGCAAACGTGTGTGTGTACCGGTATGTGTGTATATATACGTATACGTATGTATACATATACTGTATACATATATAGGTGCGTGTGTGTGTGTGTGTGTGCGCGTGTGTGTCTGTATGTATGTATATATACTGTATATATATATATATATACTATATATATATATATATATATATATATATATATATATATATATATATATATACACATAGTCAAAAGAGCTTTTCAACTTCCCTGTTGTTGACCAAATCGGATTTCGACCAGAAAATTCTAGATTTTTTATGCCTCGGATTACGACCGGAAACCGGTTTTCCACTGGACACCTCTTGGCTTCCTTACACGAGGAAGTGAGGCTTCCTCATGTAACGTTCATTGTGAGCAGACATGTTTGTTGTGATTTTTATATTGATATATATACAGTCAACCCTCGGTTTTCGAACGTCTCTGTTCTTGACCAAATTGGTTTTCGACCAAAAATGTAGAGTTTTTTTATGCCTCGGATGACGAACAAATTTCGGTTCTCGAACGAACTGAGCACACTTGAATGCACCACTTGACTCCTCTGGCCTTCCTTACACGAGGAAGTGATGCTTCCTCGTGTAGCGTTCCATAGTGAGCAGACGTGTTCAATAAAGATATATATTTTTAAAGAGCGTTGGTTTCAGTTTTGAACAAATCGGTTTTGAACTGCCTTCTGAACGGATTATGGTCGAAAACCGAGGTATGACTGTGTGTGTGTGTGTGTGTGTGTGACATATATATATATATATATATATATATATATATATATATATATATATATATATATATACTTTATAAAGCCTTGTTGTTTTCCCATATTGCAGCCTTTGCAATTTGAAAATATCATCCGATTCCATTGTGATGTCAATTCATTAAAAAAAAAATAATAATAATAAAAGGCATTTTAAAATCTCAAGCTCAAGATATAGTGAGGTATTTGAGCCCTTCTGACTGCGTGCATGAAAAACGCCCACGTTCCCGAAACTGGCATCATGGATTTAAAATTAACCTCATGGGAGCTGAGGGAGAGCGTTTCATCTGCGTCGGAATTTAGCAGCTGCAGACATGCACTGTATTTAATGAGCAAATATGTCACACAGGGCAAAGTTCAAGCCTTAAGAGGCTCGCATGGAAAATCCCCAAAGTGTCCTTTAGGGATTGGCCTTAAGTCTACAAAACTGCCTTAATAATATTTTCATGGGCTGAATATATTTTGGATGCATAGAAGGAGCCAAACTTGAATCTCACATACTCAACACTTTGTCACTCCGCTTCCCCTCCTTGCGTTGAGCACATGACTTTGGGACCAAGATATACAGCAGATGTTGTCATAGGGACGGGGGGGGCTTTGAACATGAATATAATTACCTATAATCAACCTGAATTAACATTTTTTGACTATGTGGCCACTTTTTTTTTCAATAACACTTTTAATAACGCCCACATTAAGAAGGACTTCTCAGTTTTCCTTTCTGCACATTTTGTAAATGTGTTAGCCATATAACAATCATTAACCGATTCATTTCAAAGCTTTAGCCTGAAGTCATGGGAAGTACTTGAATAGATTTTCAGGCGTCTGTGCCTGAGTATTTATTCATCTATACTTTACTCCCTACCTTTGAAACAGATCTGTGCTTTCTACTCCTTACTCAGTCAAAATGGGCTGTTTCCCTTTTTCATCATCCTCAGTGGATGATGACAAGATGTAAATGGAGAGAGGTGATGTCAACTGCGGTTGAGATCTTGGTTGATGCTGATTTGACATCTGGGGTCTTATAAGGTGGAGAAAAAAAAACATGAACCAGTGAGCACTGACAAAACCGATGTAAAAGATTTGGAGAAGCAAGATATTCCCTGTCACTCCGAAGTTACGGGAGAGAGTATTTTGTGCGCATGGGTTCCTTTTTCTGTTTTGCCAAATTATCAAAACACATCTTTCCTCTTTCCTATTTCATTGACAGTGAAAATGTATTTTTACGTTTGCCCACAAGTACCTTTAAGAGTGTCTACTTGTATTGACATTTACTTTAATATAAGAGTTGAATCACTACGTCTGCTTTTACCAAAGTGCTTTTGACAAGTATAAGTGATATCCACACCCAAGTACTTTTTTTTGTGCCTGTGGTATCTGTATTAGAAAAAGAGAATTTCCCTTGTGGATGAGTGTCTGTCTGTCTAATCAATGTGTACTTCTGTTTAAGTACAGGGTTTGAGTACTTTTAACCTCCTCTGCAGTCCAACACAATCAGTCTTAAAGGTAACTTGGACAGGTGAATAATTTAGATTAGAGCAGATGCAGTAAAATATACTTGTTTTGGACACACACTCACATACACACTCCTTACCGTGATGTTCCAGTGTGGGAGCACATCTTTCATCCAAGATGAACGCAGACAGTCCAAGGAGAGGTTTAGCAATTTATATCGTCAACTTTTGAGTGGCAGGCAGGAGAAGGACACGACGTCGCCGAAGTAAGCCCGAACCGATGCATCGAGTCGCCCCTTGACAGCGCGCAAGGATGTCCTGTGGGCTGCAACGTCGCGTCGGTGCACTCAGGAGGAGGAAGAAGTAGAGGAGGACGGGGGAGGTCTCCCGCTGCGCGTCTGCCCCCACCGACACATCTGCAGAAAGAAAATTGTGCAGGTCAGTCACGTGACACAACAAGTCGACGCCGCGCCCAGCATACAAACGCGCACTCTGATCCGATGCGTGTGGAGGACATTTCCGTGTACAAAACACAAAAACATGAGCTTGTTGATTCTTGAGTACAACCTGGATATCATATTCAAAATTTTAAGTAAGTTCGAGAACAGCTATTTGGGGAGTGATTTTGTCTTGTTTTATTACAGACATTTTTTACATGGATAGATTGAAGTTGTGTCTCTTCGCACAGTCCTGCTACAAAAACCTTTTTAGCCATCGAATTTTTTTTTAAACGGCTACATGATTGCCTAAAAGATGCTATGAAGCTAATTGCTCTGACCATCAAGCCAGCCAAGTCGATCATGCTTCTATTTCATGCTTTGTCAATTATTTTTTTCAACAGTAGCTTCTTGGAGTGTCAGTCAAACCAATGCAACGTTGTGACCTGTAAAAAAGCAATTTAATGTCAATTTTTTTTCTTTTTTAATTTTGTAAAGTTTGGTCTATTTTTGATCAGTTAGCATAGCAACTAGCGCAGATAGCATGCAGGCCTGCTTTTCAGCAAAAACTATGTCACTTGCAATCCTGTTAGTGTAATTAGAGTCATTTAACATATTTACCTCAATGGATTTTATTCAAGAATAGTTTTTAAATGTGTTTTTGAATTGCCCGAGTCTCTGTAACAGGGTTGCAACAAATACAGTAAAAGTGAATTTTATTTTCAATCAGAGATTTCACTGAAAAGCCGGACTTTTGTGAGGAGTACAGCCCAAGTGGGGCGGGGGTACACACGCCCTTGACTGGTCGCCAACCAACCGCAAGGCACATATAGACAACCATTAACGCTTGCTTTCACCTGTATGGACGATTCGGTTTTCAGTTCACCTTACATGTGTGCATTTGGACTGTGGGAGGAAACTGGACTCATCAACACGCAAGATTTCCATGCTTAAAAAAAACAAAATGATTTTGTGGAACTTGCCTAACCTTGTTTGTGTTTTCGCCTTGCTTACCGAGTTAAAATGCATTTTGGATTCATTTTGTTGTCTAACATGGTCATTTGATGGGTTTTCTGGTGAACTTGTCACTGATTACATCTCCTATGTAGGGTGGACCTGCTGGCTCAAGCACTGGCCTCAATAACCCGCAGCCCCTCCCATCCCACAACACAATTAAAATTCACACACACACACACACACACACAGTTCTGAAAGTGAATTTGGGACAAGAGGTCCTGCCAGCTTCTCATCAGCTCGAAGCTTCAGACGTCATATGTGCAAGATATAGTCGAACATTTTTGAAGTGGAAGGGAAGTGGCCTTTCATAAACATGTAGCGCTCGGTGCTTGTGAGAAAGAGTTTTGTGCTTGAGATGGTTATGAAAGAACCCGTGTGTTTGGCTGTGCCCACTGTTGTCAGGGAGACCCACATTCCCCGGACTACTGTCTATGTTAATTGTTAAATTCCACCCACTCTCATGCTTCTGGCCCCTGACACAATCAAACAAGTATGGACACCCTCGTGTACTGTACTTCAGTGAGCTGTCTTTACTTCCTTCTTCACTGCATTTTGTTTTCCCATTTTTGTGCCTCTCACATTCTCGATTCTTTCTCGCCTTACTGTCCCCGAAGGCTACAAAACAGCTGTTTGGCTCACGCAGGTCACCACAAAGGGCCTTAAGAAGTTCTTTGCTGTGAAATGTTTGGAAACTTGGGCCAAGTCTCCGGGCGAGTCCAAGAGAAAGTACAACCCAAGTCCCTTTCATATACAACTTTTAATTCCTCATGACGAAAGCTAAACACTGTCAACAGATATTAAACACAACCAACGGATGATGCTAATTTATAGCTTTGTTTGCTCATTGTGGAAACTTGTAGTGTTTTTTTGTTTTCTAAAATCTTCCTTGTCCACTGAAAAGCATGCTCTGTATTTCAGAAAAGCGAGTACGCCCCCTCTCATTTCCATAAATATTTCATGATCTCTTTTTTTGGGACAACTTTGGGGAAAAAAATGGCGTCGCTACAATGTGAAGGAGTCAGTGTACAGCTTGTATAACAATAGAAATGTGCCGTACCCTCAAAATAACGCAACACACAGCCATTCATTACCTAGCCACCACTGGCAACAAAAGTGAGTACACCCTCATTCATTTTACAAGGTCTCAGGTTTGCATCTTGAAAAAGTTGAGGGTCTTCTCACATTTGTTGCCGCATTGTCGCAAAGGTTCGTTTGTTGAGTGTTTTCCCATGACAAGAAAAATACGAGCAGTAGGCTCACTTTGGTGAGATATTGCATCTCCACTATTTTGCATGTTTTTTTCTTTCAATACAAACATCATTTAGAGATTATTTTCCATCGTTTTACTGACCTTAGTATGTTTTTTTTTCTTTTATAGCTAGTGAGTGTTCTTTTCCATTGGTATCTTTTGAGGGAGGTGCATTCTCATTTTCCAGGAGTGCCACATTTTGATCCTCGCGCTAGCAAGAGTTCTTGGGGTTTTCCCAGATTCTGATGCATTTGTCTCTCATCCCACACATGAATGATCACTTGTTAATTGAGTGATTTTAACCCTCCCGTGAAACTTGACCTTTGGGCGACGTGTATGAGTTAAACACCTGGCACGGCTCAGCGTGTATCTTCCTGCCCCGTTTGGAAAATAACTCACGACTGGTGAAAGATGCCCAACAACACTCGGAGCAACACCAAACGTAGTTACTGACACTTGAACAGCACAGTTCAAAATATTTACACTGACTGTTGAGGAATGTTATGTTGATGCTAAAGTTACTATTGCTTGAGTGCAGTGCTTTTGCAAACTTTGCAAAACTGTAAAATGACACACAGAATTAATTTTTACAATCTACATTTTTTTTTTTGCATGTAAATTTGTGCCATGTTATTTGTATCATTTGTAAGTTTCATGACTATTTCCGTGCATCCATTTTCTGACTCCATTGTCCTTTTCAGATTTTCGAGTCTGATGTCAAGTGGCGCATACTCAGTGAGACATTTTGGTACTGAACCCCCCCTGCCTGCATGGAAATCAGACAAGGTAACCACTCCAGCATCATTTATCCCCCTCATGAATATTTATTATATAGTATCGCCACATTTATGGCATGGGATCTGTTGCAGACCCACCCGCTAGAGATACGGTATGTGAAAAACCAAGCATAGTTCACATGAAGAAAAAAAATTAGGCAGGTTTAACCCTCTCGCGTCCTTTAAACAGATTTAAACTCTCTCCAACAGACTTTTTAAAATTTTCCTTAGCACCTATTCTCACTTTTGCTGTCAAATTATGTCACCTCACTTTGCGGAAATGTGAAGAAGACTCGCTCGCGCAGTTCTCGAAAGGCAAAAAAGCATGCCTGCTTCAAGTTATTTATCACTTCCAGTTGAAGTTGACTGTGAAACCGACACGTAAAACAAAAGAGAGTAAACAAATGGAAAGAAAAATCGCTCGCACAGTTCTCGAAAGGCAAAAGCATGCTTGCTTGAAGTGTTTTATTTGTCGCTTCCAGTTCAAGTTGACTGTAAAATTGATACAGAAAGCAAAAGAAAATAATCATTTAAGCAACAACAAACCCAAATAATTACGACTAACACAGATATGCTAGCTTATGCCAACATAGTATGTGAAACGCCATAGAATGGCTCATGGAAATCTGCATAGAAGTTACAGTAACAGCTGCTACTGTAACACACACACAGAGCAGCAACATATACAGAGTGAGAACAAACCTCAGCTATATTTCTCTCTGCTCTGTAGGAACAACGAATATCACTGGAGCCTAGTAGGGGACCTTCTCTGCCTCTCTTTTTAATTATATCGTATCTCTTCATTAGACCTCAGTGCTGCCCCCTGGCATGTTACAGCAAAACGTGGGACAAAACTGAAGGTGGGCAAATTTTAATTTGGACTTGCCTGGCGACCCCCCCCCAAAAAAATAAAAATTTTAATTAAAAAACTAAAGTTCAACAACAAAACAAAATGATTGCTCAAAAATCTGCGTGGCCACAAAAGATGTAGCGTGAGTTGACTCTCATTTTTATGCTGCCTCCTCAAATCATTTTCTCCCTGTGAAACCAATTCAGTTGTTGTTTTCAATCGTAAAAGGATGGATGGATCATGATTTTACTTACCTGTTTGCCTGGGTTATGGACTGTCGAATTTTGGAGTGTCAGCCAGGCTTGGCTCCAGCTTACCAGGAAAATGGAGACTGTTTAGGTCATGAGCTTGCCTAGGGTCATGATTGTTGATGTGCCGTTGTGCATATTTATTTGAAAAACACGACTTGCTGCTTGTTGCACTTGTATATTCTTTTTGTCCATCCTAAAGAACAAAAACATTTACTTTAGGCTAGTTTGATTCTACTTGAGAAGAGGGAATTCCATGTCATTTCGAACTTCATTCCAACTACTGTACTGGTAAATAAAAATGTGTCAAGCTGAATGGAACACGATTATTTATAACCAGTTGGATCTTGCATCGGCCACAGCGGAGAGACGATTACTTGAGCTGTCTACACAGTAATCCAAGTTAAAGCATGTCTCATGCATCATCTAAATTTCTTGAATTTTGCCTTTCATACTTCAGAAGGCTCGTCTGTTGCGAGAAGCTGTGACTCAGTGACTGTGGTTGTCTGTCTCCATCTAATCTGATCTCTGGCGCCGAGGCTTCCAGCAAACCTTGAAAGAAAGTCTCTCGACGAGTCAAGTACAACCTATTTGCCCGATAGGATTCAATGGCGGTAGTTCCGATGGATCGAGTCCAGTGGCCTGCGAATCACGATGGATGCCCAGCGCGAACACCTGAACGTGAAGCCCCCTAAAAATGTTGTTGATAACGTCTGGAAAAACTTTGGTCAATTTCCACGGATTAGGGATAGGGAATTTGGGAAATCTTCCACACTGGAAACTTTTTATGGGAATTATGGAACGGGCCTTGGAATTAGGGATAATTTCATGGAAAGTTATGGTATTCAAGCATAAATTGAGTATACACTGTATCTACAGTGAGCCCCTGTATATTCGTGATTGAACATACACGAATTCGCGGATTCACTGATGATTGATATTTTTAAGACGCTCCTTTTTTTGCTGAAAAACTCCCCTTTGCTGTTTTTATGCTCAGGCCGAAGCAATAGCATCATTGCATGGTCACCATCTGGTAACATTTTGGTGTTGAAGTGAGTTGAGGAGCTTCATTTTGACCAAAGTAGTCCTTTGCTGCCATCTGTGGGTAATTATAATACAGTATTTGCAGTGGTTAATATTATTTGTGTCCAGATGGGATGTTGACACAAAGCTTAGACGGGCAACATTTTCACAGAGAAAAATTATCTTAGTGGAGTTATGTCAGAAAAAAGCATCCACAGGAGCGGTTCTCATGTCACCTGTTTTTCCTCCACCAATGGCACCATATGAGTCACACAAACCTGAACAATGACTGCACATTTCCTGTTATGGAACATGTTTTTTTCACTGTGCTTGTTGCCCTACGTGTGCAACTCAAAGGTCCACCTCTTCCATCCTGGTCGAGATGGTGGCGACAATTGACACGTGTTGAACATGAAGTGTCAGCATGCTAACAAGGAAGAGAGCATCATCAGCACTTTTTTATGGGAAATTGTGGTATATTTACATTTCAGGCTGTCCTTTTTTTTTCCTTTTACCGGTACTTAAGTATGGGAGTTGAATTAGTACTCTTTCCAGAGTCTTGTTTAAGAATCTCCACAAAGCTCCTTTATAGTAGGGAAAAAACAGGGAAGTGTTGTTAGCAACCCTGCCAAATTTTGGGGAAAAAAACTAACAAAAAAACCAAACCCTAAACATCGAGATGTTTAGTTGAAGCTGTCCCCTCTCTGCCTGAGCCAAACTGTGTCAGTGGGCACCGTTTTAGCCCCACCCCTCCGAAAAAAATCAGGAAAACTTACATTTCTCCACAATTCAGGACTACTGAGTCCTTTCAATCTTTTAGCAATTATCTTCAAACATGTATAGTGTATCTAAAAACAAATCACTGTATTCACTTTAGAGGGTGTTTCAGTACAGCGTGTGAGTACTTGACACTGGAGAACAATGTACCTCGGAGTTTGGCTGGATGACAAAATCATCTGCTTGCAACGGCCCTCAGGTGGCGGTGACGCCCCTATGAGGTAACGGATCCGATGTCCAAACTAATTGAAGACTTCCTGCCGTCGTCTGCCTTTGTGTCTGCTATCATTCCACCGCTCTCACCCAGACGCACTTCCTCACACATGAAACAACAGTTGCCATAGTCACCTCGAGTCGTGCAACGGCATAATTGCACGCCAGCAGGAAATGTGGAGCTTTTTGGGTTAATTAGAGCTTCCGTGTGGGAAGCGGTGTACAAGGCTGGACATCCCAGCAGGAGGGAGACCTGTGCGTCATGCTGACAAAGGGGTTTTCCATGTTGTTGTAACATTGGGATTATTGTTCCACTGTTTTGATGGTTAACTCAGTAACACTCCATTCGGGCATTTAATATGAGGTCATTTTTCAGGTCAGGTCCGATTCTGGATGGAGTATCAGCTAATAGGTGCCGGTGCCGGATCGTGGTTCATCATTTGCGCCATTAATATATCGCAGATTTTTCAAGCTTTTTAAAATTATTATTACTATTATTATTTTATACAGTACACGGGGTTCCTTCACTTATTTGCAATTGGCTACTCGTGGATTCACATTTTTGCTTGCACCATCTACGTACCAAGGAACTATATTATTATTTATCATGTTGAGTTTTGCCACCATCACGTGGCATCTATAGGCAATTATAAACCTTTCAGGGCAGGGTTCTCATGTTTTCCAAGTCTCCCTGTTGCAACACACCTGATTCAAATGATCAGATCATCAGCAAGCTCTGCGAAAGCCTGACATTGAACCTGTTCATTTGAATCAGGTTCAGGACAGCGGCCCTCCAGGACCGGAGTTTGAGACCCCTGTTTTAATGGATTTTGCTGTTTGCTGCAGGGTTCCATCCCAAACCTCTGCCAAATACTCCAGTAACACTGTACAGGCAAGTCTAAATTTCGAGTTTTGTTCCCTCATTGTAGCATTATGTCCTACAACATGCTGGGTAGCACTGAGGTCTACTGGAAGAGACGCAGCATTGAATTAATTGCAAGTAGAGGCAGAGAAGGTCCCCAACTAATGTCCACAGAGCGAATATATGTGAGTTTTGTATGTATTGCCTCTCTGTGCGTGCTGAAGAAGCAGTCTGACAGTTGTTTGAAGGTTTATATATAACGTAACATTAGCCAGTCTATGCTGTTTTGCATTATATGATAGCATTAAGCTAGTAAACCTTTTGCTTTGCCTCATATTTGGAGGAATGTGCAATCAAGTCTTCTTTTCACTTCCTCCAAGTGATGTTTTATGATAGTCCGCCATTTCTTGACAGTGTAAGAGTGAAAATACTTTAAAAATGTGTTTTAATAACTTGGGTTTTTGTGTGTGTGTGTGTGGGTAAAGGTTTATGTAAAACGTTTTTTTTTTTAATAAAGTCATAAGCAGGGGCTCTCTGTCTTGTCAAAGGGTCAGATTTAAGAAAAAAGATTGGATTTTGACATGGACAATGTTTAATGTCAGAGGGAGTGGTCAACATTTGAAATTTAGCATCCATCTGTTTTCTGGACTGCACTGATTGTAGGTTAGTCACTGTCATTTATCAAGCCACACACACACACACACACACACACACACACACACACACACAAGGCCCTCACTCAATTAGTCTTGGAAGACATTCGTTCTAGTCGTGCACAGAGTTGTCTCATCTTAAATTGGATATCAGCGATATCGAATAAATGCTCCCAAATGGCTTTCCCATACACGTTGACACAACTGTAAGACCTTTACCTTGCTCCTCTAACAGCTGGATAGCATTAAACCCCCACCATCCCCACCCACATTACGTGCGATCAAAATGTGGATGGATTGCAGGAAAACCCACTTTGACTCTCTTACCTCATCTCACAGTAAAGCACACTGAACAAGTGCACAAGGAATGGCGCTAATGAATTGCAGCACATTGTGAGCCTCAGACATTGTGCGCGTGTGCCTTGCGGGCTTGTGTTGCCATTGAGACTTCAAGTGAGGTTAGATAGTTCATAAACAGCCTTTTTGCAACTGGACTTTTGCAGCACCATAAACTGCAGATATAAAATGAACGTCAGTGGTCTGTGACGTGCATCCTTAACATGTTGTGTGCTCTGAAAGCCACAATAGCATTTTCTCTGTCCATAATGAGGCTCATGCCTATTTACAATATTTTATATATTATTATGATTATTACTGGAGGCGTGGTGGGCGATTGGTTAGCGCCTCGGCCTCGCAGTGCAGAGGTCGTGGGTTTGATTCCGGAACCGGCCTTCCTGTGTGGAGTTTGCATTTTCTCACCATACCTGTGTGGGTTTTCTCCCGTTACTCTGGTTTCCTCCCACATTCCAAAAACATGCATGGTAGGTTAATTGAACCTCTAAATTGTCCCTAAGTGTGATTGTGAGCGCAAGTGTTTGTTTGTCTTTGTGTGCCGTGCGATTGGCTGTCAACCAGATCAGGGTGTAACCTGCCTGCTCCCCGAACACAGCTAGGAGGGGCTCTAGTACACCCGTGAGCCTCGTGAGGATAAGCGGTTCCAGATAATGGATGGATGATTATTATTTATAACGGGGATGCCCAAGTCCGAGCCTCGAGAGCTCCTTTCCAGCCTGTTTTAGACGTCTCCCTCCTCTAACACATCTGATTTAAATGATCAGGATCCTTATCAGGTTTCTGCAAAGCTTGCCAATTAGCTGATCATTTGAATAAGGTGTGTTGGAAGAGGGAGACGTCTAATACAGGCTGGATAGCGGCTCAGGAGGACCGGACTAGGCAACCCCTGTTGTCGTACAGTGAACTTCCACAATATGCAAAATTCCAAAATCTCCATCAATACATCCATTCAACTCCAACAACAACACATTGAACTTATCAAAACACGCTGCTCATGCCGTTTGCTGCTGGCTTGACTCATGCACATCTACTGTATTTTATCAAGGTCATTAGTCATCCACTTGAGTCTGATCATGGTTTTGAAAACTGCTTTAATCACTGACAAACAAACAATAAAAATAGATGAAGACACGGTAAGAGAAGCGTGTGTTTCCACAGGTCAACGGTGCCAAACTGAGCCTTTTCTCCCACAATGCCCAAACTGAAAGCCCCTTTATTGGACACTATTAACTCATTCAGTACCAGCCAATTCTAGACCAAGTCTGAAAAGACGTTTAAAAACGTATTTGGGAGTGAATGAGTTAAGACGGATAATGATGACCTAAAAAACATAAACAGTGACATACTTCTTATCTCTTGAACCATACACACGAGTTTTATTTCTTTGGGCCTGTTCTCACGCTCTTGTTGTCAAGAAATGAGAGACTGTCATATGACATCACTTTGAGGAAATGAAATGAAGAGTCTCTTGTTTACGCAGTTCTCCGAATAAGCAAAGTGTGCTTGTTCAAGCTGTTTATTTGTCACTCCCAATAAAACTCACAGATAACACAATGGGGAGTTTAAACCGTGTGAATATAAACATGAAAATGTTCAACTAAACCATATCATTTAGTAGAAGAAAAATCTGCTAGCATAATGCTAGCATAGGGCTACAACTAACGATTATCTTATTCATTGAAGAGTCTGTCAATTATCATTTTGATTAATCGATGAATGGGATATTTAACAAGTTTTTATTTTCATCCCGTTATTCAGAAACAGGAGATTATTTCAAATTGACAGTGCAGACAAATGTAAATTTAAAAGATTCATTTTGTGGTTTATTTTTTAAATTGTCAGAAAATAGGCAAAAATGTTGATGATTGTTTTTGAAAGTAAAAGCAAATGTCTTGGATTCAAGATAATCAGTCTGCTTTCATGGACTACGAAACTAAAGAAATCTGTGCCTCTTGTAAAACAAGACAAAGTGGACCAGCATCCAGTGTTTGAGGTCTGGCAAGTCACTGGACACACATTTTTTTAGCGTTGCATCAAAGAACAGATTGGGAGAAAAAAATCAGGATGTAGCTTATGATCAGGAAGAGGAACAGGATAGGTGGAGGCTTAAGTAGAAGAATATTTTATGTGTTTGATGCCAGGTGCTTTCTGGGTATGTGTGTACTTGTTTACATGTGAGGGAATGAGGCTGTTCGTGCACACTCTAATATTATAATGTCAGACATGCTCTGAGGGGGCCAAGGAGCAGGCGTGGCTCTGACTGGACTTTTTGGCCTGATTTTTGAGTGTTTTTATCACAGGGTGGGGTGGGGTGGGGTTTTTTTTGTTTTTGTTTGTTTGTTTCTACTACAATCACACTGAAAATTGTTATCATCACTGATCTTACAGACAATTTTTTTCCTAAATTGCATACTTATCAATTATATCTTCTGTTATGCTAATCTTAATTAGGGGGGGACTTTTGCCATCAGTAGCATACTTGCACAATGAATCAGTGCGGGCCCGGTGGAACAGCTTCAGTAGAGATTCAATAGTTTTGAAATTTAACTATTGTTTCTTATTAACGATTTTAATTCCTACCACACCCCCCATCGCCTTTTCAAACTGCTGTGAGAAATAAAGGTTGTTTCAACATTCTATTATTCTTACAGCTAAATAACAAAAATGTTTTTAAATGAAAATAATCCCAAATGACATTCCTCATGAACATTTTTGTATATTTGGCTTTGGGTTGGACTATCAGAACTTTTATAGGTGAACCTAATTTGACCTTTTCTAAACTATTCAAAGATAAATAACATGCCCAGAGAACTAAATGTCAAAATTCATAACTTGTGTTTGTTCAATGAAACTCTCCAACGAGGCCCACTTCCATGCCTTTCTGTGAGTCTTATCTCTCGATCGATTGTTAGGTGTCGTCTTTGTCTCATGATGTCCAAATGTGAACAACAGGAAGAAAGGACTACTTCATTGTCAACTCTAATTTAACCAGTAAATGTATTCGTCCATTCAAGGATCAAACAACTTTTGTTTTACCCTTGTGTTCTAGTAATATGGTGTTATTGTTGAGGTTCATCTATGAGCCTCAAATACATGCAGCAGCTATACAGTATGAGTCAAGGCAAAGATCACATCTTCTGATTCGTCTCATGTTGTTGATAGATTGACCTCATTTTGGCAAGGCAGGAATTTTCCTATCCTCCAAGTGGCTATCACGTTTATAACAATAGATTTACATCATAAGCGTGGGAATTTTGTGTGTGTGTGTGTGTGTGTGTGTGTGTGTGTGTGTGTGTGTGTGCGTGCGCTGGGGGGGGCCCTGTTTTGGAGGACATTTCTCATCCCTAAAATATTCGTTTTTGATTTCAGTGCCATCAGTGTCAGGCTAAAGGTGCACACACACACTCACACACACACAGAAGACCATAGGTGGCGAAAGTACTCAAACTCTGTAATGAAAAAATTGGAAATACTGATTCGACTTACCTGAATTAAAAGCAAGAAAATACCGACTCTTAAATGTATAAATAAATAAATTCTACTGTCAAAAAAGCTGAATTAACTTCATTACTTCCCACCACCGACACTGCGACAAAATGCCATCAGTTCTCCAATCAGTAAATATGACACAATAAATGAAGCAATGCTCCCACCAAATGTCAATTTCTTCCTTTCAGCTTCTTTTATTTTAAATGTCTTATTTTTTTTTGAAGCCGACACTGGCATGATTTGAACTCCCAGTGATCTGCCTTGTTTTGTTTTCCTGCCTCCATCCTTTCCAAGTTGCCCCAGGGCCCCAACTGAGGCCCCTCTTGTTTTACATCCGTCCCAATAATGAACTGGGGCACTATCCCGCACCATCATGGTGCGTTGGGGTCATCTATAGGACAGTGACCCTTCAAAGACCAATTGAATGAACCTGCAGTTATACTTCCCTTCCTTGCCCTCTAAAGAGATGCACAATCACAAATACTACCGTAGAACATGAGGATGGCGACTCCAAGTGGATAAAGATCAAATCTGCACTTCATGTGCACAAATTATAGTGTTTATTAATCCCAAATCTGTTCTAATCGGATTACTCGATGAATCAATGGTGTCATCGCTAGTATACTCCAGTCAAAAAATATTTTAGAGCTGCAGCACAGACCATAGAGATCAACGGGTCAGATATCTCTCCCTCCCTCCCGGTCTCTCTCTCTTTGAATGGCTGAGTATCACGGGTTGTATCTTCTCCTTGCTGTCTCTTTTCTAATTCTCGTGCATATCTTGAGGATTGGGACACTAAATGTCAATGGTGACAGAGACCAGTGCAAAAGGGTGCTCATTATAGAATTATTTACTCGGAAAAAAAAAACCTAGATGTCATTTTCTTCCAAGAAACTCATCGTGATAGAACAAATGAAGTTGGAGTGGGATTGTGGTGGTAAGAAGAACAATTTCAGTGAGGAAGTAGTACTTCTTTTCTCCCCGGGGCTTAATATTAACGACAAATGGTTGGGGCTGAAAATGACCGAAGTGCTTTGTGTTTTCCTAATATGTATGCTTCAAACATTGGTTCAAAGAGAATAGAGTTACAGTATTTAAACTACTACATGAAACAATCCAGCGTTGTTATCAAAAGGATTGTTTTTATTATTGGAAGGGATTGGAACTGTTCAATTGATTTGACATGAAGAGCCACATTCCAGCTGTCTAAACTAGTGACACATTCATAGCCAATCACTTTCTAATCAGAGATATAATTGACATTTGTAATCTACAAAGCGTTTGATCGTGTTGGCCATCCTTTTTTATTTTTCACACTACAAGCGTTTGTGTTCAGTGAAGGGTTTTTGGTCCGAATTGGGTGACTGTACAATGAATGGGGCTTCTTGCCTGGTAAAAGTGGGAGGGTGTTTGAGCCGTCCAATTCCTGTTAAACACGGAATATGCCAGGGTTGCCCGGCTTTGGGACAACTCTATTCTTTTGCTATTGAACCACTCCTACATGGATTAAGAAACAAGATGGAAGGTATCTCCTTACCTCGTGTACATGACAATGCAACTTGAGTCGTATGCTGATGACATCGATTTATGTATAAATGATGTGTTATTTAAAGGCAATCGGAAGTTAAAGGAGGGCTATATTAGCAGCAAACAAACAGTTAATCCAACTCTATTGATATACACAATTTTGGAAATTAGTCTTAAAATTAAAATTGAGTGCTTAAATGAACAAACAATATAAATGTTTTTTTTTGTTATATGAGGGATTGGGGGAGTGCTTTGTTTTGTGCAAGATGATTCTATGAAAATCGTTTTTTGAAGACCTTAGGGATACATGCCTCCCCCCATCTATAGTCACACCAATAAACATATTGTCAGATCAATTCTCTGACGGTCAAAGAAAACCTCATTTATTCATCAGTGAATGTCTGCACTCTACACGTTGTTTTTTTTTGGAAACTGCAGAGAAGGCTGTTTTTGACGCTCTTGCTGGAAGTTTCATTTTCACTTACAGAGAAATCTTCAGAGAAACCACTGAGCGTGTTTGAAAGGAAGTCTTTTGGGCTCACATTGACGACAGCCATCAACATCATCATGACTGTGCCTCAGCTTCAAATGCTTTTACTACTTGCATCTTTAACAGGTCAGTGAACAGAGTACGATTATTACATTATATTTGGTATCATTGAAAACAAATACACAAATATATCACTCACAAAAAAACGGGGGAATTTCCAGATGAACCTAAAATATACCATACCTTTTGTAGGTGACTAACTTCTTCTGAATGTACATGTTCAAATGTTTAATATTTCAAGACTTTTTTTTTTTAATTAACTTACATTTTTCTCAGTCGCTTTGACACGTTTCTCATATCAGAATTTAATTTGCAAACCTGCAAGTGCGTTTCTCAAAACAAAGGGCAAAACATCACGGTTCCTCTGCAAAAGCCATTTTCTTTCCCCAAAATGCTTAGTACATCTCTCATATGTAATTATATCACTGAACATGTCAGCGCCGTCAGAACGACAAGTCTTATTTTCGGATAATCCTGTCAAATCGCTTCGTCGTGTCGTCAGTGTAACAGTGTATTCTCCGGGGATGTTCTGATGTAAACCGCTGCTTAAATTTTGATGACAAATTCAGTCTTCTAAATTGAAAGTTGTACCTTTGCGTATGTGGAAGATTGATTGCAAGAGACTGGGTAAGATTCTCATTTCACTTTTACTCTTTGCAATGTAATTAGTTGGCATCCGTCTCCTTGTGGTGTAGAAAGGAAAAGAGCACTGCAGAAACAAAACAAAAAAGAAACGTGGACATGGGACAATCTCTTTAGGGAAAATGGCTCTGCAAAAAAAACAAAAAAAACAAACCCTTGCAGGATTGACCAGCATGGTTTTGTTGTGTTTCCGTACTGGAAAGTTTTAATTTCCAGTACGGAAACACCAGTGCTGGTCTCAGTAGAAAGACGAGCAGCAAAACCAAAAATGCATCTTTGGTTCAAACGGCCAAACTTTCACTCACTGAGCAGTCTGACCTACCAACTGAGCCACAGCCACTAAGCAAGACCAACTTGCTGGTAGCTGGTGACACCATCAAGACAAGCTCGTCACCAGTTGTTGTTTTTTTTTGGTGTGTGTGTGTGTTTTATTAACAGGGATTACATGCAACGCTGTGGTAGTTGCCGCCTTCCTGATTTCTGTGTTCTTTGCATATTTATCACACACAAAGGTATTTTAATATCACACAAAGACGACGCAAGGAAATAAAAAAAAAAAGCAGTTTCTAAATGGCAAATTAATTTATTAAATTAAAAAACAATGTTCTGTGGCTGAACAGAAAGATTCACAATACTTTTTGTGAGTACTGTACTGTATGTATGCTTTGAACAGTTTTTATGGGTCAAATGTGCTTTCAGCATTTCATTCAGACTGATGCACACACTGAAGTTGTCTCATCAAGTACATGCAGTACTTGGAATTCTAAATGTTTTGTTGTCGTTATGGTATCGTACCTCTGAGATCAAATGCATAGTTGATAAAAGAACAAATGCATGTTTGTGACACTAATGCATTGCATATTGCTGAAATGCTGCGTTTCTTTTTCTTGAAATCACAAGATCCTTTGATGCCCACAAATGAGGATGTGGTTAAAAGAAGAACAAAAAAAATGCCCTTCAACGTGCAAAAAATAAAAAATAAATAAAGTAATTGGGTCATTCAAGAATTGAAGTACAATTTAAGCACCAAGATTTTGGGAAAATGCATGATTTGAAATGTGATTTGAACATCCTCCAATTCTGAAATGACCCCATTGAAAGGTTACACTTACTAATGAGCAAACTTCTAATCCACAGGCCGGTGTGCGGCAAGCCCCCGCCAGGAAATTGATGTCAAGGCAGGTGAGATGGTGGTGCTGCAGTGTCAACGGGCGGGACATCTTGACCATAGACCAGTGATATGGACCAGTGAGAACAAGCCGCAGATGGACCTGAGCAACATGTCGCCCGCTGAGCAGAGACAGTTGGGCCTGCTGTGTTTTGACAGGAGCCTTTTCATTCTCGCTGCTTCAGTAAATCATCAGGGCAACTACTCGTGCTCACAAAGGTAAATTGGAATCACACCAAATGGTTTGAACTCGCACATTACCACAGGCATCCTCCAATCTCTGAACCCTGTACACATGACAGGAATGAAAAGGACCAGTTGTGGTTCAGGCTGACCGTGTACAACACATTGACCAGAGAGCTGGAGAACAGAACTCGGTACCCGATGAGATGTTACACGCAAGAGTCCTGCAAAATGAAATGTCCCGATGTCAACATCCCGCCTTCAAATTCTCCCAACTTTACCAGCCGTGACATTACATGGCACAAGGTATTTGAAATCATTACTTTGTTCTGCATCAATATTTTCCAGAATTTGAATGAATGATTTAAGATTGAAATATTCTAATTGATCCTCTAGGAGGGTGAGTCAGCACAGGAGGTTAACGGCTACTTTCCAAGTGCGGAAGACACAGACCGTGGTGTCTACACCTGCACCAGGTCTTATCTTTTTGATGGTCAAATGTATAACATGAGTTATACGGTGGTGTTGGACGTCCAGCCTAATCAGAGTAAGACTCCAAAAGCTCCCTTCCTGATTGTGGCCGGGTGGTGTTTTTTTTTTTGTGGTGGTGGGTGGGGGGGTTCAAATTTTGAAATCTTAAACATTCTGGATGAGCAAGCAAATTTTAATACTTCACAAAGACACCCAAAGGCTTCTCTGGCCGAGGCCTGATTCATGCCAGATTTGTTTGCACCTGTCAGAAAAATTGAAGTAGTATAGAAAATCACAAAGAAAAATCATCATCATTTCACAATTCAAGAACAATGACAAACCACAAAGTCCTTCAAATTCATTTCAATCTGGAAAAGGTTAAAACGCTTTCTTCAAAATTTTGGGACTCCAAAATCTAAAAGGAGCAAACAGGGAACAGTGGTGAATCTTTCCAAAAATTACTCCCAAGAGTGTAATAACTCGCGCACAAGGTCACAAAAGAACCGAGAACAACATCCAAAGATACACACACACACACACACACATTCATTTGCCAAAAAACATGATGATCATCAAAGTAAGATTCTTTTGACTGATAAAACCAAAACTGAACTTTCCAGAAGGTGTGCATCCCATGATATGGGGGCAGTGTAATGTTCCGGGGCTGCTTTTCTACTCCAGGACTTACATGACTTGTTCTCATTAATGAAACAATGAATTCTGCGATTGTGGCCAAAATGAATCCACCAGAAGCACCTCTTCAGCAGTTCATCCAGGAATCAGGACGTGAACAAATACATTTTCACGGCACTGTAGGAACTGATGTGACACATATTGAACTCTCTCTTTTTGTATTTTCATAGGAAACTCGGACAAACATGCTGTGATCTCATACCCGCCGGCAAATGAAACTATTTATGTGGACGTGGGTGAGCATCACTCTTGTATTTCTTCCCCACATTTTCTACTGCTTCTCCTGTTCAGAGCCACAGGGAGCTGGTGTCGATCCCAATAAACTTTGGGAAAACAGCCAACAGAAAATGTCAGTCGCAGAGCACACAGAAAGAGTCGACCAACCACACTCACGATCACAGCTGAAAACTCTTTGAGCTAATCAATCCCACACTGGCTGCATCCGCGCTGGATGTGTGAACCACTACACTGTGTGCCCTTCGCTCTTGTCTTCAAACTTTTTTTTAATTTCTTAACCTGCTTTTTCAGGTTCACCAGCTGTGATTAAATGCGAAGCTGTGCTTTACTCGGCCTGGAGTTCTTTGTTTTGGCTTAAGGGGAACGCATTTGTGGAAAGAAATGACTCCTTCCCAGTATTCTCCAATTCTACACGGTAAACAATTCACATGCACAACTCATGAACAAATCTCAACTTGCTCCCTAATCGTACTGTTCTGATCTCATTTTACAGGGAAGATATGACCGAAGGAGTGAAAAACACAGTAAATCTGGTGTTCAAAAGAGTAACAAAGGATGATCTAGCAAATGATTACACTTGTAAAATGCAAGTCTCTGGCTACCCGAGCTTTGTCACTATCACCTTGGCCAAAAATGGTAAGGTTGATCAATGGATGTAAGGTTAAATACCTCATCATGTCAAACCTCCACGCGGGATTTATACAAAACTTGAAAACTGTTGCAGCTGACAGTGTATGCTCAAGTCTAATTTTAACTATTGCATTGCGTGGACAAAAATCCTGATTTCTCCTTTGAGATATAAGTCATTTGTTTTCACTATGACAGGAAAGCGGATTGCGAGGAATCGTGATAAAGTAATCATTTAAAATGTGCTGCTGTATAAATATTTTTTAGTATTATTTGGATGGCAAGGCATCTTAATTTATCCAGTATAGCACATTCACTCGGGGGTGTCTTCACTTCTGCTTATTCCATTTGTGTGCAGCATAACAGCTAAATGCTGCTTCACCATGTTTGCTTGAACTCTGGACTCCACTCGTTGACCCAAGTCTTCAGATCTTTGGCCTTAATAATCAATCAGCATTTCTTTAATGTCTTCAGCACCCAACCCATTCAGTTATTTATCGACCAGTAGCAGAGGTTTTAAAACTATTCTGCAGCTGACTGGGAGCATGATTGATGACAGTGATGACGTCTCATGGCCATATCCAGTGTTCTCAATGTACAATTGACTAGAATGAGCTTGATAATTGTGAAACCTTTATACACCAAGTTCCGCCTTAAACGATATATATAGTTTTCCACTTTCATGACCAACATTAAAATGCAAAAAAATTGTGTGCCCCAGACCAGAACTACGTCCATGGAAACAGACAACAGAACAAAACAACTTATAACAACTATATGCTATTTATCCCGCTCATGCTGCTCATATTCGACTTAAATATATATTTTAAATATTATTTATTTTGTAAGGAAATGCGGTTGAGATCATGGATGGATGGATCAATGATTTCCTAAAATTTTTATCTTTGGTGCTCTCCACTGACCTGCCACCGCTGTTTAATATTATTATCGGTCTACTCTATATCATTTTCTGTATTGGGTGTTTTATTTCTCCTTTCAGTTCGGCCTTTCCACATGTCTGTGGTACTCTGCCCGGTGATTATTGTGGTAGTAATGGCTACGACTGTCATTGTCTATGTCAAATTCAAAATTGAAATCATTCTCTTCCTACGAGACACTCTGGGCTGCCACAGGAGAACCGCAGGTGAGAGTCCTGTTGTCTTTATTTTATTTTACCGTTTGTGCACGAGAGGAATATTATAAATATAGATGAGTTGAGTGTCTATGTAAATAAATAGCATAGCAAAAGGCCTCTATATTATAGACGCTTTTCGCTTGTGGGATTGCGGAGCCAGCCCGGCCAAACTGAACATTGCTTCTGCTGAGGCAAATGGAAACTGACTTCCGGACAGCTTTGAGGAAATTCCGGTCCACCATGCGACGTCTCAGGAGGGGGAAGCCATGCAATATTTACACTGTGTAGAGTGAGAATAGGGGGCTGCTGATCTTGACTTAGGACATTGTGAGTCGGTGGGCAGAAAACTTTGAAGATCTCAACTCCACTGACTCACCTTATTTAGAGGAAGCAGAGTCTGTGGACTCTGAGGTGGGTTCTCCTATCTCTGGGGTTGAATTCACAGAGGTAGTTAAAAAGCTCCTCGCTGGCAAAGCCCCAGGGTTGGGTGAGATCCGCCCGGAGTTCCTCAAGGCTCTGGATGTTGTGGAGCTGCCTCTGCAACATCACGTGGTCATCAGGGACAGTGCCTCTGGATTGGCAGACCGGGTGGTGGTCCTTCTTTTCAAGAAGGGGGACCGGAGGGTGTGTTCCAACTACAGAAGGATCACACTCCTCAGCCTCCCTGGTAAGGTCTATTCAGGTGTGCTGGAGAGGAGGGTCCATCGAGAAGTCGAAATTCCAATTCAGGAGGAGCAGTGTGGTTTTCTTCCCAGCCGTGGCGCAGTGGACTAGCTCTATACCCTTGCAGGGTCCTCGAGGGTGTGTGAGAGTTCGCCCAACCTGTCTACATGTGTTTTGTGGACTTGGAGAAGGCGTTCGACTGCGTCCCTCAGGAGTTCTGTAGGGGGTGCCTCGGGAGCATGGGGTACTATAACCCCTGATACCTGTTTGGTCCCTATACCACCGTTGTCAGAGTTGGTTTCGCATTGCTGGCAGTAAGTCGGATTCCTTTCCAGTGAGGTTTGGGCTCCGCCAAGGCTGCCCTTTATCACCAATTCTGTTCATAACCTTTACGGACACAATTTCTAGGCATTGGGGCGGTCTGGTGTGGTCACCAGTATTGCATATCTGCTCTTTGCAGATGATGTGGTGCTGTTGGCATCTTCAAGATGGGATCAACAATTCCCACTGTGAGAAGCAGATGAAAATCAGCACCTCCAAATCTGAAACTATGGTCCTCAGTCAGAAAAGTGTGGAGTGCCCTCTTCAGGTCAGGAATGAGATCTTGCCCCAAGTGGAGAAGTTGAAGTGTCTTGGGGTCTTGTTCACAAAGGAGGGCTGGGGGGGCGGAAGATAGACAGGCAGATCGGTGCAGCATCTGCGGTGATGCAGACTTTTTTTTGTATTGGTCTGTCATGGTGAAGAAGGAGCTGAGGCAAAGGGCGAACCTCTCTTTACCGGTCGATCTATGTTCCGAAAGAACGAGATCCCGGATACAAGTGGCCGAAGTGAGTTTCCTCCGCGGGGTGTCCGAGCTTTTCCTGAAAGATCAGGTGAGAATCTTGGTCATCCGGGAGGGGCTCCAAGTCAAGCCGCTTCTCTTCCACATTGAGAGGAGCTAGATGAGATGCCTGCTGTATGCTTCCCTGGTGAGGACGGCTGGAGAAACTGTCTCCCGGCTGGTCTGGGAATGCCTTGAGATCCCCTGGAAAGAGCTGAACGAAGTGGCTCGGGTAAGGGAAGGTTGGGCTTCCCTGCTAAAGCCATTGGTCCTGCGACCCGACCCCAGATAAGCGGTGGTGAATGGATGGATGGATAAAGACTTTAAGTCTAAGAGTCAACTTGAGCGACTGCAAGTGGCAATAAACCGTTACTTGAAGCCTCTTTTTTGAAGGATATTTCTACAAAGTTGCTGATTCTTGTGAAGTGAAGGGAGTTCACTGCCACCATACAGCGCTCGACTCTCAAGTTATTAAAGAAAATAATCCGAACGTTGGCTTGTATGTGGAAAAACTCATGTTGAGTTACTCATAACTCAATGGACCACTGTGATACAATGTTGTTGTTGTTTTTTTCTTTTTTTACTGTTAGATGGGAAGACCTATGATGTGTTTCTGATGTGTTACAAGAGCGACAAAGTCCCAGGACTGAAACAATGTGATGTAAGGTGGCTGGAAAATGTTCTAGAAGACAATTTGGGTTATAAACTATGCCTCTTTGATCGGGATGTACATCCAGGAAAAGGTATTCTATTTCATTTTCATAATTTGAGTCAAATACCTATCAGCTAATGTACAATTTTGCTGGTCTGTCGCAGCTGTGCCTGAGGCATTGCTAGACTGCATCGAACGAAGCCAATCAGTGGTCCTGGTGCCTTCCACTGCGGCTCAGAGTCTGGAGACTGGTTTGTTGAGTGCCATCCATGCAGCCCTAGTGGAACGCAAGACAAGCTTAGTTGTCATCAAACCTGAGTGTGCAGAAGGACCAAAATGGGATTCCATGCAAGAGGCTTTCCAGCTCCTTGAGAAGATGGGCAACTGTGTCACATGGAAGGGCTTAAGTTCTCTGCCGCCTTCCTCCGCCTTCTGGAAGGAGCTCCGCTATCACCTACCGGCAGCATGCACTGGAAACAAAGCTTTTCCTTTAGAAGCTCTTCCTTGTTAAATTTTCCTCAAGAAACTCAAGTACACTTGCACACAATCCGATAAGATCCTGAGATCACGCTCAGTTTTCTTTGCAATGTCTGGTGTTGTTTTCATCGTACCGTGAAGTAACTGCAGATGACAGTGGTTGCTTTCGCGTACCTTGGGTAGTTCTCGGAAGGTATGGTCTAGGAGTGGGACATGAAAGCCAAAGAATAAACCTGTTCAAAACTGTGTCAAAATTATATGCTTTAAATCAAACCTTTATGCAGTGTGCTATGAATCAATAAAGATGGTTCCGTCAGCCATTTGTTCACAAGAAACTGTTGAATGTTGTGGTCCATTGGTTCATATTGGAACACTTGGTCCCTGAGCATCAAGCACTGAGCATGCAAGTCAGAAAAATATTTTTAATTCATGATATTTACATTTGAACAGCTTCACTACCGTCATACAAAGATATTCAGTAGAAAAATTGGTCAACATTACCAATTATACACATAGAATTACCTCTGAATGGTATTGCATTGACATTCTGACAGTTTACTGGTAACAATTGCTTTTAAAGTCCTGCCATCTCTTGTGAAAATCTGTGCGTAGTTGACAACCCCAACCATCCCCCAAAAGTTTATGATTGCATATAGAACCCACAAGATGGTGGCAAGGCACCACTTTTGTGGAAATGAAACTCCTCAACCCACTTCAACATAGTTCCAAAACCCCTGCTTTTGTCTTTAATCGGTGTTCACATGTGACCTGTGGGCCACCGATTGCCCATCCCTACTCTAAGACAATGAGCAAATATTAGCTTCATCATAGAAATTTAGCTGGACAAGAATTATAGATGACATTTCCACCTTGAGAAGCACCGGCTACGAATTATTCACAAAATCAATTCCTCAAACCCACGTTATCACACAATTAAAGAATGAGGTTATTTTTTCCTCCACAGGGCGCCCCGTTAAAAAAAGCAAATACGGAAACTTGTAACCCGCCTCACCTTCACACCAGAAATGCTCAGTGTGTTGCCGTCCACATGGTCCGTAGCTACGTTAACACACGAAGCAGCAGCAAATGCAATAAGAGAAGTAAACATTGCTCAGTGTTGCCTGGCATGTTTTGCCATAACCTGGTACTACATCCAAACAGTTTACATTGTATTGACCTTTGAACTAACAAATGTGTCATTTTAATTACATCCAATATATTCAGTTTGTGCTTTATAAGAAGTGACCTACATTACAACGATGAAATTTGTGGTACAGCTTTCAACAAACACGAACACCGAGGCAATTTCCATGATCTCATTGTTGACGCAACAACACAGGAAGCGACAGCGTACTTCAGCTTCCACCTACTTCAGTATCTTCATCCTCTGCTCATCCAAAGTGCTGCTCTACTACTCAAGAAACAGAAAGCACGTGCTGGTTTGAGAGAAAGTGCTGACAATGTCATGAGGTGATCATATCAACGTGATGCAAACTGGATATGTTTTGCTGTTTTGGGTATTTCCCATTTTCTTGGAAGGATGCTGCGTGAAAAGCAATCAACATTACAAAACAGGTATTGTTTGGGAACCAAAAGAATATGTTTGTTGTTTAAACCAAAGATATTTTCTCTGTTAATGTCTCCAGGTCCTCGCATGACGATGCCGCAGCAGCACTATCGAGTTGTGGAGGGTGAAATGTTTCTGATGCCGTGCACCAACAACAAGGTGACATGGTACAAGATTAGAGTAGACAGAAAAGAAGACGGAGGCTTTTATTTTGACTGTGGGAGCGAGTTCCTCATCGAAGCCAAACATTCGGGAAATTACACTTTGCTTACTGGGTAATGCTGCTTATTTTCTGTGCGGTTGGATTAGAGTGGTGGTTCTCAAACCTTTTATGCCAACTGTTTTATACCACATTAAAAAAAACACTTGATAGTGATTTTACATTTTTTCAAATGTATTTACTGTGTATTTGAAAACAAACAATCCTAAAAGTAAAAGTGCAAATGTATGTGAAGTTCAACCTGTTGTAACATGACGCCTTTTATCAGTGATTCTTTCGCATTCTGCTGGAGGTAGTCCACGTACCGCTTGGGGTAACGTGTATTCCACTTTTCAGAGTCACTTTATTAGTGGAAATGCATACAGCAAAGAAAGTTGAAAAGCACATTTGTCACATCAGACACACATTTGTATTTCTCGATACACATTTGTGACCTCAGTCATGCATTTATAGATTTTTGTTCCGCCTTTGTGACTTTAGTCACGCATTTGTAGGTTCTTAGTTTCACATGTGTGACTGTGGTTGTAGATACAGATTCTTTTGACATTTTTTTCCACTGTTTAATGAGAACACTTTAAAATTTAAATAACTTTAAATAGTCACTCACGGTATATTGGTGTTTGTATTCAAACATTTAATCACAGTACAGTTCAGATCAACCTTTAAGTTAAATACATGTGCATTTAATCATCTTGAGCTTTTTCTCCCCAAAGAGTGTGCTTTGTGTTTTTCTCACAATTTCCTACTGAATTTCCCATGAAATACATGTTTGGGATGTCTTTGCTGTCGAACGGCAGCAAAATGTTCCTCTACCTCCAGGTGCTGAACAAACAGCGCCTGCCATGTTACATAGCTGAGGAGGGGGGTGTCACGCTGCTTGCTGGTGCAGGAGGAACGATCCCCTGCCCCGGTTTCAACTGTACAGAGAGCACAGGTGTCACATGGTACAAGGTGAGACATAGGCAGACATATGCTGCATCCTAAAATCTTAATGACACTAGAAGAACTTGGGTATGCTTTTACTCAGGGTGACAGAAGGATGTCAAAAAAGCATCGTGACCTCTGCGTGAAGAATGGCCAGTTACATCTCTGCACAGTTAGCCACTACGACACAGGGCAATATTTTTGTGATCAACACTTTGAAGAACAAGGAGTTGTATGGACCTTCAGGAGGCCTGTTACCGTAACAGCCATACGTAAGTGACCCCTTGTGTGTGTGTGTGTGTGTGTGTGTGTGTGTGTGTGTGTGATAAAACATTTAAAATTAGTGTACACTTTACATTTTCATTTTTAGTGGTTATACCCTGTTAGCTTCACAGTGTCCCCCTGTCATTAAGGCGGATAGAGACTGAGCCCTTAGCTGAAACTTTGAGCCCTAAAAATTTTACAATTTATACTGTCATTGCCACAAAATGGTCATCAAGCACTACTTTAGTCTAAATTAAACTCCTCAAGTCACTTCAACATGTTGCCCCGGCACCAATATGTCACAAGATGGTGGCAAAGCACTACGTTTGCCTAAATGTAGCTCATCGACTCACTTTGACATAGTTCCTTGGTACCATGAGGCCATAATATGGTGGCAAAGCACCACTTTTGTCTAAATTAAGCGCCTTGACTCACTCCAATATAGTTCCTTGGCCCCAAAATGGCACAAATTGGCATAAAAAACACATTTGTCTGAAGGAAACTTCTCAACTGACTTCAACATAATCATCATGGGCACCAAGATGAGTGGAAAGCACTACTTTTATTCAAATGAAACTTCTCAACTCACTAAAACATAGTTCCTTGGCACCAAGATTCCACAAGATGGTGCCTAGGTAATACTTAAATTGCTTTGGCCACAAAAATATCGATTGATATTCTCACTGACTGACAGAGGAGGGGTTAAACAATGTGATTATCTGAATTTGCTTGGAATGTGTGGTTGTGTACTGTACTTGTTTTTTCCCATCCATATCCAGTCATTGTGATGCGGTAACATTCGAACTTTATCTATTTGCTTTCTTTAAAAACAAAAAATCAATGAGCACATGTCCTTTCATCAGCCTTTAAAGAAGTGAGTGATCCTCCAAGGATCACATTACCGGACAACAGCACAGCACAGGAAGTGGAGTTCGGTAAGCACTGTACATCCAAAATGAAATCATCTTACTTTGTGGCATTAAAACCAGTGGAGGGCTGTGCTTTTGCTACCTGGGCCTTCAGGGGGACTTTCCTGACTTAATCCAACTCTTGATACTGTAATATTACGGAGTGCTTCATTTTCACTGTTAAACTGAGTTGTTACATGACATGTGAAGCCCTAATGATTGTTATTTATCATCTCCTCCCGGTTTTAGGAGAGCCCCACACTCTGACATGTCTGGTACATTTTCCTTTTGAACTCGAATTTTCACCACGAGTGCAGTGGTACGTAAACTACGGAGGCAATGTGGAGAACAGAACTCTGCTACGCACAGAGAGCCAGCAGTGAGTCATTGTCACATATTTGGTAATTGCTGATAACGGACGGAATGTTTTCATTTTGAAACATGAATGAATTTGCATTCTCTCTGATCCAGACAGGAAAAGGTGACATTTAAAGAGTTCATGGTCTCACACACCGCTATCATACGGGAGGTGACGGCTCTTCATCTCAATCACACGTACACTTGCATGGCCTCAAACTCTGTTGGCAACAGGAGCGCCACGGTCAAGCTCGAGAGGAAAAATAAAAGTAGGCTTATTTTCTTTTTTTGTCACATTATTGTAGTACAAAACACAAATTCTTACTACATTTATTGTCAGTGGCTAGCCGTGATCACAATCACACTTGGGGACAATTTAGAGTGTTCCGATAAGTGTTCCATTAACCTGCCATGCATGTTTTTGAAATGTGGGAGGAAACCGGAGTACCCGGAGAAATCCCACGCAGGCACAGGGAGAACATGCAAACCCCGCACATGAAGGCCGGAGCCAGAATCGAACCCTGCACCTCTGCGCTGTGAGGCCGACGTGCTATCCAGTCGATTACCGTGCCACCCAGCTGTTATCCAATTCCTTGAACTGCACACAATAACATGTTCCGCCTACAGCAAGCGATTACCACCCAAGTCTAAGTCCAAATCAAGTCTTTTTTGTGAGTTTTTGTGAAGTTAAACGGTGAGACGGGCGGGGGCGCCGGTCGTCGGTGGGACGGGCCGGGGTATGGCGCGCCGGTCGACGACTGGTCGTCGACTCCCCCGCCACGAACACCCAGCGCCCGACCCCGCGGCCCCACCCCGCGAGGCCGTCGGTGGCGGCGCACCCCGGCCCCCCGAGTCCGGAGCGAGATGCCGAAGGGGCGGAGGAGGACGGCGGAGGCGGCGGCGACGTCGAAGGCGGCCGCGGGGGCGGGCGTGACGGTGGACGGGCCGGGGGTACGGCGCGCCGGTCGTTGGCCGGTCGTCTACTCCCCCGCCACGAACACCCAGCGCCCGACCCCGCGGCCCCACCCCGCGAGGCCGTCGGCGGCGGCGCACCCCGGCCCCCCGAGGCCGGAGCGAGATGCCGAAGGGGCGGAGGAGGACGGCGGCGGCGACGTCGAAGGCGGCCGCGGGGAGAGGCGGGGGGCAGGCGTGACGGTGGGACGGGCCGGGGGTACGGCGCGCCGGTCGACGACCGGTCGTCGACTCCCCCGCCACGAACACCCAGGGCCCGACCCCGCGGCCCCACCCCGCGAGGCCGTCGGCGGCGGCGCACCCCGGCCCCCCGAGTCCGGAGCGAGATGCCGAAGGGGCGGAGGAGGACGGCGGAGGCGGCGGCGACGTCGAAGGCGGCAGCGGGGAGAGGCGGGGGGCGGGCGTGACGGTGGGATGGGCGGGGGTACGGCGCGCCGGTCGTCTACTCCCCCGCCACGAACACCCAGCGCCCGCCCCCACGGCACGACCCCGTGAGGCCGTCGGGGACGGCGACGTTCGAAGGCGGCCGCGGGGAGAGGCGGGGGGCAGGCGTGACGGTGGGACGGGCCGGGGTACGGCGCGCCGGTCGACGACTGGTCGTCGACTCCCCGCCACGAACACCCAGCGCCCGACCCCGCGGCCCCACCCCGCGAGGCCGTCGGTGGCGGCGCACCCCGGCCCCCCGAGTCCGGAGCGAGATGCCGAAGGGGCGGAGGAGGACGGCGGAGGCGGCGGCGACGTCGAAGGCGGCCGCGGGGGGCGGGCGTGACGGTGGGACGGGCCGGGGTACGGCGCGCCGGTCGTTGGCCGGTCGTCTACTCCCCCGCCACGAACACCCAACGCCCGCCCCCGCGGCCCACCCCGGCGCGCCCCGGCTCCCCGAGCCCGGAGCGAGATGCCGAAGGGGCGGAGGAGGACGGCGGCGGCGACGTCGAAGGCGGCCGCGGGGAGAGGCGGGGGGCAGGCGTGACGGTGGGACGGGCCGGGGGTACGGCGCGCCGGTCGACGACTGGTCGTCGACTCCCCCGCCACGAACACCCAGGGCCCGACCCCGCGGCCCCACCCCGCGAGGCCGTCGGCGGCGGCGCACCCCGGCCCCCCGAGTCCGGAGCGAGATGCCGAAGGGGCGGAGGAGGACGGCGGAGGCGGCGGCGACGTCGAAGGCGGCAGCGGGGAGAGGCGGGGGGCGGGCGTGACGGTGGGATGGGCGGGGGTACGGCGCGCCGGTCGTCTACTCCCCCGCCACGAACACCCAGCGCCCGCCCCCACGGCACGACCCCGTGAGGCCGTCGGGGACGGCGACGTTCGAAGGCGGCCGCGGGGAGAGGCGGGGGGCAGGCGTGACGGTGGGACGGGCCGGGGGTACGGCGCGCCGGTCGACGACTGGTCGTCGACTCCCCCGCCACGAACACCCAGCGCCCGACCCCGCGGCCCCACCCCGCGAGGCCGTCGGTGGCGGCGCACCCCGGCCCCCCGAGTCCGGAGCGAGATGCCGAAGGGGCGGAGGAGGACGGCGGAGGCGGCGGCGACGTCGAAGGCGGCCGCGGGGGGCGGGCGTGACGGTGGGACGGGCCGGGGGTACGGCGCGCCGGTCGTTGGCCGGTCGTCTACTCCCCCGCCACGAACACCCAGCGCCCGACCCCGCGGCCCCACCCCGCGAGGCCGTCGGCGGCGGCGCACCCCGGCCCCCCGAGTCCGGAGCGAGATGCCGAAGGGGCGGAGGAGGACGGCGGCGGCGACGTCGAAGGCGGCCGCGGGGAGAGGCGGGGGGCAGGCGTGACGGTGGGACGGGCCGGGGGTACGGCGCGCCGGTCGACGACCGGTCGTCGACTCCCCCGCCACGAACACCCAGCGCCCGACCCCGCGGCCCCACCCCGCGAGGCCGTCGGCGGCGGCGCACCCCGGCCCCCCGAGTCCGGAGCGAGATGCCGAAGGGGCGGAGGAGGACGGCGGAGGCGGCGGCGACGTCGAAGGCGGAGCGGGGAGAGGCGTGACGGTGGGATGGGCGGGGTACGGCGCGCCGGTCGTCTACTCCCCGCCACGAACACCCAGCGCCCGCCCCCACGGCACGACCCCGTGAGGGCGGCGGCGACGTTCGAAGGCGGCCGCGGGGAGAGGCGGGGGGCAGGCGTGACGGTGGGACGGGCCGGGGGTACGGCGCGCCGGTCGACGACCGGTCGTCGACTCCCCCGCCACGAACACCCAGCGCCCGACCCCGCGGCCCCACCCCGCGAGGCCGTCGGCGGCGGCGCACCACGGCCCCCCGAGACCGGAGCGAGATGCCGAAGGGGCGGAGGAGGACGGCGGAGGCGGCGGCGACGTCGAAGGCGGCCGCGGGGAGAGGCGGGGGGCGGGCGTGACGGTGGGATGGGCGGGGGTACGGCGCGCCGGTCGCCTACTCCCCCGCCACGAACACCCAGCGCCCGCCCCCGCGGTCCGACCCCGCGCGGCCGGCGGCGCCGGTGCACCCTGGCGCACCCCTGCCCCCCGAGTCCGGAGCGGGAGGAAAACCGAAATAGTCGACGGCGGGGGGCGTTGCGGGGGTATGGGGACGGTGTCGGCCGCCGTCCCCCGTCCACCACCGGTCAGGCGCCCGTCGGCGTTCCCCCGACCGCCCACCCCGCTGACCCGCGCGTCCGCGCGCTCGTCGATGTCAACCGTCGGCCTCGTCTACGCTACCCTAGTCCAGGCCGGGCCGCGGCCGGCGTCGGGGACCACTCCCCCGCCGGTACCATCGCGACCCGGCCGACCTCGGAACCTAACACCTAACAGCGATGGCTGTTCGAAAGTGCTCTATAAATACAGTTGAGTTGAGTTAAAAGTTATCAAAACGGTCACTTGAGTCCACTGGAGTCCAAGTCACTATGACTCCAGTCCCCTAGTCTCGGTTTGTTTACTTGTGGTGCCATCATCAGGGAAGGTTCAGCTTTAGCCCCCAACAAGTATGTGTGATGTCAAGGTGTAATGTCATTTAAAAAGTCTTACATAATATTTAATGCACACATTTCCATAGTGTATAAATCACATACTGAACTAATAATTGTATAAAATAATTTAATAATAATAATATCGAAAATACAGAGAAAGAGCTCAAAGAGGCACCTGTCGTTGTTTAGTGTTCATTTCGCGTCGAGCTCGCCCGTCTTGCACGTTTCGCAGATTATCTGCGCTTGTTGTCATGTGTGAATCAGCAGCTTGTTTACAATAGTCTTATTAACTCGTTGATTTGGGTTTATTTATTGTGATTTACGTTTTATGCTTAACCATACATGCTGGACATTGTTACAGCTGCCGTTGAGTATGTTTTCTCATTCCTGTTCCTTTTCGAAGCTTGAAGAGCTTTTGGTTGGGGCTTATTATTTTTCTCTCACTGTGGATCATGACAGAAAGTCCAGGGTTTGTAGATTAAGTCGAGCTTGATCCTGCTACCCCTAAAGCCAAATATTATTTTCTTTCTCCAGTATTACACTGTTCGTAGACAACCTACAATATAACCAGTATGTTTTCCTTCCAGAGAAATGGCCATCACTAGTTGGTTATCCAATTGCATCACTGCTGTTGGTCGCTGGAGTGGGCATTGTTTTGCATGTGAAATGGTTGGAACTCCAACTAATCTACAAATCACGCTTTCAAAGTGGAATGAGAACTGATGAAGGTGAGAATGCATTGCGTACACACAAACGCGCACACATGCTGTGGTAGACGTATCAGTATATGTCCAACGGCAAACCAACAATGCATGCAGACATTCATCTTCACAGGATGTGGTTTCAGAACAAGTCAAAATTCGACCACACCCGGAAACTTGAGTTCTCATAACGGTCCAAAGTAGATCACGTCACCTCGATAGAACATAATAATAGAATATGTGAGTAGCAGTACTGTACTTGCTTTTTCCAAATAAATCCCACATTGATATTTAATTTAAAAGTGATAAAAATATATACAGTAAGTACCCGGTATACAGATACAGTATCCTATATATAATTCTTTGACACCGATATTTGGTTGACGCCAAAATACACAAAAATGAAAGTGTTTTATACAAGTGCTACAAAATTTGGATCCTGTACACTAAATTTGACCTGTGTCAGTTAAAATGGATTTTAGATTTACCAATGGCGGAAATCTTAAACCTACTTATGCAGTAAGGGAGTGCCGGAAAAAAGTCATACACATATTGCTAGCACTGGGCTTAATTTTTTTTTTTAAAACAAATTATAAGTGTTGAAAATGGCTTGCTCACTTTAGACGAGACAATGTTAAATGGTGAACACAAACAAAGTTTTTTCAAGTGGTCATTTTGGAGGTGCAAGAGTTTTAGCAAACACTTGCACATGTTGGTCTTTGAAGGGTCACGTGTAACTTGCAAAAGAGTCCAATTCATTTGCATATTTTTATGAGAAAGCGTTCTCCTGGGATTTGGAATGGGCCCTGAGAACTGTCTGCGTGCAGAGCACGTGCGCCAGCAAAAACATGCACCCTTGCCTTTCAAGAATCAAGGAGGAATCTTGAGTGAAAGACTAAAACAGCCAAAGAATGATCAGACTGTACATGCAAAATATAAATATGTAAGAGTTAAAACAACTGTTTTCTGAGTTAGGCAGAAGCTGTGAATTGAAATGTATTTAAAATCCCTCATTTTATTTCTTTTCCCCCCATCTCTATCAGATGAGAAAGAGTTTGATGTGTTCTTGTCTTATGTGTGGACCACTCCGCATGAGCAAGCAGGTTTGACGCTCTCGTCGCGATCAGGACCAGAATCGGACGGTATGTGGGGCACGTTTTCATGTCAACTGTGGTTGGAGGAGGAAAAACAAAACAAAAACAACGTATCCATTGTGCAGATTATCCATCCACACTTGAGCCATTCAACTTTCAGCATGTTATCGACAATTTGAGGCCACCTGAGATGCTGATTCCCATGGTTTTGGAAGACCTGTGGGGGTATCGCCTCTGTTTACTGGAGAGGGACATGCTTCCTGGTGGAGGTCAGAGGATCAATTCTCACTACACATGCACGCGAGTGGGGTCGTGGTTTCTAATGACATCTATTTTTGTTTGGCAGCCTACACAAACGATGTGGTGCATGCAATCAGAAGAAGTCAAATCCTCATCTGTGTTGTGTCTGCTGACTACTTGTCCAACAGCAATGCTGTGTTTGTTCTGGAATCAGGAATTCAGGCAAGTCAAAACCTGTCACCTGTCACATTAACGGAAAAGTTGAGCTTTTCAGCTATCACCCACTCCTCTTACACAAACCAAAATAAGGCAGACACACACGCCAAATAAGCAATCCAATCCTTTTTCAGTTACCAAAGACATTCCCCATGTCTCCATCCTTGAGCCTCTTCTATTCATCACTTAGACCTTTCTCATTGGCCGTATTTTGAGAAAATTTATTGTTTTCTACTGCATTGCACATGACACCGAGACCTATGTTCCTGTCATTACCCAGCTGGTAATCAGCAACCAGCTGATGAATATTCCTGCCCGGGTGATAACATACATTGGGAGCATTTGTGGTATACATGCTCCGCGACCAAAAAAAATGCATCCATGTACCTGTGGTTGGAGAGCACCGCTCTAACACATCGATACAAATTCCCACACTCACCAGGGAACCTCTTGCTCATCTCACATACACACAAAAATCTCTCTGCAAAGGCTTTTCCTTCTATGACTGTATACATTGAGGGGTGAATATGTCAAATGTGGTCTGCATAATGATTGTAATTTCTTGAATTGAATGGTGAATCATGAATTCAGTCAAATGTATAATGGCAGTGTATGCAGGGAAGAATCAAACCCTGTCATTGTCCAAAAATATCTGAAGCTAACAGTACATTTGATTTTGCGAATCATTTAAGTTTTATTCATCACAGCAAAACCACTCACTCTTTTTTTTTGTCTTTCAAGGTTTTGTTACAGAGCTCTACTCTCAAACTTTTGCTGATACGGACAAGTAGAACTTCCAAATGTTTCGTAGAGCCAGATTCCCCTCTGCCCTCAGTGGTCCGAAGGGCATTGACGGTGCTTCCCAGCCTGGACTGGAATTTGGGACAAAGTGAAAGAGTGAATGGCAAATTCTGGACGTTGCTGAGGAAGGCCTTACCCAAAAACAAAGTAAGACCTGTCACTGGAGTCATATCACATGCCCATTTTGAACACAATGATCACAGAAACCAAGAGTAAGGAATGGGGATGCACTGATTCCACAAGTATTCATCTGCCATACGGGCATCAGTGTCATAGTATCTGAGCAAATTCGAGTACAGATGAACAGCATCGGCAAGCAAAACGCAATGATGAACAGATTGTCTGACATGGAAAAAAAATTGTTAAATTTGAGAGGAAACTTCAACATTTTTATGTGGTGATACTGGTGTTTGCATTTTTTTATTCCAAACAAAAACAACAAAAATATCTTCCGAAGTGTTTATTGGGCTGCTAAAACAATCTTCTACAGTGTGTAGTCAGAGTTCAAGTTACCAATTCTTAAATTCAAATGTTGTATTGTTGATTTCAAAGTTGCAGGTAACAGAACTGAAACAAGACAAAAGCAAAAAAAAAAAGAAAAAAGCACATCTTATTAGTGATTTAAGTTGTTCTTCCTTCAGGTATATCCTCTTTTTTGTATCGTATCAATTAAAGGGTTGATTTCTGGTAATTCTTGTCTATGACTATGGCTTATCGGTAGCATGATTTTTTTTTTGGGGGGGGCAGACATTTGCATGGTTTCACACTTAAAACATGAGATTTCATTTCTTTGTCTGACCAATAAAATGAGAGACGTGTGTAGTTTCATATGTGATAAAACACCAAAATACAATAGAGGAGTTTAAGGAGGGGGTATAAACTGGCACAGCTGGCGATAAAAAAAAAAAAAAAGAACAGATTAGGTCACTAAAACAGAAAAAACTGTCACAGTCATTCTTGAATATGACAAATTCAATTGAGTACTTGGATTGCAAATGTTCAATGTCAGCAACTTTCCATAGGAATTAATGGGAATAAACCAATAATTCGCAAAAATTAAAGGTTGTTTCTTAGGGAATTTATCGTTGGTCAATCTATATTTTAGCAGAACCCTGACTATAACAACCACCTACGGAGAAACCTGGCCTTATGAGTGTTCTCTAGCGAGTTTTTACGAGGTTTTGCACCCACAAGCCATCGCTTGGATTACATTAGAATTAAAATTCTAATGCTAACGTTCCATGGAAAGTCACCGGAAATGTTCTACCGCTTTGCAATTCTACTATGGATAAAACAAGCGCACAAAAAAAAAAAAAAACAACAAACACACAGAATCAAACTTCTATTTACATGTATACACAAAACGGCTCAAAAGTAAAGTACACTTTCGCCAGGTACGCGTACGAAGAAGCAGGAAGAAGCGGGAGATGTGAACTTTTCTTATTGGCCATTAGATGTAATGTGCAGCAAATATTACACGGTTGACTTCATCACATATTGCTGTGTTTCTCATTGCTCAGCACACAGATGCAAGGTCCTAAACGGAGAACATGAAAAGGCATGCTTTGTAGGGCAGCCTCAAAGTGGAGACTCCAATAATTGAAGCCTTTGTAGAGATCCCAGGTGGGATTTAACCATAACGTAAGAAGAAGAAGGAGAAAAAAAAAGGGTTTTGTTTCACTATTTGTCTGTGTGCGCCTTCAACTTCCTCTCCCAAAGTTTTTGATTATCAGAGAAGCCCTGCTTGCCCTTGTTGAAGGAGTTCGGTCCGGCCGATGTCGGCGTCTCCCTAAAAAGATTCCAGATTAATAACATGTTAAATGTTGACTGAACTTGACTTAATTGTGTGTGTGTGTGTGGGGAGGGGGGGGGGGGGGGGGGCACGGCACCTGACCTGTACTCAATCCTAATTTGGTGAATCTCTGGTTTTGATTTACTTTTAACAGAATTTATATATACAGCACTCCAAAAAGGGAGTGAAATGAATTGTGGAAAACTGCGAACGCATTGTTTCAACATCAACACTGCACTGAAATAGAGGAAACTCTACCAGAATAATTATTCAATGTATAAGAATTGTACCGTTAACATTTAATTCATCTTCACATAGTTCCTTGGCACCACGATGCAACAAAAGGGCAGTAAAGCATAACTTTTGTCTGAATGACGCTCCTCAAATCACTTCCACACAATTAACTGGCACCAAGGCGCCACAAAACAGCGCCTTTTATGTGAAAGTTCACTGTCGTGTCTAGAATGACAGGATTAGGCTGAAATGAAACAATGTAGTCGTGAAGTACCTGCCGATGTTCTTCATCCTCATCTTTGCCTCTGGGGGCATCTCCTCCGGCTCGCTCTGCAAAATGAGAACATTTTATTTATCGGCTTATTTACATTGGTGGCCTTCCGGCCAGTGAGGGCCATACATGTATATGTGGAGCATGTCAACAGGAATGGTCATTTGCGTCAATGTGTTGTTCCCTGTTGTTGGTATGTGTTTGTCCATGTGGGATGAAGAAACAGTATCTTAATTCTGACGTGTGTCTTTAAGAATATTTACCCCATCACCTTGCTTCTCTGAGTCATATGAAAGCATTTAGCTCACAATATCTAGATTATATTTCAAAAGCTAAAAAGCAAGAAATTCCATTCATGATTGTCTCGTTAGTTTGAAAAAAAAGTCAGATTTCAGTACTTACGTCATCATCCTCATTGAAAACCGATGCCAGTCCAAGCTTTTTTGGAGGGGCTGTTGGTACAGGCTCTTTGGGTTTCTACGGCAACATTGTGAGAAGAGAGGAAGTGAAACTTTACAGCACAATGCATAAATATGGGCTTTAGCATGTTTCCTCAAGAGCAACTCTATATTGGCTGCCCTCATTCAGGTCGTGCGTGAGTAAAGCCCATGTTAGCTAACAAACGCTTTTTGCTAATCTCTCAAGAACAAGAAAAAACAAAAACATTCTAAAGAGTCTTGCTTTGCTTTCAGTATCTTGAAGGCCGATCTGTGCCCTCCCTTAAATCTAGTGGTGGGAAATAAGACGTACAAATGCTCTATTTATGTACTTAGGTAGATTTATTTCCAGAAGTTTGTACCTTACTCTAGTATATCTTTTTCTGAAAACATTTTACTTGTGCTCCTACCATAGAAAACATATCTCATGTTACACTCATATTTATCAAAATTAGGTTATTACTTTAATAACCTCTGCAGATGATGACACGGCGTAATAAAGATGGATAAAGTCAACCACGGTTGACATATTGATTAATTGAGATGCTGGTGACTTCAAAGGTGGGAACAAAACAGTGAAGTACAGAGTGTGACGACTCTAGCCAAAGGTATAGACAAAGATTCACAGTTACAATCACACCATAGCACAATTCTGAGTCTTCAATTGCTCTAATATGCATGTTTTTATAATATGGGAGGAAGCCAGAAAATATGCAAACTCCACCCAGAAAGGCCAAAGTCCAGATTCAAACCACAAACGGTCGCCCAGAAGGTGAGACTGCCCCTCACAACCAATTCAATAATTAAGCCAATCAAATACCCAGCCTACTTACACTTGCGCCAAGCTTGATCGATATAGGATTGGACTTATTGCTGCTCATGCCGAAGCCTATTTTGGAGGCTTTGCGGGGCGCTGGTGTCTCTGTCGGGGTTTCGTCCTCATCGTCTGATGAAAGATGCTGTGATGTGCGTTTGAGTTTGCTCGCTCCTCCGCCCACCGTGCTACAAGAGACAGGCTTAGTTTTCACTCTGCCTCCCTCCTCCAGCGGCCCTGCTTGAGGCAAGACAACTCACCAAGGTGAATAACGGTTTTGTTACAAAGAGCTAAATAACAGCATTACCTGCACGGCTATGTATGTCGCCACAAAATGTGACACACAAAACGCTTAAATTTAGTTCATGCGTGCATTGCCCATCTTGAAATTCGTTCACAGCTGCTTCGCAGTTGCATCGCTACCGATCTTAAATATATTTTCACCATTTGTTAAAAAATATGCGCGTAGGTACACTAATATGTTGATTAACAGCTGATCATTGTTTTTTTACGTCAACACAATGGTATCTTCGCTAAACAACACTTGATTCGTTAGCTCGTTATATTTTAGGAAGAGCTCCATAAGTGACGTACGTTCTACCTGATTTAGGAATATGGGAAGCAATGCAAACAAAGACTAATTTAAATGCGTGTATAAGATTAGTAAAAGAAATTAAAATGGCACAGATATCACCTCCGTCGTCGCGATGGTCTCTCCTGTTGCGTTCCAGGTTCGCCATTTTGAATGAATGGGCTGCAGCTGCTCGAACATCTTCTTCGCTCTAATTTCGATTGTGTGCGTTTTAGCGCCACCAACGACGAATAAACGTGTCGTCTTTTTTCATCCACTTGTTTGGAAATTTCACTTAATCAGAAGTGGCTGAAGTACCATTACCTACGTTCCCTTTTCCGTGCAAAGTAGTGTGTTCTGCCTCAAGAAAATCCCCATAATAATATCAAAATGTGAGCTGACGTACAGATATTTTCAAGATGTCAATACTTGCATGATTACCGGTAATCATGAATCAAAAGTTTCAGAATAAAGGAAACTTAGTTTTGTTTTAAATGTACAGTACTTGATTTTGCAGGTACAGATCTCGCCCTATGACATCTGTATGATTTTCTATGAAAAATCATATTTTGTAAGCCTTCAACAACAAAATAGTTGTTCTTTAGTTTATGTTCCATGCGTATGGTTACTGTATTATTAATGTGTTGGTACCATTTGGTGTGCAGACGTAAATAGTGAAGAAAATAATAGCCAGTTTTGCCTCTTTGGAACATGCAGTTGTACCACTAGCAAAAATGTTCTACGAATGAGGAAGAAAAGCGTACAGATAGTCAGATACACTATGGTCATGGATATAAAGGACAGCTTTCCATCAATTTTCTTTCGCTCAACACTCCCGTAAAGCAATTACACAGTTTGGACATCGGCTGTCATGTTGGCGCTCGTACAAAGGTTTACTCTTCTGTCTGGTACAGAAGAAGAATACCAGTCCGTGACGTCATACAACCGGAACGCAGGGTGCCTGCTGATGTTCACCAACAGGTAAGCTTCCACTGCTCCATGTTAGCGCATCATTTCACGCAATTATTAGGTAACAAATGACCATAAATTGCTCACATTCATGATGTTGACGTTTTGTGAAAGTTCGTTGCTCTATGTTTACATCAGGTGAGAATGTCGTGGAGAGAGAATTTGTCTCCAGTCCCTACAGTTTTAGACCTGTAAACATACACATTGTGAAGACGTAATTATATTTTTGCGCACTCATTTAACTGCAATAAAAGGTCAAAATACAACCTATTCGCGTGATGCAGTTTAGATCTTCCGACACTCTTAGCCGCGTTAGGCTACGTTTGGTTGACTCCGTCCCGAAGGCGAATTATGTAAATACAATCATAACATTTTTAAATTTAATTCTTCACTTCCAAAACACCTGGCAAGCCAGCAAGGCGTTTTCTGGTGGCCTAAACATGATCAGAAGCACTGCATATATTCAAATCCTAAATTCTGAATTTCATCATCATTCATATTTCCTAGCATATTTCTTGAATGCACTGCCTCCAGTACTTGTATGTGGATGTTAAAAATAAAAATGTGCATTCAAGGACAACACAAAACTGCTGAACAGCAAACCAATATTAGGTGCAAGAAGTCATTTCATGTAATTTTTTTAATCCCAAAAAACAACTCACTCAAAATATTAATTTTATTCAGGTACTATGTTTGTCCTAAATGTTATTCTAAATCTGCAAAAAATTATTCTGCCTACTCACGTTGGACAGTAGTACTGTATAGTACAGTATAAGACCCGGTGCACGTGCAACTAAGCCATGTCTGTGATCTCGTGGTGAATGGTGATATTACAACTTAAAACTATTCGTGTGTGTGTTTATGTATGTATGTATGTATGTATACAGTGTATATGTGTGTGTATATATATATATATATATATATATATATATATATATATATATATATATATATATATACACACACACACACACACAGATATATATGGAGTTGGATTATTGAGTCTGTAGACCCAGGTACTAAACTCACCGGCCACCACCGCAAAACATGAGGATTGCGATCCTTGTGCAAAATGTTGTTGAATAAATTAATTTCCATCTCTCTAATGAGCTTTATATTTATTTCTAGATTTTGAATAATGTAATGTTCCAGTCAAGATGGGGCAGACTATGTGCATCTGCTCCCGTGGCTCCATCACCATTGACAGCAAAAAATACTACTTCTTGCAGAAACTTGACGAGGGGTAAGATAACACATATGGTCCCTTTATGATGCAAACACACACCGGTTTGCAAAGGTATTTGCATTTTTTTTTTACAAAAGTTGCCTTTCAACAAAATGCTGAATTATTCATAATTTCTCTCTCCAGTGGTTTCAGTTACGTGGACCTTGTTGAGGGGGTAAAGGATGGTCGATTCTATGCCTTGAAGAGAATCCTGTGTCATGATCGAGAAGGCCGTCAGGAAGCCCAGACGGAAGTGGAAATGCATCAGATGTTTAATCACCCCAATGTACTTAGCCTCGTGGCACACACCTTTGTTGAGCGGAATGGGAAGAGTGAAGCCTGGCTGCTTCTGCCTTACATAAGAGTAAGTTTCTTCTTCAATTTTTTTTTTTTTTTTTTTGCAAAGCAACAACCATCCGTCAAATACCGTGATGCTCATACTGTCTTTGTGTGCAAAAAACACACACACAAAAAACCAGAAGGGAAGTCTGTGGTCAGTTCTGGAGAAGCTTCGAGAAAATGGGAGCTACATGCCTGAAAAACAGATTTTAAAAATCTTTCGTGGGATCTGTTCAGGACTCAAGGCCATCCATGACAAAGGTTATGCTCATCGGTAAGAACGTTTCATACAATCCTGCACCCAAATACAGTGGTACATTGACATAGGAGTTTCAAAAGTCTTGAAAATGTCAACACTTCAATCGTGTGATGATTGTAAATAGTCTCAAATCTCTAACTAACCTGACAGTCGTAAAGACTGTCTCAGTAACATTATGCAGTCACGACCAACAAAAGAGTGATGTGTTTTTGGCCAAGAAAATATGCACATTATTAATGTACTGGAGTAAATTTACACCACATGGGCATTGGAAACATTGTGGAGCTGGTCTTACATTTCATTTCAAATGGAATAAGAGTCTTGAATTTAACTTTTCTTGAGCTGTAGGAACCCCAGTCAAGGTACCACTGCAATCTTTTATTTTAGTCTCAAAATGAATACTAATCGTCTCAATTTGTTTGGTCAGAGACCTTAAACCTACAAATGTGCTTCTGAATGAGGATGACAGCCCCGTCCTGATGGATTTGGGCTCTATGAATAGAGCCCACATTGAGGTAAAAGCCCTTTAGCATTTAGAATATTTATGAGAAGACTCGATTAACATATCCTAAAAATGTGTAATTTAAGATACAGTACAGCTGGCTGGTTTGTGGCCCATCTTGACAGACTGGTCGGATTAGGTAACTTGCCTAATAATATTTACTGAGAAAATTGTGTTGTGTGTTTTAAAAGTGACTGGCTCCACAAACAACAAATGGCAAGTTGGGAGATTAAAGTTATGAGAACCATTCCATATGGCCTGATTACTAAGATCCTACCTTTCACGAAATTGCAGGTTCACTCTTAATAGATTGTGTGTGCTGTTGGAGGGGGGTTTTGCAGATTGCGGCACAATTGGCACCAGGTGTAAAAGCGGTGGAGACTGGCCTCTTCAAATAAGGGGTGTTAACTTTAGCTACAGTCGTTCTAATGTTTTTTGTGTTTTTTTTTAGTTTTTTTTTTTTACCATAGACAATTTTAGAGAGCACCGCAATGTAAAATGTTTGAAGTTTGAAGTGATGACATTCGAAGTGTGAGTGAAAGAGGCAAACATTTGTTTTGACCCCTTTTTGAATGACACACAGCTTGCACATGTTAAGGGCCATCTGAACTTCTTCTGGATCTTTTTCTTTAATATCTGCCTCATTGGCATGAACTACCAGAGAACCTTTTTGTCTCAGTTTATAATGTTTTTAATGTCAGAAGCATACCCATGCTTCGGAGACAGACTCTGCACGGTGGCTGGGGAGTGCCTACCGCCCTCTAGTTATTCCTTCCTTTTCTCCTACTTTGTTCTTACGCCCTCGCAAGAGGGTGACCCAACATAAACAATGCCTCTGTATTGTTCCTATGTATGACTCCATGGTCTTACGTGGAATGATACAGTTTGAGTAAGCTTCGGGTCCAGTAGATAAAGAAATTCAAGGCAGTAGCAGTGGAAAGTTACAGCATCGAGCAACTTAAGCTCAGGTCTGGGTCTGTCTCAAACAAGTGCCTCACGAGGTCTATCCTAACACACATTCAAAGAAAGCTTATGTTACAATTGCCCATTACCATTTGTTAGATGGTTCAGGGGGCAACAAGTTGAACACAGTCTATCGCTCCAATAATTTGGAGCAAGACAGCAAGTTGCAACTGCACAAAAGTCATGCTTTGTTTGATTGAATTTTATTGATGTACATTATCTGCCCCTCCGAGGTAGCATTATGTTTAAAACTTGTGACAGCAGATCTGAAGCATTTCTCTGGGAGAAGACAGCAATAATTGCCATAGTGCATTAAAATGATCAAGATGCAATGAAAAAGAGTTTTGTCATAGGTGGTTAAGGCATGACTCCTTCTTGAGACTTGCTTCAAGTCACCCATGAGATCATTCAGAAATTCCAAAATTGTATTGCTGATGTGGTATTCCATCTACTATGCGAGTATTTTGGGCGTTTAGATTGAAACAACTAATTTGCCCCTTTTGCAAATCCAATCCCAGGTATGCCCGGTTAGCAGATCAGCTTCCATGTTGATTTGTTTGGACAGATTAGCGTTTTTGCAAGTTTCGTAAATCAGGCCCACACTGTTGATGGCTATGAAAAAGATTCAGTTGTTGGGGCTGATTCGGGCGACTGTCCAACTTTCTTGAAAACACTTTATTTCCACATTTGGGACTCAATTCCAGGTCCGGGGTACCAGAGAAGCAATGACTTTACAGGATTGGGCTGCCCAGCGATGCACCATTTCCTACCGTGCACCTGAGCTCTTCAATGTGGATAGCTACTGTGTTATCGATGAGCGCACAGATATTTGGGTAAATCCTGATACTTTACCTTTAATTGGTGAATGTTATTTCCAAAGTGACATTGTCAAATGCTCCTCTGCCTTACTTTGCTTCTTGCTGTACTCATGCAGTCATTGGGCTGCGTGCTGTACTGCATGATGGTGCTGGAAGGACCCTACGACCTTGTGTTTCAGAGAGGCGACAGTGTGGCTTTGGCAGTTCAGAACCCTGTGAAAATCCCACAGCCCTGCAGGTGAGTTGTTATTACGCTGAACACCGAGGTTGAAATTCTTTATGTAATAGTAGCTTGACAGAATGATTCAATCTCTCTCTCTCTCTCTCTCTCTCTCTCTCTCTCTCTCTCTCTCTCTCTCTCTCTCTCTCTCTCTCTCTCTCTCTCTCTCTGTGCTAACCGTTAGCATGTAAAAGGCATTTTCCATACATGTTAGCTTAAAGCTAAACAGACTTGTGTGAAATACTCTTTTTTTTATATTAGTTTGACAGAAACTTGAACTGGGAATTTTTGAAGATATTTTTGTATTTTCCAAACTACTGTTTGTTGTGAAGTAGGTTGAGCTGAATTCACTGCCACCATACAGCTGTCACATCTCAAGCAGAGCTCAAAACGAAAAATTGTCAGAATGACAGAAACTCGTGAGTCGGGTCACGCTTATCTCAAGACACCGCTGTAGTGTGGAGCTTTTTCACTGTCGTCAATATGTCACGCATCCTCCCTAATTCACTCTTTGTGTGTCTCTTCCCCAGTTACTCAGACGGGCTGCAGTTGCTGCTGAGCTCCATAATGGTGTCCAACGCCCAGGAGAGACCGAACATCAGCTGGGTACTTGAGCAGGTAAAGGACCTGCAGACCTGCAGCCCAGACACCCAAACCAATACGGTCTGAAAGGACTTTTGCACACATTGAGGGATGGCTCCTATTTTATGCTCAGAAATCCTTAATTTATTCATGATTGGTGAACAAAAAAACAGACTCTTGATCACCATTTTAACCTTTCAATGATTTGCTGCTTAACACACAACTTGTGCCATGCAAATCAGATGAGAATATTATCAAAATGCATTAAATAGACTCTCCGTTCCCCGCTTTTGATTTACATTGTATTCTTGCATTGTCAAAATTGTTCTTGTGTGCCTTATGTGCTCAAATGAGGTAGTTACAAGCTAGAAAGTAAACGTTCACCTTAGAGCTTCCTACAAATTGTTGGAATCTATTTGCAGGCGCCTGATAGTTCGATAATAATCAATATTTGAACGATTGACGATATTGTGCTTTGTTAAATCTTGAGTGAATCAGAAAGCTTGTTCATTGGTGAGCACGGGCACATTTGTAATGGCTTATATTTTTTTGTCAAATATTCACGGGGCTGAAAGTACAAGGTGACATTCCGTGCCAAAACAAAGAGGCGAGATTAGATGTCACTTTTTTTTTTTTATTGTGTCACGATTACTCCGAAGTATTTGCATTTCTTAGTTACGGTATGCAACTTATGTTTTCCCAAATGTAGTACATTAAGTACAACAAGTATCATCTTAAAAACCGCACTGAAGTGGCAGTGACTTATTGCAATGCCGCTCATGACCATACGGCGGCACTACATCACAACAGACGACCGGGTGCTGTTCCACACATCATCAACTAAGGTTTTAATCATTTTGATAATGACTTGAGACGTTTTAACTGTAATTCTAACATCATGCAACAACATTCTCCCCCACACTGTGTTCATGTTAAGCGTAGGCTTGCATTCATGTGTGACTTTTATACACTTTCGTTCTCTCAGGGCTTGCCCTCAATGGGTCTCTTAGTCACTCTTACTAAACTCTAATGGTACTTTTTTAAAAATCCATGATGACATAATGTTTTGTATTATTTGCCGTGACAACCTGATCCTTGTCTGTAAAGGAAAATTCTGTTCATTATTTCAGCGGTAATTAACATTCTGGTTCAGTAAGTGTTTGAAACTGACTGTTTAATATTCCTGTAATGACAACCATGATTATATTATTATTATTATTATTATTATTATTATTATTATATCAAACTAATGCTATTGGTCTTTCAATTGAACATTTTCTTGTGTGTCATTAAAAGTAATGACGAAAGCTTTCTTGTTTAGTCGCCGTGCATGCAGAAAAATCACGCAATTGAATGACATCCAATATATGAGTACGCATGCAGGCCAAAATTTTTACCCTTTCATCAAAGAAGGACATATCCGCAATTGTCACTGAATCAGCTTGAAACTGACAGAGGTTATTAGAAATAAACATTTACTGAAAACAATTTCATGAAACTCTGGCTTTGCTGTATTTTTCTGTTCCAACAGCATTATTAGGTCAAGTGTGATATGTCATGTTTTGCTTTTGGCTTGTCCCTTACCTTCCTGTTTTGCTGCACAAACTTTTGAGGTTAACGCTGCACTCACTCAGAGGATATTTTGGCCAACTCCACATGAGCAAGCTTTCAGCTTTCGCAGGTTTAAAGGATGCCTTCCACAGTTGCAATGTGTCACTTCTTCCAAAGCTGTTCAATTGGATTTAAAATCGGCACTCAGTGGTTTGAGATCTGCCATGCTTGGCTATTTTTAGCTGTGTGTTTTGGGTCACGACCTGTTGTCTGACACTGGTTATCACATTTCTCTCCAAAGTGTCTTGATAGTCTTAGGATTTCGTTGTACCCTCTGCTGGGACAAAACTGAACCTCCTCCATGATTCAAACCAGTTATGGCATTTTTTGTGTGTGTGCTTCTTGTTTGCATCTGTAAACATGGAGCTGAAGTGACTTGCCAAAAAAGCAAAATTCCACTCTCTTCAGTTTCAATATTTTTTCAATGAGGCGTTCCATCAATTTTGCCTGCGTGTAAATACAGATTGAAAATGTTTTTTTTTCTTTAAACCCTTTTTATTGGATTTTTTTTGTTCATATACAAAAACAATTTGTTACACACATAAAATGCATTTGAAATAGAAGGGTGGTAGAATTTTTTAAACAGTATGTTAAGTATTAGTAATGTACAATTAAACTTCAACCCAAGCAACCTTTTTTTAAGCGAACCATTTCACACATTATGAAGAATAAAAAGAGTTGAGAAATACGCATCCACAAAGATAATGCTATCATAGTAAGATTTTAATCAATTATATGATTAGATTTGTTCTCAGTCATGTGAAACTACACCGCATCATACATCGTGGTTCGAATATTTAGCCCTCTTGTGAAGTTAATCAATCCTCTCAGATGCAAACGCGGTGCTGTTCTTGACTTGATTCAACACTTGTAACCAAACTGATCAATTATCACATCACATCATCAGCAAGTGTGTGTGTGTGTATGCATGTGTGCGTGTGTGAGAGAAACATTGAACCAACAACATGGCAAATGTCCACCTAACATATGGTAGAATCAATTACGTTAAAAAGAAAAGGAAAATATGCGAGTTTGGCAAATTTTGAATCGGTAGCGTATTGGATAAATCTTGCAGGGTTTTTGTTATATTGCTTCCATCCTGAATGAATAGTGCCCTTTTATTACGTACCTCGGTTATATTTGTTTTGGTGTGCACATTCCCTGACAACAAAAATGAAACTGGTCCCCCCGGCTGGATTTATGATCCTCACAACCACCCAGATCAGACAGATGTCACCCATATACTGCTGCCTGTATTACATTCCAAGGCACAAGCACACACAAATAACAATCCATAAATGACCAGCCATTAAAAAAATAAAATGATGATAATAATTTTTAAAAATGCTAACTTGTATTTATGGAGCTGTGCTTTTTTAAAAATTGACCAATACTGTATTAGAATTCATTACACTCGAAATAATCATATCATAGGTGATCTCTTCCTCAGGTGCCCCCAGGAACCCCAGACTCCTCTGTGCCCCTCTTTATTCCAAACACACCTTTCTATTCGCTATCAAGTGCCGGCAGAAATGATGTCATACAATACAAGCGTCAGGTCAACCCTCATTTGAGTTCCACTTTCAATCGGATTTTCCGTATTAGCCAGTTAATCTGGGTTTGCATTTCATTTTTGCAACTGACTGCAACTCTCTCACCATTAACCAGAGGTTTATGGATTTGCTGTGAATCAATTAGTGAGAGATTTAATTAGCAAAGCATTATGGGTCAGTGCTGAACTGGTCCAAGCCCGCCCCTTTAAATCATGACACATACATTGGGATGTGTTGCAGGTGTGAGTTTCCTCACTCTATTCGCTTCACAAAGAAATGTTGTGATACCTCTTGAAAGCCCCCCAAAAAAAAGATCCTATTTACTTAATGTTTTATTTGCAAGGACCTAGAACTTGTGCTGTCACTCACGTCCAAATTACCCTTGGCTGCATCTGAAAGAGGGAGAAATATGGCCATTACGTCTACACCGCTGATGGGATGATTTAAAATGTGTTGTTTTTTTCCCCCCTCCATGCAGACGCTTTTCTCTCACTCACTCGTTTATTCATGGGTGTGTTTGGGTTAAAATGCATAACGAGTTCATTAAGGGGGATTGGCGTAATCAGGAAGGGTATTGCCTTAATTACTGGCTGAGGGCCAAAGCGATCCATCCTCTGCGAGATTGTCAAGCCACCTTGTCCACCGAGCTCACTAATTTAATTAAGTGTACAAAATGCTGCACCTTAAAGTCACCCTTGGGGGCAATTATGGCACTGGAGATTGAAATATCTCCACCGGGGGTAGTTTACTTACTGGCAGGAGATTGCCTGTGTCAGTTAGCTGATTGCATTGATTATATTGATTTGTAACAGCTTTTCGGGTAATTTCATCTGCAAAGGTGAGAGCAACACGCTGGCCCAGAGATGGTTTTATTTACTTATTCTTCCTTTCTTTCTGTAAACGTCAGACTCTTTTGCCAAGTGATTAGACGGAATGGACCTCAACAATAAGTCTTTTCGGGTGGTAGTTGGTGCGGATGGATCGATACTTGTTATTTGCCGTATAGGGTCAGAACAGGTCGGATGTTGTGAATCGTTTATAGGTACGACAATTCTAACTGTGCGTTTGTGTGGAAATAGCAAGAACCTCATCTTCAGACAGAGCTAAATTGGTTTTAGTTGTTGAAGTCATCAGTCATCAGAATGTCTTTAGTTAAAGTTCAATGAAAACTTCAAACAAGTAATTTTTCCAAAATTTCTAAATGACTGGAATGTTAAACTTTCACGTATGCCGAAGTTCATCAGAATGCCAAAAATCAGCACGTATAATCACCCTGGTCAATGATCGGGCTAGCCAATAATTCAGTCTTCGCCCTGAAGCTGAGAAGCTCGAGCTCACTTGCAACCCGGAGCCCTCCAACAAGTCATATCTGCTTCCTTTCATGCCACCTTTCCTTAACCTTTGTGGGAAATGTCATCAGGTCAAGGTGAGATGACAAAGTGCTTCCTTTTGAACATAAGAAGCGCAGTTTAAAATTAGTTCAACGGAAGGAAGACTCTAGTGTGAACTGCACTAAGGAGCGTTGATGACTTGTTGCTGGAAATGTTCCTGCCCTGAAAGATTATGGGGGAACAAAGATGTCCTGCCCTTTTGTAAAAGTTGTTTAGAATGCTCCAGTGAGGCCCCTTCCTCAGTCAAACAACCTTTCCTCCAAGTTCTTTTCGGTCATCCTACTTGGACAGGAAAGAAAAGGAAAGGTTTGAAACAAACGCCAGAATTTGAAGAGGCCCCCCGTTTCCACTATTCATCCCTGCCATGTTTCTCCAACTTCATTGCAGCCCACCTGAAATTCTGTGGATTAGACATTATTTGGAAAGACAAAGCACGCGTGAAGTCAAAGATCCTGAATGTACCCCACTTACGAACGATGTCTGAGTTTCCACCACATTTCCACTCCTCATCAAGCTGTTTACCTCACGCAGCAGCTTCTTTTCGAGTGACACTTGGCCGTGGAGAAGACTTCATTTAGCATTTATTTCAGGCGTTTCCCTTGTTTTCTCAATCACTTTGCCATGGCCAAATGACATGGAAAGTATTCTGAGAACATTTTGTCACCCGTCAAGGTCACGCGGCAAAGTCTTCCCGACTGTGGAGGCGCTTCAATAAACAACAATAGTGTCTGTCGTCGCAAATTAATTAACATAAGCGTGACCCAGCAGATAGTTTTTTAATGCAGGCCTCTAACCTTTTGCTAAGCGTGGCAAAGGCAAAAGGAGGCTAATAGTGTGATGAGCAGTTCATCAGTACTGATTAAGAGCATCGGATGACAAGCTAATCCTGTAGTGGCGCAGTCATTAATGGTGACCAACGAAGAGTAAATTAGCTGATTAAACATGTCCCCCCCCCCGGCCGACAAGTGGCAAGCAGACGCCGGAGGGAGGTGCTTCATGAGTGATGGATGAGGAAGCGCGTTTATGGAGCGCGCCAGTAGACTTGTCACTGAATGAGTGAAGTGTCTTCATCAATTTGGATCTATTACCATGTCAATAAGAGAGAATGGCGGGGGGGAGGAGGAAAGAGGAATACGACAAGCGTTCTCTATTGTCATGCGCGCGGTTGGTGGCGCGCCAGGCGCGTCCTCCCCACAACCGGCAGGCCGGTTTACCGTAAGGCTGTTTAATTTTCCTGAAATAGGGCTGTGGCAGCTGTGCCATGCTGATGACAAGAGTGGCGGGCCTGTCACATCTCATCTAGCTCGGCTCGTATTCGGCTCAAGCCCCTCCCCCTATTTTCACCTCCACGCGTCTTCAGGTGTCAAAACATTTTCTTTAAATAAACGGCACTCCCGGTCTGTTAAAAATGATGTGCGGAGAAGTGGAGGGGGCTGGGTAGTTTGGGACTGATGGCGGAGAAGGACAAAAGTAATAACTGGGAGCTGTTTTTTGTTTCACCTGCACTGATTATTGTGGGTCTCTTTATTATGTGAGCCAGCGCAATGAAGCCAATTAGATGCGGTGACACTGAGGCTGTGGGGCGAATATAATGAAACACACAAAGGTTGAATCGAGGCAACTGGATTCTTTCTTTGGGGAAGATGTTTCAGCTTGAATCCAAAAGGCTTCTTCAGTTCTAAATTCTCCATGTGGAGTCTCATAGTTGGGTTGTTTTTTGTTGCTGCCAGGTATGCTTGGTGACTGAACGTCCTGCCTCCCAAAACCAACCGGTTATTGTCCAGAGCTATTTTTTCGGAAACAAGTGCAAAGCGAGACCTGTGTGATGTCATCACATGAAAATGGCCTCATGAAAAAATGGAAAAAACGAGTCAGTTGCCACATCCCTCCATTTTTTGTCACTTTAATTGGGTAACTGATGCATGTGTGATTTTACATCACAGAGCTGGACATCACATCACATTGAGCACCCACTGGTCAAAATGAGGAGTATTTGGTGGCAACAAGTGACCGTTTGCCCGGGAGCAAATCTAACCAGGACCGCCTGTGCACACGTGTAAATGCTCATTTGTTTATATGTGCCTTCAGATTCACTGGCGACCAGTCCAGGGTGTCACCGATACTTCTTGCTTAAATTTGGCTCCAGCTCGTCCATGACCCTCGTGATGACATGCGCTCCAGAAAACGGGCAGATGATTTAATATTGATGTCATCCCTGTGGTCTTCATTGAAAAAAAAATAATAATAATAAAGATACAGTTTTTCAGGTACTTGTGCTTACATGCAAGGTGGGGTATAATGTGTGAATGGAGCCACTCGAGTTTGACCTTTTATTGATGACACAATGGGCTTTGATGATGTCAGGTAGACAGATTGTCCCACTCTTAACCTTCTTTTGAACCCGGAGTGCCACACAAAAATCAACCACACACTTTCACACCAAAGCAAACAAATACCGTATCCACATTAATGCCACTTAATTCACTCCGAGTCATTACTTCTCAGGTGAGGCGATGACACATTTATTTTGAGTCAGCATGAAGACGGCAGGTCAACAAGTGCAAATAGGTTGGATTGCAGAATGTCAACAGCTCAAAGGTTCATGTTTGAAAGGTGAAAACTATCATCACGCTGTATGTTGTTTACTTAAACAGTCCTGGAAAAGCAAATACTTATAGCCCTATTAACTCAAAGTGACTCCAATCCAGGAAGACGATTACATGAATAACATCATCTTCCTGATCCAGAACTGTTTTTTTTGTTTGTTGTTTTGCGCTAATACAATGTGTGTGTGAGTGTACAGTGTGTTTGTGTGTGAGAGAGATAAAGAGACATAGATAAATGTGTGTGTGTGTTTGTCCATTTGTGACGCCTCTAAGTATAAAACAACAAAAGGTCTTTTGACCAGTATACAATAAAGAAATGCGCTTTGAGCAAAGCTGAGTTGACTCTCCACAAGGTTTGAGTTCGACGTCAGTGCCTTTTTTGTCAGTGCCTTTTTTTTTTTTTTTTTTGGTAGTAACGTGGCGACCACCATTCACTTGAACTGCGTCATCTTTCCTAACCATCGTGAGATACACCTTTGACTAACTAACGCAACATTTACTGTTGGTACTCTGAATCTGAGGTGCCCGGGTGTTTTGTTAATCTCATTCTATCTTAACGAGTCAGCAATAATAAAAATAATACAAAAATACATAACTTCAGCTCTTTTTGTGGAAAGCGGCGTCCCACTTCCAACCAATCCATCTGGAAAACGAACAAATTGTTTACAAGGTCTGTGTGCCTCCGTTGCTCGAGGAGTGGGCTGCTGTTTGGGCAAGCAGGGGTGGCTTTGTGGAGGGGGAGATTTAATTAGAGCAAGTGCCTGTATCCCCCTCTGGTCACCTGCAGAGTATTACTACTTGCTGCCAGAGGTTAACTGGCCTGATGAATGGGATATGTGACACTTTTGCATATACACGCACGGACGCACACACACACACACACACACACACACACACACACACACACACACACGCTTACGCTTGTGTTGTAGAGAGCAGCTAAGGACTGACATGGATGTGATATTGAAAGAACGTGTACAATGTTCTGCTGGAGAAACAGATTTTATTATTTATTTATTTATTGTTTATTGAGTTTTATTGTTGTGGCCGCGCTATCGACACATTTTGCTTATCTAATTCATGGGTTTACCTGCACTGTCTGCAGACAACACAGCTGTGGTTACTACAATTGTTTTTTTGGCTTCGTAGCTTTTGACTTGGGAATATCTCTCAAAATGCTCTTAACCCTTGTCCCTCTATAATCTAGTGTAAACAACGACACCTACGTTTGCTTTGACACTTCCTTTTGTTTTAATTGTTTTATGGTCAGATTCTGTAACGCTACGGAAATGTTTCTCACCTTATGATCCTGATGGTTTTCATATCAAATAATATAACAATGAGCCCTCGATTATCTTGTGGGGTACGATTCATTCAATTCCCTCCCACAAAGGTGATTTGTGATATAGAAAAAACAATATTTGTTTAAAGTTCGCTCTGGCCTTCCTGTGTGGAGTTTGCATGTTCTCCCTGTGCCTGCGTAGGTTTTCTCCAGGTACTCCGGTTTCCTCCCACATTTCAAAAACATCCATGGCAGGTTAATAGAATGCTCTAAATTGGCCCTAGGTGTGAGTGTGAGCGCGGATGGTTGTTCATCTGTGTGTGTGCCCTGCAATTGTCTGGCAACCAGTTCAGGGTGTCCCCCGCCTACTGCCTGAAGACAGCTGGGTTAGTCTCCAGCAGCCCTTGTGAGGATAAAGAGGTTCGGAAGATGGTTGGATAATTTGTTGAATAGTTTTGCATCTCCCACACACTTTAAACGTATTGAAAAACACATTTTATCAACTCTTCCTTTAACGCCTGTTCTCCCCTGTCTACTCCGTTAATGCCAACATATAATGCAAAACACAATACCTGGGCTCAGGGAAATTGACGGAAATTTTGCAGAGATGTTACAATAATTGTAAGCTGTCATGCAACTGCTACTTTTAAACAAATAGAGCTTACAATATTACGCACAGGCATATGTCATCTGTCTTCTGTTGACCAAAAAAATCAATATGAACGGAGATCAGTTGGAGACGTTCTCTGCCTCTATTCTCTGGCACAGCGTGGTATGACACCGAATGGGCCAACTCTAAATTCAACTTCTCCGTATGCTGTGTAAATCCATTAAAAAAAAAAAGAATAAAAATCGGTGATAAAGCAGGGGCTTAAAGGAATAAAACCATGATATAGCAGGTATTCACTTTAAATTGTCTTTGCGAGTTGATGTAAGCACATAAAGAATATCCATTACACAGCCAATTTGGTCAAAATGCGTTGGTGTTTAGTGACATTCATAAGGTCGCCGCATGCAAGTTTATCTCAATGAAGAAAATGTCGCTGCGTATTTTTACATAAATCTTGCGACTTAATCAAAGCGAAGGCCATGTCCATTAATAACCCGGCGTAGTTGGCCTGATGACAAAACACACTGCATCTAATGGAACAATTTATATCCATAATGCTGCTTTGTCAGGCCCGTGACACAACACAGGCACCGGCACAGGGAGGGTGAAACACAAAGGGAGGACGGCGAAGGACATTAACTGTAAATTGAATGAGGTTTTCCAATATTGGCATTAGCATTCACTTCATTTTGATCATTTTAATTGTAGAAGCAAACATAATGTGTACACACAGAATATAAAGTATCATTAGTCACATTGCCAAAGTAACGCTGGGCTTAAATCCGACCAGTGGCATGCATATAGAAGCATACCAATGAGTAAATGAGCCAAACAATAAATCCGCACTCATGAATATGCATGTTAAAGATGTTTTTTATTTTGTTATCATAATTTAGTTCTATATAGTCTTGTTATTGTCTTGATCTTATTGGGATATGGACACAATTCTCATCTATTTGGCCCTAAACACCATTATGAGGAATTCAAAAGAAAATGAATAAGAGATGCTGTAACTGACTGTTTCATGAAACAAATTTGAAGCTTCATTTTACCATCATTAATTCTGGGATGTATAAAATGGCAAACATTATACACGCACGCATACAGGCACACACACACACACACACACACACACAATTACGGGTCCATATATTTATGGCTTTTAAGAATCCAGACATTCAATTCCAGGTACGTTTTTTTAAATGAAGGTTAAAATGGCTGGCATTGAATTTTAAGGATATATTTTTCAGCATGGGAGACATTTACCCGTGTAAAACCAAGGCAACAAAAATCACAATACAAAAATGACCTTTGTACATCACAGGCTGACTTGAACTCAAGTGGTTGATGTTTATCAGGAGAAGGGGCAGGATCTTCCAACCAATTAGCACACTGACACAGTGTGTTGCCGACTCTGACCTCGCGTCCCCTTGCAGCCATAAATAGAGCAAATATAATAAACAAAGAGTGAAAAAAAATACACGGGGGAATAAGGAAGAGGTTATAGTGCAACCATAACGGGTTTAATACGTGTTTTTTTTCAACCTCAAAGCCAATGTTACTTTTGAGTAAAGCTAAAATGTTACCAATAACTGAAACAATTTCCACTTTGATATGTGCAAAGTATGTAGGATGTCAAAGTCACCAAGGCCGAAATGCTTGTCACAGATTTGTGCGACGTCGTTTATCCCGTCACAAAAATTTGCTAAAGATGTGTCTTGTGTCACTCTTCCGGTATGATTTCAAGGGCACCCGAGCCATGTCGCAGAGGCCCCAACTCACTTTATCACGCCCCTAGCGACATTTTGATCAAATGAGAGGCGTTAAAATACACCACAGGGCTGTGATTTACGTCTGCCACAATGTCCTAAATTTACAAATGTAGATGGGGCTCCATCAATCCATTGACAATGTTAAGTGACAAATCCATTCCTACACAGTTTGGGGATATTGACTCCTTCCAAATAGAAATTACGTGATGGCAGGTGGCACTTCACTGAACATAAAAACAGATTAATTTGCCTAAAAGATTTGCCTTTGACGTAATTGAATTTGTTTCCTCGTCTGCATGGCTCTTTACGCACTTGGCGTCAACATTTTCATCTCAAAGCATAACTCTTGATATTTCATGTTTTACAATTAGATGCTGTACTAGTTTCTAATTCAAAGTTGCACTCAGGAGAGTTTACATACTTGGTTACACATGGTTAGTGAAAAACGTAATTGATAAATAAGACAAGGCGGCCCGGTAGTCCAGTGGTTAGCACGTCGGCTTCACAGTGCAGAGGTACCGGGTTCGATTCCAGCTCCGGCCTCCCTGTGTGGAGTTTGCATGTTCTCCCCGGACTTGCGTGGGTTTTCTCCGGGTGCTCCGATTTCCTCCCACATTCCAAAGACATGCATGGCAGGCTGATTGAGCACTCTAAATTGTCTCTAGGTATGAATGTGGTCATGGATGGTTGTTCGTTTCTGTGTGCCCTGCAATTGGCTGGCAACCGATTCAGGGTGTCCCCCGCCTACTGCCCGGAGACAGCTGGGGTAGGCTCCAGCACCCCCCGCAACCCTCGTGAGAATCAAGCGGTTCGGAAGATGAATGAATGAATTAATAAATAAGACACACTGGACTCAACATCTCAAATAGTTTTGACTTTGGCTGCAGATGATCACATTACATTGCTTGTCCAATTAGTGCTGCAGGAAAATGTAGTTCGCTCAGTAGTCAACGTGTGACTGTCGTGTGATGTCATGCACCGTTCATTTTGTGCACAATTAAAAAAAACGTATACTTATGTCTTGAAATGTTATTGACTTTTTTCTGTTTTTAATAAATGTGTTTTTATGTCTTCAATTTGTAAAAAAAATGGAATCAAATATTTTGATTTTTCACTAATGAAGGGTTTGAACCACTGATCTAGGCCAAGGGTGCCCAACCAGTTGATCTCAATAAACCAGTAATCCACGGACTGGTTCCAAATCGACTGTGTGGATGGAGGGGGGGAAAAAAAAAAGAATAGATAAATAGATAAATTGTATCTGTGTTCTTATATATTTTAGTTAGTGTACATTGCACCCTAATCATCCTATCAGTTTCTCTTTCACAAATATATAAATAAATAAATAAAAAAAGGCAGGTCTCCTTATACCTATGGTAGCATGTAACCTGCACATTTTGTTTATTCTCCAATGGCACTGCCAATCAATGGGAATCAGAAGCACCCGGAAAAGCATTTTAAAACGGTGCATGTGAGCTACAATAGTCATGTTTGTGCACTCCACATCAGGTCTCAGTGATTTTCTTTTCACAAACTCACAACCCCTTATATCTACTTTGTTTTTCTTTTTCATTCATGTTAGGGGCCGTTATGGCTGTTGCTCATCAGTGTGTGTGTGTGTGTGTGTGTGTGTGTGTGTGTGTGTGTGTGTGTGTGTGTGTGTGTGTGTGCGCAAATGTGCGCACGTGCAATAACGGGTTGACCGCGGGAGTTTGTTTGTTTGTTTGTTTGTTTGAAAAGTACTGTAGATCTTTGGTCCAACAAGGTTGGTTAATTGTATAATAAAAAGGATAATTATCAATAATTATCAACAATAATAACTCGAAACTGCAACAAAAACATCACATCCAATTCAATCCCCTTTATAGCACATTTTAAAGGGGAAGTCAACCCAATAGTTGTGCTTACATTAATAAGTTCTTTGCAGCCCTACTTGTTTAAACATGGCATTGTGATTAATATTGCGTTTGTGGAAAATGAGGTGAGCATCAGAATCCACCCATTTTTGTCCGTCTCAGGTGGCGGCCATTTTGCCAGTTGCTCTGGGATCAGCTAACGACCAATCACGGCTCCCCTGTTTTTTTGAAGCTGAGCCATGATTCATTGTGACAACTTCAAAGCATAACTACTGCTATATAAAATGTCCGGGATAAAACAAAAGTTTAAGCAAGTGCAAGGAAGACGTCCTCAAAATCATAGTAAGTCTACCCATGGTCGAAGCAATTAGCTTGATGTCATTTCTGCTGAGTCGTGGAGGTTAATTTTTCAATACCTCCTCTAATTGGCTAAAATGGTTGGAGTAACAGGATTATGTGAATGTTGAGAAACACATTTTTAGATTACAATTACAACTATATCAAATATGTCTGTGATGAAACAAAACATTTTAACAATTACTGGCACGATATATCAAAATCATACCCCCAAAAAAAGCAGATTTAAAACACGTTTTAAATCACATTTTATATTTTTATATAAATTGGTCATCAAGAGGAAAGGACAAAAGAGAAAGCCATTTACGAGCTATTTGATATTTTAAATCATATGAGCAATCATTTTTCAGGGTTCCTCAAGCTTAAGGCAAGTCAAATGCAAGTCTAGGTGTACAATGTTCCCAATGTCCCATGTTGTCCAAAGTTTCTCGAGTTCAGAAATGGCATGTTTCTGCTCTTGAGGGTACCGACTAAAAACATATTATTGTTTTGTTGGTTCATGATTGAATGTTGATGGCACAAAAGTCAGCCTATAAATATATATATTTTTAAGAATGGTAAATTATGTAGGGATTGTTGTTAAAATCCTATTTAAGATCAATGTTTTCAGACTTTTGAAAACTAATGTAAGAGACAAGGGTCAAACTCAAGTCCTGGGGGCCCACATCAGTTTGTGTGGCCCAGAAAACCAGATTGTGTGTACCAACTTTGTTTGTTGCTAAACTACCAACATTTTTAATTGTCTTCTATTTTAAAAACATTGAGCTAATGCAGGCATTTGTTTTTGTTTCCAATCCTTCTTTGAATGTTTTGTTTTTATTGGCTTCTGATGTAGTATGAGGTTATCACCTCTGAGAATGAGTACATTTTAATGCCAATTAAGGTCTTGTTTTCAGATTTGTAGATTCAATGCTTTTTAAGACGTTTAAGGATTCTTGGGTATCCTGCTTTTTCTCCGGTTAGATTTTTCCTCGGACAACAATAATTGACACAATATGTGCATGTTTATGTATTTTCTGTATTGATTATTTATACATACAGTTGAAAAAAAGGTTTCTCTGCAAGAACAATCAAGAAGTGCAACTTTACACCTGGTGTAGATGTTCAAAGCGCTTGATGGTGCTGAATATTCTTGTAAGTGGCCAGATAATGCTCTGTAAAGACAAAGGGAGAGATAGCAGGGTGAAAGTAATGATGCTTGGTTGTAACCGATAAGCTATCTCCCACGTCAATGCACAATGGGGCCCTTGTGAGCGGCGTAGTAAAGCATGGCAGTTAGATGGAAGGGCCCATTAAATCGTCATAAACACACTGTAACTAGATTATGTTGAAAGGAAGCTTTTGTTTTCAAGGTGGAAAAAATAAACAGGTGAGCTGTGGTTAAAAAAACAAAAAAAAACCCACATAGTTGGAATTCCCCGGTTGAGATAAGCTAAAAACCTGCAGTCATGTTTTTTTCTGGTTCGACTTATGTCATTTGTTTAAACTTTTCTTAACCTTTGTGTCACCTATTATTCCATTAACTAACACTTATGGACATGAAGCACATAAGCTAACATCCATATAAAGAGAACAAACATTGTATTCGTTTCAACAAGCTGCCTGGGCGAATTTGTTTGGAATCTTGGTGAGATTTGGTGTGGAAGAAAGAATTTGAGAGCCCTGACCTCAGCCACATAATACATCTTCAACATGAATTTGATTTTTTTTTTTTTAATTCTTGCGAACCTGAGATACAAACTCAGCTCTCATTCGCAAATAGTGAACAATTCTTCAAAAAAGAAGCTTCCAACTGCTATTAAATTGCTATACCTAGATGAATTTACTGGCAAAATAAATGCTAAACAGCAAAGTACACTTAGTGTATTTAAAAGAACCACATAGAGCCTTTATGTCTACCAGCCATTTTTAACACCTCTTGTCCTGAACAGGGCCGCGAGGAGAGACAAACAGCCATTCACACCCACTCTGAGCGGGAACTGATCCCACGCTTCCAGGACACAGGTCAGGCGAGTCTACCAAGACACCATCAGCGTCTTTACTAGCTTATTGCAGACACTAAATAGCATATACAATGCTGTGTGAAACCAGAGCACTGAGAGAAAACCCACACAGACACGGGGAGAACATGCAAGCTTCACACAGGAAGGCCGGAGCCGGAATCGAACCCTGCACTCCTGCACTCTGAGGTCAATGTGCTAACCAGTCATCCACCGCGATATGGATAGGCAATTTATCAGTACCCGTCATATTTTCTTTATCCTCTGCGTTGAACAATTAATATTAGTGTCGTACTGATGAGCTGAGACTTCTCAATGATCAGTATATCCGTCTGTTTTATACTGTCCCGAAGAACACAAAGTGGAAAAATGACCAAGCGACGGCTCGTAACTTGAATAACTTGTAAGTTGACGGACATGGAAGTCAACATACCCCTGTACTTCATTTAATTCTGTGTAAATTACTTGCATGACTCCTTTGACAGAAGGGGGAGAAATCTCATGTGAGAATTTCCCACCCTTTTGCCACTCAACGGCTCTTGAAACTGCTGAATTCTTCCTGATTTGAGGGATGTGACTGTGAAGCAGGGCTGGATTTCATATGGCAAAGCTCAATATTGGTTAATAAATAATGGCGAAAGGGTACAATGAGTAGGAAAAGAACTATAGTACCGTTATCTCCTTAATGAGACAACATTAATTTTGAACTCAAGGTCTGGCAGAAAGCAAGCTGATTTATGGCCTCCCTTTAACTTCCCTGAAATTAGTCTAATTACCCAGAGGACGGCGAGCTGCTTGTCGCTGCACAGGAAGCCCATTGTGCTACAGCTTCATTTATCACACCCCAGGTCCAGATGATTGTGTGATGTGCTGCAGGCCTTCTCGGGAAAAGCTGCAGGCTGAATCATTCAGTGGTGTGTTGAATGTTCCATTGCTACAACTGGCTTGACTGAATGAAGTTCCTGAGTCATAATATACAGTGGACCCCCGTTTGTCGTCTCATGCTGTTCACAAGTCGATTTATTGTCTGCTGAGGCATGGCATCCCACCCTTCTTCAAGGGCAGGCCTCAGGTCGTTGAGGTTCTGGGGAGTTTTGAGCCTCTTCACGGTGACTCAGCTGCAGAGCAGAATCACTATCACTGAATTAATAATGTTATTCAAGTAGGATGGGCTTGTCACTACACCATTCACAAAGTGTCGGGCAGTTTTGCATCGACTGGACACACACTGTGACACCGCCACCACCAAAAGCTCGTCTGGTGACGACAGTGGCTAATGCGTAGCGCTCTCGACGTCTCAAACATTGTTGCCGGCTATCATATTTGGCCTGGTCCATGCAAGGTGATGAAGCCTGTGCCTGGTGTTGTGGTGGTGGTGCCTCCCACCTGCCTTAAACATGCTTGGTGTTGAGTGGCATTCATCCGGTTTCTCAGGGCATTGTTCACAATGTAGCGGTCATCAGCATGGGATTTGGCCAAAGAACGTCCATTTCTACATCTTTCTGTGACTCTTCCAGTCTCACGATATCGCTGTTGCAACCTACTGATCACACTCTCAGTTCAGTGGCCACTTCAGTCTGAGAACATGCTGTTTGAAGCACCGCAATGATCTGTTGATCCATTGTTTGGTGTTGTCTCGGTCTTGTGATGTCAAAACGTGAACAGAAAGATGAGGAAGATTTTTCAAACACCAAGTTGAACAGAGCCAGGACATTTACTGGTCGATTCAAGTGTTGTGAATTTTACCGTTAAGCTGAAACATTTGGACATGTGCATTCAAAATATCCCTAACTTTTTCTGATTTAGTATATAATGCCAAACAGAACTTTTTTCATTATTAGTATTTTTTTTTGCATAGATGATATTTTTAAACAGATCATTTCACTCATGTATTACTGTCAGGTTATATTGACCGTTATATCATGTATGACAAATTTTGAAATGTTTATTTGGGGGGAGAGATTCACAAACTCCCCCTCTTTGTGGCTTTATTCATCCGCTGTCATTGCATTTGTCTTTCAAGGCCCGCGGCTGGAAGTCAGACAGTTGGAGAGCAAAGCAGGATCAGTACTCGGGCAGGTCACATTATCTCCTTGCCGCGGTAATGATTGAAAAATCAGCCTGTAATTGCTGATAGGCCCTGTAATGTTTCAGTTAACTTCTGTTGGCGGCAAGGTTTACTGACACATAACTCTTCGATAAACCGCCGCTTTGTAGGGCCGGCGTGTCTCTTTGAACCGATCGCGTTCTCACGGTGAGAAAGGTGTGCGGGCGTAGACGGAGTGGTGCGCAGAGTTCAAGAGGGCATGCGTGAAAGTGGAACAAAAGCATGTAATGAGGGATTTAGGCTGTCAAAATGAAGCTCCCGGTGAAAGGGTGCAAAGCCATGTTTGATGATGATGATGAATGTTTGTTACGGCATTCTAGTCGACTGACCTCTGAGAGGGGTCACAACTAAATCACTTTACTGTCATTTTGAACCAGTTGGACTTTTTTTTTTTAGCTTTTTGACGCTCGAGTCAAGGCAGAGGTGGCAGACATACAAGTTCACGTAACTCGCTGAGTGAAGAAAGCTATTTTGGATTGAGGAGATGGTAAAGTTAAAAATAACATACTGTGACTATTTCTTTGTTTGATGGAAATAACATGTTTTTCTGACTTTTTGCCAGTCAAAAAAAAAAAAGAACTACATAAAAAGCTGTTACTTTGTGATTAGATGGTCAAGGGCGTCGAGGCAGAACTTTGCACCCAGTGCAAAGGCTTTCCGAACACAAAACAACCGACAAGTCTCAAAATAGATTCACCTTCAAGCTATGGCAGCACAGAACGACCCCAGAGTGAGTGAGTTTGCGTTTGCTCTAATGTCGTATTTCGTGGATCTGATCATTGACGTCATTTATCGATCACGCAAATTATGGCAGCAACAATTTTGCATACAATGAAAACTATCGACCAATTTCGATACACTCGATCAAATTTTCTCTTTGTTCTTTCTCATAAGACAAATCAGCGCACCAGCAGAACAACTAAAGGGCACTAGTAGTACAACTGTGTCTCATCGGTAACGTTTTAGTTCCACTATTGTGTGACATTTACACACTGGATTGACAATGTTCCTAAACTAAAGTACAAGTGGGCAGTTTAGTGCTACTTGCTGGGTCAAGAGTGTTAGTAGTGCATGACATATGCCCAGGGCCGTGACATTGAGAATTCCGGGAAATAAACGGCCGCGTAACAGGGCCCCAAATCAACAAATAGGTTTAGGGCATAGTACTTTCCTACATATGCCTATTAGCATGGCAGTTTTTTATTCAAGTACAATTTTTCCCAATTTTTAAGTGCAGTGTCTATGTTCAAACTATGAACACCCCCACCACCTGCACCCCCACACACACATATATATATATGTATGTAGATTTAGATATAGCTATAGATTTATGACATTTGCAACGCTGATGAGCCATTGGGTCCAGCCATTGTTGGGAAATGCAATTGACGCTGGAAGAAGAGGCGCCTGCCCTCACAGCCTCTGATTCAATTTAATTTGGGGGCTGCTGTTGACAGGCCCGGGTGAAGGATGTCACCTTTCTCTGACCATTCAAATGACTTTCCAATCGTAAATGCAAGCCAGGGGGTTTGGGGGAGGAAGACGTTGCGAGGCGCACTAAATTCTTTGGGGCAAATTACCAATGTTTGAGCAGCAAGGAGGTAATCTGCTGATAGAGAGCAGAGGGCAAGAGACGGAAGGTTACGATGGGCAAAAAGGCGGGTGGGCAGATGAAGGGGGGCTAAGGGGGCGGACTTGCTTCAAGCTTTAATTTTCTGGAGGTCGGCTCCACTCATGGCTCATGATAGATAGAAGAAATGTAGAACCTCAGAACCGTTGGCTTCAATACGAATCATTTTCAATGCACACGTCATATGTTATGGGTCAATTTTGACCCAAGCCAAGAATATCCTCAGAATAATTGTCAATACATGATTAAGGAGAACAGATCTTTTCAAAATGTACAACTAAGCAGTCTGACAGTTATTCACATACACACTGCGCAGTGGACATGCATTGCCAGAAAATGTGAGCATGCTCATGAGTGACCCTGCGTCTACATTTATCTCTCACTCCCTCTCTCTCACTCGCACACATTACAAATTCAGTGTTATATGCAGATAAGCCATTTAAAGTCAATTAAACACAAGGCGCAGTTATCAAAGAGTTGTAGGCGGCGCGTTTGGGCACTTTTCGATACGCGCTGGACCCTCCAACCCAATGCGCTATGTTTCAGATTGTATTAGAACTCAACATGCCAGGCCCCATAAACTGTCACACGCTTGAGTTGGCCGTTATTGAACAGAACACTGCCACATGCTCCAGCTTGCCCTGAGAACCGTGACGATGCACGCGCAACAGAATGTGGCAAAACTTTAGAGGACCGTTCCATGCGTCTCATATTTGGGGTAAATTTGAACTATGAAAAGTCATAATAGACTGCATAATATGACTCTTTTGCCAAGCAGAAGATATGGCCGGTCGTAGCAAACAAGTCTTGCAAGATCCAAAATTCATTTTTAACAGATGCTCCCGCTCCTTTTTTCTGTTTAAAATGGCATTAGTTCACATTAAGCTAATTAACTTATAGCCTCTTGCGTGGAGTTATTATGCTTTTATATGGTCTGTGTGCAATGCTAGGTCATAAACTTTAATGGCTTCTTGGATGACCGTGAGAATGAAAGGAGCCATTAATATAAATGATTTAAAAACTGCACATGGTGTACTTTCTTTGCCGCGTCCTCCAATCAGCAATTTTGGTAGGCTCGGGGTGTTTGCTTCACCATAAATTTGATGTCTTTGTTAGCTACTCCATACTGACTGTGAAAATCTGTTTGACCAATTCAAAAGCTCTCTAAACATGTGCAAATACAAAATCACTTTTTAAATACATTTAGTTGTTTTTTTTTTTAAATCCTATTTTCGGAGGTTACCTCATTTGGCAACTTTGGGGTTAAATATATTCGAAGCCGCCCTCAATTATGATGAAATGCAGCTCTACATCATTGCAAAGTACAGTGCAGCCATAAGAATAAATATGTTGGATGCAATTTCTGTAGAAATGTGTGAATGCTGAATAGGTGACGCCAAATTTAAATGTTCTAGAATTTGTTGTTGAAATGTTAACAGTAAGACTTGAAATTGAAATGGTTTGAATCACTTGAGAAATGTGGGAGGAGTAGATGTGTAAACTAATTAATGTTCCTCATTTTTAATAATTGTCACTGTGGAAAATTGGGACCTTTGGAGATGTGATTAACAGCTCCCAAGATCTTCTGAATGAGCTGAATAGATTGATGTTGCAATGGTTGGTTTGAACGGCAGAGAAAATGTTTAAGGAAGAGATGAATATGATCAAGATCAATTTATTTTGGAATCCTATTGTTATAATTTGGGGATTTAGGAAATGTGATAAATACTTCCCAAGATGTGATGAATGAGCTGCAATGGTTTAGGTTGGTCAAGAAACGCGGAAGGAGAAGGTTAATGTGTAAATATCTTAGATTTGGATAGTTCATTGTGAAAACTGGGGAGGATGCAGGACGCAGATGCATGACATAGTTCCCAAGATGTTCAAAATGAGCTGAACACTTTGAATTTGGAATGGGACATAGTTAACTTATTTGTTGAGCGTCTCATTTACTTCGATTGTTTTTTTTTGTGTGTGTGTGTGTGTGCTTGGAAAATGTGTACTTTTGGGGAAAGTGCTGAAAGTAATTCCTTACACATCCTGAATTTTGTGACATTTGAAGTTCAATTTGAATCCATTGAAAAATGTGAAAGGAGAAACACTGGGGATTACAATAAAGTGCTTTTTTGTGTGCATAATAACATATTGTCAAGTCTGTCAGTGTTATTCAAGACTAAGCATTTTTATCTTTATAAAGGCAGAATGTGTTGCATCATGGGGGTGTGCAGATAATGCCTTCAATTACCTTGTGGCCAGTTAGTGTGCAATCTCATGATATAGACATCTGACAGCCACGTTATATACGGTACCGCAGTGCAACTAACAGGAGCCTAACAATTGACTAATTATCTAATGTAGCCCTGCAAGCTTTGATGCAGCTGAAGGTGTTTGCAGGCAGGACAAGGGTTGGACATTACCTCACTCACAATGCTTTCTTTGAGGGGCGGGGGGGAGAGAAACGAGCGGGTAATTAGCTGATTAGAGGCCCGTCAGAGCCAATCCCGGGCCGGCCCCCACCCAGGCCTGCAGGGCTGGATGGACGGATTGACGGACGGATGGAGACTGAAGGAGCCGGAGAGAGAAAGAGGGAGGGAGGTAGGAAGGAACTTTGTTGACTGGGGAATTTAGGTTGAAGACGGACACTGTCCCATTCGGCTCACTTAGTAAACTCAATCTGCAAGACGATAGAGGGAACAGAGTGATCTGCGGGCAGGAATTACTTCAACGTGACATATGCGTTCGTTAAATTGCCTTAATAGGAGGTGAAAGCGCTCCGCAGGTGTGCACCCGCTAAATTTATTGATTTCTTTCCAACTCCTCATGGAGAAATCGAAAAACTTTCGCATCGACGCCCTGCTCGCGGACGAGCCCAACCGGGCCAGCCGAGACGTGTCCCCGGGCCTGAGCTGCGACAGTCCGACCGGGAGCCCCGTGGCCTGCCGCCGCGGGGACACGCCGTCCCCCCGGGCCGCCGCGCAGTTCCACGCGTCGGGAATGATCCCCAAAGCAAGCGTTCTCAATCTCGCGCACGCGGGACTGACGTCCATGCCCCAGGCTGCCATCCCGGGCATTTACCCAGCACCCATGTACCCGTTGTCGGCTCTTGGTGGCCAGCACCCTGCCTTCGCTTACAGCGGCTTTACGCAGCTGACTCACGCCTACCCGGAACACCTGAAGGCGGCCGCGGCCATGGCGGGCTCGGTGCCACTGGAGCACTGGATCCGGGCGGGGATTATGATGCCAAGACTGCCAGATTACAGCGGTGAGTCTTTCTAAAGAGCCCCCCCCCCCCCTTTTTTTTTAATAGGACAAAAAAAAGTAGCTTCAATATCCGTCTTCTCAAAAACGTCAAAATAAACAAACAACGTGATGACATTCAATGCATTGCTTCTCAAACTTTGTACAGTAAGTACCAACACCCTAATAATACAAAACTCAAGTGTAGGACCACCAGAATGACCAACACTAAACTACAGTAACTAGAAGTGTTTATGGAAAGGGGCACACAACACAATTGCAACACAGTTTTAATATTTTTGCTAAGGCACTCTTAACACATGCTGCTAGGAAAATAAAGGACTGTACCGAACGATTCAATTAAATTATATTGCGCATAACAGTAAAATAAAAATTATACCTGTAAATTAGTGTTTGGAAACAAAGCGTTTTAAAAGATGCAGTTGTATTGTACTTCAATGTTATAAATAACTGAACTGAATTTAACAAGTGTACTCACCCGGATGAAGAAAATATTTCACCCAATTCCTAATTTGAACATTACATACATTTACTGCTAGATAGAAGATGGGATTTCATCATATATAATTTTTGATTGCCATTAAAATATCAATTTATTACAATATCTTTAAGTTTAAGATTTGGTTAAACAGGGTTTTAGTGTCATCTGAAAACCTGGCTTCCAATTGACAAATCCCATGATAGAAATTTTAGATTTTCTCAATTATGTGTTTTCACTCGTGGGCGTTTCAACCATCACTTTACTTCATGCTCTTTAACATTCTTCTCATTCACCTTATCAAGTAACAACAGTGAGTTCCGTATGTAGCTCATGCACACCTCAGCATGGTCACAAATGCTCACGATGGAACCCACAACATACGGATTGGGAGCCCACGCTTCTGCCTGAACCATGCCACCCCACAATGACCCCTTGTAATTGCCCTGTATTTTTAAGCATCATTAGCAGTGTTATCTCCAAATAGCCTTTTCTTCAATCTGCTCCTCAAAAAACACATCCAAGGAAGGTCTATTTTTTGCTATTACCTAATTAATTTTTTTTTTCTCCATTCTAAATGTTAGCAAAGCTATGGCAATATATGGTTGGGATAAAAATCAGGCCAATGCTAACTCGCTATCTTATTATTTTTGGATTTAAGTACATGTGAGTCTCTATTTTACTTTTCTGTCAGTGTTTGCAATACATCCGTACATTCTCCGCTTTACTAGAGGGTCTCATATTTTAATTTTGCCCTGTCTGTCTCTATAAAGCGCAAACTGATGAAAATTGTCTCTGACAAATAAATGAATAAACAAACGCCCAACACATTTTGTAGTTCATAAATAAAATCCCAACGCCGTCATTGAATTTTCATTAAGTTAATGGCAGGCTTGTGATTTTATGGCCCGTGTGCCGACTTCTGCATCTGTTGTGTTGACCGTCTGCAATAAACTGGAGTAAAACCTTACAGTAAGTGACGGCCGCATGATGCTGCCATATGCGTGTGCTCCCAACCTATGAAAATATTATTGAACTCCCATTGGTGTAGGCATTTGGCGAAAGATTTCACACTTGTGCAAAACTTCACTGACTCGAGACATCAATTGAGTGGAATTGTGCTTCATCAGTGTAAGAAGTGAAGAGGCAATTGAGTGCAGCACTGTCCAAACAATGGCAAAGAGGCCATTTCTGGCACAAGGTACCTTTTTTTTAGCTGCCCACGGCATGTAATGAAAATGACATTTGACACTGCTGGCAATGTTATTGAAAACAAAAACAAAAACAGTGGGAGGTGAGCATCACTGAGTAAAGTGAGGATTTGTAAAAAGTCGGCGAGCTGTAGTCAAAGTGTGGTGCGCGAGCTCCCTCTAGTGGTACACAAAAGAATCAATAGCCAATTACAGTTCAGTTGTACTTAACTTTAAAGATCATCCATTTGCATTTAATCATCAAACCCTTTTTGTGTACAGTATAGGCCTTCTTAGGTAAAATTTTTATTTAAATTATATGTTCAATTTGTTTGACAGTTTTTTCCCCCTGTACTGTTTTGTTCGTAATGTCAGAGTGGTTTATAATATTAAATATAATTTTTAGGAATAAAACTCGTGCCTCTCATTTCTCATGAGCACTTGTTGAGACCCCTACAATTCTACCGCAATTTAAAATTGGTAGGAGGAGAGCCAAGTACAGTATTTTTTAGGTGGTACAAGTAAACAGAATTTTAAAGACTGTGAACCTACAATAGATTTCTCTTAATTGAGTTATGGATGCGGCGAACTCCCAAATGCAGTTTTCATTCTATTCTAGTGGGATAGAGGGCCACAGGCCAACTTCAAATCCTGAAAAATCGCGAACTTCTTGTCTTATCATTTTTAACAGAAAGCTATGGTGAAGCAGTTTTTCCCCCAAATAACTAATGTATATAAAAACAATATACAATAATTTCTTGATGAATTAATTTTAGCCCGTTGAAGAAAGACAAAATGGCCTTTGCATCCTTTGTTTTTGCCCTCCTTATAAGCTTATATAAAAAAAAACATACCATGATATAATAAAGAATGAGAAATTATCAATTGTTCTGTATGTGACCTGATTGGAGTGCATACGGCTGTAACTGTGACAGTAATTTTTGTTCCTTCAGCAGGCCCCCAGTCTGGTCTGCTGGGAAAGTGCCGAAGGCCTCGCACGGCCTTCACCAGTCAGCAGCTGCTGGAGCTGGAGAACCAGTTCAAACTCAACAAGTACCTGTCCAGGCCCAAACGTTTCGAAGTGGCCACCTCTCTTATGTTGACGGAAACACAGGTAACACACCACCCCTGCTGTATGGCTGCTGAAAAGCAGTGGACACCAAAATTTGTTATCATCATTAGAATTATCATTTGTCGCGACACGATTTGTGTGCACTCTGACTGCCACATTTATCACCTGATTCAAATCATTCAAAATATTCACATAATTTAAACTGGAAGAATCGCCACATGACCCAAATTGCACAATTTGACTAATTGCCCATTTTTAACAAAAATAAAAGACCTCAAAGCATTCTGACTTTCGAATGTTCAGCTCATTCGGCGATTGTTAGGAACTATTCCCATTGTCCAATTTTCCAATTGTGCACAGTAAAATTCCCAAATTAAAAGTTTTACATGAACCCTCACTTCTTCCACACCCTTCGACTGATTCACACCATTTTAAGCCTCACCCTCTATGTTTCAACATTTTAGTTGACTCCGCAGCATTTTCAGTTCAAATTCATCTTTTTCACACACAATTTCTACCGGTACTGCAATGACCACTTTTAATTTGATGTACTGTTTATAATCCCTGAAGGGGGCCATAGTCATTTACCTAAAACAGAATTGTGTGCATGTCTTCACACACAAACTGTGCAAATTTTGATGTACACTTGTATTATCTGCGGGCTTGGTGGTCAGGTCAAGATCTGGTTCCAAAACCGGAGAATGAAGTGGAAGCGGAGTCGGAAGGCCAAGGAGCAGGCCAGTGCTTCTGGCCCGTCTGAAGCTGGTGGAAAAACATCCGGTAACAAACCCGGCGAGAAAAGGCCTCAGCATGCGAATCCAAAGGACTGTGGTGTGGATCTACTTTTGGAGGATGGTGATGAAGAAGAAGAGGAGGAGGAAGAAGAAGAAGAGGAGGAGGAGGAGGAGGAAGAAGAGGAAGAACCCCAGCACGGTTTTTCAGTGGTTATGGGGAACCGAGTTGGGATGCCGAGATCCATGGACTTCATGCGGCGCAGTGCGGATGTGGGCTTCACCCCTCACAGCCCTTTCACTGAAGACGAACTAGACGGAGTGCAAGCTGCGGGAGGAGGCGGAGACAGGAAGATGGTCGCGGGACTGTGAGAAGACTGGACATTTTATGTCCGGGACACTCATTTGAAGGCAGAGGCCACAATTGTGAACGACCAGAACATTTGTTTTTAATTTTTCATGCACACATATCATCAATATCCTCTTAGTAATTGTCTGGATGAAAATATGACCTCCAGATCTTTTCAAACTATAGTAATAGCCACTCTAGTATTAATGAATGGATGATCGATCCTTAAAAAAAAAACAGTTTCAGAGAAAAGGGAAAATGTATTTTATTTCCACTGTTTTGAGCTTTCACCCATGACCCTTCAAAAACAAACCGGTGCTTCACTAGGGCCCTTGGAAAATGTGGTGAGACAGAGCCAGTTCTCTAGACTGTTTCAAACTCTCCCATGAACATCATCCCCACTGTCTCTTATAAATACACATATATGTCTATGTATCTAGATATCTATACATATGTACATATATATGTATATATTTACGTACACATGCGGTATATAAATCATGCGACTAATTACAATTAAAAATTATAATCGACTAACAACCTTGTGTGGTGTCCTCCGGAATTACTGTCAACACTGTCCCATATATACACACATTTATCTCATTCGGACTGTTTTGAGATCCCAGTGAACCGTCAATGGCTAACAGTTGCATGTTTCTGCGGAAACCTGTGAAAATGTGGTGGGAACACAAGCAGTTCTCTGCACCCTTTCAAATTTTGTAGCACTTATTCTAAAGAATGACATTTACAAATATGACCTTTTTGTGTTTGAGGGCATCTTTAGGAAAAATTATCAGGGTGGGAAGGATACATTTAGGGTGTTTTTATTGCTGGCAAATGTCAAAACAAGTCAAATTTGACCTAACGTATGTAAAGGTTAACAACACATGGACTTAATGCTGTTTCCTTCTTGACGAAAATATAAAAGTACGGCCACATGCAAACACAACCCAAATAACTAGTTTGTGAATCAAGTCATCAAAATACTTGACATCATCATTGCCGCGCCTTCAAGTCATCTTGTCGCCTCCTGACCCCTTTGTAACTCATGTAATGTAGGATCACAAGTTGTCTATAAAAGTAGGTAAAAGATACTTTAAGAGTAACCAATGGTACTGTCACTTCCAAACCTTTCAGGCTTTGGCACCACACGTCTAGACGCATTTCATTCATTTTCAATGTGATGTTGCACTTTCACCTGTTTACTTCTCAAGGTGTCCCCCTTATTGTGTGGAAATGAATTTAATTTATTTGATTTGTTATAAAAAGGAATCATGATGTATTTATCTGACACTTGTTTGTGGTTTTAACAATTTTAAAAAACGTGTTTTATGTGTTGAGAAATGTTTGCAATAAATACACGGGGACAGAAATATGACTGGCCATTTACTTTTAAAAATGAACTCTGTACATTGCTTCTTATTGTTTCTGTGGACAATGTGTTAATCTTCTAAAGATCTCCATTTGAGAAACCACACAGCATGTTCAGATGCTGTACAAAATAGAATCTAGTGGCTATACTTTAGCTCTGTATGCATGTTTATATTGTGTCAGCAGGTCAGTTGGATTCTTTGGGATACAGCGTTTGTGAGAAAACTCAGGAAATAAAGTTGATCAGCTGATCAAATTGAACATTTGAATAGATATTCTTTTATTTGCCTTTAGTGAAGATTCACTTTGTCTACATAGGTCACATGGGCACTGTGCATTAATTTACCTTTGAGGGATTATAATCAGCAAATCACACGCACATACAGTATATATATATATATGGAGTACCCGGAGAAAACCGATGCAGGCCCGGGGAGAACATGCAAACTCCACACAGGAAGGCTGGAGTCGGGATCGGATCCACGACCTTTGCACTGTGAAGTCGACGCGCTGCATGCGGCCAGATGGTCCAGTGGTTAGTGCGTCGACTTCACAGTGCAAAGGTCGTTGATCCGATCCCAGCTCTGGCCTTCCTGTGTGGAGTTTGCATGTTCTCCCCGGGCCTGCGTGGGTTTTCTCCAGGTACTCCGGTTTCCTCCCACATTCCAAAAACGTGCATGGCAGGATGATTGAACACTCAAAATCGTCCCTATGTGTGAGCGTGGATGGTTGTTCATTTCTGTGTGCCTTGTGATTGGCTAGCAACCTGTTCAGGGTGTCCCCGCCTACTGCCCAAAGACGGCTGGGATAGGCTGCTCCAGCACCCGCCTCAATACATTTAGTCAGCAACGGTTTATTTTTCACTTTAAAATGTACATTAATGCATTCCATGCTAGAATATTGATATAATTTGTCTGGATGGATATAGATAGATCTTTACAGAGATTTATTTTTACAGGTACTAACATAAACAACACGTGTCAAAGCACAGCACATTTATTTGCCATTACTGTACTTGTTCTAAATATACCAATTCATATTAATAATCCTGAGATGATTCATTTTGTGTTCGTTTATTGATATGTTTTTATAAACATAACTCAAAGAGAACCGAGCAAATTGTCATACACTACTGTATCTGAGAAAACCCCATTTGTTTTATCTTGCTGCACTTCATTGTCGATTTATATTTAGATACTTTATTTTATTAATTAACTCGATATGAAGCTTTAGTGCAGATCTGCTGCTTGGGGTGACGCCTCAATTCATCATCACATTGCAGCCAATCAATGGGAGCTCGTTTAATTGCGTGATTTATCAGCCGGGCTGCATCATGACACATTTTCCGTGCATCATCACAACTCTTTGAGAATAAGGCTTTATTATTGTTTGCCCGACTTGGTTTAATTTAATCTGAACTCACCTTTCTCGTTGATTCCCATCACCTATTTCGTCTCGTTTCTTACTAAAAATGCAGACGACCTTTTTTTACATTCATTCATTAATTCATCTTCCGAACCGCTTGATCCTCACTAGGGTCGCGGGGGGTGCTGGAGCCTATCCCAGCCGTCTCCGGGCAGTAGGCGGGGGACACCCTGAATCGGTTGCCAGCCAATCGCAGGGCACCTTTTTTTACATTGGAGCATAATACACGGTGTGTTTATAAAATCTTTCGCTGTCTTTCAAATCACCGACTCAACAACACTCTCCCCACCCCCATCGTCCCTTTGTTGGATGAATAAATCAGAAAAACATATTTTACACCGTTGAATCAATCAGCGAAATGTGGAGCTCATTACGTGAATATGAACAGATTGTCTGATCTCCTAAAGTAATCACACGTTTCCCTGGGCCTTGTCACTTAACTAATGGACAGCAGGCGCCGAGTGACGGAGGAGCCCAATAAATTCACATCAGTCCTACTCAAAACGCATGAAAAACACCGTTTCCCCCCGTAAAGTTTATTGAAAAGGGGCGACCGTGGGGGATGCATTCACACATGTCACGTCACCTATGCTTCAGGAATATGTACGTCAATGTGTGAGTTGTGAGTTTGAGACTGCGTGACAAGATTCAAGAGGACCAATGAAAAATAAAGGGACAAAAAGAAGCTTTCTCCATTTTTAAAATGAGATTAAATAAATAACTCAATTATTTCATTTCATCATTACAACATGTTTCAAATGCTGAAGAGCGTTTCAAATTTAGGACACGCTGAACTCCTTGCATGTTCCAAAATGTTTACAGGATTTCACATTTTCCGCACTGCGAAAACATATTCGCGTGAAGGCGATATTATAACCCCCCACCCCCTCCAAAAAAGTCCGCATCTTTTACTTCGAAATTCATTGAGGACCAGACACGGTTTCATGTTTTGGTTTCCCTCTATTAGAGGTAAAAATGGAAAGTGGACGGAAAAAATAATGTATTTGTGTGACGGGGGTCACAACTGTGATGATCTGAGCTCCACGTCGCTGTCGCCTCAAGAATACCAGACGCATGGAGTGTGGCTTTTTCTTTCTTTTTATTGCTGGAACACAATATGGCAGGCAGAATGGAGAAGTCGCATCGGGTCTCGGACATAACATGTGACTTCCCTCGTAGCTCTAACTCCAATACATCATCCATAACAAGAGAAAATAAACAACAAGACTAAATACAAAACATGAGTGATCGTATAGTGATTATTTACAACAAAAGTAAAAGAAAACGCACACACGCTGCTCTTTACGTGATGCCACCGAACGCATCACATGCAGCAGAACGGCTGCGCAATGTACGGCAATGGCGGCCGCGACCAACTGCGGACAAACGCCAGCCACAAGCACAAACAGCCAAACGAAAAACGACACGAACAACCACATACAGCAAAACCGACAGGGAACAAACATTACCTGGAACACAATATGGCAGGCAGAATGGAGAAGTCGCATCGGGTCTCGGACATAACTGAGCAACAGAAAAGCACTATTAACTTAGCGGGTAAAACTTGCATTCGACGAAACATAAATGAAATAACAATACAAAAAGCAATTTGGACTTGGGACAAACCAGGGAACTAATTAAACACATCATACCATAGAAAAAGGGAAACCAAAGTGAAATATTGTCTTTAAACTATAAATGAATCGGGACCGTGAATGAAATGCGACTCACCATGTGACTTCCCTCGTAGCTCTAACGAAGCTACGGTGGGAAGCCGGTGCCACACTGTGGGCGGTTGCGTCACTTCCGCCGTAATTTAATAAACTAAATATATCACCCCGTTACATTTGTATATTTTAGAATATCAATACAATTCTGGAAGGCTTAACCGGTGCTACGTAGAATTTTGGCGGGGGTATAACACCCCCTCGCCCCGATGTATTGCGCCGTCCGTGTTCAGGACACCTGGGGAACTATCTTCCAACGTTTCCCCCATTCTGTAATTTTCATCTTTCCACATTTTTTATGACAACATTCACAAATTCCTGTCGATATCTCCACATTTCTTGGCCACTTTAATCCATTCCAACGTTAAACTGTTTATCTCGTTCAGGACGTCCGCCTATATAAAACAACAGTACTTATCAAACCACTTTAAAACAGATGTACAGATTTACCTCATCGTTTCACATTTCTTTACCTATTGTAACCCATTCCAACTTGCAACATTTAATTAAATGATTTCCCCAGCATTGACTCCTGCATTTGTACCTTCAGAAATTGCATTCCAATATTGTAATACCTGTATTTAGATTTATGTTTATGTGAAATTGGAATAGATAGATAATTACTTTAATATCCTCAAAAAATATACATAGGTTTGGTATACCCTACCAACCCTACAAAACCAAGTTGCGGATATCAATGTAGAATTGTACACTTGGGCCTCAAACATCAGACGTCTGCCTTTATAGTCTATAGCTGACCCCTGGTGGTGAAAGGGAATGTGTTGAGAGATTCACAGAAAAGGCAACGGAAACTAGAGAAAAGAAAGAAAGATACAGTATTTTATATTATCTTTCATGTTAATGTTTTCTTTTCTTTTTTTAATCTATTGCTATATAAATATATATTTAATATAAAACACTAGTCGCTGATATATATATACAGTAGATAGATAGATAGATAGATAGATAGATAGATAGATAGATAGATAGATAGATAGATAGACATACATATATTTATATATTTTTAAAACCTTTGTAAGAAACATTTAAGAAAGCAAAAAACACGTTCTGTAAAGTAAGTTCAAACTTACCGGTACATCAGATATCCAATAAAAATCTACAAATATCTTGACATATTTTGCGAGTATACTTAAAATACATTCCCAAAATAGATGTATTAGAGTCTCAGAATGTTAGTCAAAGAAGGCACAGCCCGGTTCTATATCACAATTAAACTCAACGAAAAATGAGCTCACGGGGTAACATCGGTATATAATTTTAAGTGAAACTTATTTCACCTTATTTACTGTAACGATGGATAATATTATATAGTACATGTACAGTACCTGTACTTCCTTCCTGGATTTAAAAATGACCACATGGGTGCGCTCTTGTCAAGCTATAGTTTGGGCCGATGTGGGCGGGACTTAGCACTATTGGAAGCACGTGATGAGCGAATGAAGACGCTTTAGAAATTTTGAAAAGCATTGAAAAGCGTTTTCAGGGTCTGTTCAGATAGTGAGTCTGTTCACCTCACAAGAACCTTTGCTAAATTCTGTGCTCGTTACGATTTGACAACCGGGCTGTTAAAATGGCTCCCTCGGAACTCGGTGAGGTTTCTCCCATTCTAAATTTTGTGTCATTTTGTTTTACAATGAATTTACTCCCCCAGCGATGTTTGATTTGTGTTGCTAACATTAGCAGACGTTGCGTTCGCGTCTTGTGCGAAATGTTTACTTCCGCGAGATTGGAAAATAACCAACTTTTGTGCGCGTGTGTGTTATACAGCACTGTTGAGTGTGTCAGATAAAAGTGGACTACTGGAGTTTGCCAAAAGGCTCGTGGACGTGGGTTTGGGTCTGGTAGCATCAGGTGGGACAGCCAAAGCCCTGCGGGATGCTGGACTGACCGTCAGGTACACCATGCGGCCGATGAAAAGTTGTTTGAGCATTCCGTCTACATCCTTGATACGAACCTTAAGGTCCTCAAACTTGTATACTCTTTGACCTTACAAGTAAGACAATTCAGGAAAGTTGGAACGACCGTGTCTCAAATATTCCACTGATAACGCCACGTTTGTCCTACTAGTAGGCAATTAGCAAACGACTGTGCTGCTAAGGCCCAACTAGGTAGGCATGTGACACGTACTAGTAGCCTCCTTGACACTACCAGTAGCACCAAAATGGCCACTAATAGTATCGACTCACTAGTAAGTAGTAGGGCTGTGCGACATGGCTAAGATTTAATATCTCGGTATTTTTTTGCCAATTACCTCGATGACGATATTACTACGGGTTCAGTGAAAACTAAGCTTTTTTAAAAAAAAAAAATATCACAATGATGTGTAAAGTGTCGCTTATTAGCTTTTAACCCACATCCATCAAGACGAATAAAGTCAGCAATAAATGAAAAATAATTAAATTCACCTTGTCCTGTAACTATGCTTGAATGCTAAATAACAATTTTATGCTACAAGAGAAGTGTTGTGTGCTGTGATTGATTGTGTGCGTGTTTAACTGCATCACCGTTTGTGTTCTGTAACCGTTTGTCCATGCGCAACCGTAGTGAGGATAAGCTGTTTCGAATGTGGTTGGTTCAGTTGTATGGCTTGGAAAACAAAACAGTTCACCATGCACTCAACTTCGCACATGTCAATGGTTGTGTATGCCTTGATGCAGTAAATGGCCATGTATGTGATGTGTGGACTTCGAGGGATATTAACTCTTCCTTGATCGTGTCTTGAGGGCCCCCATACAATGTGTTACATTGTAAGACTTTTTGTTAACCGGCAAAATGATGGTGACAGTCAACAAAGACTGAAGCAATAGGATATTGCGACAGAAATAGGATTGCACATCTGCCGGTGCATTCAATTAAATGGCGCGCTGAGTGCTCATACATTTTACAGCATGTCCCTCTATTTTATCCACTGGCAATTTTGGTCATGTAATCTTCTAAAACACATTATATCTGCACCGTCCGTATATACCTGACAGTGAACAAGGAAGTGGATTTCTTGTGTGTGTGCATGTGCGTGCGTGTGCCATTGAGGCAGTAGCGGCTGCGTATGTCCCTCCTCGCCCGCCGCAAGATGATTGTCGTCTGATGGTTTTAACGGTCGATCAAGACCAAATTTGGGAGTAGGAATGTGGTCGGTTGAACCGAGAGTGACATGCAACCCAAGCATGGCAAGAACACGTCACTGATATCATCCTCATTTCGGTATCTGGAATGTTTGTATCTCGATTTTGATCTGATAAAGAGATATCTCCAGCCCAAGTGAGTAGTATACCAAAGTTGTTCTATTAGTGAGGTCAAATAATGTACTAGTACATGGATCTTAAGATTAATATAAAGGATCTTGAATAAATAACTTAAAAGACATCGGACTAGTAAGATGTCTTTGGCAAATAAGACAAGTTACTGGTCAGGCAAAGCTACTCGCTAGTGTGCACTGTGATGTTACGCAAAGGGTCCAGAAAGCTACTAGTGCATTTCCCAAAATAAATTTGAGTATGTATTTATTCCATATATTTGTCTATTGTGAGATTCATGTCTTAGTGCAGTCTTTGTCCTCTCTCTAGTAAACAATTCAGTGAAGTAGAAGTAACTGTGTCTTACTATTAACTCCGATCCACCTTCAGCACATTTCACTAGGAGGCTTAGAACCAATAGTGCAACAGTTGCTCTACTAGTTAGGAAAACTGCACGAGTGTACAGCTAGCTACATGCTACTAATACTGCTGGTGGGATCACACACTTATACTCATTAATACTTTGTGTTGTGTCTTCTCCTGCACTACATTGTGTGTGTGTTTGTGCCTGCGTGCGTTTGTCAGGGATGTGTCTGATCTTACTGGGCACCCAGAGATGCTGGGAGGCCGGGTGAAGACCCTCCATCCCGCAGTCCACGGTGGCATCCTCGCCAGAAAGATGGCCAGTGACACTGCAGATATGGACAAGATGGGCTACAGCCTGGTCAGGTGAGAGCACAAGCAGCCTTGCAAACACATTTTGCATGCTCATAATTTGAACACATTGTCTGTAACATGCACGTTTGTGTAAATGTCAGAAGCGGGAAGCACGTGCGCTTGCTTTCGGCAGCATGATAATTGGAAATGTGCTGCTTCCATAAGCTGGGCTTGTGACTCTGGTTTGTGTCGGGTCAAGAGGGCTCTGATGTCAGCTGACTTGTTAGAATTGAACAATGAATCTGATTAGTAACACTGATAGGTTATTGATTGGCCCTGTGATTTAGTCCCTTCAGTGCTCTTTGACTTCGATTTATTGAAGATGTGCATTCTTGTGGAGGTTGTGCATGTTATCCTCACATTCAAAGTCATTAAAACACTTTAAAAAACAAGTGTATTCCTTAATGCTTGTTCTCGCTCTTGCTGTCAAGAAATGGTGCACTATCATGTTATCCTTTTGAGGATAAGCGGATTAGAAAATGGATGGACGTGTAGTGTAATAGCCATAAATATAATCACGTAGAAATGTACGATAAATCATCCTGTGGGTAAAAGTTGCAAAAATATGAGCAAGTATTCTGATGGCTTATTGATGTCAAGTATGTGCGCTCCTTTATATAAGGGTGGTCGTGTGCAACCTGTACCCATTTGTCAAAACTGTCTCCAATCCGGATGTTAAAGTCGAAGACGCTGTCGAGCAGATTGACATTGGTGAGTCGTGTTTACGCAATGGGACGCTTGTAATGTAAACACCTCGACAAGTTATCTTGCTTAAGATGAATTGAGAAAAATGTTTCCGTAACCCGACCGACGAGAATTTCTACCTCAAAGAAAAACTTTACGATCGGCATTTTTTCAAACCTTCTACATTTTTGTGTAATAATAATAATAGTACATTTCATTTTCTCTCTTTACAATTCAATAAGGTGGTGTAACTTTGCTGAGGGCAGCAGCAAAGAATCACGCACGGGTCACAATTGTGTGTGACCCTGCTGACTATTCACTGGTTGCCACGGAGATGGAGAGCTCTGAAGACAAGGACACCACCGTGGAAACACGCCGGACTCTGGCTCTCAAAGTAAAAAAAAAAAAAAGCTTTACAATTTGAAGACATTTCTGATTAAAAAAGAAGAAGAGAAGGGAGCGCAAGCATTGGTTGCTCCTTTTAATCGTAGCAACAGCGCAAATGACATTTCCCCTTTTCGCTGCACTTAAGTTTTTCAAATGTGATTTTTCCTCAGGCTTTCACTCACACGGCCCAGTACGATGACGCTATATCGGATTACTTCCGCGGACAGTATGGCCGTGGCGTTTCCCAGTTGCCCCTGCGTTACGGCATGAACCCGCACCAAGCCCCCGCCCAGCTCTACACGCTGCACGCTGCCCTCCCCCTCAAAGGTGCCCTCTTGACATTCACTTCTGCTGTGGCTTTCTTTTTCTAACAGGATGACGTACTCGGCCTCAGGGGTGGCCGAAATATGCCGCCCATCGAGCGTTTACACCATCAAGTGTCTTGCAATATTTGCTGCATTTATTTAGCTTAAATTTGGACAACTAAAATGTATTTATTTTTGTATTAAGTTATCTCAATAATCTGTTTATTCTTTGTAAATCATGAAATGAATTTATGATAAACTAGTACTGTAATATAAACAATTCTACACATGCAGTTAACAATGTATCTTTTTAGATCATTATTGAATTAATTGTAAGTACAATAGAAATATTAGTAAAAAAAAACACAATTTACTTATATACTGCGAATAATTTTATCCTTCAAACAATCTTTTGGCTACTGTGCATAAAACGACTATTTTGGAGTCAGAACGGCTTTTCCAATTTTTTGGGGTGTGTTGGTGCAGATTCTGTTCATTAATTAGCATTAAGAATTCAAATAGATTTGCTATGGCCTGAAAGCAACCTTCACTCCGCTATTCCAAATATTTTCTTGACACATATCATTTTACATCGACAGAAAGAAGCTCCAAATGAGCCCTTTGTATTCCACTGATTTGGCTTTACTTTCTGTCAGTGGTCAACGGTTCTCCTGGCTTCATCAACTTGTGTGACGCCCTGAACGCGTGGCAGCTCGTCCGCGAACTCAGGAGCACCGTCGGCGTGGCCGCCGCCGCCTCCTTCAAGCACGTCAGCCCAGCCGGTAAGATGAAATGTGATTCGATTTGGAGAGAACATTGAATATATATATTTTTTTGTATGTTTGTTTTTTGAGTGTAGGAGCTGCCGTAGGAGTTCCTCTGACTGAGGAGGAGGCCAAGGTGTGCATGGTGCACGACATGTTGAAGGATCTCAGCCCATTGGCCACCGCCTATGCCAGGGCAAGAGGTTTGAACCATCACAAAGTACACCCTCGGATACAATATCTCACAAAAGTTACTCCATCCCTTAAATTTTAGAAAATATTTTATGTATTTTTACACTGTGTCCCCCAAAAGACACCTGGCTCCAGTGCAATAGTCTGTGTACAGTACATCCTGTCTAACAGTGTAAATTTATTGTCCCCTCGAAGTGAGTAAACATGCAGCCATTATTATCTAAACCGGTGGTCCCCCACCACTGCTCCTTCGATTGTAATTTTTAAAAATTATTAATATAACATTTTTTCTTTTCTTTTTTTTTTTTTTTTAAATGGGCCAGATACATGGTGTAGTTTGTATAAATGGAATTGCTTACAGCTGTTGAACCAAAATAGCCACAGCACTGGTGGTAGTGTTTGTAAATGTAAGATTTTTTTTCATCATTTGTTCTCAAATGTTTAAAAAGGTGGAAAATGTATTTTTAATTGTATTTGCGTTATTGTAATTATTTTACTTAGTAATAGTTTGAATGAATGCAATTAAAAAGAATTTTAATTTTGTCGGATTCAAGCTATTCTTCCAGCGCTTTTTACGAATGGTTCAAGTTTTTGCACTCCTATCGTTTCAGTACCGATATAAAAATGTTTTTCTGGTGGCAACACTAATTGACAGTATCCAAGCATAAAATATGTTTAACTGTGTTTCATCAGCTCACATGAGACGGGGTTCCTGCCATCAGTCATTAGTCTGCTTGTCATTCAGCAAAGTTTTTGCGGGCTTCCTTCTGAGGTGGCAGCCACGCGGACTGATTCGATACAATGTGCGGCAAATTATCTGAGCGCTGACGGCTGACCCCATGAGCAATAACATCAAACGTAACACGCCTATTTTCACTGAGGCCTGTACTGACTTTTGTTGCCAGCAGTCGAAATGGATGCACGTGATTGTTATACAAGCAGTAAACTGAGAATGTTACATTGTGTATCATCTCTTCAGCGTGGTCCCAAGAAAAAAAAGGCAATGAAATATTTACAAATGTGTAAGGAGTGTACTCACTTTGTTGAGATAATGTAGCTTGTCTGGATGTCAATCAGTTGGTCATGTTTTCGGCATATTTGTCTTTCTTAGGTTCTGACCGGATGTCTTCTTTTGGAGACTTCATTGCTGTCTCTGATGTGTGTGATGTTCCTACTGCCAAAATTATATCAAGAGAGGTAAAAATTGCCCGGTCACCCCCAAATTATTGAAATGACCTTGCTAGGTTGCTCACTCACACGCTGTATGTATGCATCTCTTTCAGGTGTCTGATGGGATAATTGCGCCAGGTTATGATGAGGAAGCACTCAGGATTCTGTCTAAAAAGAAAAATGGAAATTACTGCGTGCTTCAGGTGCCAGATTAGTTCTATTCCTTCAACTATTTTGCTTTAAAATTGGTATTAAGAGATAGTCGCTGATGCAATTTCAGCCATTTTATGGAGCTCCAGAGTGCGCAATTTCTCACATTTTAACAGGAGTTTCACTTATGTATTGCATTTTTATACATTGCAGTGCTTTCTTTAGTACGTACCTGTAACAGTGTTTTGTTTATTTTTTTTATTTGTTTTTTTCGGGGAATGCTGGAATAAATTATTGGCATTTCACTGGGGAACATTAATACGAGTACATTGCGTTAGGTGCTTGTTCACAGAGTGAATTAAACTCACAAGTCACCACTGTGTTATAGTTGTTTTGATTGACAATCAGAGAAGTAGCGTCTATGAAAATGTGATTATTTTAATTGTAGCATACAGAAAAATATTTTTTGCATTTTGTTCGTCATATAAAGCTCCAGAAGACTTTGACACAAAGTGTGCAGGTGTGCCAAATGATGTGGCCAGTGCTTGCTGTTGACGCTATCATTTTCCTCTTGCATGTCCTGCCTGAAGATGGACCCCAACTACGAGCCTGATGACACTGAGGTGCGAGTGTTGTTTGGCCTCTACCTCAAACAGAAAAGGAACAGCGCGGTTATCAATCAGGAATTCTTCAGCAACGTCGTGTCCAAGGGCTCGGTATGTGCAAATGTTTCGGCCACCTTTGACTCCCCCCACCAAGCCCCCCACATTTAATGCACATTTCAGTTCTGCACTTTTGGACTTTTACTTAAAATGCACCAGTTGAATCTGTACACGTTCTTGTCCCTAAACTCCCAAATGTGATGAACAGCTGTCTGAGGCAGCTGTGCGAGATCTCACGGTGGCCACCATCGCTGTCAAGTACACTCAGTCCAACTCTGTTTGCTACGCCAAAGACGGACAGGTAACTCGTGGACAAAGCGGGGGAAAAAAAGTAAAAAATGGAGCCCAATCTAACCAAGGCTTTTGTTGAACAGGTGATCGGGATCGGTGCGGGGCAGCAATCTCGGATCCACTGCACCAGACTGGCGGGCGACAAAGCCGATAACTGGTGGCTCAGGCACCACCCTCGTGTGCTGAGCATGAAGTTCCGCAGTGGCGTCAAGCGAGCGGAGATGGCAAATGCCATCGACCAATATGTCACCGACACCATCGGAGAGGTATGCATTCCGTGCAACTTGGACTTAAGTAAACAGCCGATGTTCTATTTTTTTCATCTGTGTGAGTTTGAAAAAGACGGTTGTGTTGTTTCATTAGGGTCCGGATTTGGCTGCTTGGAAATCAATGTACGAGGAAGTTCCTGAGCTTCTGTCGGAGGTTGAAAAGAAAAGCTGGATCAGCTCCCTGCAGGCCGTGGCTGTCAGCTCTGATGCCTTCTTCCCCTTCCGTGATAACATCGACCGGGCCAAACGGGTAACTACACACGGCGATGCATTCACAAGTTGCCGTCCACGTTCTGCACTTTTAATGTCGCGGCCTGCGCCGTGTCATTGCAGAGCGGTGTCGAGTACATCGCGGCCCCGTCGGGTTCGGCTGCAGACCAAGTTGTGATCAACGCCTGCAACGAGCAGGGCATCACTTTGGTGCATACCAACCGCCGACTGTTCCACCACTGAGCACTTAACTCGAATCGACTGCATTGAAGTGGCACCTTTAGTCTGTCACTGAAGATATTGGAAGCATTCCACCTTAATGTTGCATCACTTGTGGTTTTCAAACACGTTAAATGCATTCCTGGATTGTGAAACTCAGAGGTTCATATTGTAGCTCAGTGGCTATTCGTCGGAATAAACCTTTGAGATCTTTCAAGTGTTTGTCTCTTTTTCCTGAATTGGAATAGGCGGATTGGAAAATGGTGTACTGGGATGCAACTAAGTACTATTCGCGGTTCAGTATTCTTTTTGAGAAAAAAATATGTACCTGTCCTCCGTTATTTGCTGTTATTGTGCTCAGGTCCCAACCGCGTCTAAGATTTAAAAAGACATACTTTGGCGCCATCTTGTGGGATACCAAGCAATTACGTTTTACTTGTGGGAAAGTGTCTTGTCTCAGAAATCTTTTTGCTGCTGTCTTGTGGCTTCCTTAAGTAATTACAAACCTTTTTCGGGTGGAATTAAATTACAATTTGTATTTCTCTATTATTTTTAATAATTGGATTACACACTACATTTATTTGTGAGGTTTAGTGAGGAGTTCCTCCATGCATGACAAAGCAACATGAATTGAGAAAGGTAAAGTCCACCGCGATTGAGATCTTGGGGCCCCATAAGGTTGAAAAAACAGGAACCGCAGTGCCATGGAGCATATATCTGTAGCTATCTATACATATAGATAGCTACAGATATCTATAGATATATATAGCTACATATATATCTATATATCAATATGTATCTCTCCAAACACAAGTAAGATGAGCTTTTAACACCAAATGCAGTGTTCAAACACCGAAGTGAGGACCCATTACATTGCTGTGATTGTGGATCTTTCCAACTTTATTACAATAATTATGAGACTTTCTTTCTGTCAAGTAGAAACAACTTTGGCACGGACAATACGATACAAAAATAGAACAGATACAATTCCACTTGCATTCACACACAGAAATTAAAGGGATAAATTAGTAAGAGACAGTGTGACCCCTCTCGCCAGCAGTAACAGAATGCCTTGAAACAATATCGTTGAAGAAAACTGTGTTTCAAGAGTTACAAAAATACTAGAATGGCTTTTTTTCTCCAAACAGCCAAGTTAGAGATGGTCATGAATGAAGGGATCACGTTGATCAGGCAGAAGTGCAGTTTAACATCTTTGGATGAGCATGTGTCATAAAACGATCGGGCCGTTTGTGACACGGCAGACGACACGATATCTCGGTTCAGGCAGTGCAGTAATGGGACAGTGAGGGAGCAAAGCGGTTTGTCCGACGGGCATCTCCTCACTCCCGCGGATCCGGGACCACCAGCGCATCTGCCAGAAGGCCCGGTCGGAGACACTCGATGGGGCAGTGAATATTCTGGAAGGAGATAGAAGTGCTGAGCAAAATTGTAACAAGGAACTCGAGGACATGAAGTCCCTGACCACATAATTAGGGACGCAATATTGCTACTACCACACCTCATGACATAAAAGTTAAGTCGTGCAATTTTTATTTTATTTTTTAATGTTAATGGTGGTACGAGTAGCACACAACTGTAACGTCACTAGTTGTTCTATAATAGAATGCAGATGTAAACTAGTGCACAGGTTAGCCTCACAGTGTGCAAAGACATCAGATCATAGTGGAAGATTTTTTACTAGTTTGAGTCAGTAGTAACTCACATAGTCTCCATTGTCCCAAGGTGTCAGTGTGCGCGCGAAGAGGGTAAGAAAATGGATGGCCACACGTTTTTGGAAATCTGCGCAGGCACGGGTAGAATGTGCAACCTCACACCAAACGGCCTGAGCCGGAATCCAACCCTGCACCTCCGCAGTGCAACGCCGACACAAAAACCATTCGACTACCAGGCAGGGAATAAGTGCTCAAAATTGTTCCTCGTGTGAGTGTGAGCGCGAATAGTTGCGTGGGGAAGAGAATCATAAAATTGGATAGCCATGCATGTTTTTGAGAACACACAGGAAGGCTGGAGTGGGAATCGAACCCCACACCTCCACAGTGCAACATCACTAACCATTCGACTACCAGTCAGGTGATGAATGAACACTTTACATCAGGGGTCTCAAACTCCGGTCCTGGAGGGCTGCTGTTCTGCATGTTTTCCAGCTCTCCCTGTTGCAACACACCTGATTCAAATGATCAGATCATCAGCAAGCTCTGTGGAAGCCTGACATTGAACCTGTTCATTTGAATCAGGTGTGTTGCAACAGGGAGACTTGGAAAACATGCAGGACAGCGGCCCTCCAGGACCGGAGTTTGAGACCCCCGCTTTAAATTGTCAATAGGTATGAGCCCGAATAGTGCGGGAGAGAGGATCAGAAAATGCATTGCCACACACATTTTTGAGAGCACAGAGGAAGGACGGAGCTGGATTCGAAGCATGCACCTAAACAGCGCAACGGCGACGCACTAACCATTGGACTACCAGGTAGGTCATGAAGACTTTACACTGACCCTATATAGTAAGGGTTTTATTTGGAAAATATTTTTTAGAGTAGGAAGGCATTTTTCACAACAAAAAAACCCGACCATGAATCATGTAAGGCGTTTTTTGTCGAAAAAAATGACCATGTATAGTAAGGCGTTTTTAGCCGAAAGAAACGACCATGTATAGTAAGGCATTTTTAGCCGAAAAAAACGACCATGTATAGTAAGGCGTTTTTAGACGAAAAAATGACCATGTATAGTAAGGCGTTTTTAGATGAAAAAAACGACCATGTATAGTAAGGCTTTTTTTGCCGAAAAAACGACCATGTATAGTAAGGCGTTTTTAGCCGAAAAAAACGACCATGTATAGTAAGGCGTTTTTTGCTGAAAAAAATCACCATGTATAGTAAGGCGTTTTTAGCCGAAAAAAACGACCATGTATAGTAAGGCGTTTTTAGCCGAGAAAAACAACCATGTATAGTAAGGCGTTTTTAGCCGTGAGAAAACGACCATGTTTAGTAAGGCGTTTTTAGCGAAAAACGACCATGTATAGTAAGGCGTTTTTAACGAAAAAACGACCATGTATAGTAAGGCCTTTTAGCGAAAAACGACTATGTATAGTAAGGCGTTTTTAGCGAAAAAACGACCATGTATAGTAAGGCGTTTTAGCGAAAAAATGACCATTTATAGTAAGGCGTTTTAGCCAAAAAACGACCATGTATAGTAAGGCGTTTTAGCCGAAAAAACGACCATGTATAGTAAGGCTTTTTTGCGAAAAAACGACCATGTATAGTAAGGCGTTTTTGCGAAAAAACGACCATGTATAATAAGGCGTTTTTGCGAAAAAACTACCATGTATAGTAAGGCTTTTTGCGAAAAACGACCATGTATAGTAAGGCGTTTTTGCGAAAAAACGACCATGTATAGTAAGGCGTTTTTGCTGAAAAAATCACCATGTATAGTAAGGCGTTTTAGCGAAAAACGACCATGTATAGTAAGGCGTTTTTTCGAAAAAACGACCATGTATAGTAAGGCGTTTTTAACCGAAAAACGACCATGTATAGTAAGGCCTTTTAGCGAAAAAACGACTATGTATAGTAAGGCGTTTTTAGCGAAAAAAACGACCATGTATAGTAAGGCGTTTTTAGCGAAAAAAATGACCATTTATAGTAAGGCGTTTTAGCCAAAAACGACCATGTATAGTAAGGCGTTTTAGCCGATAAAAACGACCATGTATAGTAAGGCTTTTTGCGAAAAACGACCATGTATAGTAAGGCGTTTTTGCGAAAAAACGACCATGTATAGTAAGGCTTTTTTGCGAAAAAGCGACCATGTATAGTAAGGCGTTTTTGCCGATAAAAACGACCATGTATAGTAAGGCTTTTTGCGAAAAAACGACCATGTATAGTAAGGCGTTTTTGCTGAAAAAATCACCATGTATAGTAAGGCGTTTTAGCGAAAAACGACCATGTATAGTAAGGCGTTTTTGTCGAAAAAATGACCATGTATAGTAAGGCGTTTTAGCGAATAAAGCGACCATGTATAGTAAGGCGTTTTTAACCGAAAAAACGACCATGTATAGTAAGGCATTTTTTGCGAAAAAACGACCATGTATAGTAAGGCGTTTTAGCGAAAAAGCGACCATGTATAGTAAGGCGTTTTTAGCGAAAAAAGCGACCATGTATAGTAAGGCTTTTTTGCGAAAAAACGACCATGTATAGTAAGGCGTTTTAGCGAAAAACGACCATGTATAGTAAGGCGTTTTTGCGAAAAAACGACCATGTATAGTAAGGCATTTTTAGCCGAAAAAACGACCATGTATAGTAAGGCGTTTTTAGCCGATAAAACGACCGTGTATAGTAAGGCTTTTTGCGAAAAAACGACCATGTATAGTAAGGCGTTTTTGCTGAAAAAATCGACCATGTATAGTAAGGCGTTTTTAGCGAAAAAACGACCATGTATAGTAAGGCGTTTTTGTCGAAAAAACGACCATGTATAGTAAGGCGTTTTTAGCGAATAAAGCGACCATGTATAGTAAGGCGTTTTTAACGAAAAAACGACCATGTATAGTAAGGCGTTTTTAGCGAAAAAACGACCATGTATAGTAAGGCGTTTTTAGCGAAAAAAGACCATGTATAGTAAGGCGTTTTTAGCGAAAAAGCGACCATGTATAGTAAGGCGTTTTAGCGAAAAAACGACCATGTATAGTAAGGCGTTTTTAGCGAAAAAATGACCATGTATAGTAAGGCGTTTTTAGCGAAAAAACGACCATGTATAGTAAGGCGTTTTTGCGAAAAAACGACCATGTATAGTAAGGCGTTTTTAGCGAAAAAGCGACCATGTATAGTAAGGCGTTTTTAGCGATAAAAGCGACCATGTATAGTAAGGCTTTTTGCGAAAAAAGCGACCATGTATAGTAAGGCGTTTTGCTGAAAAAACGACCATGTATAGTAAGGCGTTTTTAGCGAAAAAACGACCATGTATAGTAAGGCGTTTTAGCGAAAAACGACCATGTATAGTAAGGCGTTTTTAGCAGAAAAAACGACCATGTATAGTAAGGCGTTTTTAGCGAAAAAAGCGACCATGTATAGTAAGGCGTTTTTAGCGAAAAAAGCGACCATGTATAGTAAGGCGTTTTTAGCGAAAAAGCGACCATGTATAGTAAGGCGTTTTTGCGAAAAAACGACCATGTATAGTAAGGCGTTTTTGCTGAAAAAAATCGACCATGTATAGTAAGGCGTTTTTAGCGAAAAAAGCGACCATGTATAGTAAGGCGTTTTTGTCGAAAAAGCGACCATGTATAGTAAGGCGTTTTTAGCGAATAAAGCGACCATGTATAGTAAGGCGTTTTAGCGAAAAAGCGACCATGTATAGTAAGGCGTTTTTAAGCGAAAAACGACCATGTATAGTAAGGCGTTTTTGCGAAAAAAGCGACCATGTATAGTAAGGCGTTTTTAGCGAAAAAAGCGACCATGTATAGTAAGGCGTTTTTAGCGAAAAAAGCGACCATGTATAGTAAGGCGTTTTTAGCGAAAAAACGACCATGTATATATAGTAAGGCGTTTTTAGCGAAAAAACGACCATGTATAGTAAGGCGTTTTTGCGAAAAAAGCGACCATGTATAGTAAGGCGTTTTTAGCGAAAAAACGACCATGTATAGTAAGGCGTTTTAGCGAAAAAAGCGACCATGTATAGTAAGGCGTTTTTAGCGAAAAAACGACCATGTATAGTAAGGCGTTTTTAGCGAAAAACGACCATGTATAGTAAGGCGTTTTTAGCGAAAAAACGACCATGTATAGTAAGGCGTTTTAGCTGAAAAAATCGACCATGTATAGTAAGGCGTTTTTAGCGAAAAAGCGACCATGTATAGTAAGGCGTTTTTAGCGAAAAAGCGACCATGTATAGTAAGGCGTTTTTAGCGAAAAAAGCGACCATGTATAGTAAGGCGTTTTTAGCGAAAAAAGCGACCATGTATAGTAAGGCGTTTTTAGCGAAAAAACGACCATGTATAGTAAGGCGTTTTTAGCGAAAAAACGACCATGTATAGTAAGGCGTTTTTAGCGAAAAACGACCATGTATAGTAAGGCGTTTTAGCCGAAAAAACGACCATGTATAGTAAGGCGTTTTTAGCCAAAAAACGACCATGTATAGTAAGGCGTTTTTAGCGAAAAAACGACCATGTATAGTAAGGCGTTTTTGCGAAAAAACGACCATGTATAGTAAGGCGTTTTTAGCGAAAAAACGACCATGTATAGTAAGGCGTTTTTAGCGAAAAAACGACCATGTATAGTAAGGCGTTTTAGCGAAAAAACGACCATGTATAGTAAGGCGTTTTTAGCGAAAAAACGACCATGTATAGTAAGGCGTTTTTGCGAAAAAACGACCATGTATAGTAAGGCGTTTTTAGCGAAAAAACGACCATGTATAGTAAGGCGTTTTTGCGAAAAAACGACCATGTATAGTAAGGCGTTTTTAGCGAAAAAACGACCATGTATAGTAAGGCGTTTTTAGCGATAAAAGCGACCATGTATAGTAAGGCGTTTTTAGCGAAAAAACGACCATGTATAGTAAGGCGTTTTAGCGAAAAAATCGACCATGTATAGTAAGGCGTTTTAGCGAAAAAGCGACCATGTATAGTAAGGCGTTTTTAGCGAAAAAGCGACCATGTATAGTAAGGCGTTTTAGCGAAAAAACGACCATGTATAGTAAGGCGTTTTTAGCGAAAAAGCGACCATGTATAGTAAGGCGTTTTAGCGAAAAAACGACCATGTATAGTAAGGCGTTTTAGCGAAAAAAGCGACCATGTATAGTAAGGCGTTTTAGCGAAAAAACGACCATGTATAGTAAGGCGTTTTTAGCGAAAAAACGACCATGTATAGTAAGGCGTTTTTAGCGAAAAAACGACCATGTATAGTAAGGCGTTTTTGCGAAAAAACGACCATGTATAGTAAGGCGTTTTTGCGAAAAAACGACCATGTATAGTAAGGCGTTTTTGCGAAAAAAGCGACCATGTATAGTAAGGCGTTTTTGCGAAAAAACGACCATGTATAGTAAGGCGTTTTTGCGAAAAAACGACCATGTATAGTAAGGCGTTTTTGCGAAAAAAGCGACCATGTATAGTAAGGCGTTTTTGCGAAAAAACGACCATGTATAGTAAGGCGTTTTTGCGAAAAAACGACCATGTATAGTAAGGCGTTTTTAGCGAAAAAAGCGACCATGTATAGTAAGGCGTTTTTAGCGAAAAAGCGACCATGTATAGTAAGGCGTTTTTAGCGAAAAAAGCGACCATGTATAGTAAGGCGTTTTTAGCGAAAAAAGCGACCATGTATAGTAAGGCGTTTTTGCGAAAAAAGCGACCATGTATAGTAAGGCGTTTTTAGCGAAAAAAGCGACCATGTATAGTAAGGCGTTTTTAGCGAAAAAAGCGACCATGTATAGTAAGGCGTTTTTGCGAAAAAAGCGACCATGTATAGTAAGGCGTTTTTAGCGAAAAAACGACCATGTATAGTAAGGCGTTTTTAGCGAAAAAACGACCATGTATAGTAAGGCGTTTTTAGCGAAAAAAGCGACCATGTATAGTAAGGCGTTTTTGCGAAAAAAGCGACCATGTATAGTAAGGCGTTTTTGCGAAAAAAACGACCATGTATAGTAAGGCGTTTTTAGCGAAAAAACGACCATGTATAGTAAGGCGTTTTTAGCGAAAAAACGACCATGTATAGTAAGGCGTTTTTAGCGAAAAAACGACCATGTATAGTAAGGCGTTTTTAGCGAAAAAACGACCATGTATAGTAAGGCGTTTTTAGCGAAAAAAGCGACCATGTATAGTAAGGCGTTTTTAGCGAAAAAACGACCATGTATAGTAAGGCGTTTTTAGCGAAAAAGCGACCATGTATAGTAAGGCGTTTTTAGCGAAAAAGCGACCATGTATAGTAAGGCGTTTTTAGCGAAAAAAGCGACCATGTATAGTAAGGCGTTTTTAGCGAAAAAACGACCATGTATAGTAAGGCGTTTTTAGCGAAAAAGCGACCATGTATAGTAAGGCGTTTTTGCGAAAAAACGACCATGTATAGTAAGGCGTTTTTAGCGAAAAAACGACCATGTATAGTAAGGCGTTTTTGCGAAAAAACGACCATGTATAGTAAGGCGTTTTTGCGAAAAAAGCGACCATGTATAGTAAGGCGTTTTTAGCGAAAAAGCGACCATGTATAGTAAGGCGTTTTTAGCGAAAAAAGCGACCATGTATAGTAAGGCGTTTTTGCGAAAAAACGACCATGTATAGTAAGGCGTTTTTGCGAAAAAAACGACCATGTATAGTAAGGCGTTTTTGCGAAAAAACGACCATGTATAGTAAGGCGTTTTTAGCGAAAAAACGCGAAAAACGACCATGTATAGTAAGGCGTTTTTAGCGAAAAAAACGACCATGTATAGTAAGGCGTTTTTAGCGAAAAAACGACCATGTATAGTAAGGCGTTTTTGCGAAAAAAGCGACCATGTATAGTAAGGCGTTTTTAGCGAAAAAAGCGACCATGTATAGTAAGGCGTTTTTAGCGAAAAAGCGACCATGTATAGTAAGGCGTTTTTGCGAAAAACGACCATGTATAGTAAGGCGTTTTTAGCGAAAAAGCGACCATGTATAGTAAGGCGTTTTTAGCGAAAAAACGACCATGTATAGTAAGGCGTTTTTGCGAAAAAGCGACCATGTATAGTAAGGCGTTTTTAGCGAAAAAACGACCATGTATAGTAAGGCGTTTTTAGCGAAAAAACGACCATGTATAGTAAGGCGTTTTTAGCGAAAAAACGACCATGTATAGTAAGGCGTTTTTGCGAAAAAAGCGACCATGTATAGTAAGGCGTTTTTGCGAAAAAACGACCATGTATAGTAAGGCGTTTTTAGCGAAAAAGCGACCATGTATAGTAAGGCGTTTTTAGCGAAAAAAGCGACCATGTATAGTAAGGCGTTTTTAGCGAAAAAACGACCATGTATAGTAAGGCGTTTTTGCGAAAAAACGACCATGTATAGTAAGGCGTTTTTAGCGAAAAAGCGACCATGTATAGTAAGGCGTTTTAGCGAAAAAGCGACCATGTATAGTAAGGCGTTTTTAGCGAAAAAACGACCATGTATAGTAAGGCGTTTTAGCGAAAAAACGACCATGTATAGTAAGGCGTTTTTGCGAAAAAAGCGACCATGTATAGTAAGGCGTTTTTAGCGAAAAAACGACCATGTATAGTAAGGCGTTTTTAGCGAAAAACGACCATGTATAGTAAGGCGTTTTTAGCGAAAAAAAGCGACCATGTATAGTAAGGCGTTTTGCGAAAAAAGCGACCATGTATAGTAAGGCGTTTTTAGCGAAAAAACGACCATGTATAGTAAGGCGTTTTAGCGAAAAAACGACCATGTATAGTAAGGCGTTTTTAGCGAAAAAACGACCATGTATAGTAAGGCGTTTTTAGCGAAAAAACGACCATGTATAGTAAGGCGTTTTTAGCGAAAAAACGACCATGTATAGTAAGGCGTTTTTAGCGAAAAAACGACCATGTATAGTAAGGCGTTTTTAGCGAAAAAACGACCATGTATAGTAAGGCGTTTTTAGCGAAAAAACGACCATGTATAGTAAGGCGTTTTTGCGAAAAAACGACCATGTATAGTAAGGCGTTTTTAGCGAAAAAACGACCATGTATAGTAAGGCGTTTTTAGCGAAAAAACGACCATGTATAGTAAGGCGTTTTTAGCGAAAAAACGACCATGTATAGTAAGGCGTTTTAGCGAAAAACGACCATGTATAGTAAGGCGTTTTTAGCGAAAAAGCGACCATGTATAGTAAGGCGTTTTTAGCGAAAAACGACCATGTATAGTAAGGCGTTTTTAGCGAAAAACGACCATGTATAGTAAGGCGTTTTTAGCGAAAAAACGACCATGTATAGTAAGGCGTTTTTAGCGAAAAAACGACCATGTATAGTAAGGCGTTTTTAGCGAAAAAACGACCATGTATAGTAAGGCGTTTTTAGCGAAAAAACGACCATGTATAGTAAGGCGTTTTTAGCGAAAAAACGACCATGTATAGTAAGGCGTTTTTAGCGAAAAACGACCATGTATAGTAAGGCGTTTTTAGCGAAAAAACGACCATGTATAGTAAGGCGTTTTTAGCGAAAAAACGACCATGTATAGTAAGGCGTTTTTAGCGAAAAAACGACCATGTATAGTAAGGCGTTTTTAGCGAAAAAACGACCATGTATAGTAAGGCGTTTTTAGCGAAAAAACGACCATGTATAGTAAGGCGTTTTTAGCGAAAAAACGACCATGTATAGTAAGGCGTTTTTAGCGAAAAAACGACCATGTATAGTAAGGCGTTTTTAGCGAAAAAACGACCATGTATAGTAAGGCGTTTTTAGCGAAAAAACGACCATGTATAGTAAGGCGTTTTTAGCGAAAAAACGACCATGTATAGTAAGGCGTTTTTAGCGAAAAAACGACCATGTATAGTAAGGCGTTTTTAGCGAAAAAACGACCATGTATAGTAAGGCGTTTTTAGCGAAAAAACGACCATGTATAGTAAGGCGTTTTTAGCGAAAAAACGACCATGTATAGTAAGGCGTTTTAGCGAAAAAACGACCATGTATAGTAAGGCGTTTTAGCGAAAAAACGACCATGTATAGTAAGGCGTTTTTAGCGAAAAAACGACCATGTATAGTAAGGCGTTTTAGCGAAAAAAGCGACCATGTATAGTAAGGCGTTTTTAGCGAAAAAACGACCATGTATAGTAAGGCGTTTTTAGCGAAAAAACGACCATGTATAGTAAGGCGTTTTAGCGAAAAAACGACCATGTATAGTAAGGCGTTTTTAGCGAAAAACGACCATGTATAGTAAGGCGTTTTTAGCGAAAAAACGACCATGTATAGTAAGGCGTTTTTAGCGAAAAAACGACCATGTATAGTAAGGCGTTTTTAGCGAAAAAACGACCATGTATAGTAAGGCGTTTTTAGCGAAAAAAGCGACCATGTATAGTAAGGCGTTTTTAGCGAAAAAGCGACCATGTATAGTAAGGCGTTTTTAGCGAAAAAAGCGACCATGTATAGTAAGGCGTTTTTGCGAAAAAGCGACCATGTATAGTAAGGCGTTTTTAGCGAAAAAACGACCATGTATAGTAAGGCGTTTTTAGCGAAAAAACGACCATGTATAGTAAGGCGTTTTTAGCGTTTTTGCGAAAAAAGCGACCATGTATAGTAAGGCGTTTTTAGCGAAAAAACGACCATGTATAGTAAGGCGTTTTAGCGAAAAAACGACCATGTATAGTAAGGCGTTTTTAGCGAAAAAAGCGACCATGTATAGTAAGGCGTTTTTAGCGAAAAACGACCATGTATAGTAAGGCGTTTTTAGCGAAAAACGACCATGTATAGTAAGGCGTTTTTAGCGAAAAAACGACCATGTATAGTAAGGCGTTTTAGCGAAAAAACGACCATGTATAGTAAGGCGTTTTTAGCGAAAAAAGCGACCATGTATAGTAAGGCGTTTTTGCGAAAAAGCGACCATGTATAGTAAGGCGTTTTAGCGAAAAAAGCGACCATGTATAGTAAGGCGTTTTAGCGAAAAAACGACCATGTATAGTAAGGCGTTTTTGCGAAAAACGACCATGTATAGTAAGGCGTTTTTAGCGAAAAAACGACCATGTATAGTAAGGCGTTTTTAGCGAAAAAACGACCATGTATAGTAAGGCGTTTTTAGCGAAAAAACGACCATGTATAGTAAGGCGTTTTTAGCGAAAAAAGCGACCATGTATAGTAAGGCGTTTTAGCGAAAAACGACCATGTATAGTAAGGCGTTTTTAGCGAAAAACGACCATGTATAGTAAGGCGTTTTTGCGAAAAAACGACCATGTATAGTAAGGCGTTTTTAGCGAAAAAACGACCATGTATAGTAAGGCGTTTTTAGCGAAAAAACGACCATGTATAGTAAGGCGTTTTTAGCGAAAAAACGACCATGTATAGTAAGGCGTTTTTAGCGAAAAAACGACCATGTATAGTAAGGCGTTTTTAGCGAAAAACGACCATGTATAGTAAGGCGTTTTTGCGAAAAAACGACCATGTATAGTAAGGCGTTTTTAGCGAAAAAACGACCATGTATAGTAAGGCGTTTTTGCGAAAAAACGACCATGTATAGTAAGGCGTTTTTAGCGAAAAAAGCGACCATGTATAGTAAGGCGTTTTTAGCGAAAAAACGACCATGTATAGTAAGGCGTTTTTGCGAAAAAACGACCATGTATAGTAAGGCGTTTTTAGCGAAAAAACGACCATGTATAGTAAGGCGTTTTTAGCGAAAAAACGACCATGTATAGTAAGGCGTTTTTAGCGAAAAAACGACCATGTATAGTAAGGCGTTTTTAGCGAAAAAACGACCATGTATAGTAAGGCGTTTTTAGCGAAAAAACGACCATGTATAGTAAGGCGTTTTTAGCGAAAAAAGCGACCATGTATAGTAAGGCGTTTTTGCGAAAAAGCGACCATGTATAGTAAGGCGTTTTTAGCGAAAAACGACCATGTATAGTAAGGCGTTTTTAGCGAAAAAGCGACCATGTATAGTAAGGCGTTTTTAGCGAAAAAACGACCATGTATAGTAAGGCGTTTTTAGCGAAAAAACGACCATGTATAGTAAGGCGTTTTTAGCGAAAAAACGACCATGTATAGTAAGGCGTTTTTAGCGAAAAAACGACCATGTATAGTAAGGCGTTTTTGCGAAAAAAGCGACCATGTATAGTAAGGCGTTTTTAGCGAAAAAAACGACCATGTATAGTAAGGCGTTTTTAGCGAAAAAAGCGACCATGTATAGTAAGGCGTTTTTAGCGAAAAAAGCGACCATGTATAGTAAGGCGTTTTAGCGAAAAAGCGACCATGTATAGTAAGGCGTTTTTAGCGAAAAAACGACCATGTATAGTAAGGCGTTTTTAGCGAAAAAACGACCATGTATAGTAAGGCGTTTTAGCGAAAAAGCGACCATGTATAGTAAGGCGTTTTTAGCGAAAAAACGACCATGTATAGTAAGGCGTTTTTAGCGAAAAAACGACCATGTATAGTAAGGCGTTTTTAGCGAAAAAAGCGACCATGTATAGTAAGGCGTTTTTAGCGAAAAAACGACCATGTATAGTAAGGCGTTTTTAGCGAAAAAACGACCATGTATAGTAAGGCGTTTTTAGCGAAAAAACGACCATGTATAGTAAGGCGTTTTTAGCGAAAAAACGACCATGTATAGTAAGGCGTTTTTAGCGAAAAAACGACCATGTATAGTAAGGCGTTTTTAGCGAAAAAACGACCATGTATAGTAAGGCGTTTTTAGCGAAAAACGACCATGTATAGTAAGGCGTTTTTAGCGAAAAACGACCATGTATAGTAAGGCGTTTTTAGCGAAAAAGCGACCATGTATAGTAAGGCGTTTTTAGCGAAAAAACGACCATGTATAGTAAGGCGTTTTTAGCGAAAAAAGCGACCATGTATAGTAAGGCGTTTTTAGCGAAAAAGCGACCATGTATAGTAAGGCGTTTTTAGCGAAAAAAGCGACCATGTATAGTAAGGCGTTTTTAGCGAAAAAACGACCATGTATAGTAAGGCGTTTTTAGCGAAAAAGCGACCATGTATAGTAAGGCGTTTTAGCGAAAAAACGACCATGTATAGTAAGGCGTTTTTAGCGAAAAAAGCGACCATGTATAGTAAGGCGTTTTTAGCGAAAAACGACCATGTATAGTAAGGCGTTTTTAGCGAAAAAACGACCATGTATAGTAAGGCGTTTTTAGCGAAAAAACGACCATGTATAGTAAGGCGTTTTTAGCGAAAAAACGACCATGTATAGTAAGGCGTTTTTAGCGAAAAAACGACCATGTATAGTAAGGCGTTTTTAGCGAAAAAACGACCATGTATAGTAAGGCGTTTTAGCGAAAAAACGACCATGTATAGTAAGGCGTTTTTAGCGAAAAAAACGACCATGTATAGTAAGGCGTTTTTGCGAAAAAACGACCATGTATAGTAAGGCGTTTTAGCGAAAAAACGACCATGTATAGTAAGGCGTTTTTAGCGAAAAAACGACCATGTATAGTAAGGCGTTTTTAGCGAAAAAACGACCATGTATAGTAAGGCGTTTTTAGCGAAAAAACGACCATGTATAGTAAGGCGTTTTAGCGAAAAAACGACCATGTATAGTAAGGCGTTTTAGCGAAAAAACGACCATGTATAGTAAGGCGTTTTTAGCGAAAAAACGACCATGTATAGTAAGGCGTTTTTAGCGAAAAAAACGACCATGTATAGTAAGGCGTTTTTAGCGAAAAAACGACCATGTATAGTAAGGCGTTTTTAGCGAAAAAACGACCATGTATAGTAAGGCGTTTTTAGCGAAAAAACGACCATGTATAGTAAGGCGTTTTTAGCGAAAAAGCGACCATGTATAGTAAGGCGTTTTAGCGAAAAAACGACCATGTATAGTAAGGCGTTTTTAGCGAAAAAACGACCATGTATAGTAAGGCGTTTTAGCGAAAAAACGACCATGTATAGTAAGGCGTTTTTAGCGAAAAAAGCGACCATGTATAGTAAGGCGTTTTTAGCGAAAAAACGACCATGTATAGTAAGGCGTTTTTAGCGAAAAAACGACCATGTATAGTAAGGCGTTTTTAGCGAAAAAAGCGACCATGTATAGTAAGGCGTTTTAGCGAAAAAACGACCATGTATAGTAAGGCGTTTTAGCGAAAAAACGACCATGTATAGTAAGGCGTTTTTAGCGAAAAAACGACCATGTATAGTAAGGCGTTTTAGCGAAAAAACGACCATGTATAGTAAGGCGTTTTTAGCGAAAAAACGACCATGTATAGTAAGGCGTTTTTAGCGAAAAAACGACCATGTATAGTAAGGCGTTTTTAGCGAAAAAACGACCATGTATAGTAAGGCGTTTTTAGCGAAAAAAGCGACCATGTATAGTAAGGCGTTTTAGCGAAAAAACGACCATGTATAGTAAGGCGTTTTAGCGAAAAAAGCGACCATGTATAGTAAGGCGTTTTTAGCGAAAAACGACCATGTATAGTAAGGCGTTTTTAGCGAAAAAACGACCATGTATAGTAAGGCGTTTTTAGCGAAAAAACGACCATGTATAGTAAGGCGTTTTTAGCGAAAAAACGACCATGTATAGTAAGGCGTTTTTAGCGAAAAAACGACCATGTATAGTAAGGCGTTTTAGCGAAAAAACGACCATGTATAGTAAGGCGTTTTTAGCGAAAAAACGACCATGTATAGTAAGGCGTTTTTAGCGAAAAAACGACCATGTATAGTAAGGCGTTTTTAGCGAAAAAGCGACCATGTATAGTAAGGCGTTTTTAGCGAAAAAACGACCATGTATAGTAAGGCGTTTTAGCGAAAAAACGACCATGTATAGTAAGGCGTTTTTAGCGAAAAAAGCGACCATGTATAGTAAGGCGTTTTTAGCGAAAAAACGACCATGTATAGTAAGGCGTTTTTAGCGAAAAAAGCGACCATGTATAGTAAGGCGTTTTTAGCGAAAAAACGACCATGTATAGTAAGGCGTTTTTAGCGAAAAAACGACCATGTATAGTAAGGCGTTTTTAGCGAAAAAACGACCATGTATAGTAAGGCGTTTTTAGCGAAAAAACGACCATGTATAGTAAGGCGTTTTTAGCGAAAAAACGACCATGTATAGTAAGGCGTTTTTAGCGAAAAAACGACCATGTATAGTAAGGCGTTTTTAGCGAAAAAACGACCATGTATAGTAAGGCGTTTTTAGCGAAAAAACGACCATGTATAGTAAGGCGTTTTTAGCGAAAAAACGACCATGTATAGTAAGGCGTTTTTAGCGAAAAAACGACCATGTATAGTAAGGCGTTTTTAGCGAAAAAACGACCATGTATAGTAAGGCGTTTTTAGCGAAAAAACGACCATGTATAGTAAGGCGTTTTTAGCGAAAAAACGACCATGTATAGTAAGGCGTTTTTAGCGAAAAAACGACCATGTATAGTAAGGCGTTTTTAGCGAAAAAACGACCATGTATAGTAAGGCGTTTTTAGCGAAAAAACGACCATGTATAGTAAGGCGTTTTAGCGAAAAAACGACCATGTATAGTAAGGCGTTTTTAGCGAAAAAACGACCATGTATAGTAAGGCGTTTTTAGCGAAAAAACGACCATGTATAGTAAGGCGTTTTAGCGAAAAAAACGACCATGTATAGTAAGGCGTTTTTAGCGAAAAAACGACCATGTATAGTAAGGCGTTTTAGCGAAAAAACGACCATGTATAGTAAGGCGTTTTTAGCGAAAAAACGACCATGTATAGTAAGGCGTTTTTAGCGAAAAAACGACCATGTATAGTAAGGCGTTTTTAGCGAAAAAACGACCATGTATAGTAAGGCGTTTTAGCGAAAAAAGCGACCATGTATAGTAAGGCGTTTTTAGCGAAAAAACGACCATGTATAGTAAGGCGTTTTTAGCGAAAAAACGACCATGTATAGTAAGGCGTTTTAGCGAAAAACGACCATGTATAGTAAGGCGTTTTTAGCGAAAAAACGACCATGTATAGTAAGGCGTTTTAGCGAAAAAACGACCATGTATAGTAAGGCGTTTTAGCGAAAAAACGACCATGTATAGTAAGGCGTTTTTAGCGAAAAAACGACCATGTATAGTAAGGCGTTTTTAGCGAAAAAAGCGACCATGTATAGTAAGGCGTTTTTAGCGAAAAAACGACCATGTATAGTAAGGCGTTTTAGCGAAAAAACGACCATGTATAGTAAGGCGTTTTAGCGAAAAAACGACCATGTATAGTAAGGCGTTTTTAGCGAAAAAACGACCATGTATAGTAAGGCGTTTTAGCGAAAAAACGACCATGTATAGTAAGGCGTTTTTAGCGAAAAAACGACCATGTATAGTAAGGCGTTTTTAGCGAAAAAACGACCATGTATAGTAAGGCGTTTTTAGCGAAAAACGACCATGTATAGTAAGGCGTTTTTAGCGAAAAAACGACCATGTATAGTAAGGCGTTTTTAGCGAAAAACGACCATGTATAGTAAGGCGTTTTTAGCGAAAAAACGACCATGTATAGTAAGGCGTTTTTAGCGAAAAAACGACCATGTATAGTAAGGCGTTTTTAGCGAAAAAACGACCATGTATAGTAAGGCGTTTTTAGCGAAAAAACGACCATGTATAGTAAGGCGTTTTAGCGAAAAAACGACCATGTATAGTAAGGCGTTTTTAGCGAAAAAACGACCATGTATAGTAAGGCGTTTTTAGCGAAAAAACGACCATGTATAGTAAGGCGTTTTTAGCGAAAAACGACCATGTATAGTAAGGCGTTTTTGCGAAAAAACGACCATGTATAGTAAGGCGTTTTTAGCGAAAAAACGACCATGTATAGTAAGGCGTTTTAGCGAAAAAACGACCATGTATAGTAAGGCGTTTTTAGCGAAAAAACGACCATGTATAGTAAGGCGTTTTAGCGAAAAAACGACCATGTATAGTAAGGCGTTTTAGCGAAAAACGACCATGTATAGTAAGGCGTTTTTGCGAAAAAAACGACCATGTATAGTAAGGCGTTTTTAGCGAAAAAAACGACCATGTATAGTAAGGCGTTTTAGCGAAAAACGACCATGTATAGTAAGGCGTTTTTAGCCGAAAAAACGACCATGTATAGTAAGGCGTTTTTAGCTTTTTAAAAACGACCATGTATAGTAAGGCGTTTTAGCGAAAAAACGACCATGTATAGTAAGGCGTTTTTAGCGAAAAAACGACCATGTATAGTAAGGCGTTTTAGCCGAAAAACGACCATGTATAGTAAGGCGTTTTAGCGAAAAAACGACCATGTATAGTAAGGCGTTTTTAGCGAAAAACGACCATGTATAGTAAGGCGTTTTTAGCGAAAAAACGACCATGTATAGTAAGGCGTTTTAGCCAAAAAACGACCATGTATAGTAAGGCGTTTTTAGCTAAAAAACGACCATGTATAGTAAGGCGTTTTTAGCGAAAAAACGACCATGTATAGTAAGGCGTTTTTAGCGAAAAAACGACCATGTATAGTAAGGCGTTTTTAGCGAAAAAAAACGACCATGTATAGTAAGGCGTTTTTAGCAAAAAAACGACCATGTATAGTAAGGCGTTTTAGCGAAAAAAACGACCATGTATAGTAAGGCGTTTTTAGCAAAAAACGACCATGTATAGTAAGGCGTTTTTAAAAAAAAAACGACCATGTATAGTAAGGCGTTTTAGCCGAAAAAAACGACCATGTATAGTAAGGCGTTTTTAGCGAAAAAACGACCATGTATAGTAAGGCGTTTTTAGCGAAAAAAGCGACCATGTATAGTAAGGCGTTTTTAGCGAAAAAACGACCATGTATAGTAAGGCGTTTTAGCCGAAAAAAGCGACCATGTATAGTAAGGCGTTTTTAGCGAAAAAACGACCATGTATAGTAAGGCGTTTTAGCGAAAAAAACGACCATGTATAGTAAGGCGTTTTTAGCGAAAAACGACCATGTATAGTAAGGCGTTTTTAGCGAAAAAACGACCATGTATAGTAAGGCGTTTTAGCCGAAAAAACGACCATGTATAGTAAGGCGTTTTTAGCGAAAAAACGACCATGTATAGTAAGGCGTTTTAGCGAAAAAACGACCATGTATAGTAAGGCGTTTTTGCGAAAAAACGACCATGTATAGTAAGGCGTTTTTAGCGAAAAAAAACGACCATGTATAGTAAGGCGTTTTAGCGAAAAACGACCATGTATAGTAAGGCGTTTTAGCGAAAAAACGACCATGTATAGTAAGGCGTTTTTAGCCGAAAAACGACCATGTATAGTAAGGCGTTTTTAGCGAAAAAACGACCATGTATAGTAAGGCGTTTTAGCGAAAAAACGACCATGTATAGTAAGGCGTTTTTGCGAAAAAACGACCATGTATAGTAAGGCGTTTTAGCGAAAAAAACGACCATGTATAGTAAGGCGTTTTTGCGAAAAAACGACCATGTATAGTAAGGCGTTTTTAGCGAAAAAACGACCATGTATAGTAAGGCGTTTTTGCGAAAAACGACCATGTATAGTAAGGCGTTTTAGCGAAAAAACGACCATGTATAGTAAGGCGTTTTTGCGAAAAAACGACCATGTATAGTAAGGCGTTTTAGCGAAAAAAACGACCATGTATAGTAAGGCGTTTTTTGCGAAAAAACGACCATGTATAGTAAGGCGTTTTAGCGAAAAACGACCATGTATAGTAAGGCGTTTTTGCCGAAAAACGACCATGTATAGTAAGGCGTTTTTAGCGAAAAACGACCATGTATAGTAAGGCGTTTTAGCGAAAAACGACCATGTATAGTAAGGCGTTTTAGCGAAAAAACGACCATGTATAGTAAGGCGTTTTAGCGAAAAAAACGACCATGTATAGTAAGGCGTTTTAGCGAAAAACGACCATGTATAGTAAGGCGTTTTTAGCGAAAAAACGACCATGTATAGTAAGGCGTTTTTAGACGAAAAAAACGACCATGTATAGTAAGGCGTTTTTAGCAAAAAAACGACCATGTATAGTAAGGCGTTTTAGCCGAAAAACGACCATGTATAGTAAGGCGTTTTTAGCGAAAAACGACCATGTATAGTAAGGCGTTTTTAGCGAAAAAACGACCATGTATAGTAAGGCGTTTTTAGCCGAAAAAACGACCATGTATAGTAAGGCGTTTTAGTCCGAAAAAACGACCATGTATAGTAAGGCGTTTTTAGCCAAAAAAAAACGACCATGTATAGTAAGGCGTTTTAGCGAAAAAAACGACCATGTATAGTAAGGCGTTTTTAGCGAAAAAACGACCATGTATAGTAAGGCGTTTTTAGCGAAAAAAAACGACCATGTATAGTAAGGCGTTTTAGCGAAAAAACGACCATGTATAGTAAGGCGTTTTTAGCGAAAAAACGACCATGTATAGTAAGGCGTTTTTAACCGAAAAACGACCATGTATAGTAAGGCATTGTTTTTGCGAAAAAACGACCATGTATAGTAAGGCGTTTTTTAGCCGAAAAAAACGACCATGTATAGTAAGGCGTTTTAGCCGAAAAAAACGACCATGTATAGTAAGGCGACCATGTATAGTAAGGCGTTTTTGCGAAAAACGACCATGTATAGTAAGGCGTTTTTAGCCAAAAAACGACCATGTATAGTAAGGCGTTTTTAGTCGAAAAAAACGACCATGTATAGTAAGGCGTTTTAGCGAAAAAAAACGACCATGTATAGTAAGGCGTTTTTAGCGAAAAACGACCATGTATAGTAAGGCGTTTTTAGCGAAAAACGACCATGTATAGTAAGGCGTTTTTAGCGAAAAAACGACCATGTATAGTAAGGCGTTTTTGCGAAAAACGACCATGTATAGTAAGGCGTTTTTTAAAAACGACCATGTATAGTAAGGCGTTTTAGCGAAAAAACGACCATGTATAGTAAGGCGTTTTAGCGAAAAACGACCATGTATAGTAAGGCGTTTTTATAGTAAGGCGTTTTAGCGAAAAACGACCATGTATAGTAAGGCGTTTTTAGCGAAAAACGACCATGTATAGTAAGGCGTTTTAGCGAAAAACGACCATGTATAGTAAGGCGTTTTAGCGAAAAAAACGACCATGTATAGTAAGGCGTTTTTAGCGAAAAAACGACCATGTATAGTAAGGCGTTTTTGCGAAAAAACGACCATGTATAGTAAGGCGTTTTAGCGAAAAAACGACCATGTATAGTAAGGCGTTTTTAGCGAAAAAACGACCATGTATAGTAAGGCGTTTTTTGCGAAAAAAAACGACCATGTATAGTAAGGCGTTTTTAGCGAAAAACGACCATGTATAGTAAGGCGTTTTTAGCGAAAAAACGACCATGTATAGTAAGGCGTTTTAGCGAAAAACGACCATGTATAGTAAGGCGTTTTAGCGAAAAACGACCATGTATAGTAAGGCGTTTTTAGCGAAAAAACGACCATGTATAGTAAGGCGTTTTTAGCGAAAAAAACGACCATGTATAGTAAGGCGTTTTTAGCGAAAAACGACCATGTATAGTAAGGCGTTTTTAGCGAAAAACGACCATGTATAGTAAGGCGTTTTTAGCGAAAAAACGACCATGTATAGTAAGGCGTTTTTAGCGAAAAACGACCATGTATAGTAAGGCGTTTTTAGCGAAAAAACGACCATGTATAGTAAGGCGTTTTTAGCTAAAAACGACCATGTATAGTAAGGCGTTTTAGCGAAAAACGACCATGTATAGTAAGGCGTTTTAGCTAAAAAACGACCATGTATAGTAAGGCGTTTTTGCGAAAAAACGACCATGTATAGTAAGGCGTTTTTAGCCGAAAAACGACCATGTATAGTAAGGCGTTTTAGCGAAAAACGACCATGTATAGTAAGGCGTTTTAGCGAAAAAACGACCATGTATAGTAAGGCGTTTTAGCGAAAAACGACCATGTATAGTAAGGCGTTTTAGCCGAAAAAAACGACCATGTATAGTAAGGCGTTTTTAGCGAAAAAACGACCATGTATAGTAAGGCGTTTTAGCGAAAAAACGACCATGTATAGTAAGGCGTTTTAGCCAAAAACGACCATGTATAGTAAGGCGTTTTTAGCGAAAAAACGACCATGTATAGTAAGGCGTTTTAGCGAAAAAACGACCATGTATAGTAAGGCGTTTTTAGCGAAAAAACGACCATGTATAGTAAGGCGTTTTTAGCGAAAAACGACCATGTATAGTAAGGCGTTTTTAGCGAAAAAACGACCATGTATAGTAAGGCGTTTTTAGCGAAAAAACGACCATGTATAGTAAGGCGTTTTTAGCGAAAAACGACCATGTATAGTAAGGCGTTTTAGCCGAAAAAACGACCATGTATAGTAAGGCGTTTTTAGCGAAAAAACGACCATGTATAGTAAGGCGTTTTAGCCGAAAAAAACGACCATGTATAGTAAGGCGTTTTAGCGAAAAACGACCATGTATAGTAAGGCGTTTTAGCGAAAAAACGACCATGTATAGTAAGGCGTTTTTAGCGAAAAAACGACCATGTATAGTAAGGCGTTTTAGCGAAAAAACGACCATGTATAGTAAGGCGTTTTTAGCGAAAAAACGACCATGTATAGTAAGGCGTTTTTAGCAAAAAACGACCATGTATAGTAAGGCGTTTTTAGCCGAAAAAAACGACCATGTATAGCAAGGCGTTTTTAGCCGAAAAAACGACCATGTATAGTAAGGCGTTTTTAGCCAAAAAAAACGACCATGTATAGTAAGGCGTTTTTAGCCGAAAAACGACCATGTATAGTAAGGCGTTTTTAGACGAAAAAAACGACCATGTATAGTAAGGCGTTTTTAGCCGAAAAAAACGACCATGTATAGTAAGGCGTTTTAGCGAAAAAAAAACGACCATGTATAGTAAGGCGTTTTTAGCCGAAAAAAACGACCATGTTTAGTAAGGCGTTTTTTACAAAAAAACGACCATGTATAGTAAGGCGTTTTTAGCCGAAAAACGACCATGTATAGTAAGGAGTTTTTTACAAAAAAAACGACCATGTATAGTAAGGCGTTTTTAGCAAAAAAACGACCATGTATAGTAAGGCGTTTTTAGCGAAAAAACGACCATGTATAGTAAGGCGTTTTTTAAAAACGACCATGTATAGTAAGGCGTTTTTAGCGAAAAAACGACCATGTATAGTAAGGCGTTTTTAAAAAAACGACCATGTATAGTAAGGCGTTTTATAAAAACGACCATGTATAGTAAGGCGTTTTAGCGAAAAAACGACCATGTATAGTAAGGCGTTTTTTGCTAAAAACGACCATGTATAGTAAGGCGTTTTAGCGAAAAAACGACCATGTATAGTAAGGCGTTTTTAGCGAAAAAACGACCATGTATAGTAAGGCGTTTTTGCCGAAAAACGACCATGTATAGTAAGGCGTTTTAAAAAAACGACCATGTATAGTAAGGCGTTTTTAGCCGAAAAACGACCATGTATAGTAAGGCGTTTTAGCGAAAAAAAAAACGACCATGTATAGTAAGGCGTTTTTAAAAACGACCATGTATAGTAAGGCGTTTTTAGCGAAAAAACGACCATGTATAGTAAGGCGTTTTAGCCGAAAAAACGACCATGTATAGTAAGGCTTTTTAGCGAAAAAACGACCATGTATAGTAAGGCGTTTTAGCCTAAAAACGACCATGTATAGTAAGGCGTTTTAGCTAAAAACGACCATGTATAGTAAGGCGTTTTAGCGAAAAAACGACCATGTATAGTAAGGCGTTTTAGCGAAAAAACGACCATGTATAGTAAGGCGTTTTTAGCGAAAAAACGACCATGTATAGTAAGGCGTTTTAGCTAAAAACGACCATGTATAGTAAGGCGTTTTAGCGAAAAAAAACGACCATGTATAGTAAGGCGTTTTAGCGAAAAAACGACCATGTATAGTAAGGCGTTTTTAGCGAAAAAACGACCATGTATAGTAAGGCGCTTTTTTAGCGAAAAAACGACCATGTATAGTAAGGCGTTTTTAGCGAAAAACGACCATGTATAGTAAGGCGTTTTAGCGAAAAAACGACCATGTATAGTAAGGCGTTTTTAGCCTAAAAACGACCATGTATAGTAAGGCGTTTTTTTGCGAAAAAACGACCATGTATAGTAAGGCGTTTTTGCGAAAAAACGACCATGTATAGTAAGGCGTTTTTAGCGAAAAACGACCATGTATAGTAAGGCGTTTTTAGCGAAAAAACGACCATGTATAGTAAGGCGTTTTAGCGAAAAAACGACCATGTATAGTAAGGCGTTTTTAGCGAAAAAACGACCATGTATAGTAAGGCGTTTTAGCGAAAAAACGACCATGTATAGTAAGGCGTTTTTAGCGAAAAAACGACCATGTATAGTAAGGCGTTTTAGCGAAAAAACGACCATGTATAGTAAGGCGTTTTAGCGAAAAAACGACCATGTATAGTAAGGCGTTTTAGCGAAAAAACGACCATGTATAGTAAGGCGTTTTTGCGAAAAACGACCATGTATAGTAAGGCGTTTTTAGCGAAAAACGACCATGTATAGTAAGGCGTTTTAAAAAAACGACCATGTATAGTAAGGCGTTTTAGCGAAAAAACGACCATGTATAGTAAGGCGTTTTAGCGAAAAAAAACGACCATGTATAGTAAGGCGTTTTTAGCGAAAAAACGACCATGTATAGTAAGGCGTTTTTAGCGAAAAAACGACCATGTATAGTAAGGCGTTTTTAGCGAAAAAACGACCATGTATAGTAAGGCGTTTTTAGCGAAAAAACGACCATGTATAGTAAGGCGTTTTAGCGAAAAAAACGACCATGTATAGTAAGGCGTTTTAGCGAAAAAACGACCATGTATAGTAAGGCGTTTTTAGCCGGAAAAAACGACCATGTATAGTAAGGCGTTTTAGCGAAAAACGACCATGTATAGTAAGGCGTTTTTAGCGAAAAAACGTCCATGTATAGTAAGGCGTTTTTAGCCGAAAAAAAAACGGCCATGTATAGTAAGGCGTTTTTAGCGAAAAACGACCATGTATAGTAAGGCGTTTTTAGCCGAAAAACGACCATGTATAGTAAGGCGTTTTAGCGAAAAAACGACCATGTATAGTAAGGCGTTTTTAGCGAAAAAACGACCATGTATAGTAAGGCGTTTTTAGCGAAAAAACGACCATGTATAGTAAGGCGTTTTTAGCGAAAAACGACCATGTATAGTAAGGCGTTTTTAGCGAAAAACGACCATGTATAGTAAGGCGTTTTTAGCGAAAAAACGACCATGTATAGTAAGGCGTTTTTAGCGAAAAAACGACCATGTATAGTAAGGCGTTTTTAGCGAAAAACGACCATGTATAGTAAGGCGTTTTTAGCGAAAAAAACGACCATGTATAGTAAGGCGTTTTTAGCGAAAAAACGACCATGTATAGTAAGGCGTTTTTAGCGAAAAAACGACCATGTATAGTAAGGCGTTTTAGCGAAAAAACGACCATGTATAGTAAGGCGTTTTTAGCGAAAAACGACCATGTATAGTAAGGCGTTTTAGCGAAAAACGACCATGTATAGTAAGGCGTTTTTAGCGAAAAAACGACCATGTATAGTAAGGCGTTTTTAGCGAAAAAACGACCATGTATAGTAAGGCGTTTTAGCGAAAAAACGACCATGTATAGTAAGGCGTTTTAGCGAAAAACGACCATGTATAGTAAGGCGTTTTAGCGAAAAAACGACCATGTATAGTAAGGCGTTTTTAATAAAAACGACCATGTATAGTAAGGCGTTTTTGCGAAAAACGACCATGTATAGTAAGGCGTTTTTGCGAAAAAACGACCATGTATAGTAAGGCGTTTTTAGCGAAAAAAACGACCATGTATAGTAAGGCGTTTTTAGCGAAAAAACGACCATGTATAGTAAGGCGTTTTAGCGAAAAAACGACCATGTATAGTAAGGCGTTTTTGCGAAAAACGACCATGTATAGTAAGGCGTTTTAGCGAAAAAACGACCATGTATAGTAAGGCGTTTTTAGCGAAAAACGACCATGTATAGTAAGGCGTTTTAGCGAAAAAAACGACCATGTATAGTAAGGCGTTTTTAGCGAAAAAACGACCATGTATAGTAAGGCGTTTTTAGCGAAAAAACGACCATGTATAGTAAGGCGTTTTAGCGAAAAACGACCATGTATAGTAAGGCGTTTTAGCCGAAAAAACGACCATGTATAGTAAGGCGTTTTTAGCGAAAAAAAACGACCATGTATAGTAAGGCGTTTTTAGCGAAAAAACGACCATGTATAGTAAGGCGTTTTAGCCGAAAAACGACCATGTATAGTAAGGCGTTTTTAGCGAAAAAACGACCATGTATAGTAAGGCGTTTTAGCGAAAAAACGACCATGTATAGTAAGGCGTTTTAGCGAAAAACGACCATGTATAGTAAGGCGTTTTTAGCGAAAAAACGACCATGTATAGTAAGGCGTTTTAGCGAAAAAAAACGACCATGTATAGTAAGGCGTTTTAGCGAAAAACGACCATGTATAGTAAGGCGTTTTAGCGAAAAAACGACCATGTATAGTAAGGCGTTTTTAGCGAAAAAACGACCATGTATAGTAAGGCGTTTTTAGCGAAAAAACGACCATGTATAGTAAGGCGTTTTAGCGAAAAACGACCATGTATAGTAAGGCGTTTTTAGCGAAAAAACGACCATGTATAGTAAGGCGTTTTAGCGAAAAAACGACCATGTATAGTAAGGCGTTTTTAGCGAAAAACGACCATGTATAGTAAGGCGTTTTTAGCGAAAAAAACGACCATGTATAGTAAGGCGTTTTAGCGAAAAACGACCATGTATAGTAAGGCGTTTTAGCGAAAAAACGACCATGTATAGTAAGGCGTTTTTAGCGAAAAACGACCATGTATAGTAAGGCGTTTTTAGCGAAAAAACGACCATGTATAGTAAGGCGTTTTTAGCGAAAAAACGACCATGTATAGTAAGGCGTTTTTAGCGAAAAAACGACCATGTATAGTAAGGCGTTTTAGCGAAAAAAAACGACCATGTATAGTAAGGCGTTTTTGCGAAAAACGACCATGTATAGTAAGGCGTTTTTAGCGAAAAAACGACCATGTATAGTAAGGCGTTTTAGCGAAAAACGACCATGTATAGTAAGGCGTTTTTAGCGAAAAAACGACCATGTATAGTAAGGCGTTTTTAGCGAAAAAACGACCATGTATAGTAAGGCGTTTTTAGCGAAAAACGACCATGTATAGTAAGGCGTTTTTAGCGAAAAAACGACCATGTATAGTAAGGCGTTTTTAGCAAAAAAACGACCATGTATAGTAAGGCGTTTTTGCGAAAAAACGACCATGTATAGTAAGGCGTTTTTAGCGAAAAAACGACCATGTATAGTAAGGCGTTTTAGCGAAAAAACGACCATGTATAGTAAGGCGTTTTAGCGAAAAAACGACCATGTATAGTAAGGCGTTTTTAGCGAAAAAACGACCATGTATAGTAAGGCGTTTTTAGCGAAAAAACGACCATGTATAGTAAGGCGTTTTTGCGAAAAAACGACCATGTATAGTAAGGCGTTTTTAGCGAAAAAACGACCATGTATAGTAAGGCGTTTTAGCGAAAAACGACCATGTATAGTAAGGCGTTTTAGCGAAAAACGACCATGTATAGTAAGGCGTTTTTAGCGAAAAACGACCATGTATAGTAAGGCGTTTTAGCGAAAAAACGACCATGTATAGTAAGGCGTTTTTAGCGAAAAACGACCATGTATAGTAAGGCGTTTTAGCCGAAAAACGACCATGTATAGTAAGGCGTTTTTAGCGAAAAAACGACCATGTATAGTAAGGCGTTTTTGCGAAAAAACGACCATGTATAGTAAGGCGTTTTTAGCCGAAAAACGACCATGTATAGTAAGGCGTTTTAGCGAAAAAACGACCATGTATAGTAAGGCGTTTTAGCGAAAAACGACCATGTATAGTAAGGCGTTTTTAGCGAAAAAACGACCATGTATAGTAAGGCGTTTTAGCGAAAAAACGACCATGTATAGTAAGGCGTTTTTGCGAAAAAACGACCATGTATAGTAAGGCGTTTTTGCCGAAAAACGACCATGTATAGTAAGGCGTTTTAGCGAAAAACGACCATGTATAGTAAGGCGTTTTAGCGAAAAAAACGACCATGTATAGTAAGGCGTTTTAGCCGAAAAACGACCATGTATAGTAAGGCGTTTTTGCGAAAAACGACCATGTATAGTAAGGCGTTTTTAGCGAAAAAACGACCATGTATAGTAAGGCGTTTTTGCGAAAAACGACCATGTATAGTAAGGCGTTTTTAGCGAAAAAACGACCATGTATAGTAAGGCGTTTTTAGCGAAAAAACGACCATGTATAGTAAGGCGTTTTTTACCGAAAAAAACGACCATGTATAGTAAGGCGTTTTTAGCCGATAAAAACGACCATGTATAGTAAGGCGTTTTTAGCGAAAAAACGACCATGTATAGTAAGGCGTTTTTTAGCGAAAAAAACGACCATGTATAGTAAGGCGTTTTTAACTGAAAAAACGACCATGTATAGTAAGGCGTTTTAGCGAAAAAACGACCATGTATAGTAAGGCGCTTTTAGCCGAAAAAACGACCATGTATAGTAAGGCATTTTTAGCGAAAAAAACGACCATGTATAGTAAGGCGTTTTAGCTGAAAAACGACCATGTATAGTAAGGCGTTTTTAGCTGAAAAAACGACCATGTATAGTAAGGCGTTTTTGCGAAAAACGACCATGTATAGTAAGGCGTTTTTAGCTAAAAACGACCATGTATAGTAAGGCGTTTTTAGCCTAAAAACGACCATGTATAGTAAGGCGTTTTTAGCGACAAAAACGACCATGTATAGTAAGGCGTTTTTAGCGAAAAAACGACCATGTATAGTAAGGCGTTTTAGCCAAAAAACGACCATGTATAGTAAGGCGTTTTTAGCGAAAAAACGACCATGTATAGTAAGGCGTTTTAGCGAAAAAACGACCATGTATAGTAAGGCGTTTTTGCGAAAAACGACCATGTATAGTAAGGCGTTTTTAGCGAAAAAACGACCATGTATAGTAAGGCGTTTTTAGCCGAAAAACGACCATGTATAGTAAGGCGTTTTTGCGAAAAACGACCATGTATAGTAAGGCGTTTTAGCCGAAAAACGACCATGTATAGTAAGGCGTTTTTGCGAAAAACGACCATGTATAGTAAGGCGTTTTTAGCGAAAAAATCGACCATGTATAGTAAGGCGTTTTTAGCTAAAAACGACCATGTATAGTAAGGCATTTTTGCGAAAAAACGACCATGTATAGTAAGGCGTTTTTAGCGAAAAAACGACCATGTATAGTAAGGCGTTTTAGCGAAAAAACGACCATGTATAGTAAGGCGTTTTTGCGAAAAACGACCATGTATAGTAAGGCGTTTTAGCGAAAAAACGACCATGTATAGTAAGGCGTTTTTAGCGAAAAAACGACCATGTATAGTAAGGCGTTTTAGCGAAAAAACGACCATGTATAGTAAGGCGTTTTTAACTGAAAAACGACCATGTATAGTAAGGCGTTTTTAGCTGAAAAAACGGCCATGTATAGTCAGGCGTTTTTAGCGAAAAACGACCATGTATAGTAAGGCGTTTTTGCGAAAAACGACCATGTATAGTAAGGCGTTTTAGCTGAAAAACGACCATGTATAGTAAGGCGTTTTAGCGAAAACGACCATGTATAGTAAGGCGTTTTTGCGAAAAAACGACCATGTATAGTAAGGCGTTTTTAGCGGAAAAACGACCATGTATAGTAAGGCGTTTTGCGTAAAAACGACCATGTATAGTAAGGCGTTTTTAGCTGAAAAAAACGACCATGTATAGTAAGGCGTTTTTAGACAAAAAAAACAATCAAGTATAGTCAGGCGTTTTTAGCCGAAAAAAACGTCCGTTTTGAGCCGAAAAAAACGACCATGTATAGTAAGGCATTTTTAGACGAAAACAAACGACCATGTATAGTAAGGCGTTTTTGGCTGAAAAAAATTACCATGTATAGTAAGGCGTTTTAACCCGAAAAAAACGACCATTCATAGTAAGGCGTTTTAACCCGAAAAAAACGACCATGTATAGTAAGGCCTTTTTAGACGAAAAAAACGACCATGTATAGTAAGGCGTTTTAGCCGAAAAAAAGACCATGTATAATAAGGCGTTTTTAGCCGAAAAAAACGACCATGTAAAGTAAGGCGTTTAGCCGAAAAAAAGACCATGTATAATAAGGCGTTTTTAGCCGAAAAAAACGACCATGTATTCTAAGGCGTTTTTAGCAGAATAAAACAACCATGTATAGTCAGGCATTTTGGGATGAAATAAAACGAGGCGTTTTTGGCGAAAAAACGACCATGTATGTATAGTAAGGTGTTTTGCGAATTGTTCCTTAGTGTAAGTGTGAGCACGAATCGTTGTGCGGAGAAGAGGATCGGAAAATGGACGGCCACGCACATTTTTGAGAACGCACAGAGGTTCGGAGCTGGATTTGAACCCTGCACCTCTGCAGCTTAACGCCAATGCACTAACCATTCGACTACCAGGACCAACCTGTAGTCGTCCTACTAGAACGCCCATGTTGCCTTACTAAGTGCAGAAACTTTCTACAGTTGTGGAAGGTCGTAATGGGCGAAAAAATGCAACTAGTAAGACACTATCGTTCTATTAGTGCACTAAATTACCTTACTAGCGAGAACAAAGAGTGTACTAGTACACGGAGCTTAAATTGGATATGAAGCATATTGAATTAATGCTAAAATGTATTGCTTACCTGTCTCCGCAACGTATCTGTTCCATATTGAACAGGCTGCAGCACGCCAGCGTCGGAGGCCGGTCTGCGGCAGTTCTCGCATTGCCAGCCCTGTTCAAATTAAAGAGAAACAATCATACCTTGGACTTGAACGTGCGTGTGCCGTCCCGCGCGATTAAAAAAATGCCGCCACATGGTACCCGCTGTCCGCCGTAGCATGTGCAGGTACAGATGGCACCAGGTACTCTTTCTGCCACTGGTTGCCCACTTGGAATGTTTTTCCTTCATCGTAGCACACGGATTCATCTGCAAACCAAAATTCATGCTCACATGGAGTGCAGCGGCATCTTGGTGCCAACGAACTTAAAAAATAATTAAAAAAAGGATATGGCATACAGTAATCAAGCATGTGGGTAGAAAGTAATCAGGCCTGATTACTGTATACTATATATATATATCAAGTCTTGCTGTGGATTGTAAAAAGCCACATGTGAGTGATGTCCCCCAAACGGTTTGTAATTGCCTATAGATGCCACAATGTGGTGGAAAAGCACTACTTTTCTATTAAAGTGGGCAATGGCCTGTCTCAATGAAACTCCTCCTCTCACTTTAGCATAGTTCCTTGACAACAAGATGCCACCAGATGGTGGCAAAGTACTTCTTTCCGATCAGACTGGGCAATGGTTTGTACTTTTGTGTATTTAATGAATCTGTATATGAGATTCATGGTTTGAATAGAACTATGGTAATTGCTTGCAAATGCAGAAGTTCGTGGCAAAACGCTATTTTTATCTAAATGAAGCTCCTAATCTCACTTTAATGTACGAAGTACTTCAAGATATCACAAGGTGGTGGGAAAGCACTGAATTTTTGTCTAAATGAAGCTGAAATCACTTCATCATGGGTCCTTGGAACCAAAATGGTGCCAAAGCACTCCCTTTGTCCAAATGGAGCTCCTGAACTCACTTCACCATCGTTCCCCGGCACCAAGGTGTCACAAGATTGTGCCAAAGCAATACTTTAATATCAGATAAGGGTTTGGCCGGAGCACAAATATGCAGGTCACATTGTAATTTATGATTGGACAACCCCAGTTGGAGGAATACAAATGAAGGTATCAAAGGCTTACGTGGTTCACACTTGAACTCTCCTTTGCCGTTGCCCAGACAGGTGCAGCTCATCAGGTGGTTGTTCTCTGCCTGCCGGTCCCACTTGTCCCCGACGCGGTAGTTTTGCCCATTGTCATGGCACCACTCTTAATGAACCACATCAGAAAAGAGCCAAATGAAATACACTATTTGGCTTCCAAAACAGTCTGACAAAGTTAGGCATAGTCAGCTTGCGTGTGAAATTTCAGGATGAATTAAAAATACACTGTAGTTAACCAAACTAGACCTTCTAACGCTTTCTCTTTTTCCCTAACTTTTTGCAAGAAGCGCATTTTTTGTCATATGAAGGTTGTCACATACTGGAGGAGTCACATCTGAAGTGGCCCCTTCCGAGACCCAGACATGTGCACCACAGCTTGAAGCCCGTCTCGGACATGCGTTCCCACTGAGCCCCGACATCGTGGTAGGTTGCCGTGAGCGTGTCATAGCAGCTGTCGTCTGTGGGAGGAGCTCCCTCTTGGACTGGCAGTAAGGAAGATGAGAAAGTCTCGATCACATTAAAATAAGGGCCATTGTGTGACATGGTGTACTTTACGAAACCTGCAGTAATGGCATCATTAAACAGATTCTAAGGAATTAAATAGTTTTTGCTTCAGTTCGATGGAACGTGCTGCTCCTTGGTGACCTATGAGCAGTATAATACAGACATACGGATATACAAGGACACGGTCAAAATGTCTCAGTAACCCGCAGCAATATTAGTCATTTAGAGGATATATCATTTATGCATGCGAGTGTTGTTCCAGTATATTGTCTGTCAACATGTTGCTCCACCATTTGTGTTCAAATATATGTTGCTTAAATGGTTATAACAGCGACACCGATGCTACTCTTTAGCCTGTCAATGTTCATTGATTGTTCAAAAAAAGCTAAACGGACATTACTGAGGCATCGCTAGTGGCTGCTTTCAGGGCGTGTATCTCAAAAAACTCGTAAGTTGAGTCATTCGGATCTCGAGGGCAGGTCTCAAATAGTACCACAGTTTTTCCTCAGTGGTAACATGTAGTTGTCCTACTAGTATGCCGAAGTTGTTCTACTAATGAGAACAAAGAGTGTACCAGTACATCAGGGAGATGGAGGAAATGCTCAAATGGCTTTCCATAGGAGCGTGCTCAAGGTGGTTGAGGGCTCACTTGTGTTTGCAGCGGTGACAACCTGCTCGAGGACCTTGTGTTTGAGCGCTCCTTCAGAGCCTCCACCAGCACGTTGTAGTCGGCTCCAGGGGTGAGGCCGACCAGCGTGGCAGTGGTGGCTGTGCCTGGCAGCCGCACCTGGACAGACGCATCGAAAAATGAAATGGCACGATCGCATGGGAAAATTGCAAGGAAAGCACATGCTTATGGAAAATCTTTTGAGCATGTATTTGATATCATTTAAATCCATTTGAAGGTGTGGGTATTGACATTTCACTAGTGAGATGATTATGTCTTAACAGAAACCTATTTTCCACTACTAGTGCCACTGTTGGCCTACTCGTACACCTTCAAGATGCATATCGAACAAATGCTTAAACGACTGACATCCTTGATAGCCACCTTAAGACCCATTTAGAAGTACACTATGCCAAAGTTGTCCTCCCAGTGAGGACAACTTTGGCATACTAATAGGACCGTAGGTCATTAGTATTGCTCGTGGTGCACAGATGTCAACTAGTACACAATTTTGCCTGACAAGTAACATGTAGTTGTCCTACTATTGTAGTATGCTGTAGCTGATTGACTAGTGTGCCGAAAGGCCATACAGCAGTCGACAAAAATGTCTACCCATTCATGCACCCTGTAATCTGATAACATGATAAGATGTAGTAACCGCTCTCCCTGAGAGGGTTCATAAGAAGACACATTTGTTCTCCAAGTCAACACTAGTCCTTCCAGTAGTGTGCACTGAAATGAAATGTCTCACCATAACAAAGAGATCAGAACATATTACTCCACTCCAAAATGTTTTACACTGACTCACAGTCAGCTGTAGAATAAATTTCAAAATACTGCTACTGGTCTATAAATCACTGAATGGCTTAGGTCTCAAACACATTTAAGAAATGCTCGGGGAATACAATGAAAACTCAGTCTGGTTCTCCACTATGCAGCCTCGGGTCAATGAGTGCAGCCCAGTATTAATAAGCTGCCAATGGAACTGAAGTTAGCTCCAAGTGTAAATGCTTTTGAATCCGTATGAAAAACGATGTTTTTTTTTTGTTTGTTGTTTTTGGTTGCATACCTACAATTAAGAGAATTCCTATCATCAATTTCTTCCTAAATCGTGTTCTTGTGCTGTACATACTTTTGGCAAATTTCTCTAATTTGGTTTTAAATGTCTTCATTTTTCTGTTGAAACGCGTGACATAACAACAGCTGCCTTGCCTTGCCAAAGAGTCTACTAGTACATGGACCTCAAGCTGTGTATCAAAGATATTGCTTGAATGCTCAAACTGCTTTCCATTGGCGCTCTTACCTGGAACATTTTCTCATCCAAATGTGTTACGGGATTGCAGGAGACCAAGTACGCATTGCTCTGACTGTACGGCTTCCAGGAAATGGGGGTCCTCGTTTGAGCCTCCTGCGGGAGACCTGTCTCATTGGCAAATATGGTGCCATAAGGCACATTGAGCTTCACGTAGGGCTTGCGTCGGCCATTGGCGTCGGGAAGGGGCACGAAGACCAGGGGCTCTTGAACCTGCCCGTACGGGGTCTGCGGGGTGGCCCGGTTGTTGTTGTTGTACTCGGTGTACTCCACATGCTGGCTCTGACCACCGAGGCCGTCCTGGCCATTGTTGCCCACCAGCTGGACTCTGTTGTCCAAGTTTGTTTCAGGCACGTCCAGCCTATCAGTGACATCTCCGGGGTGGTGGGGTTGTGGCACAGGGAGCAAGGAATCTGGTTCTGGTGATGGGAGACAAGGTTGTAACTATGACCAGTGATTCTCAAAGTGTGATTCTATGTGTACCACAGAATTAATTGTTCAAATTGTGCTGAATCTTAAACCTTTTCTTTCATCCACAACAGTATATTTGGTAAGTACAGTTCAGTGGCAGCAGTGGGTGGATGGATGGATGGATGGAGTGATCACTTAGTTGTTGGAACTTATTTAGAAGCTAAAACTCTGCCATCGTAATGACTTGTATTTGACAAGAACTCTCCTACCTGTACAGTATGACAATGACAATTTGAAAAAGGAAAAAAGTTGAAACACTCACGAGTCCTGATTCTGCCCACAAGCGGAGTGCTTCTTTGTGTGTTCTGGATGGCAACAATCTTGATGATATACTCAGTGTCTGGTTTCAGGCCTGCTCATAGAAGCACAGCAAGACAGATTTGGTGTTCAGGTTTGGAAATCACACCAACAAAATCAGACAAAAAAAAACCCTACCTTGGAAATTTTTTCAACATTTGATTAACACAGCTAAAATTGTTCCAAAGAAAGGAATGAAGGTGGACAACAAGAAGGCCCAGCATTGAGCCCAGAGGGGTAATATATTATTATTAATTCTAACGAAAACCTACCAGATATGGTGGCATAGTTCTGTCCAGCGTGGGGCCGTGGCTTCAGCTCCTGTGGCGTCGCTCTGGGCTCAGCGTAGGTGACGTAGTAGCCCGTGATGGGCGTGGCCGGAGGTTGCCACGTGAAGGAGATGTAGGTGGGGGTCAAAGACGTAACCTGGAGGTTGGTGGGAGCTTGGACCACCGGTTTAGCTGCAGAGAAAAATATCATTGTCAATCACGGGCTATTCGGATGACAATTTGATTTCTAATCTTTCGGGGGCTCCCAAATTTTGGCCTGAAGCGGTTAAACGTGATATTGTGCATCGAAATCCTATGCATTGTGAACACAGTGAACTCCTGCATATTTGTGTTTCAGCATTCACAATGTGTCTATTTATGGAATTATTATTTTGGGGGGGAAGTATCCTAGTAGGCATTTGCCTCTGGCATGTATAGGAAATTAAAAACACTTTTTCGGGTGAGTATCAATTATTCATGGGTATTCGCTCTTCACAGTAGGGTCTATCTGTATCTGCTGCAAATAGCTGAACGCTTCCAACTTGACCAGAATTTTCGACCCTAGCCAGAATTAGAGTGCACATACTCCTAGTTAACTCGAGTAGGAAGGGCATATAGCACGCAGACCCACACACACACCGACACACAGTCACTATACCTGTTTGAACAGTAAGCGTAACTGGGGCGCTCCTTGTATTGCCATTCAGAGTGTACAGGTAAACGGAATACGTGGTACCCGGCTTGAGACCTTCAAAAACACAGCAAGCAGTGAGCAAATATGATTTCCTCTGAAATCCTTTTTTTTGTGTGTGTGTGTGTGCGTGTGTTCTACCTGTGACTGTGTAAGTGTATACATCTGCTGGGATGGTCTTGGTGACTGTGGGGCGTGAGCTGCCCTGGGGCGTGGCTTCAAGGAGGAAACCAGTAATGGTTTCCAACTTAGTGCGCCAGGTCAGGGTGAACGAGTCGTCCTTCACGTCCATAATACGCACACGGCGAGGCGGACTTACATCTGCGTGGGAAAGGTAGTTCTTGTTAGATTATCTACGAGCCACTTTTTGCGCAGGTCCTTGTTTGTCAGTAAATTTCACAACGACATGCCAGTCACACACACTTTGCTCGGGATAGAAGACACTGGCGGTGTCTGATTACCTTCCAGTGTGGTTGCCTCTCCCTCCAGTGGTCTGCTGGTGACGGAGTTCTTCAGAGCATAGACATGGATCTGGTATTTGGTTGCCACCTGTGGTACAAGTTCAGACATGATGTAGTTATTGGTAACAGTGGTGGGAAGGAAGGATGCACAAATGGTTTAGTTGATGCTCTGATTACCGTATTTTCACGACCATTCGGCGCACCGTGTTGTTGGGCACGCCCACCCTTCACTCATTGGCAGACTTCCTCACTTACGCCCGCCTTTTCTCTATATAAACAGCGTGTCGGCCAGAAGCGCGCTCAGTCAGGCTTTGGAACTCGGCTCATACACTAGACTTTTAATGGCGCCTTATGGTCGTGAAAATACGGTACTTTTATTGTCCCTCACTCATTTCAAAACAGACATTTGTACTTTCTAAGCCTTATTTTGTTCAAACTGGCTGGTTACTTTCCCAACCTCAGCAGATGATGCCACGACATAAATCGAGGGAGGTCAATTTACAGGAACCATCGTTGAGAGCTGATTGATTGACTGACATTTTGTAAGGCAGAAAAAAAAACAGGGAGAGCAGCAACGTGGAGGAACGTGAACCAGGGAGCAATAACGTAGGAGATAGTGAAAAGCAAAATATTTTCCATCCGCAAATTGTTTTACTTTGTTGGGCACAAGAATGAGTGCCATGTCTTGTGCCAGCCTAAAAAAAACCACCAGCTTCTGGCATTTTAAAAAAATGCATACATACAAATAGGTATATGTTTCGTGTTTTAGTCGTTATTGGTCAATTAATTTTCTATAAACTCAGTTCATAACTTTAGGAATGTTATGGGAACACGTTTTGATCAGATAAAAGTCAAGCCAACTCTCACTAATACTTAAACAACATGCGACATGAATTTTCTTTTTCCTCACTACGCGAGTTCATAAAAGGGAGAAACTATGAAATGGGTATTGTATATAATTAACAAGAAAACAAAATATTTTGATATTTCTACTTTGGTAAAGAGCTACTACTTTTTAAACATTATTGAAGTACAAGAGTTGAATCGGTGCTTCTATTTTTGGACGCAAATCATCTGTATTCCTACTTCAGTTAAGAAGGTACCCAAAGTCTAGCGTTCATACAATCACATTTTTACCATGAGCCCGGGTATGACCACACGTGTTGTGTCAGGAGCAACATTAAGTTCCTTGGCGGGACTGTTGATGTTCTCGGGGTTGACGACCACGCGGTATCCCGTCAGTCGTGCGTTGGGTGCCTGCCATGACACCTCGAAAGAAGTAGGCCCCACCTCTGAGATGTCCAGGTTGGTCGGAGCGGGGATGACTGAGAGGGACGGACATATGCAAGCAAATAAGCAAACACATGAGGAATTTGGACTCTCTGCATTATTATTCACGAGAGTATATCAGCTAAGTGTTGTCCACCTGTGGCTTGCGTTCCCACCAATGGCGTGCTGGGTGTGCGCCCATGGAGAGCAATGACTTTGACAGTGTACTCTGTCCCGGCCCGAAGGCCTTTTATGGCCACGTTGTCCTGGTCGCCTCTGGGTGACGGACGCAGCTCCCTCTCCCCATCTTCGGGGTTGGAGTAGAGAACGCGGTACGATGTCACTGTGCCCTCTGGACTGTCCCAAGCGATGCGCATGGAGTTGGCGTCGATGTCAGAGAAGGTCAGGTCCTTAGGACGATCCATGGCTGCGGGGATAGGGTGAAAATGAGGGTGAGGTCCAGATAATACTCAATGTCAAAGTTTTTGAGGAGCTTTGTTAAAGCAATAGCAGTGCTTCAGCTCACAAACGGACAAAGCAGAAAGTACTGGACTGTCTGCTCAAGGAAGTATGAGCCATCCAACGTATACGTTATGACTGGTGTACAATTAGTTAGATCCATGACAGAAACTTTTTTTTTTTTTTAATGATTTTGCTTGAGTTGAGTCGCCAGGAAAAAAAAAAGTTGTCTTATATCGCCGATCTTCTTTTCCTTTCAGTTTTCTTAAGTAAGAATGAAGCAGACCTGTGATGGCGTTCTCCACCACTGCAGAGGAGGGCTGGCCGTCAGTGCCCAGGGCAGAGACGCTGACAACGTACTCCACAGTTGGCATCAGGCCCGTGAGGGTCATCTCAGTTTCAGCTGTAAAGCAGAAGGGGCATAGCACGTTTGGAAAATGCAACACTGAACATGTGCTTAGTATATAGAAGTACACACAGAATATCAGCCCGAGTATTAGGACACAACACTTTTGCAGCTATTGGAAACTTGCTGGACCTGAGAGATGGTCTGGTTCAAAATGTTTGCCAATATGGAGATTTGAAATGATCGAGGTGATTCTTAAAGTGTGGTACAGTCAGACTGTCTCTTGTGAGAAACAAAAGAAACACGACCGAAGAGCAGTTCAGTTGTACTGTATTTAACTTTTGAGTTCAATACACTTGCATTTAATATTTTAAAATTTGTTTTCAAACACTTAATTAGATACTTTTTTATTTAAATTTTATGTGCTATACATTTTAATAGAATTTTTGGGGGGCCAATTTTCCTATACTTAAGCACAGTGTTAATGGGGAATTCTTTGGAATAAAAACCATGACTGGTTTTTGATGAACACCAACTACGCTCGGATAGCTCAATGTTAATCATCGTGTTCCTTGAGGTGGTACTCAGCATAGAAAGAACCACTGATTTTAAGATATGAAAATAAGATTCAGTGGGAATTTGGCCTATCATTAATTGATTGGTGTGGCCCAAGACTTTCATCCCCAAAAAAACGATTCAATCAAAATGGCCCTTACCAGGAGACACATCCCGAGAGTAGGATGGTCCGACACCATTTTTAGGTGCACCTGTGACTCGATAGCCTGTGATGGGCCCCCGAGCAGGGGACCAGCGGACAGTGATTGCGTTGTCGCTCACATCAGTCACATCCATGTTAGCAGGCGGCTCAATATCTAAACAACAAACATAATTTCAACCATTCATACTTTAGTGCAATATTATATATACGTGTGTGTGTGTGTGTGTGTGTGTGTGTGTGTGTGTGTGTGTGTGTGTGTGTGTGTGTGTATTCTTTTAATGTCTTTACCTGTCTTGTGTGTGATGTAGACAGGGGTGTTGGAGGCAGGGTTATCCCCTCTTCCGGTAACGGCATAAACCGTGATGGTGTAGTCGCTACCCGGCTGCAGATCGGTGATAGTGGCTGTGGTCTGAGTGCCTGGGATGGTGAACTCTTGAGGCGCGCCGCCATCTGGAAATTGACAGATTTGATTATGGATGCAAAATGTAAACGTTGCAAACTTTTCATGGGAATTAGTCAGGAATTTACAAAAATGAAATGTTGGTTCTCAAGAGGGTATTTAGATATAGATTCCCATAACTTCAATAGGAAACTTCAATTTGGAAATATTCCCAAATTCCCCAGTTTAACTACACATGGAAATTTACCAGAAAATGTTCCGGAGGTTGATTAAATTGAAAAAAAAAAATGCAGTCGGATTTACTGGAGAAAAATTATTAAAGTAAAAATATTGTATAAGAAAGCAGACCTGTGCCTCTATAAGTGATGCGGTATTGATTGACAGCAACAGAGGGAGCATCCCAGCGAATGGTGATGCTTGTGGGCGAGGACGACACAACTTCCAGGTCAGTGGGAGCATCAGAGACTGGAAAAGAGGAGAAGATTAATTTTGTTCTAAGTTATTCTCACTGCCTGATTTACTAAAGGCCTGCACATGTAAAACAGGCACAAACTTGATGGTACCCCCCAAACAGATGTGGAAGCTGATCTACTCAATAATGCCCATACTAACCAAGCTACGTGATTGATCACATTTGAAACCAATCTCAGCTTTTTTAAATAGAGTGTCTGAAAATCTGGTGTAAAATGGCACCGCTGTGAATAACCATGACTGCGGTCAGTGTGAAGAAGAGGAGGCAGAAGCCAAATGAAAGGAAGCCACGAGGAGAAACAGATCTTTTCCATTTGACTAAACATTATTGAGATGCTGACTGAGACATCGTCAGTTCAGCAATATCATTTTGGAGCTTCTGAATGATCTAAATCAGTGGCAACAAAAGCATCAACAATCTGTTCGAGTAGGCGTGCAGTTTCCGTTTTTTACAAACTTAGTAAATCAGGCCCTCATTGCGGTCAAGATACTCACTCGTGGCCTGCGTGCCAGTCACAGGTTGACTCTCCTGATTGCCCTTGACAGCGTACACAGCAATGAGATACTCGGTCTCGGGAGTCAGTCCAGTCAAAGTGTAATGAGTCCTGCTCGGAGGAAGTCTCTCGTCCTTGGTGCGCCCGCCGTTCGTCCTCTGATGGCGGATCCGATAACCCGTGATACTTGAAGACGGAGCCCGCCAGTGAATGGTGAAGGAATTGGTTTGAATGTCAGAAAAGTCCAAAGCAGTTGGGGAATCCAGAGCTAGAAGGAGATAATTCCGTTTAAAAAAATCATTCAATACTGTCTCTCTCTAATGCTAAGGTGATACATCAAAAGGCACAATGTGTGCATTGTTATTGCTGGCAGGCTGTAAAAATTACATTCATACATGTCATTTTCTTGCTTTCATGTAGTCTCTTAATCATTAATGTCCGGCTTTCTATATTCTTACGTCCCACCTCAATGACAAGACATTGTATCCCACTCACTTGTCCTCTGTGTTCCTGTGGCCGGATAGCTCTCTCGGTCTCCATAAATGTACACCACACTAATGCGATATTCTGTGTCAGGAAGCAAGTCTGCACAAATGGGAAGGGATATATTTAGTTAGAATACAGTAGCTCGAAAAAACTAAACCATGCAACTAAAAACAACGTCTCTATAGTTGTCATAGGTTTGTTGTTGAGTTGGGTCTTACTCTCCAGCAAGAAAGTGTTCGAGGCTCCGCCCACGTTGACCTCCTTCAAGTCATGGTCTTCTGTCACAGGGCTGAAGCGGATGACGAAGCGAGAAATGTCGCTCGGGGTGGCAACGTGCGGGACTGTCCACGTGACCCTGATGTGGTCAGGACCTACCCCTCCGAATTGCAAGTTGGTGGGAGCTGGAATCACTGACGATACAAGGGAAGAGCAGGTTTGATCTCATGTAGAAAAATACTTCTGCAAAAACATTTCCTAGAATGCTTTTATAGTGGTACCTTAATTTATGAGTTTCCCAATGTAAGAGTTTTTGGGGCTGTCTATGGTTTTTGTTGTGAGCAAAAATTTAACATGAGCTCGAGGCACTGCATCACTGGATGGCAGCAGCAAACAAAGTGCCAAAGTCCTTTTACCAATTAATTGTGTTTTGCATTCGCTTGACTGTCACTCGTGCAGGTATTTTTCCAAATGTTTTTTTTTTCTAACCACGAGGTCCTTAGAAAATGCTGAAAATAAGTGGATGAAGGCTGCTCTATTCCTTAATGTCCGATGTGCAGTCCGACAGACAGCGAACAGTTCTTCAAGAAAGAAGCCACGTGTGCTTGCTTCAAGCTGTTTATTGCCACAGGAAGTTTACTGTAAAACTAGACATAAGACAAAGAGAATTACAAGTTGTGTGCAACTAAACCACATAACTTTGTTTGAAAGTGCGCTAGCTTAAATTTCAATGCCCATTGAATTACATAAAAACATAATTCTATTTGATGATGTTATTACTGTGTGTTTTTGTACAGTGCAATACTGTAAAGTACTATTGTACATGTTATGGTAGTTTGGGGGGTGTTTTGAGGTGGGTTAGAATGGATGAATAGCTTTTCCATTCATTTTAATAAGTTGATTCAAGATACGAGAGAGTGGAGTTTATGACGACGGTCATGAAACGAAATAAACTCATAAATCGTGGTACCACTGTTCAGTATATGCATCGTTCCAGAATTGGAGGACATCGTCTGTCCCTGCTCATCCATGCACAAAATATAGAAACATGCATTTGCTGTGTAAATTATAGCTGTCCCGAGACTGTAATAAAAGTGATTCCTAAATATCATTTAAAATACCAAAAAGCTTACGAGCACCCCCTCACATGACCACCCCCACCTCGTCTTTTTCTCTTGATGACCAACTGACATCTCAAGTCAAATTGATTTTAGCATAAATCAGTTTTTTTTAACGAGTTTGTTGATGTCCTCTTTGTTCAAACTTTGTGACCGTTGGAGTAATTATGCTCTCGACAAACACACTCTTATTAAAACTTTTTCAGCCACCAAGAGTGAGTGACATGACTTAGCAGAAATGGCATCAAGCTAAATGCTCTGACCATGATTCATGGTCATTTATCGCCTCTAGTTTTCACACTTTTTTCAAGTTTTTTTCAAGCATAATGGAGACCCTGTTACTCATATTATCATTAAAATAACATTTTTTTTTTAAAGTATATCGCCAAGTTTCTTTTTGACCAGTTAGCATCAAAGCTTACACGGCTAGCATGTACGCTTGAGCAACAACTAACATTCGAGCCGATTTACAACCATGTTAATGTAATTGTAATATGAAACTAAAACTAGCATTCAAATGAAATGTATCCGTTTTTTTCAATTGTTAATTTATTTTGCAATATTTTAGGTGCTTCGTATCTCTAACGGGGTTGTAACAAACGGAGCAAAATATATGAGATGACAAATAATATATCTTGCATTGCGCCTTTTCATGGTCCCTATCAAAATATTACCTTTTTTTTTTTTTTTACGTAACAAAAAATTAGAAAATAAATTGTTGGCTTTTTAGAAATATTGATGCCAAAATTGTCCTGCAATTCTGGAATAACTCGCAAAATAAGATATTTTCAAATTGCAACATTTTCATCAATTGTGTGATTAAAACTCCCGTTCTTCTCACACATATAGTGAAATGTGAAAATCACCCGCTTGAGTTTGCTTTGTGTGTGTGGTTGGCTCGCTTTCCCCCTCTTCCGTAACCGTGACGATACTGATGTCATAGTCCACGCCAGGCTCCAAACCACGAAGCGTGTAATAACCAGCCGATGCGTCCACCATATCTTGAAAAATGGGCAAGCTCTCGCCCGCCGTCGTTACCGTTATCCGGTAACCCGTTAGGGACGAATAGTTCAGAGGGATCCAGCGCAGGCCAATGGTGGTGTCAGTTATGTCGACAAAGTGAATATGTCTCGGTGGACGTATGTCTGCAAGGGTTAGGCCAGGTGCAAAGCGCAAGCAACATTAGAAACACACAAAGACAATGATTACCATACATGGATTATGAATTCAATGAATTAAACATTCAGTGCCAGGATGGATACATTCAACATTCAAATCTGACGGGAAATCAACACTTGAGGGCATGCTCCACTCATTTGATTATGACACACAAGACCTTCATGCAAAGGTTAGCCAAAGACCCCAGCAGGTTATGATGGAGGAGGCTGGATTAAACAATTGTTGAACTCCAAATAAACAATAGCGTCATGTCACAAACAATAATAAACAAGAAAATTGTCTTGCGTTGATTCTTTGGCAGCGTAGATTTTCAGGAATTAAAAATTGAATTTTGCTAGATTATTATAGTGTTGAGAGGTGTACGTTGCATTGGAAGAACATGTGATCATAAAGAACCGCAATGTATCACGGGGTTTATGTTTATGATCCTGTCTAGGTTGCATAAATTGCACTAAAATAAACAATCGGATTCCAGCAAGAAAGTCTAAACCGTCCTCTGAATGACACTGAATAAAATATGTCACAATGTCATCGTTTCAGAAAACAATTCCATATTATACAATCTTCACCGTGCTAGACTATTTCTTTATTTTTCCAACAATTTCTTATTTTTATTTTAACATTTCAAAACTGTTATCTGTACTTCCCACTCACATTGTCAAAATATGCGATGACTCCTTGTGGCTGGCTCCAAGTCAGCCAACTTGAAAACTGTGTTGCTGAAAGCGCGATATGTCACGATAATGTTTACAAAAAGGAAAAATATCCCTTCTTTCCGTCGCTTCTAATTATGCCTACACCTCCTCCTCGCCACAAACCCTCACGGGCGACGTCAATAGAGAGAGGTAAACGCAAGCATGGTTGACGCCTTTGATTGATTGAACTTTTGGGGGGCTTACAATGTAGAAAAAACAGCAGCAACGCAAAGGAACATAAAACGGGGAGCATTCACGACAACAGCAACAGGTTCATAGATTTAAGAGAATTGTTTTGATGTCGTCGGCGCCAAGCACGATTCGTCTGGCCTAAAAACCACAAGCTTCTGTCACTCATAAATTCCCTAACCTGACATAAACACACACAGGTCAAGCGCACTTGTTCAGCTATTTCTTTTGTCTGTGAGAACACATCATTTTGAATCTATTTATTTGAATCGACCGCACAAGGCCACCTGAATTCCTGTTCTCAGAATGTTGCTTGCACAACACTGAGTTTTTCATCTCGCGAAGCAAAGAATTTAACTTATTCGTCTTAAGGCCAGAGATGGTGCCATGGGTGGGTGGCCCTAAACGGTCTCACTTGATTTTTGCTCAGCAGATTGCTCCAGTATGAAACGCTAGCCTCGTTCTACGCACAAAAATTGATTGACGTGGGAAACAAAGAAAATCTGTGTATTCCCTGATCTCATCCAGGTATTTCTCTCATCACTAACATCGAAACACACTTTGTACTCTCTACGCAAGAGTGTAGTCTTCATTCAGCATGCGTCAAGGCCTTTCCCTGTAGCACTTACCTGGTGTGATAACAGTGGACACTGGCACACTTTCCAAATGGTCCTTGACGGCGAAGACGCTTATGTTGTACTCCACCCCTAGATTCAGGTTCTCCAGCATGCACGAGGTTTGATCAGCCCTCACAAACTCCTCGATGCTGTTTCCTTTCTGTCCACTGGTCGGCGTGCTGGACACTTTGTAGCCGGTGATGTCTGTCGAGTGAGGTGGTGGAAAAAGACGTCAGATTTTGCTCATTCATGAGTCACTGTGAGAAGTCTTTTTGACTTTTAGACCAGGAAAGGTGCTTTCAGATTTCAAAGTCTAGACTTGGTGGGCTCTGAGTAACAGGGTCAATATTTACCTGGTGTTTTGGAGGCTGTCCAGTGGACGGTGAGATCTCCTGTGTCAGAGTTGGACTGGACTCTCAGGTCAGTGGGAGGGGACAAAGCTGCAAAAAGGCCACAGAACGAGCATTGGGACATTGAGTCTGTGCAAAACAATCATTCAGTCGTCCCTGATAAGGGCCTGCTACACTGAGATCCCCAAAAGCGGGTGCTAAATTGCGTGTTCATGTTAATAGACTAAGGCGGCAGCACAAGTGGCGAGAGATGTCAAAGAAATCATGAAAAAAAAGTGCCGTGGAAGAGGGAAACGAACCTTGGGTATTTCCCCACAAAGCTTTTCTGAGTAGGGAGCAAGTGAAAGAAAAGTGCAAACAATTTTGAGGCAGCCAGCAACCGCATGAATGGTTTCGTTTGATTTAACTCGTCCCAGTGGTGCGGTAATTCACTGTATTTGCCTATCCTGCATAATATTGCATTTAAAACCTGAAACAGCACACCCCATAAAACTGACCTGGAAGAGGAAAGCACCAATTGCCACATTATAATGAATGATCCTCGACGCACGGAGATACAGAATTGATGCAGAGTTTTGTCATAGGTGATATGGCATGACTCCTTCTTGTGACTGGCTTCAGTTCAGGCCGCTGATCATTCAGAAGCTCAAAAATTGCATCACTGAATGTCTCGATACATTTTTTTTTTCCAGGAGAAGAACAGATCCGTTCTCCATCCCCTCACGTCTCATTTTGGAAAAGAGGGAGCGGGGAGAATGGATCTTTTCCACTCCCGTTAGTATAAATATTCTTTGGAAGTAATCTTTTCTTTTGCTGTCAAACTATCACATTTAGGATTACAGATTTCTGTCAAATGTGTTCACACCTGCCATTCATACTGGCTGTTGACAGACGCAAAATAGGCCACAACATTGCGTGTGCCAATCAACATATTTGCATCTACTCTTTTAAAAATTATTTGGCATGTATGTATGGCAGATGCATTCCTGGGTGCTTCCGGCTAGTCCCCGGTTCGTAAATGAGGGCCCAAGCGTTTGACAGTTACTCACAAGTGACAACGTTGCGGGTGATGGGGTTTCCACGTGGGCGTCCATTGAAGATGGGCTGAACGCTGTATGTGTACTGAGTTCCAGGAATCAAACCGCTTACGTAAAGGCGTCCAGTGTCAGAGGTTCTGTGTCTTGGAGACTCTCCTTGCTGGCTGGGGAGCACAGACAGCTGGAAAGAAGATCAGGTCACTAAATGAGAAGAGCACACATGACCGTAGACCGCAAAGACATGACATCATAGTGGTGAGCCTCTCATAGAGATCAAATCTACGCTCCTCGTGAAAAGTTAGCGACATTTGACCTTTTTCTTTTTTTTCCACTGCTCAATGCTTTAAAACCTTTTGCACAATGCGCTGCTCTCTAACAAGGAATCGAATCACAAAATTCTGGATCAAACCAAAACCAAAAAACATCCTTGTGAATTTACAAAACCAGCGTGGAAGTACCAAAATGGGTATTGCTCATGGGTATGTGACTACAGGTAACATGCTCACATACACACGGCAATTCATAAAGTCTTTTACTTTTATGTAGCGAGCTTGTTGCGTCTACTACCTTGTAGCTAAACCTGCGGACAGGTATCCAGGTGATGATGATGGAGGAATCAGTGACCTCCGTGTTGAAAGCAGGTGCATTTCCCATCTGGGGAGCTGAAAAAATGATATCACAATTACAAACCAGGAGTTTCTTCCACTTGTAGCGGATGAGGGGGGTTTGTTCCCACGCAAGACAGATCGTGCAATCGTTCACATAGCTGACTTCTGACGGTGACCGGCCCCAAAGATGCGCCGTGACGCCAAAGAGGATAAGCGCTATGGAAAATGGATTGCTACTTTTGAAACAATCGAGACCAGTCTTAGTCTTCAAATCACATTTTGAAGGTCTTGATGCTGTCTCGGTCTCGATTCCTAAAAGTCTGGGTCTTGTCCTGGTGAGTTCCGGTCTTGAGCATAACACAAGTGTAAATATCATCCGGTTTGATCTCTTACACCCACCTGTGGTGAAATGCGTGGTTATGGGCTCACTAAGCACACTATTCAGCTCAGAGTGCAGAGTAGCAGTATAATCAGTTTCGGGACGCAAATTCCTCAGAGCGTATTGGGTGACCCCGCCGGGGATTCTCTTCTCAATAGGGCTGGAGCCCTCGATGCTCACGAAGAGACGATAGCCAGACACGATGGCACGGGGAGCTTCCCAGATGACCAGAGCGCTGTCTGGGCCGATGTCAGTGAACTGCACGTTGGTGGGAGCATCCGGTTCTGGTGGGGAACAGAAAGTAAGACGTATTGGCGTTAATTCCCACAAATTCACTTTCTAAATTTAGAAAAAAAACATGTTTTCAACCCTCCTCAGAACATCACGTACTGGTATACATCTCTCCCATTAGTGGCTCGCTTTCCACACCCCCGTTAATGGCGTAGACATAGAAACGGTATAGAGTGCCCGGCTGCAGGTGGGTGATGTCGGCGTAGGCGTTGGGCGACACCGGCAACTGGAGGGGTCTGATCTCGGTGCCATCAGGCCCGACGGGGGAAAAGGTGACCCTGTAACCCGTCACCTCGCTGGGTGGCCCATTCCACGTGATGGTGATCTTCACATCTGTGACCTCATAAAACTGCAGGTCGGTGGGGGCGGCCACCTCCTCTGTGGCACAAAATCAATGGACACAAATGAATTGACAAAATGAAACATTCGCTCACCGGGCGTCGACAGATTCGTTTTCATTATGTGTAAACCATTTGAGCATGACGAATGAAAATGTTCCTTGATAGCCAGTTTAAGGTCCATGTACTAGTATACTCCTTGTCCTCACCAGTAGGAGTACTTTGGTGTACTGTACTAGTTGGACAATTCCAGGAAAAAACTCTGGTGTTTGATTGATTAGTTGTGTTTTCCGCATGACTAGTAAAATGCCAAATTTTGTGACTTTGCATTGTTTATATATCCACCTCAGGGAGAACAAGTAAGAGACTGCTGGAGAACTTTCAGTTCCAACAAAGTGAAGTGTTTGTGTGAGGTAACATGTCACGATTCATGTTCCAGATTAAACAGACGCCAGAAGAGAAATGTGCTTTGACAAAACTGTTTCCAGCATCTGGCTTTACTTTTTAAAGCCTAATAAACAGTTTTTATCTTGACAAGTCAATAAACCAGCTGCAGATGCGATAAGGACTGATTGAGAGTGTTTCTTGGTGAGAGTTTTTTTCTCCTATTCTGTGGATGGGTCACACAGAGGTCATTCAGGGGCCACAATGTACTCAAATTGTAGAACCCCCACCCCCAGTTTACAGCTTACGTCTTCTTTGGTCAAACATACCTGGTTGAGAAGATCCAGTCGTCTGGACCTGGAGAAAAACAGGCTGACTTTCCTGGTTCTCCTCTACAGCAAAGATGCTGATGTTGTACAGCACACCGGGGTGAAGGTCAACCAAGGTCACTGATGTCTCCGTGTCTGGCAGGTTGAGCTCGGTGCTGCTGCCCTCCACGGAAGGCGTGTACACCACACGGTAACCTGATTGCACACGGATGCAGACAGTCAACAACCATACGTGTACTGGACAACCTCAGATATCCCGAACACCGGGGTTGCAACATTCCATATGGGAATAAACATGAAATTACAAAATTGAAGGTTGGCGTTTAATACGGAATTTCGCTGTCGTTGGGGAACATATACTGTATTTGATCATAATCCAGAGTAAAACAACCAAATGTAATGCAACTACAGCGATGCCTTGACTTACGAGTGCCCCAACATACGAGTTGTTCAGTTTATGAGCCTTCGCTTTACGATTTTTTTTGCTTTGCTTTGAGAGTCAAAATTTGCTTCAAATGCAGCGCTGCTCAAATGAAGCAGAAGGAAAACATTACATTTTAGCTTCAGTGAGATACCTTGCCGTTACGTTACACTTGATTTCATGTTGATTTCCCAAACATTCCCGTAATTCCTGTGGAACATTTCCCCAATTTTCTGGAAATGTATTAGACATCATCTACCGCTTACGACACATAAAACCAAAAGTTGTTTACCAGTAATAGGAGCTTGAGGCCTGGACCATCTAATGCGGATCGACGTCTCCCCGACATCATCGATAGCGTGCTGAGCGGGAGTGTCAGGAGCTGGGGAAAAAGGCGGGAACATTGGAATATGTTTTATTTCAAAGATTTCAAAGAAGGACCGTGAGACACAAGCACCGACACGTGTTGTCAAAGTTAAGGTATAGTACTGTAAAAATACAGTAACTAATAATAGGTAAAACATTAATTTGGTAATGTCGGGAAATAATGGGATAAAAAGTGGGAATTTGGGGGAATGTGAATGAATGAAAAAGTAGTGCTTTGCCGCCAACTTGTGGCATCTATAGGTAATTCTAAACCTTTTTAGAGAGGGCTTTTTCACAGTGGAAGGCAGGGCTCAGACCCTGGGAATCATTTCTTTTTGTTTTCATGATTTCTTATGGAGAAAAAAAAAATATTCTAAACCAGGCAAATCAAATTAGAAAAGACCGTGCTTTTAAAGGTTGCGCTGTGCAGCGCTTGTTTTCACCTGTCGTCTGGGATGTTGACAGGATGAGTGTGGCATCTCCGTCATCGGGAACCTCATAGACATTGACGTTATATCTGCGCCCTGGCAGAAGGTTACCAATGGTGACAGATGTGGACGTTCCAGGAAGGTCTGAAACAGATAACGTAAAGGTTACGGGACGAACACTCCTGCATTTTGGGTCGACACTTGCGCAACACTTTTCTCTGTATTTACCCAAGACTTGCCGCGGTGCACCCTCCTCACTGAGCTCATACTCCACTCTGAAGCCAGAGATGGTGGCCGAGGCCGAAGTCCAGGACACGACGAAGCTGTTTGAAGTGATTTCCGTCACAGATTCGGAGGTGTCAACCAGCGGCGGAGGCTTGTTCGTCTCTCCTCGGAGGTTTCCACTTGAGAGGAGAAGAGATATCGTTTAGTTATGTAACCTAGTGTTACTAGTGATGTAAAACTGTCCACTAGTTTACATTTCTGTGCAACCAGGATCCCAGGCGCTACTAGTCTGTGACACAGGCCTACTAGTTTATTAAATATGGTTCATGTATTAATGGGTCAAAAGTGGCACTACGAGTGGAAAACAAACCCAAAAAAACATTATTTGTCAGGCATAGTCATTCCACGAGTGCAACTTAATCATTCTATTAGAGTGCTGAATGGTACGAGTTAAGTTAGATATCTTTGATAACAAATCAATAGTCATGAGGGACAATCTAATGGCTCTTTAATTAAAAAGGACAAAAATGCTCAGGTTTTATCAAAATTGTCAGGAAGATATTTATCTAATAAGGCTGTTGATTATTTCAGAGGACGTTTACAGTTGTAAGAAATTCTGACTTCTAATATTTGAGTTACCTTTGGCTAAATGAATTGAGAACTGTAACTCATCCTCGGATGATCTACCTCATTTCAACTAGCAAAGGCAGCATTTTTGACGTAGCTTTTGTAGTCGAATGTGCAGGTGTGAGTTGATGGCAAGACAACATTTCATTGCCGTCCAGTAAAAAACACATATGGCCATTTTTGTCATTTTTATAAAAAATGTTTTATGTAAATGGGGTGTCCGTGTTTTGCATATTCCCAGACTTTTGACAATGACAAAAATGGACACACGTGTTTTTCACAGGGCAGAGATGATTTGGAAACTTGTAGGTTTACTCACAAGAACCATGGGTGGTGGTGAAATCGAAACGCGTGACCTCCCGCTGTCCGTAGCGCAAAATGCTGATCAGCTGACCCTCATAGGTGACCCCGGACGCAGACCGGAGATGGTGTAGGAGTTGAGGTGACCGGGAACAACCACCTCCCTCCAGGGGCTGCGGGAATTTTTCTGCAAACAATAAAGGTGAGAGGAATGATGACCACTTTTTTTTGTGGTTAATATAACATTTGAAAGAGGTTAACAAGTTAAAGTTATGAATTGCTTCAATAGCAGGACCATGTGGATGTTAACTCATGCACAGTTTTGCCAGACTAGTAACCTGCAGTTGTTTTAGTTGTATGCCAAAGTTATCCTTCTATCCATCCATTTACTGATCCACTTTATCCTCACTAGGGTCGCGGGGGGTGCTGGAGCCTATCCCAGCAGTCTCCGGGCAATAGGCGGGGGACACCCTGAACCGGTTGGCAGACAATCGCAGGGCACACAGAGACGAACAACCATCCACACTCACACCTAGGGACCATTTAGAGCGTTCCATTAACCTGCCATGTATGTTTTTGGAATATGGGAGTAAACCAGAACACCCGGAGAAAACCCACACAGACATGGGGAGAACATGCAAACTCCACACCGAGCCAGGATCAAACCCATGACCTCTGCACTGTGAGGTTGACGTACTAACCACTGGACCAACCATCCGCCCGTTATCTTTCTTGCATGCAGTAATATTATAAAATAGTAGAAAGCATCCCGCAACCCAAAGACAAGCTTTTTAGATCAAATAAATACTCTCAAGGTGCGAATGTGAGTGTGAATGGCTGTTTGTCTATCCTCGTATGTGCCCTGCGTTTGGCTGGCGACTCGTCCCGGGTAAACCCCACCTTTGGCTGAATATCAGCTAAGATAGGGTCCATTTCAAACAACCCCAACGAAGACAAGCGGTCATAGAAAACGGATGGCTACCCTAATGTAGTACTGAAACCAATCAGGGAGCAGAGTAAAAAGAAAATGAATACTGTATACAAATCACGAGTATCAGTGAGACAGTGAGTCGCTATTGTGACTCACAATCTTCCACTTGAGGATGTATTGCGTGATCTGAACGGATGAGGGCGGGTTCCACTGGATGGGGTGCGAGTCCGGCTGTTTGCCCGCCTCCGTGATGATGACTTGGACTGGCCTGTGGCCACCTGGAAAGTTGCAGCGAGACTCGATGAGAGAAAGAAGAAGCTGGAGGCGACATCCAGTGCATTAACATGATGGTGTTACAGTACTGCAACTGTGGTTTGGTGTGGGTGAAAGTTGGCTTCTGTGACACTTTGGCACAACCAAAGCACCAGCTCACAGTGTGGCATGACACCTGAGTACTATGCTCACCACTATTTATCCGCCCACCTTTATTGGCATCTCTCTCTCTTTCATTGGTGCTGGTCAGACCTCTACAAAAATATTTCGGGCTGGTTGGACTTGAGAATGAGAGCTACAGTATAAAGTTTGACATTGCGCAAGTCCTGTTTTAACTTTAAGCAATGGGTGAGAATGATCATGAGGAGTAGAATATGTAGTTGAATAAACGTTTCCCACCTTGGTAATCCTGCTGGGGTTCACACCTCATTTCTCCAATCCCATTGCCGTAGCAGTAACAGCGATAGTGGATGCCATGGATGACTTTGTCCCATGACTCTCCAATTTGATAGAAGGCCCTTGTCTGAGGCTCCTGACACTGATCTGTTGCAGGAGACGACAGTGACGTGCTTGCAGTTGTTTAACTAGCCAAATAACATAGCATACATTTCAATGAAATAACACATTTGGAGTCGAACAGCAAACAACAAATGTTACACACCTGCTCAGCATTCACAGCTGAGACCTTGAAAACAAGTCACATGACACCAAAGGGGATTTTTTTTTTTTTACTAATTGCGCCCAATTTGGACATTTTGACTTATGGATGTTCACTTTTGTTGCTTCAAGAGGGTAGATTTTCTCATGATGACATCACAGTACCCTCTTACTGAAAACGTATTTCTTTTTGAACAATTTGTATGTTTAACCTGAATCTTTGTTTTTTTTTTTTAACCATTCAAATTTGGCAGAGTTGTTCACAACACTCTTTTGTCTAATGTGTCGAATTTAAAAGTCATTTATTTTCACATTACAGAGACTTTGAGACTTATTATGTTCCACCAAGGCCAAGAGCATACCAATAGCATCACACTTCCATCGCCCGCGTCCCTGTCCGTAGCAGGTGCAGTTCATCATGTAGCCTTCATCGTGGCGCTTGGAGAACTCCTGGTTGACATCATAGGTCAAGCCCTCCACAATACACTGATCTGGACACACAAAGGTCAGAGAGTAACACGCGCCGTTGACGGGTGACATAACTCGCGAGCTTCGTGACATCTTTGCGGCGTCTCACCTCGCAGCTGTGAGTGAGCGATACAATTCCACTCCCCGCGACCATTGCCGAGGCACGTGCACTCCATCATGTGGCCCATGACGTCATGCCGTTTGTCCCATTTGTCCCCAACGCGGTGCATGACACCGTCGTTAGTTGTGCACACCTCCTCATGGGCTACGGGAAAGCATCACAAATAAGAACAAAAAGTACTCTCTGTGTTTCCATAGTACGCACGCATGCGTGTGGGTATTGATTCGTTTCTGTTTGAGTACAGATCAGTCCAATGTAGTGCATGCCAAACACTAAATAACGCAAAAACTGACTCCACATCAGTTAGTGGGTTTCACCCAGCTTGATTGTCTACAAATTGACCGAAGAATTAAGCCCCTGGGCTCTATGTTGACCATTTGTGACTATCTTTCTCTCTATTTTTGAAGCAAATGCAATGAAACTTCACAATTGAGTGACTTCCAACTCTTAAAATAAACCAATAATATTCTGTTTATGTCAAATGTAAATTTTGGCTCTATCCTGGCCACTTTTGGCAAATTGAAACACATAAAAATGACATCTTTTAAAATCATTATTTACTGAATTGAATCATACACTTTGGGTAAAATGGATTATGTTCTAGAAATTCCTGAATTTCTTGTGCATGGTAGTTTGGTTGAGAACTATAAATTGTCCACAAATTCTGTCTGCCCTGGGATTGGCTGGTAACCAGTGCAGGATGTACCCCGCCTACTGCCCGAAGACAGCTGATAATTGATGGATGGGTGTATTTCGCAAGTGATGGCGACAGGAATTTGAAAATGTACATTGGTTGCATACGAGTCAAATGTGGTAAACTGAGACGGGAAAAACAAAAGTAAAAAAAATGTCACTTCACCACATTTTAACTCATTCAGTACCAGCCAATTCTGGACCAAGTCTGAAAAGACGTTTAAAAACGTATTTGGGAGTGAATGAGTTAATCATGCGTAACCGATATACAGAGACAAGAGAAGTCAAGTTGGGCTAAAATGGATCCTAAAGTAGTACCTAGGTTCAAAAAAAGAGCATTATGTGTACAATGTCGGGAAGAATTCAAGCTAACTGCAGTAGCAATTGTGCATGTTATGCATAACAGTAAAACGGCGCCAATGCGGTAAGGAGGCCAACTTAAAAATAAACTATACTTCAACAAATAGTATATGGACATTAATGCCGAAGTATGCTTATAATTTGGAGTTGTTCTCTGCAGCGTGTTGCAGCGTAACGGCTGACTTGACTCATCCTGTTTTCCAGGCTGTGTTTGGTCGTCACAAATGGTTGCTACCGACGTCAAAAATACAACGTTGTCCTGAAATAATGTTCAATCCCTAATTAAGGACGCTGAGCAGCACGAGCCGTACTAAGAGCGCTCTACTTAATAGACCAAAATGAGGTTCAACACTTTGACCCAGAACATAGAGCATATTATTGTTAAGAACAATTTTGACCTGCCTTCCCTTTTAAGTAAATTCAAAGGACTGTTTTTTCAGGATGGCCGATGATAACTGCCTGATCATAAATGTACATATGACCAGTGACCACGCATCAGAATAAATGAACAGACACTTCTCCTTGCATGCAAGCTCATATTCAATTCTGTCAATCGTTATTCTTAAAAGTGGACCTCACACACTCACCAGCCATGGGGCAGAATCCAAAGTGTTGATCGCCATCATAGTTGTACGTGGTTCCGCACCACTTCATGCTGTCACGACGGCCATCAGATGTGCAGTCGGTGTAGTTGCGGCCGCTGTACAGGTAGGGGAAGTGGCAAAGGGCGCCGTTGGAGTTGCCTCCTCGTGTGGCCACAATGGCTGGTAATGATGTGGAGGAAACAATGTTACCTTAAATACGATTCATTTTACGTGAAGATTGTAAATATTGCCCTGAGCCAAGAATATGCAACAGACCGATAAGACAAAATGGGAAAACCTGTTTGTATGAGTTATGTCTAGACAGCCTACGTCATTATCAACTAAAACACCGAAAAATGAGTCAAAACATAATTGTCAATGGCATCTTTCATTCTTCTTACCATTCCTCTCAGTACAGTAAGAGTACTGCTGGTCTTGCTCATAGTCTGAGGTGGTCGAACACCAGAGTTGGCCATCCGTGCGTCCGTCCGTGGTGCAGGTGTAGTAGGTCTTCCCCATGTAAACAAATGGGAATACGCAGGGCTGGCCATTGGAGTTGCCATTGTAGACCTGATTTCGCGCCTCTGGACAAATCAAGAATGTCAATTTGCTGTTAATTGATGGTTTTGAAACCTGGAAGCTATTATTTTTCTCCCATTCAAATTTTCCAGTCTTCAATTCGTAAAAGCTGGGAGCATCCCAGTGAACTTGGTTCGTGTACCCGAAGGGGAAGTCAAGTTAAACATTTTCTTAAAATAATATGTTCTCTGCACAGCCACTAGTCTAAACATTCAGATTAATCGTACGTTTGTGGAATATGAATTAAGCAGCAGAATGCACTCGTTTTTCGCCATCGCAGGGGGTGGCTATTTTGCCACTGACTGTCAGCTGAAAATGATTCACCTGTTTTCTGAGTTTGGTCATGTGATGTTCACAAGGTAAGCCCTGATTGGTCATTATCACTTGAGTTACTGTGATGTGATATTCCGTCAGCAGCAAGCGACAAAATGGCCACCCCTGAAATGGCTAAATACGGATGGATTTGAATAAGAATGCCCGTTGACACGAGTGGGGGTGCATAGAATATCTTATGCTCAAGACAATTTTGATTTGACTTCCCTTTGAAGTTGATTGTTCAGATACCTGGAATTCATTTGTATTTTTCTGAAGACTTGTGCCCTTTTTACTGTTTACTTTGACGAAGTTAAGTCAACCGCAGCTGTTATTTGCACTGATTCGCTGAGATATCCCGTGAACCAGGGTGCATTATTGACGACACAACAGGTTCAGAAAAATTGTATGATGTGCTCCGGAGAAATGTCGTTTTTGGGGTTGCAGTTGCCAGTTATGTCCATTAATTGCTGGCACAGATTAAAATTCTGAGACGTCAATGGGTCACAATTACCAGGATGTTTAAAACGCTGACACTTGCATTAAAAATTTAACTTAACTAATGCAAATGGGAACTTATTGGTGATTGATTTTAGAGTCTTTGAAGTGCTCATTCAGTTTTGTTTTTTTTGTAAATAGTGTGATTACTTTTGCCACCTGGAACTTTTCCAGACAACCTACAAACTCTGCAGTTGCACCTAACGCTTCGTCAATTGGTGAATGGAATAACAAAGCACAGCCTGCCAGAGATTTGTCTTGAAAAGTTTCATCGAACCCCAAATGAAGTAGAGAAGCTTGACTATTGCACTCACCCCACTCCTGACAGCTGACTCCATTGCCCAGACAAGTACAAAGCATCTGTTTGCTGCCCTGGCTTCTGATCCAACGCTGTCCGTCGTAGTAGGTGGCTCCAGAGTCGGTGCGGCAGGTTCCTTCAATGGGAGGCTCTGTCTGCAGCTGAGGATGGAGGGGGCTCACCACCACCGAACCTGTGACGGTTAAAAATCAAAGCAAAGGTAAGTGTCAACGGCAGGTCACGTGGGTGTCGAAGTGAAGAGTGTTGTGTTTCCTTTCCTCACCCTGGCCTGCATTGTGGCGCTCACACTTCCACTCTCCACGACCGTTTCCCAAACACAAGCATTGCAGAGTGTGCCCACTGGCGTCATTCTTGGACCACGTGTCTCCAATGCGGTAGGACCTTCTGGTGTCCTGGTCATTGCAACGGTCTGGGCGGGGAGTCAGAGGAGTCAGAACCGACTACGAAAATATGACCAAACTGTGTATTTCAGCTTACTCCTTGAGGTGCATGTGATACGGCCATTTCCCTCGCCCAGGCAAGTACAGTCCAGCATCATCCAGCCTTGGTAGGGTTTCTCCCACGTCTCCCCCACCACATACGACGAGGCAGCATTGTTGTCGTAGCAACGCTCAGCTGGGTAGAAAAGTGAGCATGTATGGAAAACTGTTTCAGCATTTATTTGATATCCTGGATCTCTCGTTTGAGGTCCGCGTACGAGTGCACTCTTTGTCCTCACAAATATGACAATTCAGTATGCACTTTTGGCCAAGTTGTATGCAATTAAAGCTTACTAGTATACTACTGTGCTGCACTAGTAACACTAGGCTCAACCAGTAGGCATGTGTCATGCACTAGTAGCCTCCTGGACCCTACGACTACTCGAAACACCAAAATATAGAATGACTATAGTTATCTCACTATCCATCCATCCATCCAATTTCTACCGCTTATTTGGGATCAGGTCGCAGGGGCAGCAGCTTTAGCAGGGAAGCCCAGACTTCCCTCTCCCCAGCCACTTCTTCTCCAGCTCTTCCCGGGGAATCCTGAAGCATTCCCAGGCCAGCTGGGAGACATAGTCTCTCCAGCGTGTCCTGGGTCATCCCCGGGGCCTACTGCCGATGGGACATGCTCGGAAGACCTCACCAGGGAGGCGTCCAGGAGGCATCTTAATCAGATGCCCGAGCCACCTCATCCGGCTCCTCACGCCGTGGAGGAGAAGCGGCTCGACTCTGAACCACTCCCGGATGACAGAGCTTCTCACTTTATCGCTAAGGGAAAGCCCGGACACCCTGAGGAGAAAACTCATTTCGGCCGCTTGTATCCGTTGCCTCACAAGTTGTCACCAAAGTAGTCTTACTAGAGTACAGGAATGTCATAGTTGGGAAAGGCAGCCGTGGACAAATGTTACTAGTAAGGCACAGTTCTACAGGTGTGCCTAGACATTCTATCCCTGTGCTGAATTGTCTTACAAGTCAGGCCAAAGGGTGTACTGTCCGAATTCATGGACCTCATGATGGCTGCCATGGATTCCAGCATGAACTTTGTCCTCACTACATAGACAACTTTGGCATACGTACTAGACGGACAACTACATTTTTTCGTGAGGCAAAATGAAACACTACTTAAAAATTGTAAGTTACTAGTCCTAGTGGTGACATAAAATTCTACTGGTTAAGAGGTTAGGAATGGGGTTAATAGTGTGCAGACATAACTAGTGCCCAGTTTTGCTTCACTAACTTGTAGTGGTCCTAATAGGATATCAAAGTGTGCATAAATGTCATACAGTCCTGGAAGTGAGACACAGTTGTTTCCCTGCATCCAAGTTGTTCTACTAGTGTGCTGAATATCCTTACTACTATGAGAAGCCGTTCATTTGATCTTTGGTATCCACTCTAATGTCCATGTAGTAGTATGTGCTTTGCCCTCATTAGTACCACACCTATGGCATGCTAGGAAACTACATGAGAGGCAAAACAATGGACTAGTTGACAACTGGTGCTACTAGTGACATTATAAAATTCTACTAGTTCACATCTAGCACTTCACTGTTAATACTAGCGATGCGCAAACATCAACTAGTGCACAGTTTTGCCTCACTAGTAACATGTTCTACAGTCTGCACAATATGCCAACGTTTCTTCCACTTAGTGTGCTGTAACGTCATACCGTAGTGCAAAAAAAAAAAAAAAAGCATTGAGTACAGGGTGGTTCCACAAGTGCACTGAATTGTTTCACGAGTACAAAGAGGGTACCAGATCATGGGCCTCAAGCTGGACACATGGATATTGGATAAATGTTGAAATCTCTCTATTTAGTTAAACCCATATTTTAGGCTTGAGAGACTTGGCTATGAAATCCACGAAGATGATTTCGAGATGAGCAAAGAGGACTAGTGTGCTGTCACACTCTTTGTTTGACTGGCTTGTTAAATATTTACAGCAGTATTAAACACAAGGTGGTCTTTGAGTTTGTGGATGTGGTTTCATTGACTTTGCATTCTGGCCTATCCAACCAGTGAAAACATGTCCATTTAGTAAACATTACCCACCCACAGGCTTGCAGGTCCACTCTCCTTTGCCATTTCCAAGACACACACACTCCAGCATGTAGTCAGCAGTATCATGAGGCCTCTGCCAGGTATCCCCGATTTTGTAAGACCTGCCTCCTTCATGGCAACGATCTGCGAATGACAACGTGATGAGGTTCATTCAATACTGTCGGTCTGCTTGAATGTGTTGATGTTCTTTGAAGGTTTATAATAGGTCACTACAGTGGTAAACAAGCCTGACTGCAGGCAGTGTGGGTTCCGTTCCCTCTTAGTGTTGTTGTTCATGGTTGTCCGTCTCTGTATTTGCTCTGTGATTGGCTGGCGACCAGTATACAGCAGTGGTTGTTTTAAAGTGCTCCATAAATGCAGTTGAGTTGAGTTTGAATAATATAGAAAATGGATGGATGGATCTATGCTAATGTCCATCAGCCTCTCTCTGGTGTGTCACATTATATGTTAGCATTAGCGACCTTTCGCTAAATTTAATTCTATGCTTTGGTTGAATATTTGTATGTTTAAATGTGCATTTGATTTTCTTATGTTGTATGCCCTGTTTGTCTGTGTTTATGCTAGTAGCCATTGTTGAAAGGTTTATATAACATCTATGTTAATTTCAGTTCGCCCATCTATGGCATTTCACTTTGTATGTTTTCATTAAGACAGCAGACTTTCGTTAGATAAAATGCATGGTTCGGTTGAACATTTTGGAATTTAAATATACTCTATTCACCTCTCTTAATAAGTTTCATTTCATTTTCTCAAAGTGATGTGACATGATCATCTCAACAATAGCAGTATGTTGCGCTCTAAAAAGTGTCGTTAAAAGTTGAAATATTTGGGTAGATCTGGAATGTACCCCCCAAAATAAACAGGGTTCCCTGTATGCACAGGTTAGATAACGCTAATGCAAAGCAAATACATTTTCTGTACGAGAATGTCAGTGTTGATCACGTAATACTCTAAAGCATATTTTAGGTAACACTCACTTGCGATGGTACAGCTGATCTTGCCCCGACCAGATCCAATGCAAGTGCAGTCCCACATCATTCCGTCTTTTGGTCTCTCATATGTTTCACCAACCCGGTATGTCCGGTCATTGTGCTTATCAAAACAAGACTCCTCCACTAATAAAAGTCAAAAGGAAGCACAACATCATCACAAAATAGTACTCAGAAGTGCTGCCTGTGAACTAATTTCTCTTGCATTAATATGCACTCTAGTTTCATGAACTGCGTGCTTGATAAAGCCAAATACTATATACAGCAGAGTATATTGAATTTTCCCATTACTGTATAATGAATGTAATGTAAAAAAAACTCACTTACCTTCCGGCTTAGTTTTACATTTGATGCCTTGCGCTCCATTGCAGGTGCACAGCAGCGTGCTGCCCCGGTAAGTTTTCTCCCACTGCTCGTTCACTCTGAATGAGCGACCGTTTTCCTCGCAGCCAACTGCGGTAGAGATCATAAAAACATCTACAGGTCATGTCATATAGGTGAACAATCGAAATAATATTCTATCTGTCTCACTATAAGAAACTGATTCATATATACGTGTTCATTTTTGTGGTTGTAGTTTGGTGCTTGTTTGAGATTTGGGGAAGCTTGCACAAAATCTTGCACTTGCACATCATATTGAGAGCTGTTGTTTACATTAGGACTCAGATAAAAGGCATTTATTTGATATCCTTGATACTCAACTTAAGGTCCATGTAATAGTATGCTCTTTGTCCAAACTACTGGGAAAGTTTAGTGCATTGGTAGAACAACTATGTCTTAATGTTTTTGTTTTGCTTTTGTTTGCACGAGTAACACCACTAGGCCCATTTCATAGGTGGTATCTCACACCAGTACCCTCCAGGACTCTAATAGTAGCACCAAATTGTCCGCTAGTAGTTTTGCCTCACGAGTAACATATACTTGTACTATATAGTTGATGTGCAGAAAAAAATGTAGTTGTAAGACACAGTCGCACTACTAGTACACTTGAGTCGTTCTAATGCGCTGAATTGTCTCACAATAGGACAAATAGTGCATTAGTGCATGGACCTGAAGCAGGATAGCAAGGATATCGAATAAAGATTCTAACAGCTTGTATCCCAATAAGAAAACTTGGGTATCCTCATAGGGCAAGCCCATGTTTCTTGTGAGGCAAAATTGTGTGACAACGACATTCTAAATTTCTACAAGTGAACATTTAGCGCTCTAATAGAAGTGCACAGATTTTAGCTAATGCGTGTTGCACTTGTGCAGAAATGTGTCAGTTGTGGAAGGGATGGTGTAAAATGCTTTACTGAAAAGTTGCAGTTATTGTTTTTGGACACTGATTGGTCTTACTAGTGAAAAGTCGCTCAACAGCTTGCTAGTAAATGGACCTTAAACTGAAAATCAACAATATAGAATAAATGCTTGAACAGTGTTTTAAAGGCTTCCTAATGGCGAGACTCAATATACTGCAAAACTAAAACCATAATACAGTAATAAACACTGTACTGTCAAACTTCTGTCAAAAATCCATATTTTTGACAATCCTCGATTCAATGTGAGGATTATAATAGTTTTAAAGGCAGGCTATGGAAATAAAAGCAGTGCACATGGAAGTAAAACACTGTCAAACAAAAACTGTGATAAATAAACGTCATTTTTAAAAAGAAAATAAGGAACCTAATAATAAAAGTCATGGCAAAAGGTTGCTGAGATTAAGTGAGTGAAAAATGCACGCACAAACCTTCACTGACAACGTCTGCGTGGTGGTAATCAGGATACACCTGATACTGGTGACTTTGTCTTTTATTCTTCGGCACGCCGTGGACCATTGCGCTGCACACGCACACCGCCACCAGAACCCTCGTGAGTGGGACACCCGACATTTTACACGCAAAAAATAAAAGACAACGCAGGGGGAAAAAAAGGAACAGATCGTCTCAGTGGGTTTTGTGGTACCCACTGCCGTGCAGCCGGTGTGCAAGGCTGAGGTGACTGCAGCGCAGAGTTTATAAAGGCTGGCCGCGCTCATGTGATCCAGCCTGCTGGCCAACAGGAGGAGGGAGCGAGCGGGTCTTCAATTGTGGTGGCTGCTGACACTCCCTTTTGCAGAGAACGAAGAATAACGCCTGTGGCAAATGTACTCGGATGTACAAGTTCAGTTCTTGTGCAAAAAACAACAACAACAAAAAACAAGAAAAGCATGGGAAAAAAAGAAAAGAAAGATCAACTCCCGCATGAAAACAATTTTTTTCAGGGGGAGTACAGAACTGTAATTAAGTCAGTGTAATTAATTTGTACTTTGTTACTGTATGAATGTGGAACGACAATGAAAAGGCAAACGGAGTAGATGGAAGCTCTGCAATTAAAAAAGCTGTTTGGCAGAAAGAGACTATATTCGAATGATCACCTCATTGATTTATAACAACAGAAATTAAGAGTGTTGTTCTGTTATTGACTTGATCATAACTGTATCATTCATAACTATAGAATCAAACAATATTATTGCTATTATGAACCAGACAAATGATAAAAATAAAAATTGTCTTTTTATCAATAATAGCAATATTACATTTTGCATAGGGCAGCCAGGTGGCATAGGGCACCTCACAGTGCAGAGATTCAATGCCAGCTCCGTTCTCCCTGTGTGGAGTTTGAATGTTCTCCCCGGGCCTGCGTGGGTTTTCTTTGGGTACTCCGGTTTCCTCACACATTCCAAAAACATGCATGGCAGGCTGATTGAACACTCAAAATTGTCCCTAGGTGTTGGTGTGAGTGTGAGCGCGGATGGTTGATGTCTCTGTGTGCCCTGCGATTGGCTGGCAACCGGTTCAGGGTGTCCCCGGCGACTGCCCGAAGACAGCTGGGATAGGCTACAGCACCCCCAGCGATCCTTGAGGATAAGCGGATCCCCCCCCAAATGAGGCAATATTTTTAATGTAATGCTTTACTTTGTATTTATTTTTGCACTTACTGGATATTTTCATAAAGTACAATATCATTAAGTGCTATGTTTTGAAATTAATATACATATTACAAACATTTCTATTGTTTTGGGAGGAGGCTGGAATGGATTAATGGCAATGACATTGAACTCATGAGTCAAAGAAACCTTTTTTTCACCAATTTTTACTTTTGCTCCCTATATTTGAAAAATATGTGTCCTTTCTCCTCCTCACGATGTCAAAATTGGCTTTTTCAACCTCTGCTTTTGTCACGAGTCACGACACAATGTGAAAAAGACAGAGTGAAAAAGTTGAAACTGTACTTTCATCAGCCTTTTAAAAAAATTATTACAAATACATATCTATACTTCTATTTAAGTGCAGAGTGTGAGTACACATGTGCCACTGCTGCTCATGTTTCACATAATTGTGTTTTGACGAACGAGGAAGACAGAAACACCCCCCAGACTTCCTGCTGAGTCGTGCTGCAGTCCAAACAGCCTCCTGCAGCCCTCTGTCCATGATGGGCAGTCAGAAGCAAACAACCATGACTTGTCCTCAGACAGTCAGCTGACTCATCACTCATCAGCAACGCTTCCATCATGTCCTTTCGGAAATTGTTTTTGCAATTTCACATTCAAAACCACAGCGGTTGGCAAAAATTTGTCAGAGGCAGTTGTGGCCACGCACCTCACCCTGGTCAATTTTAGTGCTCGACTGGACATACACAAAAACATGAACGCGCGCATCCAGTAAAGCGGTTTAATAATCAGTCAGTGCTTGGTAATAAATACGTAAAATGAAAGAAACATACACTGGTTTTTAAACTTTTTGTACAAATTTTCACTTAAAAAATACTTGGTTCTCAGAAGACTGCCATATGATCAACATTAAAATTCCAAATAAAACATTGAAGATTTTGGCAAGCCTCATTGTAACATTAGGCAGAGTTTGAACATTACCACTACGGTTAAATATAGGAAAATTAAAAATTATATATTTAGTACAGTATTAATAAAAACTTTTTTTTTTAAGTCAACTAAAAATTGTACCGGGCGGCCCGGTAGTCAAGTGGTTAACACGTCGACTTCACAGTGCAGAGGTACTGGGCTCAATTCCAGCTCCGGCCTTCCTGTGTGGAGTTTGCATGTTCTCCCCGTGCTTGTGTGGGTTTTCTCCGGGTCCTCCAGTTTCACCCCACATTCCAAAAACATGCATGGCAGGCTGACTCCAAATTGTCCCTTGGTGCGAGTGTGAGCACCAATGGTAGTTCGTCTTTGTGTGCCCTGCGATTGGCTGGCAACCGGTTCAGGGTGTCCCCTGCCTACTGCTCGAAAACAGCTGGGATAGGATCCAGCACTCCACGAGACCCTCGTGAGGACAAAGCGGTTTGGAAAATGAAAAATACAATACAATACAATACAATACAATACATGCTGATTTATATAGCGCTTTCACAACAGAGGAAGTTGTAACAAAGCACTTAACAAAAAAGTTAACATAAAGTAAAATAATAAACACAACACATAACATAAAACACGGACAGTCGTGCAGTCCTAACCACTTTTCCCTTCATACGCTTTGTTGTTAAAGCAGTTTGAGATGAAAGAGGAGAGAATCAAAGTGTCCTTTCACCAGTGGATCAGAGACGTCATGCTCAAAATGTGCACACGTTGGCTACAAACTAAGTTTCAAAGTCAACAAGAAGCTGTAGCATCCATTGACGAAAAAAGAGATTGGTTCACTTCTCCTGTCCCATGCAAATCCATTTCAATTCCAAGCGGTGACTCTCAGTTCCAAATGCGCATCGGCGTTCTGCGCCGACGCTCCTCTCTCCTCATCCTCAACTTCAGCAGCCATCCATCCAGCCGCACCAACGCAGACTGTCCAACAGCGCCGACATCTTCACTGAACAAAGCGGGGCTGTGTAAAATGCTGCCCATTACAGGCGCAAAAAACACAAGCGCCCCGGGGCTGTCCAGCACCGACAGTCAATGGCGCCGACATTCCTCCCAATCAAAATCTGTGCAAGTAGTGCTGCCGAGAAGGCGCAACCACCAAAATAATATATATAAAATAAAAAATGAATAATAATTGTACCCAAAACTCTGAAAACTTTTAAAAGATCAAATGGAAATGTTTTCAAAAGTTAAATACAACTGAACTGTATTTCAATGATCAAGCCACTGTTAAATGCAGTTTGAACATTGAATTCAGTGATTCATTTGGGTACCACTAGAGGGAGCCTGAGTACCACGATTGGTATTTTAGAATCACTGCTGTAAATAACGAGGTCTGATTAACATTAGCTTATTTCGACTGATGTAGGCTTGTGGAAATGTTAACATGGGCCGCAATTGGCCCCTTTTCATTGCCAAAGCCCGAGCAAATGCGGCTTTCAGACTTGCCATACATTAGCATCCATGCATTCATTTTCTGATCCGCTTATCTTCACAAGGGTCGTGGCGGGGGGACACCCATTGTTAGCAATCCCATTCAAAATGTACGCAGGAATGTTCTATTTTTATTCATGGTTTTTGTTTACACTGTATTTATTATATGACAATTTTTTGCTACAGGAACACAAAATATGCGTGGTTAGCTTTTTACCAATGGCATACTGGGGACCACCCTCCACCCATTGTCAGGTAAAATGTGTCATTTCCTGGCCGTCATTTTTGGTCCGTGAACAAGTGGAGAGCACAGGAATGTCTTCAGTTGACGCGAAGTATAAAAGATCAAATATTGAAAAATACAGCAAGATGTTCAAGGAGCCGGTAGCATTAATCAGAGTTGTGTCATCTCCTCTAATAGTGGCTTGGGCAAAAATGGCAAAAAACCAAAACAAAACAAAAAAGTTAGATCGGACAAAACAAAAACATCAGTAAGTACTTTTTAAATGTGACTGAAGAGATATGAATCAGTACTTCTACTTTTACAAGTTTGCCTTTCAAACAAGTATCTGCACAGCGTGTGAGTACTTTCCCCAGCTGCGTCTACGAGACCAGTATATTGACTGCGCAACAACGACCGAACAAGTTGTGCTTTCCAAGGCAGCAGCATTGAGTGCAAATTACTCAATCATCTCCTCTGTGGAAAAGTTTCCATTTCAGGACAAGCTGCGGTGGGTTTGAACACGGGCCATGTTGAAGCTCTACATTTACATATTCATGTTTTATGATACTAAGCATGCACAACATCACATCGTCTACGTGGATCTGTGAAAAAGCCAAACGAGCATTTATTCAATATCAAACTAGTCGAACAACCGTATTACTCGTGAAGAGTTTCCACGACATTATGACATTCCTGCACATGAGTCAGACAAATTTGGCATTTAGCGTGACTAGTAGAACAACTGCATGTGATTAGTGTGCCACAAACAGAAAAGTAGTTGACAAACAATACTGTGCTTATAGTACTACTAAAGACATTGTATAATTATTTCCAGTTGGTATTTTGCACAATAAGTTAAAAACACAAAACTTCACAACAAAATAAATTAAACGCACAAAAATCTCACTTTTTAACCACAACTACATATGTCACAAATGAGGAAAAACTGTGACATGGTGTCTGTGTGCTACTAGTCCTACCAGTAACATTATGAAAGTCAGTTAACTAACAATAGTGTTCACACGCAGATGTCTACTGCACAGTTTCTCCTCCCTATGTTGAGCCTTGCGTTTTCCCACTTCCACTTTCTCCTATTTTTGATGGAAAGAACTCGATGAAATTTGCACTTGTGCAGAATTGGAGAGGAGCGGGTGTGAAAGAACATGTAAATATTTGTGCACACAAAGTAGACAAGAATGGCGCATTTGGAGGCATGACTTGAATTCCTGGGCTGGGAAGTCTCAGTATCAGATTTACCGAGTCTTTTGTTAAAACATTTGGAAGGCCGCCTGGTGTATATCACAGGGACTCTGCAATGCTCACTGCGCTGTTTGACTCGCCCATAAAATTTGTACTCCAACAAAAATGATGTCCGCGCTGGATGTTTCCTCTGTCATTCTTGTTTAAACTCATGGAAAGTGATTTGTATGTGGAAGAAAATTTTGATCTGACAATCACAGAGCCTTCCTGCAGTCCAGAGATTTTCTTTTTTTCATGGACATAAAGCATATACGTAATTCATTTAGACTTCAAATGTTGGAGATCGCATTCTTTTAGGTCTTATAGTAGTTAACTTGAAACAAAATGGTGGCTTGTTAAATAAGTCATCCAAAATATACAGGATAAGAATTTCTATGGCTTATTTTGCAACAAATATGGTATCCTGCAAACAAGGAGCACACCCCATACATCTTTGTATGCTTGGACAGAAGTGTAGATTTACGCACAGTCAGCTATGTCTACATCGCTGGCAAGAAAAGTGAGCACACCCCTAAGTGAAATTCCCAATTTGTGCCTAAATTGCCAATATTTTCTCGAGGGACTTTGCTTTGTGAATCTTCCCCGCACTGTTTCAAAATTGTCCTTTGGGCGTACTAGTAGAATCACTGTGCCTAACTAGGATTATTTTTTTTCCTCCTCTGTATGACATTTCTACAGCTTAGTAAGATAACTGGGCCATAGTAGTAAAAAGAATTACAGTGAAGTACACTAGTGGGCATTTTGATGAACTAGTAGGGCCCATGAGGCTACTAGTGTGTGACGCATGTCTCCGAGTTGTGTGACGAGTGCACTCACAGTAATTCTCTTTTCATGTTTAATCGCATGCTAGTTAGTAGGCCACAAGTGGCATTAGTTGTGGAAAAAAAAATATACTAGAACTGTTGCTTTACTTCTGTGCCATTGTCGTTTTGGTTGTGCATGTAAATATCTGGATGAATTGTGTACTAGTACATGGACCTTAAGCTACAGTTACAAATTGGGAAGACCAGTAACTAATTGGACAAAAGTGGCACAAGTAGTAGAAAAAAATGTTCACTACTAAGACACAGTCATTCGACACGCGCTTAAAGTGCTGACAAAGAGTGTAATACTATCGTGCATGGACCTAAAGCTGGACGGCATCCATTCCGAGGCCTGAAGAAAATCACATTGAATGCAAAGGGCCAGCCAGTGAATATTTATGAGGTTGAGAAACCTATTTTGAGGGGGTCAGCATTCTCGCTGGTCCTTGCCATCTCCTTTGATTTGACGCAGTCTGGATTTTGGGTGCAGGATGTGAAGAGCATCTGTTTGTGTGCTGACTGACGACAAAGGCTAGAGGTCTCTGTGAGCGAGCGCGCCGGCGCTCTGACGAACCACTTTCCCCAAAGATTCCACAACACTGTGCTACAATACCGAGTTACCATGGAAACCTGATTGGGTTGGGCCATTTGGGAAGTGACATCTGATGATAAGGATTACAATCGGCAAATTTCATTCTTTTTAATATCTTGCTTTGTGGTGAGGACAAATGGAAAGCAAACAGGTCATAGTTCTTGGTTTTCAATTGTTAGACTTGGAAAAAATAGTGGGAACTCAATTTGCTCTAAGAGCAAATCGATTTCCCTCATTGAAATGATTTCAAGCAGCATTAATTACCGTTCCATCCCTTTTATATTCCATTTTATCTTATTTTATTTGTGTTGGAGTATGTTTCTACAAAGTACAATATCATGGAGTGCCATTTCTCTTCATTTAAAAAAACCCTAACATTTTGATGTTTGTTTGCGGGTGAGTCTGGAATGGATTAATGGCATTTCCATTCATTTCATTGGGGAAAGATGACTTTAGATACACGTGTTAGTAGTCAGTTTAGTTACAAGTGCGGTCACAGAACGAATTAACTCAACCTTGAAGGCACCACTGTTGTGTATTTTTTTGCTCACGTAAACCATGCAACCATGCAGGTTCTTCTTTTATTTGGAACAGTTTATTGTGTTGGACCAGAAAAGGTGTGTTACTGACAGCTCATTCTTCAAAACAAGGGTAAGTCCAATTCGGACTGTAATTTGGAAGATTTAGCTGCTCCCTGTATGAGATCACTGTAAGGATATGAGCACCTTGTAAGCATGACCTTACTGATGTAAAACATGTGTTTTTCTTGTACCGCAGGGAGAAAAAGGGCTCTTTTAAAGAAATCCTGTTCCATGGATACTCTAAGTGCTGGTTGTCTAATCTTTGCTGGGCACACACTGACCACAGCTGGACCACAGACTAAATGAAATCAATGTAGAAGAAGCAATTGTCCCATTCCTTTAGGATGCACTCACTGCACTTGTAATAGTTTTAATACTCCTATTGTTACTATTGCGAAATGAATTTCACAGATGTCAAAATGTCCACGGCTTGTTTCTCGAATTTCATCTACTGACTTTGACAGTACCGGTAAATGTCTCTACACTCTTGAAACTGCTGGCTCAAAAGTAACCCAATTTGGGTGAAATAACTAACTCAGCACTCGGCCCAAAAGGGGCCGATCAAATAAGCTTAACCAAATCATTTAATTTTGCCCAACAAAAGTCTGCTATCTTAATTAATGCCAGCATAAAATGTAAAACACTATCGGCTGGCTAACAGAAATGAGCACAGCAACACTCAAACAACTGCTACTTTAACACACACAAAGCAGCAACACATAACTAAACAACAATTCATATTGTAGGTGACAGCTTAAAAATGTGTGATATAGCTGTTCACTGTAATGCCAAGTTTGGAGGAATTATATAACAATACATTTGTTGGTTAAAGTAGTAGTGTACTGCGTCATACCGAGGGCTCAATTTTTCGTAGGCAGCACACATACGTTCGGTGTAAAATGAACATATATTCATTTTCGTTCTGGGGCAAGTCTAGTTGAGCATGTTTTAGCAGACCACGCTGCGCCATGCTGGGCGTTCCGGCAAACTGAAGGCCTTTTCTTTGACATTCTCCCGGCATAACTGACAAAGTCTACAAAAACAAGAAAGAAAAACTCCACCCAGGCGCATTGTTAAGGCCCAATTTTCATTCCGAGCACAAGTCCAACTCAAAGCGCAGTCTAACTGCGCATTGGCTGGAGTTTTCTTTCTTTTGCTATTTTGCCAGATTTTGCTCTAGTAGAAACGGCCATAACGGACATTTGCTCCTTTATGCGGCGTTGTGGCTTTGAAATTGTCTTTTGCCGGCCAATCGGAGTACACCGTATTTGATATTGTGAAACAGAAGATGAAACTGTGCATGACATTGGCAGGTCAAGTGCACGATCTCGTCTTGCCGATGATGTCGTCGACCGTGCATGTGATGTGGGCAATTGGAGACTGCTTTTCTAATTTGTGTGTGACCTCTGCTACCCCCCCCCCTCCACGCAATAGGTCACTATTGAATCAAACACACATAAAAGACAGTGAGCTGTTACATTATTTCTAAGACGATAATGATTATAAATCGCGTTAAACCACCTGCTCCACAAGTTTTTGCGAGTCTAAAATGTAGTCTACTTTTTCTCTTGAAATTTGCAGATGCCCCGGGGGGTGAGGCAGAAACGCTCAGTGAGGTGTAGTTACGTTAAGTTACGCCCGTTTTTACACCGACCTCACGGGTGCCATAGACTGGGCTAAGACTTTCGCTGGGCACAAAAATAGGGCCCTAACTGGTGTTAACTTATTTGGCTATTTTGCTGATCGGCTCTTCTGCCTCACACTAAGGAGTACAGGGTCCGCTTTGACCATGCAAATGTTTTCTTGCCTCACATTAAATTAAATGTTATATGAGGAAGAAAGACAAAACAAATTCTCCAATAAAAACCTTTACCTTGTTTCGGAAATTGTCTTTTTTTTTTCTTGAAATCTCTTCTGTATTTGTGTTGCAGACTCCCTTTCTAGGTAGTGAGGGAAATATCATTAACTGACTACCCCCTGTCACCAATAGTCACTATTACTCACTTGATCCTGTCTAGACGACATGAGCATGTCAACATACCTGTGAAGGGGGTGGGAAGAGAGGGGGTGGAGGAAGGGGGTCTACCTGTCTCATCCCAGGTGAAGTCACTCTTATTTCAGGAATCGAGTGCAGTGACTAACGGACTTTTGGAACCGAATGAAAATCGTCTTTTGAGTTCTTTCCTCTATGGAAAGGTCTTGAAGAGGTCAAATAAAAGCAGATAAAGGGTCTCTACAACTGTGTCTAATCAGTGACAAACCCACACTGTCGGAAAGCTCCGCAAACGTACGAAAAACACACGCACTCTCGCCACTGCAGACACCTTAGCAAACACAGCCTGTGGCCGGTGGTTGTTCGTGAACATTTCCATGTTCCAAGGCTCTTGTAAATGAAGCCTGAATTGTCCAAACATACGAGTTCTTCGTGCTCACCAGCATCTCGCAGACACACTCGTGTCAGTGTTCTGCCCCATAGCACTTGGCTGGTCAGGCTTGAATCACAGGGTGGGGAGTGATGATGGATGAAGAGAGGGTGCGCTGAGTGAAGCATGGGTCACAGTTCACACCCACACAATGATTTACTGCTGGCTAGCCGGAGGAGTGGAGTGGCACTGCTTCAGTTTTGGTAGGGAGGTGATGAAGTGGGCACTTAGTGTGCAAAGGCTTTATCATCGACCGCTAGCGCTGATGCTATCGTCTCAATATACACTACTCCCAAAAAGTTTGGGACATTGAGCTTTTGGGTGAAATTTCAGGATGAACTGAAAATGCATCACCACCTTCAGAGGTGAACTTCATTTCACCTTTTCCAAACCGGTACAATGTGTTGAGTACTTTTTGCTCTGCTGCAATGATGCAAATGACAATATTCACAATGGAATCAACATTTCTAATGTCCACTTCTCTGACTTTCTGTGACACATCCAGTCTCTGTATCTTTGTTTCAAGCTGCTGATGATACTCGGGGTCGAATCCACAAAATTGAACTGCAGCTGCTGATAAAATCACGACTCAAAACGTGCCTGTTTAAAACTGCCAACTCAACCTGTCATTTTGATCTACCTCCACCCCCCCTTTCTTTTTACATTTTCAATGTATTTCTCTCATTCCAATTTTTATTGTTCTTTTATTAAATGCATTGCAACATTGCATGGTGTGCTCGAATGATAAAAAAAAAGTCTTAGTTCTGTCAACAATTCAACAAATGAAAATTAAACCTTCTTTAGTGATGTAAAGAACAAAGGACATTTGGATATCTTTCAAAAAGGATTTTCATGATGTCAATGGGAGCTAACCAAAACTCTATGTAAGGATCTCTTTTTGTTTAACATTATCTACATTAGTCCAATATAACATTAATAACAACTCGTCCTGTAAGAGAAAATATCCGTGAGTGGATGTTCATACACAAAGCAAAAGAGTAACAAAGAGGAAATGCTCGCTCATTCAAAACAGATTTAAATCATGACAAGATGGACAAACCTATGAATCTTTTCCGCTAATGAAGGCAGTCATGGCTTAAGGTCATATGAGACATTCTTATAAATGTGTTGTGAAATAACTTGTGAATTATCCTGACAGCGCTCTGTGATTGTTATGCTCAATGGACTAGAAGCTAAATCAAAAGGGTTAGTGAGCAAATGATGGCTTTAATAAGGCAGACTGTTCAATAATGAAGTCTGTCACGCATGGAAACAAATCATGTTTTGGTGGCGTTACATCCCGGCAAGCGCATGAAATAATAACTTCACATGGGTGAGATTATCATCACCCTCTCACCATCCCCTGTGCTCCTCTCCACTACCTTTTTTGGTCTCAGTCTCTCCTCTGTTTTTGGCTTCATTTCAGACTAAGCGCCCTTGCCGTAGTCTTGTTTTCTAAGGGAAATGCCAGAATGTTTGAAACTACAAGGAGCCAAAGACGACAACACAAGAGTTTCAGTCAGTGGTGTTCAAACTACGGCCTGGGACCTTTTTTTTTTTTTATCAAAGTAGTTTCCTGCTCACAGCAGAGACATCTCCTTCGAGTGGCATCCAGCTCTAAAATCACTGGAAAATCCTTAACTTTTAGGACACAATGTACAAAAACAATTTAGAAACGTTTCAAGGATTGGTTTTAGTTTGTTCAATAAATACAAGGTGTAAAATGTCCTAGTTGCCCTTGCATCCTTCCATATGCAGCTATTAGAGGAAATCATTTGGACACACCTGGTTGACTGTTTATAGAGTACCGGTAGGTTTGTTTGCACAGATGCATAGTTACCGCCAGACTCATTAGATGACAGCTTCAACAATCGCATACATGTTGTGTGGCAATGCAGTGAGAGAAATGATTCATAGTGTGCGGACCGCCGAAATTGTTGCATTACAGTATTTCCCAGCAGAATGCTATTGAGCATGGAGAAAACATTAGGAATCTTCAAAATGGGGAGTGAAGTTACAAGTCCATTGAAGTGCGCAGTCTTGGAAAGGATCAAGAAATGATCTGGCACCGGAGCAGCAGTAGGTGGGTGTGCGCGGCCTTGTACGTTATTACTCAGTTGTTCCCGTAAGTATCCGATCGGTGCTGCGTTTACGAGAAATTTAAAGACTCCACTTGACAACGTTACGTGAGAATTCACAAAGGAGTTGTTGAGTTGAGGCTGACTCAGTCAGACTTACATACATAGCGAGAAAGCACATATGACCCCTGACTCACCTCCAGGGTCAGCCACACTGCATGCTATCTGCCGAAGCTCACGCTGCAGCTTTGACAACGTTAAATTGTTGATGGTCCCAAAGGCCACGTTTGACATCATCATGCATACATGCATGAACAGAGGCGGCAAAAGTATTCACATGTCGTATTTATGTACACAGACAGATACCTGTGTAAAAAAGACAAAAAAACGTACACTGTACAATTCTATGTTGCTTTTTTTTTTTTTCCTTTGAGTTTGCCAAATTCCCAACCATGATAAATGGTAAACTAGACTTGCTCCGGCACGAAAATCAAAATGCGCCGTCTATGAAAAGAGGCCTTTGTGTTCTTGATAACATGACATTCCAAGCAAGCAATGATCTGAAATAGGCGATGGGGAATATTGCGCATCTCTCATTCAGTTGCATCGTGTTGCTAATTTGTCTTTGTTTGCATCGCTCCGTGTTGCTGCTGTCCGTTTTCACCGCCAATAAGAGCTCAACATCAGAACAGATCAATCGTGCTGGAGGTTGAAAAAAGTAACAGGCCTATTTTCACCAAGTAAGGGGTAGAAGCATACAGATAACTGTTTTCAAATGGAGGGAGTAAATGTAGTATGTTATCGTGGTGGGGGGGGGTGATTACAGATGTCTGGAAAATCAATTTAAATACAGTAACAAAGTATTTGTACTTAGTTACTTCCAACCACTGTGGATGAGCGTCTGGAATCGCTTTCCATTTGCACATTCTAGAGGTGTAAGCAATATGGTAGGTCTTCATCTGGCTAGCTGACAAGTGTGAGCCAACAGTTAGTGTGAAGTGTACACAATGTTTAAAAAAAAATAAAAAATGGCATATCAGTGATTAACCGCCAAACCGTATGTTGAACAAACGGCTATCCTCAAATACAGCCAGATATCAGGTTGAACTGTACTTGAACTAAACACTCAGGTAACTTTTTTAAAATGTGCTGTAAGCAGATCATTTTGACTTCTTTTGTTAACATTTTTCAGACTTTTTTTCCTTTGAGTTAAATAAAGGAGTCGAGTGTTTACCTTTTTTTTATTTTTTTATGGAAGCGCTATATCTGGAGTTCTACTCTGAGTACTTCTGCCATGTCTTTTAATGGTAATTGTTCATTTTTGTTTTAACCCAAACATGAATAAAAGCAACTCAGACTTAAATTCAATATAGTTGATGCAAGAAAAACCAACAGGCTTTGGTGGGCTTAACATGGACATATCATTCCTGTTATCAAGATGCCACAAGATGGAAGCAAAGCACTACTGTTGTCTAAACGAAACGCCTCAATTTCTGCATTCACGAGCTCCTTTGCAGCAAGATGGCAGGAAAGCACTACTTTTGTCTAAATGAAGCTCCTCAACTCACTTTGGCATTCAGTAGTTCCTTGTTATCGAGACGGTCCAACGCACTACTTTTATTGCTTAGTGCTGAGCATAAAAAAGGGAATAGGTGACCTTTTCAGCAAATAACAGAGGATCCAGTAAAAAAAAAAAAAAAAAATAATAATAATAATAATAATAATAATGAACAGGTGAATCTGTGTCAATCGGAGAACACTGTATTGATAATACAAATTTTCTATCCACCTGTCTGGGTTACTCACAGGATAAAATTAAATACAAAGTAGAAACTCAACTGGAATACGAATGAGTGCTACCACAAAAGCACTACATGATGTTCCTCAACTGACTTCAACCTAGTTGACACTACAAAATGGCACCCAAGTATTACATTTATTAAACAAACAGTTGGCCTGAGCCAAAAAAAAAAAGGGAAAAGATTATTTTTAGAAAGACAGGTATAAGAAAATGTAACTAAATAGCTCACCCATGCACTCAAGCCTCATAACAAAATGATTTGATGAAATCATAGACAAGGTCATTTCTTTCCTTTTTTTTTTTTTTTTTTTACTTCAACACAATTTAAAGTGATTTCTGATTCAGACTCAGTTCTACTTTAGTAATTTCCCTTCGTGGCTCTGCTAAGGTGAAAACATTTGGGATCGTGTGACATCATATTTCCGAAACCAAGGGAATGAGCAAGCGGAATGGAAATGTGGTCCTGGGCAACGGGAAACATCATAATACCACACGTGTTACTGTCAGCACTGGTCGTCAACTGGGAAAGCTGTATTAGTGGAAACAGACAGAAGAGAGGTGAACACGTAAAAACCTCAAAGTGAGCGAATTGATTTTTCTGCAATTTGAGCCAACTCAAACAAAACAAAAAATGTCAATTTAGGATGTAATGGAGGGAAAGCCATTTGACCATTTAATTAATAATGATCTTAAGCTGTATGTCCTAGTGCGCTAACCACTACCAAGACAATATGAGGAGAACGACTAGGGCGCAGGAGTACGATGTTCCACTATTGCATGACATTTATGCACATAAGTAGGACACGAGTATGAAAACTTCACTGACAGAAACAAAGTTCCATGCTTTAAAGGGATCTTATTTTCATGTCGGAAGGGTCTGTATCCAAGGAACCAATTAGGACCCCTACCAGGGTCACGTGACTTTCAGTCAAAACGGCTGAACTTGATTTTTTTTTCCCCAACAAAGATACATTGTTGTGTCATCACTTAATAAAAATAAGACCCCACCCTGTATTTGCTCACTGCCCACACTCTCAATTCCAGCACTTTTATTAACCTTTTTTTGCTCAGTCTGCACTCCTTTGGGCGCATCATCCTGCCAATGTTTTGCCCCAAACGACTGGAACAATCTGCCACAAATAATAAAACTCACTTCATTCATCCCAATACAAACATTGAAGAAGTTAGTGAGAGAAACGGTACCTGATCTGTTTTTTTTGCCTGCTATGAAACCTTTATTTACCATGTGCTATATTTTAATGCATTAAGTAAATATATCACAACATACAGCTTATTGTTTATGCATTTGGGGTTTTTTGTTTTTTTAACTCTCCTGCCTGCAGTCAGATGTTGTACTGCAGTTTTTCCACTACGGGCAGTCTTCGTCTTTCCATAATAATGCATTTTTGCACTCAACTTCCATCATTATCTACGATGGAGAAATCCATCTCGGCGCAAACATCAGTGAAGAGCTGCTGGCAGGAAGCGGAGGGCTGATATGTTTATCTGCGCTTTGGATGATAAGAGCATCTGCCAAATTCTTGTGTTGCATTGACTGTCTGGTGGATCGGGAGCATATGGCCGCATTGCAACATAACATAATTGCAAAACCTGCTGGCGCAGGTTCCCCCTGGATGGCTGCATTCCTCCATTTTGTTGTTGCAGATTTCCACAAATGGATTCAAAACAATTGGACACTGTTTCGTTTTTGGGCAATCATCAGACTGAGATTGAGCTGTCACCACGAGTTTTCGCAGTCACACTGCCGTTACAAACGAACAACGCAGCATTTTTATTTATATAGGGAAGATTGCTTTCACTTACTTACATCCTAAGCGGACGGTGAAGTGCAAATAAATGCCTTCTAAATTTGACACACCACCGAGAAGAGTCGTTAACAGCCCAGTTAAATTGATTTCAAAAAATGAAGCAAGCATGTAAAATGAGGCATCAAAATTGTGAAAAATCAAAGCACCGTCTCGACTGTCAAACACCGTGGCCGTCTCCGCTTCATATATTGAAACCACGCCGTGCTCAGCTGCCAACCATTCACCGCTACTACAACATGGAAAATGCCATGCTATTTTGTTTTTTTCCTTTCTTTATGCCTATACATAACGTGAATGTTTGCGACATGAAAATACATCCACTTAAAGCTTGCCGGTGGCTGGAATAGCGCCGACCAGGTCTTAGCGACAATGCAGCACTCCAATGCGGTCACGTCAGCCAGAAGGCCACACGCTGGCTTGTCAAGACATGCTTCGTAAAAACAATTTCCTCCCTCCTGCTGCTTGAGTCTTTTTCACCGTGACGGATGACAATGAGGCGCTTTTCGGGCTGCAGGCACAGCTAGATAAAAGATGACGCAAACCGGGGCGTTAAAGTTCGAAAAGTGGCTCACAAAAGGATTTGACCCGCTTGAACTTTTTGACCTTTTGCCACATTTCAGGCATCAAGCAAAGATATAAACTTGGATTTATTTTTTTTTGTGGGGGATGAAGAATCAACACCAAGTGGGACACAATCGTGAAGTGAAATTCATACGATCTTTTGAAAATGTTTTTAGAAATGAAAAACTGAAAAGTTAAGCGTGCAAAATTGAGTTGATATTTATATTCTGGATGCACCTTTTTGTTGCAAGACTTTCAAGGGATGTCTCGATCAGTTTTGCACATCTAGAGACTGAAATGCTTTTTTTCCAACAGACTCTCAATTGGATTCAGGTTTTACACCATTTTACACCGGAGTACGTTTTGTTTTGAACCCGTCCATTGTAGATTTTGCTTTATGCTAACAATCATCATCTTGTTGGAAGGTCAACCTCCATCCCAGTCTCAGGTCTTTTACAGACTCCAATAGGTTTTCTTCCAAAATGGCTCCATCCATCTTCCCATCAATTTTAACCATCTTCCCTGTCCCTACAGAAGAAAAAAGTTCCAGACCATGATGCCACCGCTACCATGTTTGACAGTGGAGGTGGTGTGACGATAATCAGGGATACTTTCACGCCAGAGTTTTACACTTTGCCCCAAAATTTCAATTTTCATCGAACCAGAGAACCTTCTTCCACATATTTGGTGTGTCCCCCCAAGTGGCTTATGGCAAACTTCAAACAGGACTTTTTATGGGTATCTTCATGCCATTCTTCCATAAAGACCAAATTTGTGCAGCGTACAAGTAATGGTTGTCATGCAGACAGGTTCCTCTACCTCAGCTGTGGATATTTGCACTTCATCCAGAGTGATCATGGGCCTCTTGACTTTATCTCTTATCGGTGCGCTCCTTGTTTGGACTGAAAGTTTAGGGGGAGGGCCGAGTCTTGATCGCTTTGCAGTGGTCTCATAACATTTTCACATCATTGCTTGAACAGTTGCTCCGCGAGATGTTTAAAGCTTGTGAAATCTTTTTATATTCTAATCCGACTTTAAACTTCTCCACAAGAGTATCTTGGGCTTACCTGGTGTGTTCCTTGGTCTTCATGCCGCTATTTGAGCGGACCTCTCAGGCTATCGGAGAGCAGCTGCCTTTCGACTGAGATTGATTACACGCAGGTGGACTCGATTTAGCATCAGCAGTCAACATTGGTTCATTCAGAAGTTCTCAGGGAACTTCTGAAGCGAGATAGCTGGATTGACAGAAAAGAGGCTGAATGATATCACATGGGCCGCTTTTTATTTATTTATTTATTTATTTATTTTAATGTCATATGAATTTGGTTCCACTTCACGATTGTATCGCACTTGTTCACCAAAAAATAAATAAAAAATCCTATTTTATATATTTATGTTTGACTCTGAGTGGCCCGGTGGTCCAGTGGTTAGTGCGTTGACCTCACAGTGCAGAGGTACCGGGTTCGATTCCAGCTCCGGCCTCCCTGTGTGGAGTTTGCATGTTCTCCCCAGGCCCGTGTGGGTTTTCTCTGGGTACTCTGGTTTCCTCCCACCTTCCAAAAACATGCATGGCAGGTTAACCCTGGAGAACCCAAGAACCTTTTCTCATTTGGAAAATTATGAATTATAAATTAAATGACTACCATATGTTCACTGAACACCAAAATATATGTTTTTTCAAATATTCAATGCTTTAATTCTAATTTAGGATTAAGGCAAAATGTGAACCTTTGGGATTTAAGGGTGGCATTTGAGTAGCAGAATTTATAGGTGCCATATTTGACACCGTGGGTTCTCCTGGGTTTTAATGGAATAATCTAAATTGTCCCTCGGTGTGAGTGTGAGCGCGGATGGTTATTCGTCTGTGTGTGCCCTGCGATTGGCTGGCAACCGGTTCAGGGTATCCTCCGCCTACTACCCGAAGACGGCTGGGATAGGCTTCAGCACCCCCCCGCGACCCTTCTGTGGATAAAGCGGATCGGAAAATGGATGGATGGATGTTTGAATCCTGAAATGTGACAAAAGGTCAGAAAGTTCAAGGGGGCTGAATACTTTCGCAAGCCACTCATCACACAGTACTGTTTTAGCCAGCCCGCCAAAAAGTCAGGAAAGATGAAATTTAACCTTTTTTTTGGGTGTGGGGGACCATTTAACTGTTTGGATGTATCTAATGTTCCCGTGTGGGGAAACTGCCTTCACTAACTACCTGACATGCCTGACTCATACCCTTCCAAAGACACACTTCAAGGCTTCGAGAACATATTGTATCCATTAATGCTTGTCAGATGATGCTGCAGGTACCAGCTGCGTTTCAGTTCTGCAGAGTGTGTAGTATAGATGCGTTCATTTGCACAAGCAGTGAGTCTGACACGACACAGCTGGCCAGCAATAGTTGCCTTTCACTAACAATGTCCAAATGATCCATGTTATCTCTGCCTCCCCCACGTTCAAATTGGCTTCAAGGAAAGATCAACAGTCAAAGCAAAGAGAGCGGTGGTCTGTGGAGATTGTAAGGAGAGCGCAAATATGGAATGCTCGACGAGTGGTTTACTGTTCCGTAGGGACACGCTATCAGAGGTTCAGCCACACATGTGAAAGCATTTGCACTTTCGAAACAATGACGCTCACCCTTCACATGCGACGGTGCACGCGGAGTCACTGGAGCACAGTGGTGGGCGCGCGGTCAGCACCGGCAACACGATTTGATCGACCTATCTATGTTTACTATCTATGACTGACCTATGTTTACAACTTAAAATAAATTGTATTAATTAATCGCCGACAAGCTATTCTCTTCATTTCAAAATTTGAAAAAATGGGTTCAAGCTGTTTATTGACAGTCCCAGTTGAAGTCTGCTGGGAAACTAAACAATTCACCAATCTGGCTCACAGGGCCAGAACGCTGTCCATCGATGACATCAGCATTTTTCTGTCCTCTGATTGATTGGTCAGAGCCAAATTTGTCACCGCTAACTTTGACAGATGAAATATATCCACAGGCAACCATTTACATTCAGACCGTCATTGAGCGGAAACTTAACCCACGCCGCTTGCTCGGAAGGCAGGCGAGTGAAACGAGGTGCCGTCAGTGACGCAAAGAAGCATTCTCTGTTTTTACTGGATGGGAACGTGTCACAAAGTTTGTGATGGACATTCTGTGCTTTCCTGCTTCAATACACCATCCATCCAATCACAGGAAAAAAAAAACAAATCCCTGAAGCTACAGTATACCGAGAACAAGTGATTTCACACCATGGATTCAACCCAACGGTAATTCTGAACCGTTTAACACACTTCAAGCTGAAATCAACATCTGTGTTTATTTAACGGTGGTTCATGAGGCAATTGATAATCAGTGGCTTTGTGTATTTCCAAGATATTCTGCTGCATTACCTCATGTTCTGCACGGGAAAAACACATTGTTGGGACACCCCAACTGTCTGTATACTGATATCTCATGATGGATATTCTTGTTCATTTGTGAGACCGCACACGTTTCCGTACAAAGACCATTTCGGGCTGCTGTGTACCAGTGTGCCAAAACGGGGGTGTACAAGGAAACAGCTGTTTTGTTTGCAGGTTATTAAAGTTTATATCAGTGTGTTCTTGGGATAGTTTAGTCGAAAACCAAATAGAAAGGTCATCTTGTACCTAATTTTATCCTATTTTGTGTTCTAGTTGATCAATTTAGATTTGTGATTTCTTTACTAGCCAAATAAAATAAGGTAAGCACACCAAGTTTTAAAAGGGTCACTTGGGAAGAATTTGTTCTGGGACAAAATGATGGAACCGTAAAACCCTTTCATTAGTGACAGAACCACATTTGTGCGGATACACTGGAAAGGGAGAATCCCCGCATGCAGCATGTTCTTGTTTCTGACAGACATCTGGTAAACTTGGAAATTTATGGTGAGGTTCTCCTTGCCAAAATCACCGTCTTTAAATATTGGAGGGGTTTGAATGCTTGGTAAAAGGCCTTTTTTTCCTTTTTTTTTAAATCTTGTGCGCCAAACATTAGCTCAGGTTACCTACACTTGGGGGACTTCAACAACAGCAAAATAACCACAAAAACCCAGACAGTTAGGGTTGTGACAAATGGATACTGCAACTTAGAGTGTCAGTTTTTCAAAAGTATCTTTCAGATAATGCAGTGCTCAACTAGAAATAACAATTTAATTGTAAGTTTATTCCCATTTCTGTATGTTATGTAATCTAAACACTTGGCAAAATGGTCCACTAGTTGGCATCTGTGCACTACTTGCACCACTAGTGACGTGATGTCAGGTTTTGCCTCATTAGAAAACATGTAATCCTTCTAGTATGCCTAACTTACCGTACTAGTGAACACAAACAGTATACTAGTTCATGGACAAATATGAAGGACATTCACTCAATGCTCAAATGGCTTTATAGAATGTCATTTGGACCATGTACTAGTATACACTTATTCATCACTAGTGTGTTTCAAACACTTCTATTTCAGTACAGGATGACATTTCTGCACACTAGTAGGACAACTAAATGTTACCAGTGAAGCACACATACCACTGGGCATTTTGGTGCTACTAGTAGGGTGCAGGGAGTACTTGTTGAGCAGAGTAGTTTATTCAGATTTAAATGCATATTCGCATCCAAAAGTGGCAATAGTAATGGGATGAATAAAGTATCAACGTTTTTATTCAGGAGCAAACAATTTGTCATGTGTTTGAAAGAAAATCACAACCTGTTATGCCCGTGAAAAAAGCTCTGTAAAGGTAAGGGACCTTCAAACAAGAATAAAGGCAATCATCATTTCGTACATAACATTTATTTTTATATAAAAGAAAAATGGTTGTAATATTAACAGATATAAACAGGAAGTCATCACTGGAAAACGACGGTATCCAACATGGCAGCGAGGCATTGAACAATGTTAGATGCCATCAACACGTCTACGTGCTCTTCCAAGTGCCTCTTGGGATCCTGCAGGAGAGGGAAATGGAAAAGGAAACATTAACTTTAATTACTACCGAACATTCAGACCGTATGTCACATTCTGTGTCATGCAATTACTATACAAGGCATTCACAGTTTAGTTGAGGTATGCCACTCTTGCCGAGGCACTTTCAAATTGTACGACTGTACTTGTGTTGTCTAATAAGCACACAAAAGTCACCTTAGGCTTTCGGGTGAAATTTCAGGATTTCAGGAACCATGTAGTGCAAGTGTGTCAGACTGACAAATTTTGGTGCCTTTACGATTGAAATTAATTACATGCATCTTAGAAGTCCACCTTGAATTGAACCGACACAATAATGATCTCGAATGGCGTGCAAAGGGGTTGCTGAAGAACTGCAGATTTTACCTGTTTTCCAACATTCTTGATGGCCAGCTGTTCTGGTGTCATTTTGTCCTCTTCTTCGACAGCCTGAGACGGAAACGCAACAGAGACACGAACAACTTGTTAAGCAACATATCCGTGTGTGTGTTTGTGTGACAAATGGTAACATTGGTACTTTGCATTGAGACTAGACAGTTTTCTAGTTCATTGGTTTTGAGGGGTATTGGATCCATGTTAATATTTTATTCCAACTGTAAAATCACAGCGTATACGATAGGGAGGACTGATCTAGTTTCATGCTTCGAGCGAAACTGAAGAATTGCTACCTTGTTGTAGTTCTTGGCAAGCTCCAGCATTTCCTTGACAATGGTCTCATTGTGTTTGCAGTGCTCGCTGTAATCCTGCAGGGTGAGACCTTCCATCCAACTCTTCTTATGCAAGTTGAGCAGCATCTGCAGGACAGTCAGTCATGTTTCAATACAGTATTTTTTTTTTCTTTCATGCCTTAGGTGTAGTACAACTTTGTGCCACTGGGCAGCACTGAAAGCTCTTCTAGAAAAAAAAGCAGTATCATTAAGAATGAGAAAATGACACAGAAAGATGGCCAATTGTTTCTGTTGCGACTTTCAGCTTGTTCAATGTTGGTTTTCGGCCTTGCCGCTTCCATGCAGTGATTTGTCCAGATTCTCTGAACCTTTTGATGATGATATAGGCCGTAGATGATGAAATCCCTCAATTCCTTGCAATTGTACGTTGAGGAGAATTGCCCTGAAACTGCTTCACTATTTTCTCACGCAGTTGTTCATGAAGAGGTAAAGAGGAGGTCTGGAATGTATCCCAGCAATAAACTGGGGTTCACTAATTGGAGATTCGCACACAAAGGCGACTGACTCTTACCTTCTGCTCCAATTCATTTTTCCTGTAATTAATGGTGATTGAGTAGTAGTGTCTGTTCAGTCCGTGAATCAGAGCCTAAAATGTGACAAAACATTAAGTTAATATGTATATGTACAGAAATAAACATCAATAGACTATGATTAACTAAAAATCATGCTTGGAGGGAAATCAACAAAACTCAGGATACTGATCTGGCTAACAGTTTTGACTCCGTTGTACAGGTCCTGGTAATTTACCTTTATTTTCTAGCAGTCCCCAATCATTTTTCTGGTGCCGACCTGTTCATACATGACTCTAATTTTCGCGGACTGGCAACCGTGTGGACTGGAGGAGGCTAATAAAATGTTACAACAACAAATGCAAATCCATTGTCTATTTTTATGTACCCTGATATGGTCACTATGGTAACGCAACAGAACAAATTTAAAGTGCATGAACGGATAACACAAAAACCGGCAGAATTTTGTAGATATAACAATAATCGCAAAGCCACATTTTCTAAACTATATCGGCACGGTCCTCCTGAAATGCACCAACGTAAGGCACCACAGAACTAAGGCGTAGAAAAAATAGTAGTGTGTTTCCGGTAACATGAAATTTCGGCATAGGGTCGGTAGGTCGGACAAATGTTTTTTTTTTTTAAATATTTTTGCCACGCACCCATCATAAATGTAAACAAAATAACCATAAAACATAAAACAAGGAGACATTGAAACCCCCGCTCGCCGCCTAAGGAAAACAAACAAACAAACAAAAAACTACGGCAAGCCAGAGGATTTCACGTAACAATAGTTACCGGTCGCGTGTCGTTTCCGTGGCGTCATTTTACGGTACCGAAACATAGTTTAACCATTAAAGTCACCGCACACGACTTGGCTGTGTGATCAACGCGATTTCACTGTGCCTCTGTGTGTTTGTGGTGTGTGGGTGTGTTTCTTCGAATTTACTTCCGTTTTGAGTGTTGGGGGGGACGCAACAGATAGGTGCGTATGCGGGTTGCTATTTTAGTCCGCAAATTGAGGAATCGCGCGGATGAAAGTTTGAGATGGCGGCGAAAAAAACTCACAAAGGTCTACTAATTACGTCATTTAAGAAATGGCAATGCCAGTCTGATTTTTCATATGAATCGTCCGAAGGGCGTATCACTAAACTCACCTGTGACGTATGCACAAAACACGAGAGCGAGAGACGGACGACGCGAGGCACGATTACATGGAAAATTGGTCATTAGATTTGTAGGCTAATCGCTGTGAAAAATATTATGAAAAAGTATTGGTTATTCTATAATTTACTGGTTGTAGCATGGTAACTTTATGAATAAAATATTCGTCACAAGTTGTAGTAATGCTAGACTGCAACACACAAAACGCGGTCTAAACTATTTTCGGAGATCGCGGCCGCCGCCATGATTCAATGTTGTTGACACACGACGGCAAATGACGCGCATGCTCAACGTGAATATCGCGAGAGTTTGCACCGATGTAAACACCTTTCCTTTTATTATTTACAATTTTGTCTGTGGTTTTATTGTTCTTGTTTTGATTGTAAAGCGTCCTTGAGTGTTTTGAAAGGCGCGTATAAATGAAATGTACTATTATTATTATTATTACACAAAAATGTAGAAGGTTTGAAAAAATGCCGACCGAACGTTTTTGTTCGAGGTAGAAATTCTCGATCGGTGGGTTACGAAACACACTACTTTTTCTACGCCTAAGGCCTAAGGCGTAGAAAAAAGTAGTGTGTTTCCGGTAACCCGACCGACCGAGAATTTCTACTTCGAAAAAAAAACTTTGTCCCACCTACCGACCCTATGCTGAAATTTCATATTACCGGAAACACACTACTTTTTTTTTCTACGCCTAATATAAAGTACACGACCATGTATATATAACTCACCAGAACCGCTTTATCAAGAGCCACTGGCTGCACGTTGTGCAGAGCGGGCTTCCTACATGGTCAATTTGATACCTATTTGTTAGCTGATGAGTTTCAGAATGTAAGGCAACCAAGACAATTTGCATCTTGACATGCATCAAATGTCCATCATAAAATGTCTGTAACAGAGACAATCCCGTTGCTTTTCAAAATAAAATATTTTTCAGCCTCGGGTCATAAATAAACCGGAGGTCCAGTACGTTTTTCAGATAGGCATCTGAAGTGGCCCACCGCTGAGGATTGGGCCTGTATTCTATTGGCCATCATTGGAGCAAAAGATTGAAAGTGATACATGACCTGGATTGAGGGCTTGTTCAGATGACCCAGATTTGATGTGGTTTGTCTTGGCTCATGACCCAACACCATCATATTGGCATTGATCAGTCTGAAGGCATCAATGACCACCTGTAGAGAAAAGGGAAAAGGGGGGATCCAATTAAAGGCATTTTAAAACGTACCACTGATACCGCATAAACCTCTGAAAATGCATGCCTACCTTTCCTTTGACACTCTGAATGGGATCTACCACCACAGCGACCGCTCTTTCCGACAGCGCCTCAAAACTCTGCTGCGTGTTGATGTCCACCCCGGACAACCAGCAACCAAAACCAGGATGGCTGTGATACCAACCAACGACCATCTCGGGCCTGATAAGCATCGAACAGCATGGTGTGTGGTTAAATAAATACACTCAGTGAAGTCGTGGACCTCCTTTTATTGCGAGGTACAACAGAGCCAAATGATAAATGACACTCTGATATACACAGACCATGCAAAAATAAATTGATACATTTGTTTTATCCTCCCCAACACAATCTTATTAAAACACACTAAGTCAACCCCAGCGCCTATCCTCCCTCTGGTGCTTTCAAAAATTGAATTCATGTGTGAACGAAAAGAATCACAGCTCTCCAAATAAAAGGCAGCGCATACTTGTTTACCACTCCGATTTGAAGTGAACATTGTATATTTTTACCCCCACCCCCATCATAATTTTGCCTAACAAATGTCTGCTAGCCTAATGCTGACATAATGCAAAATGCCATGGATGGGGTAACATAAATGAGCAAATATGTTATGATAATTCATAACTGCAATTTTAACCAACATCGAGCACCAAGACATACAAAGAGAGGAACTTGAAATCCTGTATATTATTGCAAATATATTGCAAATTCATTTTATACTGTACATTACTTGGAGGCATAACAAATTGTAAATTCTACTTGCAAACACTGAAGAAGAGAATATCCTTCGGCGCTGTCAGTGCAGAATGTTTACCTGCCAGTCTGCTTCAACATGTCCAACATCTTGGCTTGGAACACAGGGTCCACTGCCTCAACACTCACGCCCTGTGAGGCAAGTTTCGACATGTTAACATTCTTGGTACATACAGTAGAACATACATGCTGCGGTCAGACTGCAGGGGGTGTACCCCATTTCTGATTCTTTTTGTTCAATGTGCTCTTTTTATGGTCTCGTGCACATTACAAAAATAAATGTGTCCTCTAATGTTAACTCAACGCCTTCTTGATGTGACATGCACACGCACAGAGCATGATCAGGATGGCACCACCTCTGCCTCAATTTGAGCCAGGAAAACCCTGTACTAGTATGCCAAAATTGACTATTGAGGACAAAGAGTATAAGAGTACATAGTCCTTAAAGCCGGACATCTAAGTTATCAAATAAATACATTCCATTTAGGATTCTGAGACATAGAACATTTATTTAATATCCTACAAATGCACTGGATTGTCTTAGTAGTGAGGACAAAAGTGATCTAAAATTGGAAATCAAGATGTCAAATAAATGCTCAAACAGTTTGCCAGAGTTTAGTTTCTTCCATTTCTTCTTGTACTTGTACTACTACTTCTACTACTACACTTGGTTCTTTTTGTACTTTCAGCAGTTGGATGCCAAGTGGTATCAGGCTGCCTCTAACAGGTCAGGCTGGGTACTACGACGTTTGCTTTTTCTCGAAAGTATCTGATTGGAATGCAGAATCTGAAGGCAAATTAAAATAAATAAATGCATACCGTTCCAGACTGGGGCATGGCAAACACATCAATCACTCGCACTGTGTAGTCGTCAACAAACTCTCCCAGCATCAATCCCATGACTTCCATTGGAACACCGGCACGCCCATGCTTTAACATCTAACAAGAGAAAAATAACTGAGGTCACACAAAAGCACACAGCAATGTTAGAGTACATTTAGATATATGGTCAAGCCGAATGACTTTGAAAAATAATCCCACTGTATTTTCTTGCCACTCAATATTGTGATTGCGATTTCATACGGCAATTATTTTTTCAAGGTCCTCCTACCCACTTATTTTTTGACAAACAAAAGCAATAAATTAATCTGTATGACAATAAACATTATCATTTATTTTAAATACATGTTTTGGTCTAAGGTTAGACTAATGCTAAAATAAAGACAAATGAACCATGAATTAATAAAGACTGTTTATGTATCTACTTAATTATGGCTAACTGCGAAACACTGACTTCACAAAATTCTACCACATACATCTCCGATTTATATCCACATACAAAAGAGGCCCAGGCCACATTTTGGGGGTGGGGGGGGGGGTTCCATATATATATACACACACACACACACACGCACGCACGCACATACAGCAGTTATGAGTATAATCACAGAATAAATTCAATTCAGCAGTTAAGGTACTACTGTAGTTGGTGTGTACCTTGAGCAGTGCCAATGATGAAATATAGACTTGCTCTGCTGTGTCCACAGCTGGTGCATCTGTTGTGGGGCCCTGATCCCCAAAAAAAGATGAAGAAAAATAAAACAGGTAATTTAACTCAAATGTAATCTAAAAATATATGTTTGTTTCCCTTTTGTTCCAAATTCTAAGGTGTTGACGATTTTGTCTTTATTACAATTTAGACTGTTACCTGGCCAAGACCTGGCATTCCACCACCGAGTCTCAAGAGACGATCCATGTCAGGATCTGTTGACAATGGCAGAAAATGTTATCATGCTTGAATTTTACATGATTTGAGAGAACCACAAGAATATATATATATATATAGTCAATTATATACATATTTACATTGCGATGCAGAAAGATAGATATATTAATTTTTTACTGCATTTATGTGTAGTTTAGGTTATTACCTGCTTCTGATACTTCTGTTACAACTACTACTACTCCTACTTCTGCTGCAAAGTGCTCCAATAAATGATCCAAAAAGTACAGAACGAGAGATCCTTCCATGCTGACCGACAATCCCTAACTGAACAACCATTACTGATTGCCAGCGAGAGCCTCCATTACAAGAATCCGAAATGATGTCGACACAAAACCGTATAGAGACTTCCGAGCAAGAAGGACCAACAGAATCAGCATAGGCTGACTGCTGTGTTCAAAGCAAATTTGAGAAAAACGAAGTATGCAACCATGGCTTAAATCCATTATAGGCTGAGTACTAGTTTACCTTAGATGTGCACTTTATAATGTTATATTGCGCTGTTTTGATTCCCTAAAAAGAGCTGTTCAAGCAGCTGTTGTGTGACAAAATATTGTTTTCACTTTTTTTTTTTTTAAAGGTCTCGCCACTAGTGAAATAAAATTATTTATGGATGATGACAAAAGCAAAAAAACAACATGAAGCTAAACCTCCCATCTAATCATTTTATAATTTAGGCATCCAAATCCCCGGATTCCCCTTTTTAAGATTCTCAACAGCAAATACTGTCTGATGTCTGTAGTGCTAGTATTATACAATGATGAAAATAATTTTTAGACCAATAACAATCTCCTCTTCGCGGCATACAGAGCTTTTTGTGATTCGGGAGTCTCAAAATGATTCAAGCGGTGTTTGTTTACTGTTCAAAAGCTGTAAAAGGAATTAATGTTGGATTGAAATATGGAAATTAAGCAAATATATATTGGGAAATCTGTGAATCATTTTTAGCTTTCAAATTACTTGTTCGCAATGCTATTTTTTAATATTGTCAGTAGTTATTTGAACAACAATTAATTGACTATTACTGTTTTTTGTTTTGTATTTTATATTTGGGGATACTGTAAACCGGTAGTTTGAGCAAATGTGTTAACGTTGTCAGACGAAAAAAATGGCCAGGCTTAAATAAGCTCTCCTTCTACCTGTGCATTCTGTCTGTCACCTATCTTTATGACTGTTGGTTGTTACAGTGTGGGATGTACTTTATGTTGACACAATAAGCAATATAAAAAAAAAACCACTGAACTAATTGTACAAATATTGGTGATAGCATAATTAAATTCTATTTTTTACAGACCACATAAACCCATCAAGGTATTTTCTGACTTAGATTAGATTTAAATTTCTTTTAATTCCATTTCTCAATCATACTCTATGTATATTTTTCGCACTCGGTTGGTTGTTTTCTGTATTATTAATACAGTACCAGTGTTAGGTGTATTCACACATGCTGCTGTGTCAAAGTCCTTCACAGGATGAAAAAAAAACATTCATCCAAGTAAAATGTTTTATTGTTGTGTAGAAGAAAACTTTCACTCTGCGATTCGCTGACCGCTATTATTACTTATTATTAACTGGCTAATCTATCCGCACCAAGATCTGGACAACCACGCGGGATACTTGGAACCTTGAGGTCCCATTCCAGATAAATATTACAATGTATTCCATTTGATTGCTCCCCCATTCAAGGAACCAGTTTAAGTTCCAATTGAGGCTAGCGTCTTGTTAGCATGTTCGTGATGCTAGCCTAGTGACAGTGTCATCTTCCCAAAGGAAAGGCAGCAATACATTATTCGCAATGATTCCACCTCGCCGAGTATCATATATAAAATCATACAAATGACTGTATGTGTGACCTACATATGCTTACCTTTTTTGCTTTCTAGCTTCGGGAGGCTGTTTCAACACACGGACGTGATTCTTCTAGACTGGCGACCATGAATCAGCCAGAATAAGGTTTGACGTCGAACAACTTCCGTCGCACAATGACGTCAAAAAACCTAAATGCAACTGCAGAGAAGAGACACGCGAGGTCGCTAAATCCACATTTAACTGAGTGTGCAATGACTGAGTCAGTTCATCCATTTTCTATACGGTACTGTTTCTCCTTAATGTGCTCAAGCGGGGCTGAGGGAATGTTACTCACAGCTGGCAGAATGATATATATGGAATTTTAAAGAGGTGAAGCGCCACTGATATATTGTTGATTAATTTTGGTAATTCCCTACGGTTACGTGGGAAAATGCGCTGCAAACGGCCAACGTCTGCAAACATCCATCCATCCATTTTCTAATCTGCTTATCCTCTCGAGGGGCGCGGGCGTGCTGGAGCCTATCCCAGCTGTCTTCGAGCAGTTGGCGGGGGACACCCTGAACTGGTTGCCAGCCAATCGCAGAGCACATTGAGAACCATTCATACTCACAATCACACTTAGGGACAAGAACGGTCAATCAATCAACCTACGGTGTATGTTTTCTGGAATGAGTGTACCTGGAGAAAACCCACGCAGGTGTGGGCAGAATATGCAAACTCCAGACAGGAAAGCCGGGGTCGGAATCAAAAACCCGACCTCTGCACTGTGAGGAGCCTGCGCGATCAAAAAAACAAACAAACAAAAAGGTTTCAAATACAAACGCGGACTAAAAAAGATGAAAAACAACTGCAAAAAAAGAAGAAAAAAATATGCTGCAAATAAGAAATGCAAACGGCTAAACGCTGCAAGTGTGGGTATGGTGCACACTAACAAACATCCATCTATCCATCCATCCATTTTCCGATCCACTCTCTCCTCACAAGGGTCGCGGATGTGCTGAATCCTATCCCAGTTGTCTTCGGGCAGTAGGCAGAGGACACCTTGAACCGGTTGCCAGCCAATCACAGGGCACACAGAGACAAACAACCATCTGCCCTCAAACTCACACCGAGGGACAATTTTGAGTGTTCAATGAGCCTGCCATGCATGTTTTGGGACTGTGGGAGGAAACCGGAGTACCCGGAGAAAACCCAAGCAGGTCCAGGGAGAACATGCAAACTCCACACAGGAAGGCCGGAGCCTGATCGAACTCACGACCTCTGCACTGTGAGGTCGACGCACTCACTACTCGACCACCGAGCCGCACACAAAACAACTGCAATACAAAAACGCTGCAAGTAAGAAATGCTGCAAACGGCCAAAGGCTGCAAACACAGGAACGATGCAAACAAAAAACATAAACACATAAATGCATAAAAACAAAACACACACACACACACACACACACACACAAATAAAAGAAAGAAATGCTGCAAGTACAGCAACAAAATGGAAACAAACATTACACAACACAAAACTAATAATAATAATAATAATAATAATAATAATAATAATAATAATAATGCTGTAGAAATCCAAAACATACCAACTCCAAAACGACAGCGAGGGAAAAAAAATTATGCTAGTTTACCTCACTAAGCAGAAGTTTTCCAGGCCACTAGGAGATACCGCAGGACCAGTCTTGTAAGACCAAATCCTCTTGGAAAGACTTGAGCGGGCTTGCCTAATTGGGTGGTACTGTAATTGGCCATCTTTTGGAGAAAATAAATGGTATGTTTTACTTCATGCCTTTTTAAACACATGGACATTGTTAACGTGAGACCAGAAAATTGTGAGGATCTGGTCTCACAGGACTGTTCCTGTGGTGTCTCCTAGTGGCCTGGAAAACTTCCCCTTAGTGGCGTGCACTTGCATCATATTATTTCTTGCCATCATCTTTGAGTTCATGGCTTTTGGATTTCCGCAGCCCTTTTTTTTTCTTTTTTCTTTTGCATTTGTTTAGTGGTTTTAAATTTTTGCTTCCATTTTATTGCTGTGATTGCAGATTTTTTTTCTTGCGTAAAAAACTGATTAGTAAAACTGATTCCTAAATCTAAAACACCCACATAGCTCCTGAGTTCCCCCTAGTATGGCTCCCCAACACCACCATCCCACCACCTTGTCCCTACTTCCTCCCATTTGATACCCAACTCAAATATTAATAACTTGATCAAATAAATTTGAAATCTCAATTTTGTCTGCTTCAGGCGGCCCGGTAGTCCAGTGGTTAGCACGTCGACTTCACAGTGCAGAGGTGCCGGGTTCAATTCCAGCTCCGGCCTCCCTGTGTGGAGTTTGCATGTTCTCCCCGGGCCTGCGTGGGTTTTCTCCGGGCACTCCGGTTTCCTCCCACATTCCAAAAACATGCATGGCAGGCTGATTGAACACTCTAAATTGTCCCTAGGTGTGAATGTGAGCGTGGTTGTTTGTTTGTCTCTGGGTGCCCTGCGATTGGCTGGCAACCGATTCAGGGTGTCCCCCGCCTACTGCCCGAAGACAGCTGGGATAGGCTCCAGCACCCCCCGCGACCCTAGTGAGGATCAAGCGGTTCGGAAAATGGATGGATGGATGGATTTTGTCTGGTAGCATTTTGTGTATATCTTCCTCATATTGAATGAATGTAATTTCTCTCGAAATTTGTGCATGGATGCTGAAAATCTGGAGCTGACTTGAAAAGTATAAGAATTTAATTGCTGTCATTTTGAAATGGAAAATGTGAATGACTTCAAATTGGATCAGTCTAGAAATTAGGATGTTTTGGGGGAATGCAAGGAATTGATGGAATGTGGGAAAACAGTCCCCCAAGGGGATCTGAATGAGCTGAATATTTGGAATTTGGAACATCTCCTTCATTTAGAAGATATTTCTTGCATGAGAAATTTGGAATTCTGAGGAAAGGAATAATTTTAGGAATGTGGAAGATAATTCCATGTCCTGATTTTTTTTTTAAATGTTTTACTTTTTTGGAAGTTTGACTGTTTTTAATTAGTATAGCCTTGTTTCTAGGTTTGAATCTCAGTTTTGGCCTTTCTGTGTGAAGTATGGATTTTAGGGTCATCATGCACTAGTGTGGATTCTCTCTGAATCCCCCATGACAAACAGGGCTTCATTGTATGTCTTGTGATTCCTTGAGTGTTTTTCCAAGTTAAAAGCATTACACTATCCCCGAGGAGTCACAAACCCCAAACCAGAGTGCACAACCAATGAGCTCGTTCAATAAGCGTCAGTGTTTCTTTTTGCTCTTGCCGAACAGTTGCAAGTCCCTCAATCTGTGCCACTTCAATGCCAAAAAGTCCTACCCGACAGGTCTGCTGGCAAGCTGAGCTCTTGACTGGAACCTACATTCCTCACTCGCTGCGGATGATGAAAGAGAAGAACTAGTCCACATTCCTCAGTCGCTCCCTCTCCACACCCATGGGACCTCCTTTTACCTCAGCACTCAGCCGTCCCCGCCAGGATGTACTTCCCTCACGTACGATTTATTACTTTAAATGGACATTTGAGCTACACAATGGGCTAGCAGACTTTAAATCTCTATATTATTTATGTTGTCTCTAAAACCTGCTGGTAGATGTTTCCTTACTGCATATAGCTATAATAAACCCAAAATAAGGCCAACTAGTAGGATTGAGATGTTAACTAGTAGTACTTGTCACTAGAAGTAGAAGTACTTGTAGGACGCAGTTGCATTTAATACTTACTTGTAAACTACAGTGTAGCAATAAGACAACTTAGCCCAACTAGTGGACATATGTAACAAAATAGTAGCTTCCTTGACCTTACTAGTATCCGCAAAATGCCTACTAATTGTTTTTGCCTGGTAACAAGTAGTTGTCCTACGACTATATGCCAACGTTGTCCTACTAGTGTTCAGAAATATCATAAAGTACAGTAATTGAAGACAGTAGTGGAAAAAATGTTTCTGGTAAGATTCCGTTTCGTGTGCCTGAGTCATTCTGATGGACGTCAAGCGGGATAGCAAGGATATTGAATAAATGCTCATATGACTTTCCATACAACCCCACCGTCTGGCTTTAATGTTGGTGAATGTTTTCTTTATGGTTGCACTTCTTGAAATGGAATTGATCTCTTAAAACTGTACATTCACTGGGAAATGGGCAGGTGCTGGCAATACATTGATCAGGGTCAAGACAATGCAGGAAACAAGCAAAGTGTTTGCTGAATCATTATTGCTGACTGGGTTACCTCATTCAACTCAGCTCTGCACATGATTGGTTGACAGTTTGCCATTTATTCAGTTCAAACCCTATTCATGTCATGCCTACTCAGTAGGGGAAGTCATTTCACAAGCTTTTTGTTGAAGATACCAAATTAGGCAGATCAATTGACCTATTGGCCATATCGCCCATTTGAACTGCCACAATGGAGAAAGAGGCGTGACATTGATGTCTTTTATGTGTAAAAGATGTGCATCGAAACCCTGTCACTAAATGAACATTTGTAATCCATTACAAGAACAAGGAATCTTCCAAACAAAGACTGCTGCAGCTGATTACTTGATTTGGAAAGAGTGCCGCTTTCGAGGAACACGAGAAGCTTGTAACATGACACCAGCATAAAGCTATAATCCCAACAGCCAGCAGAGAAGGGAAAGAAATGTGAAGCTTTGAAAAGCTTCCCGAGACAGATGATTTGGGTTTACTTTTTGAATCTCCGCAAAGACCTACGGGGCACTTCGGCCTATGTAACTTAGGGAGTTATTAAATGGATACTCTCCATGGACAAAAAAAGTGTCCAGTAGGGCTACTGTTGATGTTTCTCGACTGCAGTTTGTCACAAAAATTGTATTCCCTGGGCGGTTGTCTGGCAGACCAAAAATGTGTCAAAACTGAAGATATATTTCGAATGAGAGTAACTGCCAAACCACGTACAAAAATATAAGAAGTGCAGAGCTGATTTGAGTTTTGGATTGATTGGGATAGGCACGATGTAATGAGGAAGGCATTTCCCTCTCTGGGTGGGGCACCTAAAGAGCTTTAGCTGGTCCAGCGCTTGACGGTCGTAAAGGGTCAAGCAGAGCAGAGCACCACGGTCCCTTTAGACATCAATAACAAACAACTTGAAATCAATTCTTAAATGAAGCATGAACATGCTTGCAATCGCTCCAAATAGTTCATGTTCCTCCATGTTGGCTTATAGGTCCCCACAACATCTTAAACAATCAATCAAAATCTAAACAGTGCTTGACTTCTGTTTATTGACTTCTATTTTACATCATTTATCAGTAACCAGCCTAATTAGACAAACCAAGCAGTAAAAACTACTGGAATGTGTTTCAAATGTAAGAAGTGAAAGTAAAAGTCATCAGAAAAAAATTGTCAAGTAAAGTACAGATACCTGGAGACCTAATTAAGTTCACTAACCAAGTGCAGTATTTGTACCTCAAGAGAGATTATTATAAAATGTTGACATTATGTCATTCATTTGCATCCAAGTAGCTCAATCATATAAATGCACCGGTCGTAATTCTTGTTCATAAATGACTCCATATTTGCAGTGGTCATTAACTCTTTCTAATCAGCATCCAATATCTGAAAAGTAGATGCTTTGCATAGTACAAGAAATTGTATCTGTTATACATTCAGATAGATGACAAATGGCTAGATAATGCAGATGGATTGGAAATTGCTGTATGGATGGATGATCGCAAGAGTGATCACACACCTCACATTTTTGTAAATATATTTTACTCTATCATTACATGGGACAACACTGAAAAAAGGACACTTTGCTACAATGTAAGGGATGTAAAAATGTAAATAGAATGGACTGTGCTGTTCCCTCAAAATAGCTGAACATAGAGCCAGTAATGTCAAAATCACTGGCAACAAAAGTGTACACTACCAAGTGAAAATGTCTGGGCCCAATTAGCCATAGATAGATAGATATGCACAATTTACGGTAGTAAAAAGTGGGTAGTATCATAATTATTATTAGTGCTTTAAAATGATGTAGTACAGTCAATAAATATGTATGTTGACATTGTCATTGCTTTTTAATTATTATGTTTCCCATCTATTTGTTTTGTCGGGGTAGTGTGACCTCCAGTCCAGGCCAGTGCCTGCTAATATTTCATTACATCCTGATTCACTGACATGTAGTGTGTGGGATGGGGGGAAGGGTAGGAAGAGGAAGTGTGTGTGGTGGGGTGTGTGGTTGCGAGCGCGTGGTTGTGTGCGTGTGTCCGTTTGTGTGTCCGTGTGTGTGTGTGTGTGTGTGTGTGTGTGTGTGTGTGTGCGCGCGCGCGCGCGTGTGGTTGGGGGAGGTGGGGGTAAAGAATGCTTGGTATGTGCGGACGACACTAACACGAAAGGCGGCGAGTTATCCGCGCGCCGGCAAATGAAACCCTAAAAAACACGTTCTCTTCGCTTTCTAATTCATCCCGAGGCACCTACTCGTCAATATGCGACACACTACGCTGTTAAACGTCAAATGTAGTTATTTTACGGCATGGCAACACAGTCGAGATGACGCCACTACCCCCCAGATGCTAGTGTTGGTTTGGTCCGTAGTAGGTGGGACTGGCGAGCGGTCTGCACCAGGACGTCGTAGATCAATGAACCGAACCGGAGGCTCGCTCGATACGCTGGTGTACAACAAACTGAGCTAACTGGATAAATGTGTCACCAGCAAAACATAAGAGAGGGCACGCACGCTTTGTTCAACTTAATCAACCCGTTCAGTATGCCGATGTTTTAACCAGACGGGTTATTTTCGAGCCTTACTCGCCGCTTCCGACCCTTTCATTGGATCTGCGATTTTTTTTTAAGAGGGGGGAGATCTTGTCTGGAAATCGAATATCTCTAACCTCCAGGATGATCTTTGCAAACACGGGCAACCCACTGAAAGCTGCCACTCGCAAGCAGGTAGGCCATTGTGTTTTGCTTTCTACTTTTGCTGTCACTTTTCAAATAAACCCGAGCCTTAAATGACATTGGGAAGCCCTTCCCTTCTGTGTGTGGTTTGCAATAATCTAACAAAACAGCCTTCAAATATCAAGTGATTAACAACAATAGAGGCGACTTGTGAGGATGTAGATGAAACCATTTTCGAGAGGCTTTAATTGTTGTTTCCATATAACCTTGTTTGGCCAGCCACTCTGTTCAATATGGACCATGCTTATTGTAGTCCTCTTTTCCTGGCTCCCTGCATTCATCCACTCAATTCTGGGGGGCTGGGGGGATCTCATGTCAGTGTACACTCTTCATTTTGACCTCTCAGGTGAACAAAAAAAGGGGGGGGGGCAGTTGACGGATTAGAAGGCCTCTTGGTTTCCAGTCACGCTTTCTGATTGAGATGGAAGATTGATGTAGGGTGTAGGAGTTTTTATGGCCTCTCGTGGTTGAAATATGATCAGAGCCGAGCCGATGGAGTGAATTATTTCAGCATATTGACAACCACCGTTAAGATTCCATCCATATAATTCCATCAAATGATAGTAATTTGATTCGGTCAAGGTGAGTCAGTGTGGAGAGTTTTTTTTCCCCTCGTCTTCTGCCTGTGTCTCATTGTAGCTGCTCTTTTTGATGCTTCCAAAAAATTGTGTAGTAGTAAAGTACATGTATATCAACATAAAAACAGGCCTTTACTTGAAGGATGAACAGATGTTCCTGCCACAGCTCAGCAATCTCTAAATGTATCCTTCATGGATATTCAACCATCAAACCATCACATGAGTGGGTAAGAAAATCTCTGTTTGGGCTTGGCATGACTGTGATGGTATCCATAGCTGTGGGTCTTGGAGTGGTTTGTCCTTTGGTTACGGACAGATGGCACAATGCTGCCGTGCTTTTGTGTTTGAACTGATCTGGGCTAGCTCAGAGCTATTTTAAAGGATGAGTAAGGGGAAGGAAATGCTTTGCAGGGCAGTTATGTGCTGATTTGTCTCACAAGAATAAAAAAAAAAAATGCGCGAGATGTATGACTGTACTGCAGGGGTGTGATGGTTTCAAACTCATTTTTGTAGCAGGCCGCAACATGGTTATAGTTTGATGGACGTCCTAAGGTGGATGTGAAAGTAAATTGTATACATGTATGATGTCATCATACACAACAAATGGAAGGCCAACTAGTTTTGAAATGAGAAGTCAATGGAAATATGGGCTAAGGCAACAGAGAACAGATTCTCATTTGCAATGCCGACCCAGCTAAAGACAGAAAGAGTTAAATAAAGACGTTTACTGTTTGGCATTTGCGAAATCTCGTACTCGTGGATTTTTCGAGGAGAGCATACTTGCTGAAAGACATCTGTTTGATATGTTTGTTCTGAGGCCAAAGCCATGTCTTGAGTCAAAAAATATTGCTTTTATGACATGTTGCTGAATCATAGTGCCAAGTAACTAGATTGACCTGAGGGGAAGCGCTTCAATTAGCCATGCCATAGCCTTGTCCAATTTCAAAGAGGGTTTTGCCGCCATCTTGTGGCCTTTGTCAGCAATTACATTTTTTGTGTGTGTGGATGGCAGTTTATAGCAGATTTTTGCTATTTATGGCAGGTTAAATAACAGACGTTCACATTAACTCTATCATCACCTCATTATAATATTGTACACACACAGCAAATTGATTTCATAACTATTTTTAAGTCAACCAAAATAGTTTGTTCAACTATTGTAAATGGGTTTAACAACAAAAAATGTTTGCAATAGCTCAAAGTTTTGCACTGTTTCACAAGAAAATTGATGTCAGCACACTTGATTTGGTCTAATGGACTGAACTGTTTCACAGTGTGTGTGATTATGCACCTCACCCACGAACTACAGTTAGTTTGAACAGTCTTACAACATGGACCAGCTAATCCAAAAACGCCATGTTGTATCACATGGTCTTTCACATTTAAAATGACCTTTAATGTATGCTATACCAGTACAGTATATAAAGTATATATTGTTTTTCAATAATACTAAAATACATTTATAATTTCATATGTAGCTATGGTTGAAAAGTGAAGCGCGAATTGTCTCTGCCATTAAAATGGAAAAGTGCTGTCAATGGTGCTGTCATTGCCAATAGCTGGAAAAATGCCAATTAAATGCCCATTAAGGTGCAATTAGTAAGTGTATGTACGTTTATAAGGTCTATATATTGTTATTATTATAAAATTGATGACAAATTCAAGAGATGATTCGTATCAAAAGAGCCCAGAACAACGACCACAGAAATGAAAGGTGAAAACAAAGGTCAAGATGCATCAGTGTCAGATTGAACAATTTTCAAACTATTCCATCCACCCATTTCAAAACAAAATCATAAAAATAGAAAATCATCACACTGCATGTTGACAAGCCATAAATCTTCTGGGAGAATGTCCCATGCAAAGATGAGCCAAAATGTGAACTTTTTGGCAAGACACATCAGCTTTATATTCACAGATGCAAAAATGAAATAGAACAACAACAGTGTGTGAAACATGGGTGCAGCTCTATTCTGTTCTGCGGCTGCTTTTGTTGTGATTGTGACTGGGTTTGGGTCTTTGGGTATTTGATTTTGTTCGTTGATTTTGGTCCTTTATTTGGTGACACACGGTTGGGCACGAACTGGTGTTTTTCTGTATTTAAGCTTGAGTTACTCCGTTCCATGTTCTCAGAATGTTTAGCCTGCCGCGTCTCGCTATGCCCAGCCCTGCTCTCTTTTTTTAAACTTTGTATAGAAAGACTTTTACTTCACCATTTTTGTCTGCTTCTGAGTCCAAATCCTGCTCTTAGCATGACAGTTTTGTTGGATCTTGAAACTGCAGGGTGCAATGAAATCTCTAAACTCTCAAGGTATTCCAGAGGGAAATGTACTAGCCATCGTCTGAAAGCCTGGCCTGAGTTGCAGTTCCTTCAAGGCCAAAACACAGCCAAAAACTCCCAAGAACTGCTCAAGGCAAAAAATTGGACTCTTCTGAAGTGCCGTTCTGTAAGCCCTGATCAAAATCCTATTAAACATATGTTCAAGGGGCTGATAGATGCCGTTTGAAGAAAAACCCATCAAAGCTGAGACAACTGGAGCAGTTTGCGTTTGAAGAGTGGGCCAAAACACCTGGTGATGAGGTGCAGAAATCTCATGGAAAGTTACAAAAATCGTGTGGTTGCAGAGTTTGCCTCAAAAGCATATGCAACAAAATATTCAGTTGAGGAGACCACCATTTTTTTCCAGGCCTGTTTCATGAGGTTAACATTTTTCATTTATTATTATTCATTCTTTTATTTTAATGTTTTTTTTTCGTTCATTTCGTTTTCATTCACTGAACCATGGACTGTGTTCCCTGCTACGTAATCATTCTATAGGGCTTTTTCTATAGTGGACTATATAGTGGCGTATTCACTCACCAGTGGAACAAAATTGAGTTTGGAACGCTTCGCGGGCATGGTTAATTGCATCATTTATGTCACATAATTATAACGTGGCAGATCAAAGTCAGCTGTTGGAATTTCTGTAATATATACTGAGAACATAAATACATTATAGTGACATTCTATTGTTTTCAGCTGCGTGCATTTTACAAGATGATTCCAAACAAAGCACTTTATGTCCATCTGTGTTGTGATGTGTCACTGTTTTCACTCCCCAACTCATGAGTTCATCTTGTGCCCAAAATCAAACAATACCCCGGAAATGGAAGCTGCAAATCTTTTTTTTATGTATCGTGGGATGTATTTTAATCTGTAGTCACTTTCAGTGTCGACTACCTTGCACTACTGTATATGGGAAAGAACAATACATACGACCGTGGATACTAACTGGGGAGTGACTTTGAACACAGCCCATGTTTTTCCAGTGGCTTACTGTAAATGTCGAACCTCATTGGTATTTAAAACCGCAATGCTTTCTTTCTCCAAGCAAAATGCCAAAAAACTAAAACTAATTAAAAACATGAGGCATTAACATGGAATGCATGCACAAATGTTTTCTGTATTCTTCAATGTCGGATTTTTATTTAGTTTTTAATCCCTTACGGAAGACAGTTCCTTGTGATAACAGTTGACTAGGATTGAAATCTGATTATGTCGCTCCCGTAACCTTTCGATAACAGTGGCCCTCCTGTGTGCAGTCGTACCCCATGACTCCGTCCAGTCCTAGTAGCAGCAGCAACAGCAGCAGCACGGGCTTGGAGCAGCTCAGCAAGACCAACCTGTACATCCGAGGCCTCCCTCCTGCCACCACCGACTTGGACCTGGTCAAACTCTGTCACCAGTGAGTGCGAGAATGTATACTGTCATCCAAGTGTGTGTGTTTGTGTGTGTGTGTGTGTGGGGGTTTATGTTGCTTTTTTTTTTTTTTTTTTTGCTGTAATCAAGTGTTGCTAAGTTTTCTCGCGGTCGGTTTACCACAGACGCCAGAACGTTCCATCTCGGACTGTCATAGTCTGATGGGGACCTCCACATTTCTCACGTTGTGTCAAGGCTTTCGACAGATGAAATATGGGCACCAGTTTGTGGCCCTGGCATACTTGAATGAAGCTCGCCTGCCAGGCCCGGCTCTAGAGCCAGCATCAGCGTAGGGGTCGCATACTACCATTCAACAAACATGTGATCATATACATTTTCTTGTCCCAAAACATGCAAAAGGAGCCCATTATTTACATACACACTGCACAGTGTTCACACTTAACGTTTTACTTGAACAGCGTGACTGCCGCAGCAGATTTTTTTTCCAGTTTAGAAATTTCACCGGGCGTCCACGGTAAATAACGACCAGTCAATTAACTCATCTTGCCCCCTTGTTTTCTTAGAAACTAACTAAATATTGAGATCCAAAGTAACACATTGTCTACAGGATCCGAGATCCAATGGACCACTACCCATGTGGGGATTTAGTGTGGTTTATGCCATAATTAGCCGAGTTTTGTCTCCTCTTTTTCCCCACAAGCATATGGAGTGAGGCATTCATCCATGTAACCAGTAGCAGCTGTTTGTGTCCTTTTCGCTTGTTTTGTTCATGCTCCTGATGTTGCTCGCCAGCACAAAGCAGAAATGAAAGCGCTTTTTCGTAGCAACATGGTTTGAATGGTGATGTCAGCTCGCCATTCAGTCCGTTTGTGCACACGTGTCAACAAGCGGCACGCAATTTGTTTCACATTTCAGGGTGAGGGTCGTGATCAAGCCTGAATGGTGTATTGTTGTTACATCTGCTTTATTTCTCGCTAATTAGTGCTCAATTGGTTTACTGTGTTGGAAAGGTCGGTTCTTTGGAAATTACTTCGACCAACTGATACAAAGGTGTACACAAACAAACTAGGAGTTGATCATGGCTGTTTGTTTACTCCATCATTGGCATGCTGTGTGTGCAGGTATGGCAAGATTCAGTCGGCAAAGGCGATCCTGGACAAGACAACTAATAAATGTAAAGGTCAGTCAAAGATCATTACCTTACCATTAACTTCTTAAGCGGTTGACTTGTACTTTGGTAGCGACACTCATTTTTTACGTCTCACGTGTGATGTTTTTGTGCTCGGGTTAAAAGCATGTCTATTCTAAAAGTATTGTTTTGGTCCCATCTTGATGCCAAGGAGCTATGGTAACGTGTGTCATGCTTTGCCAACATATTGTGCCATTTATGGAGAATTCTACACCTTTTGGATGTCAATCACTTGCAGAATGTTGCTATTTGCGGCAAGCCTCTTTCCTCCACGAACTGCGCTGAATAGTATTCATTGTTGGAGCTCTGTCACACTGCATCAATTACACAATTCTGTTCCATGTCATCTTATTACACACTTTATATTGCCAGTGACTCTCTGTGCTTTGTACATTTGTGTATCTGTCCTGAATGTACATTTTGTTATGCTATCTTTTTGTGTACTGAAGTGATTCCTGCCTGAGGCAAACTCCTTCGTTATTTGTAACATACAGTGATACCTTGTCTTATGACTGATACGACCGGCGAGTTTTTCGGGGTTAAACATTTTCACCGGTTAAAAATTCAAGTTACAAGCGCTCAATGGTGAAAGTGGAGTTCACAAAAAGCAGCAGGTGGTGACCAATTCTCCAAAATACATGCCAAGATGCAAACACAAAACAAAGACGATTGTATCTTCTATCTCCATCCAAACCATAGCTTCCGACTCAAAGCTAACGCACAATGCAAAACGCCACGGGTGGGCTAACAAAACTAAAACTGATAATGCGGTACTTCAACCCTTCAATCAAAGGATATTTGAATGCAAACTGTGCAGCACCACGTGTAGAGAGACAATACAACAATTATGGCCCAAACGTTTTTCCCCCCCGGCTGATTCCAGTAGTTGGATAACAGATTAATTGTCACATAAAATACAAAAATTATATCTAATGTTTTTTTGTTGGTCCCTTGACGATAACAAAAAAAATGTTTGTTAGAATGTCGGAGGTTGTAATGTGGGATATAAATCAAAAATGAAATTGCTTGTTTTCTCCCCCTTAAAGTCACAAATCAACTGACTAAATCAAGAGGCCCAGGAATCATTTGGTCCCCAATATTCACAGCATGTGTTCTTTAAACTTTGCTGTTATAAGCAGCTGTTAGTGAAGTTCACAGAGTCACAAATATGTGAAACTCCATCCATCCGTCCATCCATTTTGAGTCTCGCTTATCCATGCTAGAGGCTCATGTATGCCGAATACTGTCCCAGCTAACTTTGGGCTTTGAACCGGTCGCCAGGCAGCCGCAGGGCACAAGGAGGCTGAGAACCATTCAGACTGACATTCATACCTACGGACAATTTAGAGTGTTGCAAACCCCGCACAAGAAACTCATCTTCGTTTATTATGCCTTTCTCGAATATACAGCCCCTGTTGGCAAAGGCACGCATATCAGAAAGAGCGCAATGGGCATTGAATCACGACATCATCTTGAAATGTGTTAGTCATAAGTCAAGGCGGCACTATAATTGGCCAATAAAGACAATTAGGATTCTGCTCACCGTTTATTGGCTGTTCATGTAAACACAGTACTGCTCTGCCAACTACAGGTTATGGCTTTGTGGACTTTGACAGCCCAGCGGCTGCTTTGAAGGCCGTGCACGCTTTGAAAACCAGCGGCATTCAAGCCCAGATGGCCAAGGTGAGGAGTGTGTGTGTGTGTGTGTGTGTGTGTGTGTGTGTGTGTGTGTGTGTGTGTGTGTGTGTGTGTGTGTGCATTCATTGCCACAAAGTTGTCCATACTTCCTCTCTGAATATGTGTGGCGTGCACTACTGAATGACATGAGACTGGTCACATGACCTCAGCTGACAAGCTGTTCTTCCCGTGACCTCATTTACTTTCGCTGTATAACCAGATGTCATGTCTCCGTCTGCCAAGTAACCTGTCAGTTATGTCGCATACCAGACCACCAGCTTGCACACTGACACACACCAGGCTTGTGCTGCAGCTTCACAATGTCACACTAACTCATTAATGTTGGAATACAAGTGTAATATTCATTTGAAATCCATTCAATCTCCCTGAGTGTTTTTAATTTCTCCCCTTTACGGTTATTTATTTTTTAATCTTGTCAGTATAATTTAGGCTCAATTAACTGTTCCGTTATTATTGTGAGAGATTCACGGCCTCGTGCATATAAGTGTTGTCACATCTGCATGGTAGCAGGAAAGCTGCATAATTAAGTCTGTGAGTCATCCTCAGTTCTCTTTCTGTTCTATAAGTACTTTTCTCACCATTTCTTTCTGCCGCTTCCGCAGCCCAGACTGTGTTGATATGCTTGAATCCGCAGATAAGAGTTAATTAGCGAAAGGTTGCTCTCTAAAGACTTGAATGTAGCAGAGCTGATGGGAACAAACAGTGCAGTTTGTGCGTCGCTGTAGCTTGGATACGCTGCTCTCCTGATGTTTCTCAGGGAGGCCGACGAGGCACCAGAGTGCTGCAGTGCAGATGGATGTGTCTTTCAGTGTATGGTCATGTGAGGCGCTTATTACAGTGTTCTAACAGATGTCTAATGCTTAAGCATAATGTCAAAAGATGTACAGTGAACTCCCGTTGATCGTGGGGGATACATTCCAGATTCAGGTACGATGGGTAAAAATTAGTGCCCATATGTAGTCGTATCAAAAAAAAAAGCACTGTCGCTATCAAGAAATTGAAAATCAGTTTGAGTACGTGAACAAAAACAAGACTCACTTGCACACTTCTCCAAATATTAAACACTCAATTGACATTTGCATGTGTTCTATTGGTGGGCCGGTGGTCGATTGGTTAGCACGTCGGCCTAACAGTGCGGAGTTACAGGATTTGATCCCGGCTCCGGCCTCGCCGTGCCTGCGTGGGTTTTCTCCGGGTACTCTCACATTCCAAAAACATGGATGGCAGGTTAATGGAACACTCAAAAATTAAGTGTGAGTGCAGGCGCAGATGGTTGTTTGTCTATGTGTGCCCTGCCATTAGCTGGCAACCAGTTCAGGGTGTCCCCCGCCGACTGCCCAAAGACAGCTGGGATAGACTCCAGCACACCCGATGAGAAAATCGATGGATGGATGAATGTATTCTGTCAAAATCCTTTCTTAAAAAAACGGTTGCGATATCATGGGAGTTCACCGCACATGACTCTACATTAGCATTGTTTTATTTAGTTGTTTTTATCTGTTCTATCTAATCTCTTAATTTATGAAAAACTGAATGACGACCTTCAGTATTTAAACATTGACTATGCTTCCTCTTTTGTCTTCTTGTCTGTGAGCAGCAACAGGAACAAGATCCAACAAATCTGTATATTTCCAACTTGCCTCTGTCTGTGGATGAGAAAGAGTTGGAGAACATGCTGCAGCCTTTCGGCCAAGTCGTTTCCACACGCATCCTCCGCGACTACGGTGGCAACAGCCGGGGTGTGGGCTTTGCCAGGTCGGTCATAGACAAGCCAGTAACCTTGAAACATTGCATTTGTTTGTCACTTTGTGATAAAGGAATGACTAGGGCTGCACAATTCCGAGACTTTTCAAAATTGGAAACTCTGTTTTGCAAATATTTATGGGAATGAACAGGAATAAACCAGAAACGTACAAGATTGAAGGTTGGCTTTTAATGGAGAATGACAATATAGTTTCAGAAAAATTATTTTGAATAATCCTGACTAAAACACTCAAACGCATGTGCAGTGGTCACTAGACTTATGAGGACCACAACTTTATTTTTTTGCCCCCATTTATGAGTTTTTCGAGTTACAGGTTGTTGCTTGGTTAATTTATTTTTGCAAGCTTTAGATATGCCATCACTCGAGTGAAGTGAAAATACATTGCGAAGTAAAGGTACGATCACGCATTCACATGTGGGCAAGGAGAATCTCTATTACATGGGTGTCTGCTTATGACAAATCAAAATATGAATATAATGCATTTTCATTCAGTTACTCTTAATTCCCATGGAAACTTTCCGATTTGCAAACATCCCAAATTCTACTTAAAGTAATTCTTCTTACTAGATATTTTTCATCTCTTTGTATCACTAGCAGTGACCTCCACAAGCATGTTACCGGTTCTCATTTTTTCCAGATAAGCCCAGAAAAAAAAATCTATATATTTTATGTTTTTTGTGCTGTTCATGTACTGTATACTACAAGCTTTATTATTCAATTGGGAAAAAAAGCATAGGGTGATAAATAATTCAATTTACCTGCTGACCTTAGAAGAAAGAAAAAAAATTGTGATTCCATTGCACTCTATCTCGTGGAGCAGTGTGAATTTACTTTCCCCTCAAAATAACTCAACATACTGCCATCAATGTCTAAACTGCGAGCAACAAAAGTGAGTACACCCGTGAGTGAAAATGTCTGAATATGGGACAAGTTTTCCCATCCAGGTGACTGGATGGATGAGCGGATGGACAGATGGGTAGATGGACAGGTTGGTGTTAGAGAGGTGGATGCAGAAGCTCAACATCGATGGAAAAGAATGACATGCTGTGGCGACAAGATGAAAGGAAAAAAAGATACAGAATAGCAAACGTTTGTACATTTGGCTTCACAAAAACTGACGTCTGTCCAAATACATTTAGTCTCATACCATGGGCTAAACAATAGATATGAAAAGTTGACACCCCGTTGTTCTGATCACAGTTTTTGGGGGGGGGAATGGAAAAATGAAAACAAAATGAATCATTGAATATTGCGCAAGTGTAACACAGAATGAAGTAATCACATTCATATTCACATGTTAAATTAGGAGTCAACACGCATCTGCCGCCAGCACCTCTGATTAACTCTCGGTGTTGGCATGTCACTCTAATCTGCCCAGGCCCTTTGTTGAGCCAGTCACTTTTCCTATTCTCCCTCACAAGGCCAGAGCATGATGGCCCTCGATGAGTTCCACATTTTCTCATCCTCTGATTGGTTGGTCAGATCAAAACTTGTTCTAGCCAATTTTGAGTAGCAAAAGACACCTATTACAATCAGCACACATTAATGCATTTAATAACCACCATCTCTGGTAAGTATGATGCGTTTATGGTAAATGTTTTTGTCATGCTATTTGATAAATATTTTATTCTGAACTAATATTGATGATATATGTGCCACAAATCGTGTGCTGTTGCATTGCGTTTTTTTGTATGACATTGATGGATTTTGGAATTGCGATGTGATAGTGGGAGTATTAGTAGTGGATTAAGTCGGGTAAGCCCCCACTGAAGCCCCTGGTGCCAAATTCGCTGCCCACCATTTGTAAAAAAATGAAAAATAATAATTTGATGTGAATCTGACGATGACAATAATGCTGTAATGTAATTGAACGTTTTGCACCACTGCAGTGCGCTAGCGTCAGTCTGTTCATAGTTGTTGCTCCCTTTCATCTCCAACCAGGATGGACACCACCGAGCAGTGTAACGCTGTGATCTCACACTTCAACGGGAAATTTATCAAGATCGCCTCCGGAGCACTGGGTATGAAAGCCATTCCCCTTTGTGGAGGCGGTGATGAAAATGGCTGTTCTTAACCATATTCCTCTCCTTTTCCCTCAGCTCCCTCTCAGCCCTTGTTGTGCAAGTTTGCAGACAGCCAAAGGAAGAAACACGCTCACGGTGGATTTGTTCCCAATGGACAGACAGGCGATCTCAGACTAGTATGTATCCGCTTTTATGGTTTTTCTACCTAAAATGAAAAGTAGATGTAACTAGCTGACAGACCAGGCAATTTTGGCTGCATACTATTTTGGGTCAAATTTGACATGTTTTGACATCTGACAATAATAAGAATACCTTAAACGCCATTGTTTCACCCTGAAATGTGGTGACTTTTCCTAAAGTGACGCAAAATTCACAAAAATGAAAATATGTTTTTGGACAGGTAATACAAAGTTTGTGTTCACTGAGGCTGTCCTTGCTCAAAGTAGACCCGTGTCTACTGAAATATATTTTAGAGTTACTAGTGTGTGTTAAATCAGGAAGAATGGTAAAAATCTTGAAACTGCACATGCGCTAAATTGTTATTGGACAATAGCAGTAGTCTTCAAAAGGAGATTGAAACAGTCCCAAAATATGTCTGCGTCCCACACCATTTGCGTAAGTACCTACAGAGACATGCACCTGCTGGTCTTTTGAAACGGTAAATAATTCCAAGTCAAGCAAACAGTATACATATATGTTTTGAGGACAGTGAGCACAATGTTCACGGGGGAGTTGAAGACCGTCTCGAAAACTGTTTGTGTTCCTCCCACATTTACACATGTTCAGGCTAAATACCTAACTACAAAAACTGACATTGTGCATTTTCTCTTTGCAGGGCGCAATGACTCTTACCTATGATCCCTCCTCAGCAGCTATGCAGAATGGGTCAGTCACATGCACCATAAGTCATATGTTGGGAGCTTTTCAATCCAAGAGCTTTATTTTGAACTGCTCTCTGTTACCCAGGTACTATCCATCTCCATATCCAGTGCCCAACAGGATAATGACCGTGCAGCCGGCTATGTCCCCCTACATGTCTCCCGTCTCTGCTTACCAGGTCGGCTTCTATAAAGTAGCTTAGGGGTTATAGTTGAATTAAGTTCATTCTCGCTCTTCTCTACTGTGTGTTGCATTTAAGATGAGGGTGGTTGCATTTTCTCCCCCCCAAGAAATCTTGCCATCGTAAGTCCAGCATTATGCTTATTTTACTTGGCCCATGAAAGCTCCCGAATTATGTAGTCAGAAGGACTGTTTTCTCCCAGGACACGTTACCCTTAATCATACACAAATTCCCTTGGGAGTGCCTTTTTAACACAATTCTCTGTCAAAACAAATTGTGCTGTGTTTTTAACTTGGTTAACGGAAGTCTGGTAACTGCAAGTGTAGAAATAATGTTAAACGGCAGAGTGAAAATTAGCATTGATATCTCAGTTATTAACTTCCTACTTTAACACACATTGATTTAACACACAGTTAATTTATCTAAAAACACATTCTTTCTGCTCAGTGGGTACTACAATTATTACTGGAGTTGAGTTGCAGAGCCTCTTTGTTTCTTCATCTTGCTGTCATTATTTTCTTTGTCCATTACTCAGCATGTCTTCTTCAGTGCTGCCAAATATAGTGGTGCCAGGAACGATACACCGCAATATAGCAAGGTTTAGTGTATTTGGGTAGGATTAGGATACTTGGGTAGAAATCGCAAAAATGAAAACACACCTGCTAAACTTGGCTTTCCTTGCCGCTATGCTCAGCATACAACTGGAGTTACCTCACTTTTCTTGCTCCATTCCTCTCGGCTTGAGTGAAACATTTTTCTTTTTTGCATTCAGAAGAGTAAATATTTGAGATAATTGTACAACTCTCTTGCTGCTGTTTGTTTGTGTGGCTCTTCCCTGTATAGAAAGCTGTTTGTGCATTTATGGGATATCCTTGACATCCATGTACCAGTGTACTAGTTCATGGACCTGATCTTAAGTCATCAATATATTTACATTCCCGCCAAGATACTATGTACTGATAAAACATATACAAGTGTAGCCCAGTATGTCAGTGCCAATACGTTTCCTATTTTAAGTACAGAGTAATAAGTATTTGGTGCAAGAAAAGTACTGGTAATAGCTTACCTGTTCTGAATGAGACACATTTTGCTCTTCATTAATTCTTAGCACAAACAATGGTTAATTTGTTTTAAAAAAAAATATATATATATATATTATTTGATTTGATTATTAATTTTTTTACTCCATAGGATTGTCTGTTAGCTTGCGCATAATGCACACTTGTGATAGACAGTAACATTTATGTACTTCTCTCCTTTCTGTGTCCGACTGTGCCTGTCTTGACGTTTCAAAGGTTCAGAGTCACTCCTGGGTGGCACATCAGCCATATATCATGCAACACCCGGTAAGGCAACATGCATTAACCACACATATGTACTGTCTGTATGTAAGCATGTTTGGGTGTGTGGCTCAGCCTCAGCTGTAAAACACTAATTCATAACTTAAATTCAGCTTGTTCTGCTGACACGGTTAAAACAGCAACTTCCCCTAAATGCAGCATTACTTGCATGGAGAGCCATTTGTGCATTTTATGCTCGATAGCCAGCTGAAAGGGTCAACCCCAAAATTGTTGGTTATGCAGAAATGTAATACAGTACTGTAACGGAAAAAAACGAACTAGTAATACACAGTTGTACTACACATACACCCTACCAGTGCGATCTACCAGTGCATTGAATTGGACTGGATTTTAAAGGGGAAATCAACCCCCCAAAATCCTTTACAAGAATACAGGTATGTTCTATGCGCCTCCACTAGTCTAAACACGGCATTCTAATTGATATTGTGTTTGTGGAATATGAGTTTGAGCAGGAAAATCCACCTGTTTTTAGCCATCTCAGGGGGCGGCCATTTTGTCACTTTCTGTCTACTGACAATAACACCACAGTTGCTCAGAGCTCCGGTTGCAACCAATCACGGCTCACCTGTATTCTGAAACTGAGCTTCGCACTCGTCTTCTGTCTTACTATTTCTTTTTTCTTCGACTTTGAGTGCACAGGTTTGCTTTACTTGTAACATGTAGTTGTCCTACAACTGTTTTACTAGTTATTCGACTAGTAAAGTCAGAGCGCAAGTATGAGAGTTCTGTCTACTAATAGTAGGAATACAATTCTGCATATTACCACTGTAGGATTAAGAAAAGCCTCCTACACAAGTCAAATGGCTGATGTGCTGATGTCTTATTAGTAACATTTTCCCAACAGCTGTATAACATTTCTGCACACTAGTAGTACAACTTTGCCATACTACTTGGACAACTACATGTTACGAGTGAGGTCAAAACTACAAGTGGTAATTTTGGTGCTAACTAGTCGGAGCCAGGAGGCGACTGCTGTGTGACACATGCCTAAAAAGTTGGGCCTAGTAGTGTTGCTAGTGCAGCATACCAGTGTGCAAATAAGGTTTAATCGCATATTTGTAGTCAAAAAGTGTCATGTAGTAGTGGAAAAACACCAGCAATAAGAAAAAGTCGAACTACTTCTACTACAACGTGCAGCCCAGTTGTTCTCCCAGTGCAGGTAATTGTCCTACCATTGTAATGAGGGAAAATACTTTACTAGTTCATGAATCTTAAGATATGGGTATCAAAATAATGCTGAAAATACTTTTACAGACTCACACTGATCAAAGAAAGCACAACCTGTATTTATTTACAAGTTGTCAGAGTGCGCGTGCAAGTGTCGATGTGTGAGAAATATGAAACAAGTAGGAAGACCGTGAAGCCCTACAGCAGCCTTCCCTCTCTCTGGATCTAGCAGGAAATGCCTGAAGCAGCAACCGTCTTGTGACTCTTTGACTCGTCCAACAGATGGTTTCCAATGGAACAAGTGTCTCTGCCGATCTGCCCCTCCCCCGACACTTTACCGGGAAATGCTCAATACCAAAAAGGCGACGAGATGGAAAGCTGTTTGAGTACTTCTTCCAAATCCTTGATATCTAACTCATGTTTCCCCCCGCGATATTAGTTTCTGTTTTGGCTTAGTGGGACACGTATTAAATAAATGCTCAGACAGCTTTTCAGAAGTCATTTGAGCATGAATTTGAAATCTTTGATCTCAATCTCTATAGGTCCATTTTTGTAACGTCTTGCAGCCATAAAATTATAAGATTAGCATTAGTAGCGTACAGATGTCGGGTGCACGATTTTGTCTCAATTGTGACATGTAGTTGTACAAGTATTCCCAAGATGTCCTTCTTGTATTCAGAAACGGCATACGGTAGTGGAACAGTCGGTCGGTCTATGCTTATTTGTCTTGACAAGGTGTGTCCTAGTACCTGAAGCTGGATAATCGAGAATATGGAAGAAATGCTCAAATGGCTCTCTATACAATACGATGAAGTGAATACACCTCGCCTGAATCTGTTATTTATTTAATCACAAAATGAAACATTTGTTAACAGACTACTTATTTAAATCAAAAAGTGTTTTTTCAAGTGATCATTAGATTCCTTAAAATTTCCTGGCATCACCTGTATGCATCTGTTGTACTGTACATGCTCTTTTGGGCAGAAGCTACTTGCTGCCATTTTTGCATCTTCTATTTTCATGGTTTTTTTTTTGTTTTTTTACATGAGTCAATTTCATTGGAGGAACTCTGTTATGTGGTCTGTGGTGAAAGCCAGCTGATTTCTCCCTCTTGCAGGCCCCCGTGATGTCTCCCTCTGTGGATCCCTCCATGTCATTGCATCCCTCTACTATGATTACTCAGCAAATGGGTCAGCTGTCCCTAGGAAACACTGGAGCAGTGAGTAGAATTCTGGACCGATGTGGCAAAAGTACTCGCATATTGTCATACAAGTGCAGATACTTCAATTAAAAAAAAAAACTGGTAAAAGGTTTAGGTACAGATTTGACTCCTTTTACTGTGTCAAACAAATAAATCCTCAAAAAATCTACTCAAGTACAATCAACAGAGTATTTGTACTTTGTGACTACCTTCTACTGATCCTGGAATATCCTTCATAACTCCCTTCATGATTGACAAGCATATATTTCTTAGAACATGTTCTACCATTGTTGATTTTGTTTCACAGTATATTGCAGCCAACCCGGGGGCCCAAGGTGCTTACATACCACAGTATCATCCTCTGCCGGCAGCACCGGTAGGTTCGCTCTACATTTACAGCATTCCGTACACCATCCTTAACTGTCAGCTTCTACCTGAGCACATTCATTTTTTGTCACTCGCCAACCATAACCAAAAGTCCAAATACTTTGCTTGCATTACAAGTATCCTTTAAAAAAAAAGTGTGTGTGTATGTGTACAGAGAGAGATTTGTAGCCACAAAAAAAAAAAAAAAAAGAAGCTAGTGCAACCGAGTTTTGGGGCTGGAACGGATAAATTGTGTTTCCATTCATTTCAATGGGAAACCTAACCTTGATTTGTAAACGTTTCAAGTCTGCTACTTCAATGCTAAAATAATAATGTGAAATTCCTTAGTGAAGCTAACGGCCGATTGATAGCAAAGATGTTACGGTCAGTATACATTTGAACAACTGTTACTTTAACAAACAAGGAGCAGCAGCACATACAAAATGAGCATTCAACATTACTCACAGGCAAGTAACCTGTTTGCTCTGTGGCAACAATGACATTTAATGGAACTTACTTGGGTAGCTTTTCTGCCTCTTCTGACTGTTGATTATCCAGTTAAACTCAGATTTGGACTTCAATATAAACTGTAAAAACCCATTAAAAACAAGCGCTTAAAAGTCCGAAATATCATGGGGTTGCAAATAATAAGCTATGATAAAGCCAGTTAATATTGTTGTTAAATATATATCTCTCATATATTCTCAAATTGCTTTTCAGGAAAGCGGCACGCCACAGCAGCTGGATTCTTCCACCAACTCGTCCCCTTACAGTCAACTCAGCAAGTAACCACAGGTACTCGGTAAAGATCGTTTTTTATAAAGCTACAAAATAATCCAAATGTGCAAATATCTTGCCAAATAGAATGATATTTTGATTAAGTAGCGATGCAGTTACTGTCTCTCTCACACACTCACACAGCTCTTCTACAGGCAAAGACAGAGCGGTGAGTTTGTCTTCATAGCTTGTTAGGAGGGAGAAAGGGAGAAGCAAGTTGGAAGATGTTCCTAAATAAGTCTACCTTGTCTGGTATCAAGAAGCCTCCTCGCCAAATGGCATCGACAAAGAGTTGAGGCAGCTGAGAGTGCGACAGACAGATTGTGACATGTCCAAATGACATAACTACAAACTTCATTTGGTGACAAGCAAGCTTGTTCCCCACTGGTTGCATTTAACGAGGTCATAAATCGTTAGTGTTGTTTCCCGATGAGAGAAGTCACGCACATACCCAACAACTACATAGCTGAGCGGATTTATCGTTTTCGCCTGCTCGAGCCTATTAATAACAATATAAATGCATTCTTTACCATTAGGCAAATCAAATGTATCAAACAGAGAATTCCCTCATTTTCTGGTCATTCTGATATGGTCCATTAAACTAAATTGGTGCCATTTACGTCGCCAGGTACGGAAGTGCGGAGCTGCAAATGTGGACTAAAAATATTTTGACTGACAAATACGTTCAAATGTACTTGTGAGTACGTTCGAACCTACCCGCAAATACATTTGGACGTAATTGTGGCCTAAATGCTACAAATGTAGCATTGTCCCATAATGCCATGGTGTATTGACTTGCACATGCACTATTGGGGAAAAATGCAGGACGTAAATCATGCATTACAGCAAGAATTAAACCATATAATTAGAAAGTACCAATGTTTATTTAATTTACTTAATAATGCTGATTAGTCATGCTAGAATAATTATGATACTTTTCAGTTGGTTTGCCCTCAATTTGCAGTTAGAAAATTTGGAATGGAAATGGATTGCACAATTTCCAGCCCTATGCAACCCCACTCCACATCCGTCATTGTCAACCATGCTTCTTCTTGTTATCTGTGTTTTTAGGCTCAGCGATAACTCGGCAAGCCAGAGGGTTGCTGAGAGCGGGCTGATGACATCACCGTTTTAGCAGCCCTCTCTGATTGGACCAGACACACAAACTTTTTTGCACAGCCCTTATGCTTGTGTTGGAAAACGAGGACAGTGAAAATGCACTCAAGCAGTTGGCTAATCACAAAAAAAAAAAAAAAAAAAAGATTTATTTTGATAAGAAACAACATGCTCTTCAAGATTTTCTCTTTTTTTCAAGAAGGATTCTCAAATTCCAGAGGACACTTCCCCACCCCTGCCCCCACCGCATTATCCACAGTATGATGTGATTTTACATGCATGAGATTGCGATGTCCCCCCCCCCCCCACCCCCCACTTCTAGGTTTTAATGATTTTATAGCTACGTGCCCCTGCAAAACCTTGTTTGCACTGACTTTTAAAGTAAAAAAAAAAGGGTTGTGTTTCATAATTGTCACATGCTTGAAAGAGGTGACCATGTCATGAAAAGGTGCCTTCCTAACCACCATCTTCCAACGTTTCTCATTGAACTTGATCAGGTGTCATATTTCCCATCATAATTCCATCTGACTGATCTCACACAGGAAGTGCGTCGCTATCTAGTCTTCTGGTAGCAATAATGAGAGTCCCACTGCAATACTGAGGGCAGGAAAGGAAAAAAAAAAAAAGAATAGTGACAAACTCAAAACAACGGAATTCTTATTTTTCTCCTCTTTGTTTTTTTTGTTGTTGTTGTTTTTTAAAATAACTGTCGAAATGACATCAAGCAGGAGCTGTGCTTTTTGGAAATTACACAGAATTGGCGTATTTTGTGATGTGTTTTTTGTTTGGTTGGTTTTTTTGTTTGGTTTTATTTCCTCTCATGGTCAGTTTGACCGGTGATCTACCTCATGGTTCTGAGTCTGCCGGTGTGGTTGGGTTTGCAGGTAAAGCCCTTTTTTTCTTTCTTTTTTTCCTTTTTTTTTTGCACCAGAGTGGATGAAGCAGAACAAAAGCCACGCTCGGGAGCTGGCCAACTCGGACTTCAAGCGTTACGTCTCCTCCCACTTGCAGCATTTTTTCGTCCATGCTTTTGAAACGTGGTCATTTTGCCTCATCTTTATTCCTCATTACTTATTGTTTAAGTGTTTTGTTTTTGTCTTGCTCGAGAAAGTGAGTGTAGTTTAGTTTCCATGCTCCATTTAGAGCATAGGTGTCAAACTCATCTGGCCACCACTTGGATTTTTTTTGTGGCACACTGAAAGCTAATGGTGTTTTGCCGAATCGATTTGTTCTTGTCATTTTGGGAGAAAATCTCTCAAAATTGCATGTTTCGTCACTTGTTAGAGACATTACAAAACATTTTTTAATAAGCCCCAAAAGTCGTCATATACTTCCTTTTTTTTTTTTTTTTTTTTTAATAGATTTTGTATCATTATAGACAGATGTGAGGCTGTCATTATGTTTTGTTCGCATAGAACTTCCTTGCCCATCGCTGGTCAATTGATACTGAAGTAACATTGAAGCCTTTGAACAACCTGAAGTCAGTACGGGTAAAGCTTTCTCATTTTTTTTGAAGTATCCATTGAATCGAGCGAGCGTTTGTTAATCCTGAGTTGCAGTGCAGCCATCCAAGATAGACTTTGCTTGTCGTTACACTTTCACCAAAGGTGGTGGTAGCAGGCCGTTTGCTGCTTGGTTGTCAAGAACAAATCCCATTTCAAGAAACTTGTCATAAATTGCGCTATGCGTCCGGGCAGTGTGATGATAAAGAAATCTTGTCAAACCGGCTCTGAATTACAGTTGGGGTTGGGAAGACTTCAATTGTAGAACGTTCCTCCAATGTCAATTGGCCAGCCATTGGCAAGTACGTGATATGTTTACAAAAACAGCTGAAACTTAAGCTGTCAAATGTTGATGGCCTCATGTCAAAATGGAAAAAAAAGTGTAAAGGGACTTTTGAGACCCCATGCAGACACTGATCACAAAGAGTTTAGGATATCGGGGCTTTCTGGTGAAATTCCCGCATGAACCTAAAATCAAGTATAAACAGGTGAACGTAATTCGAAGAGAACTGTTTGAATGCCAAATTAAACCAGGAGATGTATTGGTCCATTTACGGAATACCCTTGATGAACTTTCCGTTCAAGAATAAATACTGAAACCTTAAATAGTTGCACATGTGCATTCAAAGTATATATTTTCCAAAGGATGTCCACTTCTGTGCCTTTCTGTGACGCTTCCAGTACCGCTGTTGCAATGTCCTGGTGACACACTGTGTCCCCCAAAGCTCAGTGGCCACATTGGGCCCGCTTCAATCCATGCTTAAAGTGTAACAAATGCTTATAGTGTCATTAGCAAAGCACCCGTTGCGAATTTTGCAGAGAACAGCAAGTTGTGCCAAAAATACTGAAACTTTGAACAGCTGGACATTTAAAAGTTAAGATAAGGTCAAATTAAGCTCACCTGTAAAGCTCTTGAGTATTTTAGGTTTGTCCTGAAACTTCACCTGAAGCTCAATAGCCACAACTTTTTATTTTATTTTATTTTTTTTTTAACTCTACTCTATTTGCTTGCCACTACTTTCCATTCTTCTGATTTGAAATTTCAATTTGCGGTTATAAGTAACTACAATCACAACGACGTGCAGAGGAAATGGCGTAATATGATGCGATTATACATTTAAATCTTTTTCACAGTCATAACAGCCATCTAAAGGAAACCGTAACTATGATGTGGCCCGTGATGAAAATGAGTTTGACACCCCAGATTTAGTGAATTAGTTTACTTGAGCTCCTTCAGTACTTTTCAGCAAATGAATGCAGGCTCCATGCATTCCTTTGATGAAATCCGCCTTTGACAATGCAACACCCCGCTGCCCCTGAAAGTTGGTCTGTTTTCAAGGTCACTCTAGGTCAAACCGTTGCTGTAAAGTGAGTGGCACGCATTGGGATCTGTTTCTGATGTGTTATTTGTTTCAAAATTGCAATGAGAAGTCACATGAGTAGTAATGCTTGATGGCCCGTGCTAGATTGATTGTTTTTTTAAATATATATATCTGAATTGGTGGACAAATGAGAAAATAAGTGTATTGTTTGCTTCGCTTTTCTCCTCAAGTTCACTTGTTTTAAAATGAACTCTACGCTATGACACATAAAAGAAAAAGTCATAGCTATGACGGTCAGGTTGTACTACTTGGGTACTAAGTACACACAACAGGGAAATACTTCAGTAACCAAACTTTTACTGCAGGTGATTTCACCACAGGGAGGGGAAGATTAAAGAGGGGAGGGTGGGGAGGGGGCTTGGTTAATCTTGTACATTTGATCCTCATTGTTCGCCCTGTCACCCTCAACTGATTCAAACAATCATCTCCTTGCTCTCTCCTTTGAAAACGTTTGAAACCGTGCTGAATAAAAGACTTCTCTTTCTCTGATAATGTCCAAGCCTTCTTAATGATATTTAGACAGTGGCAAGCTATTATTTGACCATTGTAGGTCAACTCAACTGTTTCAAATCACTCAACGTGATTGATGTGTACACTTTCACTTCAATTTATGAGCCACAACTCAATTTATTGAGCTGCGCAATGTTCCCTCTTACGTGCTCCAGTTAAGAGTTGAGCGGCGGCATTTTGAAACACCTGTAGGTGTTTGCGAGAGAGGACTGGCCTCTTAAATTGAGCTGAAACTGTAAATACAGGGTGGCACAGTGGTTCACAGGAGAGCACGTTTGCCTCACAGTGCAGAGGTGCAGGGTTTGATTCCAGCTCCCCGTGCCTGTGTGGGGTTTCTCTGGGTACTCCGGTTTCCTCCCACATTCCAAAACCATGCGTGGCAGGTTAATGGAACACTAAATTGTCCTGAGGTGTGAGGTGAGCGCGGATGCTTGTTCATCTCTGTGTTCCCTGCGATTGGTCTACAACCGGTTCAGGGTGTCCCCTGCCTACTGCCCGAAGACAGCTGGGATAGGCTCCAGCATGCCCCGCGACCCTTGTGAGGATAAAGCTGATCAGAAAAAATGAATGGATGGATTCCGTTCTAATGATCTATTTCATTTTCAGGTTCAGGGTGTAAACAATGATCTTAATGTATCGTCAGCATTTTTTGCAGCAGCGCTACACAGAGACCATAAGAGTCACAGAAAGACATATAGACTTGATATAATGCCACCAACAACCCCGACGTGAAACAGTTGAGCATCTGCTTGAAATTTTCAGCCCTCCGGAATGCAAGAGCAAAACAAATTATCTTCCAGAAGAGGACGCTGTTCACTCCTATCTTGACAAACTCTTTGATCCTGTGACGACGGCAATCTAAATTCAGTCAGATGGGTGTCAAGTGTGTGCGCGCGCGCGCGCGTGTGTGTGTGTGTGTGTGTGTTTGTGTTAGCTCATTCCCCAGAAGCTTTCCTGCTGCACTATTTGCAGCGCGGAGCCTCAGTAGATTCATAACTCTTAGGTCGGATCTCCCGATTTAAGCTCCGACTTAGGCGCAGCTGATCCCTGAGACATAAAGGCACCAGGCTCCATCTCTTACCAGTCAAAAGGGATCAGAAGCACCCAGGTGCGAGATTAGCAATCGCACCCTCTGCCGCACCCACAAAACACACACACTCTCGCACACAACGGATGAATCCCTGGAGAGGACATTGGAGGGAGTGTGTTGAGACTGGCCACAAGCAATATGCTCTATTATTCAGTTCCCTCATTAAATAATAAATAAAAAATTCTCTCTCTCTCTGTCTGTCACAAACAAAAACACAATAAAAACCTTAAACACACCCAAACACCTCTCACATTCACCAAAAGTCTCATACGGGTCAAACTCTCTCTCTCTCTCTCTCTCTCTCTCACACACACACACACACACACACACACACACACACACACGAAACTGACGTAACAAAAACCTTTCAAAAGCATCTCACATCTTTCACAAAAACATACAAATACGTCTCACTCAAAACACACACATATACACACACATACTCACACAAACCTCTCAGACTCACTAAAAACCTCTCACACTCAGACACTAACCTCACATAGTCACGTACACCCCCAAAAATCTCTCCCATTATCCCCAAAACTCACACAGCATACTGTAAACCTAGAAGTTTACTTGAAAAATACTACAATAAATCAGTTACCTTGAATAAACAAAGCCCAAGAGAGGAAAACAGGTGGTTGTGTTGAATTAACTCATTAAATGAATTAACAAATACAATCAAGACAGATATTAAAGTATTATACCAAAAACCTCTCTCACTCACTAAAAACACATCCCATATAAAATTCACACTCACAAAAAACTTCCCACACTAAAGAAAAACTCTCACACAAAGCAAACAACCTCTCACATTCAGCAAATAAATGACACACCAAAAAATAAACGTATGCAGACCAAATAAACCTTTCTCACTCACCAAAAACTTCTCATACTTGCCAGAAAACTTTCTCACATATACTTTCTGACACTGTTTTGGGGGGGGTTATATAGACAAAAACAGTGTTACACAGAAAATCACGTGTGCTTTGACTCTCAGAACAATAATGATTCCCCTTTTCTCTGTGTAAGAAGGTTTTCATTTTAGTCAGAGCATTTTTTGGTGAAAAGTTTTTAATGTGTATTTTCTTGTTATCAATCCCAACAATGAATCGTTGCTCTTTTGTGTCGTCATGCATTTGGCACTGTATTTTTGACGCTCGCATAAATAAATCCAGTGTTTCCGGTGTGTGACGCATTATTCAATGTCATCTCCAGGAATACACATCCACCTAAAACACACACAGATGTCCATCACATTCCGTTGTTAATGTCATCAAGCCTGTGAACACGTGGAACATGCCAAGTATCTGTCACTCACTCGCTCGCTCTCTTCCCTCTGCCTCTCGTTTTAATTCACCACAGCTGAAGGGACACATGGCAGTGATCCCTTGAGAAAGCCCAAGGTTAGACACGGGGCACCGACATGAAAAAAGAGGTGGTGGTGGGGGGTGGGGGGGGGTCGGTGGTGGGGGTTCGTCTCAATGTTTAATCTGGTTTATTTACTGTGATACAATCAGTCATTCAACACGTGGGATGCCGAGTTATCTCCTATCATTGGCCTATCAGTCACTCAAATAATTTCTGAAATGTTTATGGAGGATAGATTAGATATCTTGAGGAACAGGTCAGTGGCGATCAGAAACACTGACCTACATTTACGACCCACGGAACTGTATTCATTTCATAGTGTTTCTCTTGCTGCACTGCTTTCGGTATGTTGTGCATGTGGATGTTATTGTCCCATCCACCTAATCTGACCAGAGCTCTCAGAGTCAGTAGTGCTGGACCACGTGACTTGTATCAGTAATGGGAAAACAAAACAATATTTCTGGTGAGTATGATGTGTTTTATTGACCGTTGTGTTTTTGAGATGTCTACCGGAGGGTACTTAATTGGGTATTAGTAGTAGATGGATCTTAACCAGAATATCAAGGATATCAAATAGTGTTTTTCTATTTATTTGGGTTATAGGTCTGCGATAGGCTGGCAACCATTTCAGGTTGTACCACGCCGACTGCCCGAAGATTGCAGGGATAGGCTCCAGCACGCCCTGCGACCCTTTTGAGGATAAGCGGATCAGAAAATGGATGCGTAGATGGGTTGTAGTTGTTTTGTTGTTGTCGTTGTTTGTTTTGTGTGTGAGTGAGTGAGTGAGTGAGTGAGTGAGTGAGTGAGTGAGTGAGTGAGAGAGAGAGAGAGAGAGAGAGAGAGAGAGAGAGAGAGAGAGAGAGAGAGAGAGAGAGAGAGAGAGAGAGAGAGAGAGAGAGAGAGAGAGAGAGAGAGAGAGAGAGAGAGAGAGCTTTTACTTACTAGGCAAACCTACGAATGGACATTTTGGTCTGACTAGAAGGGTTCAGGAGACTACTAGTGCAAAATACTGTAAGTGTGTCCTATTTTGACACTAATGGACACTCCAAGTGGAAAATTATTCAAGACACAGCCCTTACTAGAGCATCTTACTCTTCTACTAGTGCACCAAATTGTCTCATTAGTGAGGACAAAGTGTGTACTAGTATATGGACTTTAAGCGTGATATCAAGGATATTGAATAAATGTACTCCACTTTTACACTGAGTGAGAGGCAGAGTAGAGCTCTCACAGTCAACAGTTGCTACTGTCACTCACTGACATCACACACACACACACACACTCGGGCAGCGGGGTCACACATGCTTCATAAAGGGCGCCGTTACAATGGCTTTTCTGTTTCTCTGAGCGCAGAGCTACGGCACAATAGGCCCAAATGAATGAGCCGGCCTGATGTGGTCCCACTTCTAGCCATTTTTCACCAGATGACAGCAAGGACAACGCAGCCGGATGGGGCAGCATGTTTTCAAAGGACGCCCCTGAAGGTGAGCACCCACATTGCAGGCATCTCCGTATGCTAGTAGTAGAAGTAGTTCCTGTTGTTGTTGTCGAAAATATGATTTGTGAGAGAATGATTGATGGCATGTTTAATTTGAATGAGTGACCTTCTTTCAAAGTCAGGTGGTCATGTGAAAATTAGACAGCTTTAGTTCCAAGGCGTTTTCTGAACTAACAGTAAAGAAGTAGAAATGTGTCCTCACTGGACCAGACAATTCAGCACATTAGTGCAACAACTAGAAAACACTAGTAGAACTGCTTACTAGTGCCATTTTTTTCACCAATTACTGCCACTTTTAGCCTATCAATAAGGCCTTAAGCAATGGTTTGCAGTTTCCAACTAGTACACAGATTTGCCTTATTTATAGTGTTCTACTAGTACCCCAAAGATGTCTTAGCAGTGAGCACAAAGATCATCTTTATTTCTCAAAAATATAAAATTGCTGCACTAGTTACTATTAGGCCCAATTATGTGTCACACAAGAGTAGCGTAAGCACAGGAACATTTGCCTCATATGTAGTTGTCCTACTAGTATGCAGAAATGTCATACAACAGTTATACTAGTATGCCAAAGTTGTTTCATAAATACATTGAATTGTCTTTACAGAGCGCAAGGAGGGACATTCTGGGGAAAAAATTCAGCCCGGGAATAGTCGTGGATTATTGAAATAGTCATCATTGACGGTGGTGAGGGTAATACGGCCGTCGTGCATTGAAAAGTTGTCGTTGACGGCCGTAATTCCCCAACTACACCGGCCGTTTGGGAAAATTAACATTTTACATGCTGGACTTGGACCTGGTTGAATTATTAGTGCAGCACAGTATTTTCCTGATAAGGTTTAATTTCATATTAATGAATCCGTGCGCTAGTTGACATTTTTTTCCATGACTGTTTCAGCGCTCATGACATTACAGTATAAACTTGTACTATAGTTGACATATGGCATGTCACGAGTAGTGCTTGTATCGCGAAGCTGTAAAGTAGTACTCAGTCTTGCATGTGCACGTGAACAAAACAATTTCACACACTGACGTTTCAAAGGTGGCAAGGTGGAGCCAAAATAGAGCAAGATGACATTTCTGCACACTCGTAGGACATAGTAGTACATCTTACATCTTTGAGGACAAAAACCAGTGAGAACAAAGTGTACTACTAGTATATGGACCTTAAACTGCATATCAAGGATATGGAATAGATTCCCAAGCGGCTTTCCCTACTGAGTCATACTGGTATGGTGGGCTGTGTGGTATGGGATCGGATTGTGGGGTGACAGATGGATGGGACTCCCCCAAAGAGATTGACATGGGCGTGGTGCTGAATGCAGATTCCTCCGAGTAAAGAAAAGCGCTGATATTTGCCCCGCAGGTGTTTATAGTCCAACACCTCCTCATTGGTGGAGCTGGTTTGTTTTCAAAGGAAGTTAAAAGTAAAGGCTGACAAATGTCTGGCGAGACTATGATTCATATTCAGGTCGTTGGTGCTGTTAATGATTAATCGTTTGTTATGTGCCTAAGCAATAAGGAAAGAAAGGCGTTATTTACAAATGGTGTGGCTTGTCTACCTTTTGTCAAAGTTCATTGCTCCTACTAGTGAGCACTCGTACTTCACATACTGTACATGACACCAGAATCGCTTTAAATCTCTCATTTTCAATTTCAAGTGAAGGCATTTTCATACATGTGCTCTTCTATTGGATGGAGTAAGACTGTTAAGATATTCCTAATGTTGTGCCTGGTGAGTGTAACTTTGCACTTAATTGATGTGTTTGTGCATTCCTGCAAGTTACCATGACAGATTGTACCATTACAGTAAATATACTATAATAGACATGTAATATTCAGGTGTGCTAGGGAAAATGTGATTAATGTAAGTTTGCTCTGCTTTCTATGCCAGTGATATACAGTGACAGGCAGAACAATTAAATGCCGCATAACGCAAGCTTGTGTCACCACCTTTTGCAACATTTTTTCTGAGGACAAATATGTGCCTCAAATTAAAATATATGGCCATCATTTGCAGTAGCATTCAATTTTGTAAACCCCGCCCTTGTTGATCGTAATAATAATCTCATAATTATTCTCTTTGTTCTAAGTGAAAGTGTTATTGCCCTTAATGATTATTAGCTCTAAAAAATACAATAAAATAAAATTTGGCTTTTCCCTTGTCTTCCTATCTCCTTTTGAGATTTTCAAAAAAAAATTAGAATGTATGTGTTCCTGTATTTTGTATGCAATAAAAACAGGCTTTTCCTGTACATCATTAAAGGAAAATGTAACCATTTCAAAACTTGATTCGTATATTAGAACCGGTGCCCGGACCCAGTAACATGCCAAGTGTCACACTGACTATTGCTGATGATACTTGAGATAAAGGTGAGCTTTTGAACCAGTGTGTGAACAGCTGCATATATACTTCAATTACGGTACTTTCATTATCACAGGCAGTGGCATTTATACCCTGCACAACCAGTAATCTTTATTCTCTTCATGTGGTCAAATAAATGTGTTCACATAATTGTTCAAATAAACACTGACTGTGATCTATTAAGGCATCCAGTTGTTTTTTCAAATTTTAATCAACAACAATATAAATAAAGAGGTTGGGTGAAATGGTAAGCTATTTTCGATTGATACACTAATTAAAATTATACATCTTCATTAAAATGCTGTGAACTAAAGTTAGCCAGTTTGAGACATGAAACTCAAAAGGAGTCCTATTCGGCCAGCTGTTGCCATAGGTGCAGCGACAAAGTATTGAGCAAAGGCTGTGAATATTTCCGAATGCACTGGAATGCATTTTTAAACATAAACTACTCCCTTTATTCTCAGCCAGACTGTCGACCAGCACATGTTCAAAGCGAACCTGCAATCTTTTCTTGGTTCACTGTTTGAGAAGAGGCAAGCGTTGTGGCAGAAAAACATGCGGCTGTTTCACCATGACAATACACCTGCTCACAATGCCCTAAGCATCTGACAGTTCCTGGCTGAAGCAGCCTCCCTACTCACCAGACCTGGCTCCATATTTTTTTTCTGAAGCTCAACAGGGTCACGAAAGCGACCCATTTAGAAGACTGCAGGGTGGATTTTTTTTCTTTTTGTTTATTTGTTTTTATTTCGGTTCTATATTATTTAGAAAAGCAAATAAATGCATTAGAAGCTAAAGAACACATCTCAACCAGAGGTGCCAATAATTATGGTGTGAAAACTAAACGTGCAGGATGTCATTTAAAAACTCTTTTAAACTATTTTGTAGTAGCAAAAATCTGGACCAAAGATTTTGTCTTCACTTTTTACGAGTATTTACGAGAAAAAAAAATCACCATTACCTTCTTCACACAAATTTGTTACATATTTGCTTGTCACTATTCCCCCTGACCTCATCCCAAAGTCTACCTGTTGTTCAAAAATATATACAATAACAATGAAATGCAGCAAAAATAAAAAGTAAATAACTTGACGAGATGATAGCCTACATGACTTTTTACCGTCCTAGTGACTTTCTGAAGTGATGTGGCCCGCGACCACGAGATCCCTTCTCTAATGCTGTGTGCATGATGGACTTTTTGACAGCGTGCAAGCTTCCTCCCCCTTTTCTAAAACTTCCTCAATTAGCGTGCACAGCATGTAGATGTTGACGCGTTAGAAGTCTACGGAAGTCAATACAAAAGCAGCCCAGGTGAGGCCGGGAATCACCTCCTCTTCCTCCTCCTCTTGTCTTCCCCCCTCCTCTTTTGTCAGGTAAAAGTGCACGGCGGCGCGTCTCCTCCTCCGCACCACCTTAGTTGGAGAAGCGCACAGAGCGAGGCTGGTGGACGCCTTTCACGCGTGTAAATATGAGACAAGTTGAAGTCACGTCACGGACTTACTAAATGGGGCTTCTCCTACTGGGCCTGATTCTCCGCTGCTGGATCACCACCGTGGAAGGTGAGCACACGACAAGAGTGTATACGTGTGTTTTGTGTGTGTAGTGTAAACACAAAGCGCATGTGTGATACGAGATAACGACTATCTTCTTGTTTGCTCCCTCAATCGTGTGGCCTGTTTTGTCATTTATTACACCTGGCCGTAGTAAAAGCAACGGTAGAAACGTCAGCGCCGTTTATCGCGGGGATACTTCGAGATGCTCCCCGTGATAGGTGAACATCTGCAGTTTCGAGATCCCATCGAAAAAAATAAAATATATATTTTTTTATAGTTTTATCCCTCTCACATACACCAAAACATTCACATTTTATATTAAAAATAATAATAATTTATTAAAACCAAGGTTATTAAAGTCAATAAAAACTAACGAAAAAGCTAAAATTGAAAAAAAAAAAAAACATGAAAATGCTTTTTCTTTTTTTGTCACTCAATATCATACATGAGCTTTCGGGGTTCATTTTAAATGTATTTATTTTGGTGTTGTTGTACATCCATAACTACTGAAGAACAAAGGCCATTTTTTTCAAAATAGGAATTTACTTTTACATGATGCTTAGTGACCTTTTTTATGTTGCACTCAACAAATACGACAAATTACTTCTAATTACAAAACTAATAAACTCTAAACTAAAACTTTTTTTCCAAAAACAACAAACTAAAAACGAATTAAAACAAAAATCAAAACAAAATACAAATCTCAAACTATTATAACACAAATTAAAACACACTTTGTTTTTTAATATCCCCAAAGCATGTTTGTTTCAAGCTGTTTATTTTTCTCTCTCACTTGAAAGTTATTGCAAAACACAAAACAAAATAGCATTCCGCATTGTATATTTAAACCCCCAAACGTTCAACCCAATTTGTCTAAGTACACTAGCTTAATGGTAACAAACATTATTATGTGAAATGGCAAAGATGGATTCACGGAAATTAGCAAAGATGTTGTAGCATAAGCCTTCAAACAAGTGCAACTTTAAACACACGCAGCAGCCACACATACAATCATAGCATACAAGAAGGTTGTACTGTAGTTCAAAGCCTTGATTGCTGTTAAGCATAGTGGTAGCGGTGTCTATTAGTCATTTCAGTGCAAGTAGTTACAAGCGAGGGGCTTGGATGATTCAAGTTGTTGAAGAGATTTATAGTGAAGATCCATCGACAGTTTGGTTGTTTGGTGTCAGTCAACCCTGGGTGTTTTTTTTTTTTTTGCCGGTTTTGTGCTGCTAACCTTGCAAGGATAGAATAGCAGCTCGGGAGCCAGCGGCGATTCTGTAAAAACGTACCACAGCCATCCAAAATGACTGACCTTTTAAATGATTAAAAAAGAAGACATCTTCAATCAGCACGAATAGCATGACACACGCGCACATGCACGCATATACACAAACATGCGTACCAAAAAATTGTTTGGTGTGTGTGCGCGTGCGTGTGTGTGTGTGTGTGTGTGTGTGTTTTGTAGGTTCATGTTCAGCTGATAGCGCTGCAACTTGTGATCTATGTCTCCAGCTTGGTCCACATTGTGCCTGGTGTACACAGGAGGTAAGCAGCAGAATCTTCAACCTCAGAACATATTCTAAATCTGTGATTTTTTTTTTTCACCATGACATGATGTGCATTTTCCTCTCAGAATTTCACCGACTGGTTGTCAGTCAGTGAAAGATGTGACACGCCAGAGCACTTGCTTGAAAAAGGATGTGCTGAGAGCCTACTGGAGTTTCCCATTTCTAAGGGAGAAATCCTCCAGAATCAACCACTTGGGAAGAAGAGTGGCAACCTGAACCTCACACAGATCTCCCCACAGAAAATGGCACTCAAACTACGACCTGGTATGCCATTTTCATATTCATCTCTTTTTAGGATCTCCATGAAGCACATTGGCTTTATTTTTGAACAGGCAGTCAGGTGACTTTCCAGGTGAAAATCCAGCACACTGAAGACTACCCTGTGGACCTCTACTACCTGATGGACTTGTCAGCGTCCATGTTTGATGATCTGAACATGATCAAGGACCTTGGCTCCACCCTGTCCAAGGAGATGGCCAACCTTACCAGTAAATTTCGCATGGGCTTTGGTTCTTTTGTGGAGAAACCAGTTCTGCCTTTCATCAAGATTACAGAAGAGGAGCTCGCCAACCCTTGCAGGTATCACACAGGCGGCCAATTCTCCTTCTACATCGCCACAATGTTAGTTAAATTGACTTCAATCTGATCTAGGGGACCTGGATGAGCTTAAAGTTGACTTCATGTTCTTGAAAGAAGTATTTTTTTTGCCATACCGCAAAAGTAGCGTTTGTCGTGGTTGTTCTAAGAATGCTTCTCAGAGCTTCTCTTTTAGAAAGCATTTCACATGTAAAAGGTGGAAAAATCAGAGGCTCCTCAATGGCACTATTGTTAAACAAATCCTTACTTGTCATTTGACCAAGGCAGAGCGTTTGAGGAAACGGAGTAAATGACTTAAATGGTTGTTTGAGCTGTATTTTGAATGTGTGAAGTGTTAGTGAAAAAGACGTTGGTTGTTACGTAAGGTAAATTGTTTGGAAGTGAGATGGAACACATAGACGTGAGAGAAATTCAGACATAATGAATAAGAATGGACCGGCTAATTTGCTTTTCTGTTCCTCTGATTAATGGCACAAGTGCTCTTTTGATGGTGAAATGGCCAGACACACTGTCGTTTACTATCAACCATTGTTTTGCTAAATATACATTGCTATGAGAAAATGCCTTCCACCAACTTGATGATGGAGGTTTGGCTCCTAGTCGCTCCCCTGAGAAGTTGCCACTACGCCAACTAGGCAGTCTTGCGAGAATCTCAGTACAGCTATTTACGACATCCACTCAATCCATCTTCTTCATCAACCGGTTCCGTTGGATGAATTTGGACTTTTTTTAAAGGGAAAAACATTTTTGATCCTTTCGGTGTATATCTGGCGGCACAAGCCCAATCACAAGTTTTTGTCATTGTCTCAAAAAAATAAACAAACAGGGGAGACGTTTTCAGATTGGTGATTTATTTTATTTGCGGATTGAAACCATCAGACTGTGACATATTACTCAACATGTAATGTGTACAAACTGAGCTGAATCTTTGGAGATCATTTTTGAAATGTTTTTGGGGGTGCCTTTGTCCGTGTTACAGGAGCGCAGACGCGACCTGCTTGCCGACGTTTGGCTACAAACACGTCTTGTCCCTTACGAGCAACACGGGCAAGTTCAACGAGATGGTCTCGATGCAGCACGTGTCTGCAAACATTGACGTTCCAGAGTGCGGCTTCGATGCCGTCATGCAGGCAGCTGTTTGCGGGGTAAGGGCGACATTTCAGCTCAGACAGAAGAAGAGTGAGGTATGAGATGACAAAAGTAAAAGCAAGAGCAACCTTGTTTTCCTGATAGGACAGAATAGGTTGGAGGAATGATTCCATGCGTTTGCTGGTGTTTGTCAGTGATGCTGACTCACACTTTGGGATGGACAGCAAAATGGCCGGCATTGTGATTCCCAACGATGGCCGGTGTCACCTCGACACCAACAATGAATACTCCATGTCCACACAGCAGGTTCTGACCCCATTCGTTTTCATTTTGCTCACGCCGAACTCTCCACGGCAACCAATTACCCCTGCTCTTCATGCTTTGTATTTTTCTCCTTAGGAGTATCCAACTCTGGGCCAGTTGATTGATAAAGTAGTGGAAAACAATATCCTACTGATATTCGCTGTGACGGAAAAGCAGAAGCTGAACTATGAAGTAAGGTCCTTAAAAGATTGACATTATCGAAGTACGGTGAACCACCATTTATTCTGTGGAATATATTCCCGGCACGCCCTAACAAAGGTTCGCTATCTTAAGGCTAATACACAATGCGAATGCAATAGAATGGCCTAGTTGTAATTAGCTGCTGCTCTTCACATACTTGGAGCAGCAACACATACAAACAGCATGTGTAAAATAAAAACAATTGCTTTACACATCATGATACAGGAAGAACACAAAAGATGAATGACGATATAGCGTCCCGGTTCACTGTACTCAAGATGCCAGCCTCGCTATTTGCATGAATGCATCTGCTGCTTTTTCCCCACTGTCATAGAACTATGCAAATCTGATACCCGGTGCCACCGTAGGAGTCGTGGCCATGGATTCTCGCAACATCCTCGAACTGATTCTAACGGCATACAAAGTGAGTTTGAAGAAAAAGCTCATGGTTGAAAGAACTTTCCTAGGCGTTTTTCTTAAAATCCCTCTTTCATTCTTTCTCCTATTACGCTTCCTTACACCTCCCGGGAATTTGCGTCAGCATGTTCCACTGCAAGTCCTGTCTTGTCCAAGCTGTTTGATGTGTTTGTGTCTTACTCATTTTTTCTCGGCAACTTGTACTTCCTCGTTGTGCTTTTGTGCGTACCCAGCTCGCAATGGCAAACTTCCCATCATTCAGTGACAGTTCCGTGATTTGTGCACAATTCCAGTCCGTCTGCTAACCTAAGCGTGACCAAGAAGTGGAGACGTTCTTATTGTGGTGGTTAATGTATACACATAAATCTTGGCAAGCAGTTTGAGCTTTTATTCCATGTGCTTCGTGTCCACTTTAAGGTCCATGTACTGATATGCTCTTCGTTCTCAAGGTGAGGACATTTCAATGCACTAGTAGAATAATTCGGGTACACTCTTGTAGAATAACTATATTTTTTCCTCCACTACTGAATGATATTTTTGCACGTGAGTAGGATAACTTTGTTATACTAGTAAGACAACTGCATGTTACTGCAAAAAGTTAACATTTGTGTGTTACAAGCACTACGAACAATGAAGTAGATTTTAACTACCAAAATTTGTCATGTGTACAAGAGAATTTGATGAGAATTTTACGTCAACTAGTAGAATGTTATACTAGAGCACAGTTTTGCATCACTAGCAAGATGTAGTTCTACTAGTATGCCAAAGTTGTCCTCTTGTGAGTGTACGAATATCAAGGATACTGAATAAATGTTCAAATGGCTTTTTTTTAAGTTTCAAATTCTCATTGTCCTCACTATTAATGTTTTTCTTCTCACTCCTGCCTTCCACTCCTTTATGAAATGTTGACACTATTAGGACAATTTTGACATTTTAGTAGTAAGACAATTATATTTCCATGTTAGGCAAAACTACCTTTTTGTTGCTAGGGCATTTTGTTGTTAGGTTGAAGCAAAGGAGGCAACTAGTGTATGATGAACCATGCCTTCTCGTTGGGCCTGGTAGCGTTACTAGTCCAGCATAGTAGTTTACTAGTATGGATTACATATAGTGGCATTTGTAGTGGAAAAAGCATTACTAGTTTGACACAGTTGTCCTGCAAGTTTGCTGTCGTCATTCTACTACAGTGCTGAATTGTTTTACTAGGGAGCACAAAGATCCTACTAGTACACGGATCTTAAGATGGATGATAAGGATACGGAGTAATTGCTTACATGGCTTTCCATTATAAATTGATTGTATATAATCAATGTCGTCGCCTTTGTCTACCTAAGCAACTCAAAAACACTGCGGGCGTACAAATAACTCACAATTAGGCAGTTAAGCACCCAGACGGTGTGTCACAGTGTTCATTTGTCAAACTAGGCCTTTCCTTCTGCTCAGGTGAGGCATCAGTCTTTCCTCAGGTTATTTTTACAGCCCAGCACACCTGGCATGGTGACTCATTCTTTAGAGGGGATAAAGACAGGAGGCTTTGCACATTACAGGTCACCACAAAGTAGAATTGACCGTAAAATACCTGGAAAGTCCGCTGAATGATATGATGACAGATTTCCTGGTGGTGATTCTTCAGAGATGTTTCTCATGCTGGTTTGCAGGAACTGCGATCAGAGATCGAACTGGAAGTCCTTGGAGACACCGAAGAGCTCCGAATGTCCTTCTCAGCTATTTGTCCAAATGGCACAGTCCTTCCGGGACTCAAACACTGTTCTAATGTCAAACCTGGAGAGATGGTCAGTTGTGCTCACACTTGTGTGTGTATTTCTCTCTCTCTCTCTCTCTCTCTCTCTCTCTCTCTCTCTCTCTCTCTCTCTCTCTCTCTCTCTCTCTCTCTCTCTCTCTCTCTCTCTCTCTCTCTCTCTCTCTCTCTCTCTCTCTCTCTCTCTCTCTCTCTCTCTCTCTGTCTGTTTGTTTAGCCAGCTGCCTGTGTCTTTGTTTCTATCTATGTAATTTGGCCGTATTTTGACATTTTCAGTGCCTGTCTGTTGGTGTCTATTCTTGTCGCCGTCCATCATCCCTCCATTTTCTCGTCATCTCCGATCATCCTTGGATCCATTTTCTCTATGTCTCTGTCATTCTATCTGCCTATTGCAGGGGTGCCCGAGTCCGTTCCTCAAGAGCCCCAATCTGGCCTGTTTTAGATGTCTTCCTCCTCCAATTCAAATGATCAGCTGATCATCGAGCTTTGCAGAAGTCTGATTGCAATCCTGATCATTTGAATCAAGTGATTTGAAGGAGGGAGACATCTAAAACGGGACAGATAAGTGCTCTCGGGACAACCCTAGTCTACTGTAACTATCATCTCCTCCCCGCTCGTCTCTCTTAGGTGGTGTTCAATGTGTCTGTGGAGCTTCCAGGATGCCTGTCTGGAATCAGACGCTTCTCCTTAAAGCCAGTGGGCCTCCAGGACACTTTGGAAATAGAATTGGAATCTCTGTGCTCCTGCGAGTGTGGGCGGCCTCCCGAGGCCGACAACAGCAGCCAGTGCACGGAGGGCCAGGGGACTTTCCGCTGTGGCGTGTGCGAGTGTCAGCCGGGTTTCTCGGGAGCGGAGTGCGAATGCAATGAGGAAAGCGCGTTGTTTAGCAACTGCGTGGCAAACAATGAGAGCGACATATGCAGCGGTCAGGGGCAATGCTACTGCGGAGAGTGCGTATGTGACACGTCCAGCTTTGGTCGCATCTACGGGCCTTACTGCGAGTGTGACAACTACTCATGTGTTCGCTTCCGTGGCGAGCTCTGTGGAGGTGAGCAATTACATTGCTGTCGAATCATTTTATGGGATTATTCATGTGGTTGTGTGGCGAGCCTTTTCACATTAGCGTGTTTGTGTTTTAGGCCACGGGATGTGTGACTGTGGGGAATGCCACTGCCAAAGTGGCTGGACAGGAGAGTACTGTAACTGCAGCAGCAGCAGTGATGCCTGCCTTTCCGAAGAAGGAGTCCTGTGCAGCGGCAGGGGCAAGTGCGAGTGCGGCCACTGTGTCTGCTTGGTATCAGGAGCATCGGGGGATTTGTGTGAGAAGTGCCCCACATGTGGAGATGCCTGTTCCGTTGCAAGGTGAGAGAGAGAGAACATCCTGTGAGAGGTCAATTATTCGGATTTGATGTGTGGCTTTTTCTTTACTGTTTGTGCCTTTGCAATTCGACATTGATAAATGTGGGCCTTTAAAAAAATATATATTCTTTTGTTTTGTTTTTTTATTCGTTTTGACATTTGGCAGTAATAAAAAGAAAAGGCTAACGTGTCTTGACATTTGACAGCAATAAAAAAACAAACAAACCAAAAGTAATTCTTTCAACTTCAAATTGGATTACTGTAATTTTTTTTTTTAAGATACCCACAATTCACAACAATGAAATTATTTTAAATGCCATTATTTTATGCAGGTGCTGTTCTGGATCAAATTTGACCCTTGTCTAAACTCAAATGGATTTTATATTTACCAGTGTGGGCTCTATTTTCATAGACAGGTGCATTTGCGCGCTGATAAAAACTGTCACATCTTCATTTTCATGCTAAAGCAAATCTAGTTTACGGTGTTTGGGAATTTGTCAGACCGCTGTGTGCCTTTCTGGGCTTTTCTGTTACACCCCCCCCGGCGCACCTGACAAGTTGGTGACAGAAAATAGACGAGACATTGGAGCAGCTAAAAGGAGATTGTCACACATAGACACCCAGGGCAGTGTCCAAGTGCCCATTTCACAGCGGCCAATTATCCATCTTCCTGCAGTTCCTTATAAATGTACTTGTGCCTGCTGATCTCCTGGATGGACGTCAGCGAGTCCATAACGCCTCCTCCATTTAGACCTTGCGCATCTCCTGTGTTCTATGTTCACTCCCACAACAGCGCGACCACCCATTTCCATCTACACGCATCCATGAAAATACCAAAAAAATAAAACAGAACTCATGCGGACAGTTAGACTCTAGTTTGCACAAGACTTGCGCTGGCCATGAAAATAGGGACTACAAAGTTCACGTCATATACTGTATGTATATGTTTTTATACTACTAGTGATGATCTTCTTCAGGGAATTTGAAACAGTCCTGAGAACTGCCTGTGGTACCCTTACATTTTCACAGGTTGCCACTGAACATGCACCTGATGCTCTTTGGAAGGTCATGGAGAGATCTCGAAATAGAGCGAGAACCATAATTCCCATGGCTGTTATTTTTTCACATCTTAGTTTAAATCGGACTTCACAGTAATTGATAGTGGATATTTTTAATTCAGAATAAGTGGTGTAAAAAACACATTCCAGTTGTTCTTTATTCACGATTAATAATCCATTTATTATTTTCAGGCTGATCTGCAGCTCATAATTTAATACATTTTATCAGGACATTCTTGGCCCGAGTCAAAAGTGATCTAGTACATACTAAATGTGAATCCATGGGAAAAGAACAGCATGTAAGGGTTAAATGTGTTAGGTGTTGTATCCTTATACCACACAATCAGTCTGATCTGTCTTCTGTCCTGAGTAGCATATCAGGTTTTAGTGTCCTTGTTCACATGTTCATCATCACCATCACCCTGCAGGTGACATCAAAAGACAACTAATGTCTTCAACACGGCACTGAAGGATTTTCTTTCGCTATTGTAAAGTAGCTGTTGCCTCTGCAGCCATATGATAGCTCAGTAAAAGGGGATAGGGGTGGACTTTGGATAACGGTGTCTTCTACTTCTTTAGACAATTGGAATCTGTCATGGCCTTTGTATTTCATTTCAGGGCATGTGTGGAGTGCCATCTGCAAGCAAAAGAGAATGCTGAGTTGTGTGAGCTAAACTGCAGTCTCCCCAAGATTTACATCAACACAACAGCAGGTACATTTCTCATAAATGATCGTTCTTAACCACGGCAGCATTACACCTCTTATTTGATATTATTTTATAATGGGACACAGTACAGACTTTTTGTCTGTGTGTAATCAAATAGATTGTTCTCTTGAGTGCCTGCTCATATGAAAAGCCATGTGAGCATTGATTTGATATCTTTGATATCCAGCCTAAAGAGGAAGTCAACACAAAAATGTTCTGCAAGGGAATATGTTCTAGAATTCTGATTAATATTGCATATGTGGAATACGAGTTCAGCAGTCAAATCCACTCGTTTGTGTCCATCTTACGGGGCAGCAACTTTTGCCACTTGCCGTCAACTGAAAATGACATCACAGTTGCTGAGGGCTCAGGAAACAACCAATAATGGCTCACCTTCAGAAAACAGGTTAGCCGTGATTGATCAATACCTGTGAGGTCATTTTCAGCCGACAGCAAGTGTTAAAATGGCCACCCTCTGAGATGGATATGAACGGGTGGATTTTGCTGCTTAACTCGATTTCCTCAAACGCATTATGAATCAGAATGCAGTCTTTAGACTCGTGAAGGAACATCGAACATACCTGTTATTGTCAGTAGACAGAAAGTGACAAAATGGCCGCCCCCTGAGATGGCTAAAAACAGGTGGATTTTGCTGCTCAAACTCATATTCCACAAACACAATATCAATTAGAATGCAGTGTTTAGACTAGTGGAGGTGCATAGAACATACCTGTATTCTTGTAAAGATTTTTGGGCGGTTGATTTCCCCTTTAAAATCCTGTCCAATTCAACACAGTAGTAGAATGACTAAGGTGCACATTTAGAACAACTGTGTATTACCGGTACTAGTTTTTTTTTCTGCTACAGTACTTTAATATATTTCTGCATAAAGGAACAATCTTGGCACTCCATTTTAGGGCTAAAACCTCAGGCACATTTTGAATGAACATTTAGGCCTACTATGATACTGTATTGTAATGTTAGTCAAGACGGTCTTACTTGGAGTACAAAGTATTTTTCTAGAGGGTACTTGGCATAAAAAGCTGAGGAACCACTGCTCTATTAGATCGTGAGCCATGTCCTTTCAGACAGTGTCTGACAATGGCGAACGTATTCTTTACCTTGTTAAACAGGCCTCGCTATTGTGGTGCATGTGAACAACCGATGGAGCGTGGCTTCCTTTAAAGAAGAGATGATTTTAAACGCGCTATACTTGTGCAAGCTGAGAGCGAGATCTCATTATCAAAGAGGATTTTTCAAATGTGAAACACAATAACGCAGACCACACACACACACACACACACACACACACACACACAGATTGTCGTCTTTGATATAGAAATCACAATGACAGCACAACAGAGTCAAGCATATCCTTTTACATTCCCGCCTCAGTACTGAGAGGGAAGATGATATACAATTCATTGGTGGGTTCATTATACATATGTATATGTTCCAATTTCCTTTCAGAAGTAGACAAGAGCGCCTTTATGCAATGCACGCTGATCTCTGAAAATGAGTGCTGGATCTCGTTTAGTGTGCTCGGAGGGGACACAATGACGGTCTACAATCCCCACATGTACGGTAAGATGGACAACAAAGTACGCACAGTATAGATGGTTAACACTATAAACGATGTATTATTGTATGTATGTTAGTATGCATGATGGTGATTGTACTTATTGTGGCTGTTGGCCATAATCTCACATTTCAAATATGGTTAATTTCAGATTTTTTACCAAATGTCCCTACCTCATCTGTTAATTTGACACATTATTAATAAGTTTAAAGTGTTCAAAATAACTAAATGTGTAGAACAAATCCATTAACAGTCTTGGGCACTGTCTGAGTAGTGTCGTAAAATTCCGCCTGTCCATCATTTCGTTTGGTATTGTGCTGCCTCAAAATTGAAAGTCTGGATGTTTTTTAGACAATAATGAGTGACAATAGTTACATTACATACATTTGAGTAAGCCTGTTTTGTTAAAAAAAAAAAAAAAACACCTACATTGCTTCAAGTGCAGAAGGAACTGGTAAGCCACAAAAGTTTTTTGCGAGCAGGTTTTTTTAAACTTATTGAATTTGCAAGCTGGTGTTGTTGTGCTGATGTTGGTCCACAATGCTAAATTATAGCAATATAATATTTAGTACAGTACCAATTTGAAAATACATTTAAATGACTCACCCGCGAAACAAGAACGGCAGTCACACCTGCTTTTCTATTGATGGGCCTCCATACTTGCTTTCAGTCATAAGCACAGTATTCTGATTGAATTAATTTGATTGGATTTATTTAGGCGGCCCGGTTGTCGACTGGTTAGCGCGTCGGCCTCACAGTGCAGAGGTGCAGGGTTCGATTCCGGCTCCAGCCTTCCTGTGTGGGGTTTACATGTTCTCCCCGTGCCTGCGTGGGTTTTCTCCGGGTACTCCGGTTTCCTCCCACATTCCAAAAACATGCACGGCAGGCAGATTGAACACACTAAATTGTCCCTAGGTGGGAATGTGAGTGCGGATGATTGTTCGTCTATGTGTGCCTTGCGATTGGCTGGCTACCAGTTCAGGGTGTCCCCCGCCTACTGCCCGAAGACAGCTGGGATAGGCTCCAGCACCCCCTGCGAGCCTTGTGAGGATAAACGGATCAGAAAATGGATGGATGGATTCATTTAGGCAGAAGAAAAAAAATACATGTACTATCAAAGTGCACATGTGATTTTCAGATTTAAAGCCTGTGCAATATTTTCCAAATTTATTTCTCAGGAAAACTTTATGCTTCGTGATTTACATCCAGCCTCAGATTTCAATGTGTCACACATCGGTTGCACACACACACCCACAGTTACGCATGGTGGGTGGAAGTCCTGACGGACTGACACACAAATGAGAGAATATGACGCTACCTGATTAGTGACCAGTAAAAAAAAATATCTACAATGTTAAATTGTGATCGTGTGTCCTAGGTTGTCCCCAACCTCCCAACATCCTCATGATCATCCTGGGCGTCTCACTTTCCATTGTGTGCATCGGACTGATCCTGCTGGCTGTTTGGAAAGTGCTGGTGTCAGTTCACGATGGGAAAGAGGTGGCCAGGTTTGAGGCTGAGATGGCAAAGGCAAAATGGCAGTCGGTAAGATTCCGGAATGGATGTACCACTCATTTTGAATTTCCGCAACATTCTTTTTTCCACTTTCAAGGATGCTAATCTATAGTTTCTTCAGCATGTCAAGAAAAAGCAAGTACGTACTGTAATGCAAATGTAATATATATTTCCAATGACCGTTTCTGCAGCCCTAACTGTCCACTGCAGAATGATTTATCAGAATATAGAGAAGGGGTTTTGATTGTGTCAAAACAACAGCGAAGTCCCACAATGGTGAATCATGCGCCATGTTCATTTGACCCCAATATGAGTGCCGTGTGTTTTTTGTGTTTCTACTTAGGGGACCAACCCACTGTTCAGGAGCTCTACATCTACATTTAAAAATGTTACCTATAAGAACAGAGAGCGGGAGAAGATGATTACAATGAATCACTACTGAGGATAAGCTGGAGGCAATGCCAACCAGCATCTGAGTGCACTTAGTCTTTGTTTGTGTGTCTGTGTGTGTGTGTGTGGGGGGGGCATTGGGCGCGCATGTGTTACAACAGGAAAGTGATTTCTCGACATTGTTTGTTTCTTTGTACTATTGCATGAAGCTCTGAATTGGTTCAGAGTTGTAAGACAGATCACTGACATCTCTGTGAACAGACGTGACTCTGTGTCATACATTTGCTGCTGTTTAACTGCAGTTTGCCTGCAGGTGCAAATGCACACTGACTAACACACTGATCTCGACTGTCTGTTGCCAGAACCTACAAGCTTCAACATGGCAACACACAGCTGGGAGAGAACACTAAAATATTTGAGTGGTCGACTACTGAAAAAGCAACTGTTCTCCTCGTTTTCATCCGATGAATGTAAATGTTTAGGTTATGGTTTTAAAATGTTTTTTCTTTTATTGTAAAGTAAGGCTGAGCCTTAAAACGTTCATAATAAAATGGAATGGTGTGGCACAAGTTTTATTCCATCGACATGACAGTCTCACAAAAGTAAGTACACCCCACTCGTTTTTGTAAGCATTATAGCATTGTATATTATATATTCATATTTTCATGACTTGACAACACTGAAGAAATGACACTTTAATGTTAAGCAGTTAGTGTGCAGCTTGTGTGGTTTCAATTTACTGTTCCCTCAAAAGAACTCAGAACACACAGCATGTGTCTTAACTGTTGGCAACAAAAGTGAGACCATCCCTCGGTGAAAATGTCCAAAATGTCTTTCTTTATATTTCTCTCGTGTTGTCTGTCTGTCGATCTATCTATCATAAAATTCATCCATCAATGCATCCACTCATCTTCTTGGGTTTTCTTCGTCGGACGTGACGTTGCAGCCCACCACTAAAAACTACTGAGTCCTGTGCTGAACTTTTAGTGCGAGTGAGTGGGGGAAAACGACGACGACCTCCGTACAACGAGTTCCTGACTTCCAGAACTGGCCTCTCGGAATGTTTAGCCATATTGGACCTTGCAACCCGCCGTCGAAATGTTCTCACGGATGTTCCGCTGCGTGGACGTGGTGACGGTTATATGTCTAGCTTTATTGTTGCTGAAGATTTGTGCGTGTTCCGCCCAGGAGGAGGAGGACAACGGCGAGATTCTGGAGCAAGATGAGCTCGCCGAGTTTTACAGTAAGTTACATTCCTGGCCCTGGAAAACAAACAAAACAGAAAAAAAAACATATTTGCAGCCATTAGTGTCGTAAATGTAAAGGTGGAGGATAAACTATAGTACGCAACGGGACGTCGAACGTGAGACGTGATTGACATCTGATCTGAGGTGGCAAAGTACTCGCACGCTGTACTTGACTAGAAGTACAGATACTTGTATAAGAATACTCTGGTAAAAGTCGAAGTAGTGATTCAAATCGTTTCAGTAAAAGTACCCAGAGTATTATAATTTTATGTCATTAGTTCTAGAGATTATTTTTGGCACACAAGTTAATTTGAAAATAGTGTAATTACTATTTATATTTATTAATCGAATGTATATTACATTGCAAGTGTTCACATATATTTTCATGTATGTATTGAAGAGCAAAAGTGCTCGCATGTACTTTGCTTGAGTGAACGACTAAACGTACAAAAAAGACTGGTAAAAGTAGAAGTACTGTACTTAAAAGTAAAAGTTAAAACGTAGTGCACTTTTACTTAGTTCACAGAATGATATCTTAGTCACGTAAGTTATGTTTAAAGTACTTAAATAAATCTGTTGACTTGTATTGATGTATAATGTAATATATTATAAATTTTCACTTGTATTGTATATTAATTAGAGGGGGCAAAACACATACTACTCACATTCTAACAGCATGTATAAAAAAATACCACAGCAAAAGCACTGACTCATTTAGCAAAAGTAAAATAAGAAAATGTTTTATTTTAATTATTTCAAGATTAAGCGCTTTAGTTGAATAAGGTAAATTTATAATACTGGATTTTTGTATCATACATTTTTACTGTACACATTTTTGTAATTAGAGGTGGCAAAATAACTCTCGGCACTTAGAAGTTCAGGTACTTGTGTAAACAATACCTTGGTTAAAGTAGAAATATTGACTTTCACTTCAGTAAAAATGTAATGTGCTTTTCTTGAATTACTTCAGATAAATTTCTTCATCTTCTTCTTATTATTATATAATGAAAATGATAAAATACAGACTGAAATGTATTTGAGCACAAAAGTGAAACTTCTCTACATGCAAAATAGTTGGTCAACCATCTTCTCTGTAGCAAAGGGTCTTTTCATCCTGGAGAGCAAGCTTCTTCAGCGCTGTGTGACAGTGGAACAATCCAACCTGGTGCTCCGGGACTGTAGTCGTCCCACCCGCCGCATGCTGTGGAAGTGGGTCTCCCACCATCGTCTCTTCAACGCCGGCACCAGTACGTGCCTGGGCCTCAACATGTCTGACCCCGCGCAGCCTCTCGGAACATTCCAGTGCGACATGGACCTTCCCGTACTGTGGTGGCGCTGCAGAGGAAATATGTTGTACGGGACATCCCGCTGGAAGGTGGCTGTTGCTGGGAATTTAGTTGTGGTTAAAAGAAATTCTTATTACGAGTGGAAAAGGTACAACACGCCAAGAGAGGGGCCCTGCTCGAATCCATATGAAGGTAAAACAAACAACAAAAATTGTCCCAGTGAGCACAAATGAGCCATTTGTCACTTGTTTTATTGCATACTGTGTCTTTGCAGATATCCACACTTTGTTGGGAAATGCACATGGCATGCCCTGTGCGTTGCCCTTTAAATACAACAACAAATGGTACTCAGAGTGCACCACTGAGGGCCGTGAAGATCATCTTCCGTGGTGCTCGACCACCACTAGATATGATGAGGCTGAAAAATGGGGGTTCTGTCCAGTGCATGGTAAATTCTTACACCTGCATGAGAAGCCGTTTGAGCATTATTCTATCCTTGGTATCCAGCTGAAGGTCCTTTGAAATTTCTCCTTCTTTTAGTAGAACGATTTTGTTTTACTAATAATATATTTTTGACAACTGCCTTCCACTACACCATGATTTTTCTCTGCACACTAGTTAGACAACCTGGGCGTACTAGTTAAATAGGACCACTATATCTTACTAGTGAGGGAAAATAATGCATTAGTTGATATGTATGCAACTAGCATTGATACCAAAACACTAGGGGACCTATTTTGGTAGACTGGCACCCATCCGCTCGGCGTTAAAATGGGCGTAACATAATTTTGGTGTCGAATCAAGTCTAGATTTGTGTGTTTGGGACCGCGACTGCCTACCTTAGTTGAGACCTGACGCGGAGGCATCGATGCACTTTTGCAGCGTATTCAGCGCAGAAACTGTCGTGCATACATGTACCATTTAAAAATACTGTACTTCTCCTGGCGCTCCAGATTCCCACTCTTTGTCAATGTCATCGGTGAATTGTACATGAAACAAATAATAATAATAATAATAATGCTAAAGATATATCACAACAGCTCTGATTGCAAGCTGCAAGTGCAGACTGCTGACCGCTAACAACTTCTAGTGATGCAGGTCACGCACCATCATAGATTCAAAGGTGACCTGCACCCTCAACATTGTGTATTTGTGTATATTTACTTCAGTAGTAATATGTAGTTGTCTTTCTGGTACACCAAAGTTGTATCACTAGTACATGGACTTTGAGCTGAATATCAAATATTTTGAATAAATGCTCATATGGCTTTCCATAAACCCAAACAGTATTTTTAATATAAACTTTGGATAAGTGGTTTGAACAATGGCTTGATGGATGGACTTTCCATGCTAGATTACAGTTGTGAACATTTCTGGGAGTCGAACCAGGAACTACGTGCATGCTACCAGTTCAACCTGTACACCATCCTCACCTGGAGTCAAGCAATGCTGACATGTCAGGCTCAGGGTGGAAACCTGCTCAGCATCACCAGTTTGGCAGAGCACAGGTACATCAGAGGTATGCAGCTGCTTAAAGATATTGACCGGAATCACCAAATATTCTGCTATGTTTTGCATGTTCCGTGGATGGGTCAGTCCAGAATTGAAAACAAACTATTTATTTGATAATCTTTTGTTATGTTTTCAAGAAATATAGGTAACAAACCAAAATCTAATTTGATTTATAAGCCATCATCTAATTTGAATAAACCACCTCAACCATCAATGGTACAGTTCCGATAAGGTAGGTATATTATTTTTCATGTAGTATATTGAGAATTTGGCGCAACCCTGTTCCAGATAGCCAGACACCTGAAAAAACTTTTTATTTATTCCAAAATTATCAGTGAATAATTTCCAATTCTAGAATGACCCAAATCCTCCTTCCATCTTTTCATTAATTTCTAATGCAAACGTTGGACTAATTGTTAATTCATCTGCAGTCTACATTTTAACATACCAGTAGATGATTAGAAGGTCAAGATCTTACAGTGTTTTTTCTTGTGTTAGATCGGCTGGATAGTGTTGCAGCAATGGTGTGGATTGGGCTGAACCACTTGAAGGATGGTTGGGGGTGGCAGTGGTCAGATGGTGCACCTCTTTCATTGGTTAATTTCACTACAGGTATGATTAATGTGTCTATGTGGAATTGGGTAATCTCTGTTTTTATGGTGGGATTACATGTAATTGTCCAAAATGCTGACAAGCAATACTGACAATTTTCGCTTTTGTACTTGGTGCACATTCCAAATACAGGGCATGTTCAGAACAATTTTATATAAGTTCCAAAGTGCACAATAAAAAATCCAAAGTGAAGATACATTTGACGTATTTAGTCCCCCTACATCCACATTACGCGACGCTTCCAGGTTTGACACTCGTCAGGATCTCATTTCAGGAAAACAATTACATTGTAAAAATGTATGAAATAGATTTTTGTTCATGCTTTATTTAATGCATTATGTGTAATTACTCGTGACCTAAAAAATATTTTGTTTGGGATTTTCTAAAATTACTTCACCTTTGACCTTGAATGTGTATAAAACCTCACATACTGTGCACATCATGCACTGTACTGAGTTGGGTGGAAATGTAAAATGTGCGACTAATAGTTGGAATGATTTGAATTGGACAAAAAATGCAGAAGGCCGGGTAAATGCATACCAAGTAAAAGGTCTGCATTGATTTCTGAATGTGAGAAAGGAAACTGCAGAATAATTTGAAATTGGGAATTTGGGTACTGTGAAATAATAATTACCTGAATAAGCTGAACAGTTTGAATTTGCAATGGTGTGAATTGGTTGACTAAGCTGTGAAATAAGGTAGTATGAATCAAATCGGGAACATAGCTCCATTCATTTTAAGGGGGATTATTTTTAGGAAAATGTGAAATTGTTTGAAAGGAGGATTGTTGGGAATGTGGAAAATAGTTGCCCAGATGTTCTGAATGAGGTGAATATGTTGAAGTTGGATCGGTTCAAATTGGTAGAGATATGCGGAATGATCGTAAGAAAAACAATTTTGGTGCAGAATAACATACGTGTAAATGCCTTTCAGCATTCCAACAAGAAAGTAGCGTCTTCTCTTTGTATTTCCATCAGCGCTGCCATCCAGCCCTTTGGAGGACAACAGACAATGTGGAGTGTACAACTCTGGCCCTGACGGACTTTGGCAGAGTCTTTCCTGTGAGTCTGCTCTGCCTTACATCTGCAAGAAGACGCCCAATGACACGCATAGGGCTGAGCCTTTTGGTGAGAAACAAAAGCATCTGAATCATCTTGGTTGGCCAAGAATGTTAAAAACGCAAAGGGGACTTGGTCTTCAGTAGATTGAATCACATTTCACTTTAGTACTTTCGTCTACACGAAGAAGGAGGAAGAGCCAAATGTCCAAGGTTATTATTATTATTATACTTACTGTGGTTGCTGCTCTGACAAGCTCCTCTACACCTGGAGAGAGACCTTCTGTTTTATCCTCCTGACTACCAGTCGTTCAAATTTGTCCTCTGTAGAGGACATTTGTGAACCTAAATATCTCCCACCCAGTGCATCCAATCGCATTAACTCATGCTCTAAAGAGCACTTTTTATGGAAAGAGGAAAAGTAATACTTTTTATCAAACATATTTTGTCTTGAAAATGCTGTTGGCATTTTATTTATAAGACTCTTATGAACACGTTAAAGTGTTGTTTGTGTTGTTTTAAGTGTATTTCAGCCTAGTATTCAAGTGTTTAAAAAATGTAGTGGAATTTCAAAAATTTCTTTTGGAGTAGTCCAATTACTTCACACAGATTGGGGAATTTCAAAATAAATGCGATTGGACAACATTTTTTTCTCCTGGTAGTCAGGAGGTTATGGAGTCAGTGGCCACAAGACCAAAACAAGAAGTCTGCAGTGAATTTTTGCTTGTTGGATTTTACTGCCCTTTTAGCTTGTTTGTGGCCATTTTTGGCCAAATACAGACATTTGTAATGCCTGTATATTCAGCAGTGTAATGCAAGTAAAGGAGGACAAGGCCAGAAATTTGGTCCACTGGAGTGCTGTAATACCTTTTCATTCATTCATTCATCTTCCGAACCGCTTCATCCACACTAGGGGTGCTGGAGCCTATCCCAGCTGTCTTCGGGCTGTAGGTGGGGGACACCCTGACTCGGTTGCCAGCCAATTGCAGGGCACACGGACACCTAGGGACAATTTAGAGTGTTCAATCAGCCTGCCATGCATGTTTTTGGAATGTGGGAGGAAACCGGAGTACCCGGAGAAAACCCACGCAGAATCGAACCCGGTACCTCCGCACTGTGAAGTCAACGTGCTTACCACTGGACTACCGGGCCGCCCTGCAGTAATACCTGTTTTATTAAATTAAGAATATGGCATGAAATTGCTCCCTTTTCCACCCCTGAAAATTGATAAATGACATTAAATGGTAAAATAATAATAATAATAATAATAATAATAATAATAATAAACTACAAAATGTGAGTTTTTGAGTCTAGAATGAATTGTATGATTCAGTACAGTAAATCACAATACTCTGGTTTTCTCACGCATTCCAAAAACATGTATGGCAGGTTAATGGAACACTCTAAATCACAGGTGTCAAACTCAAGGCCCGAGGGCCAGCTCCGCCCACCAGGTCATTTTATGTGGCCTGCGAAAGCAAATCATGTGTGTCAACTTGTGAAAATCTGTACCAAAATGTCAAATTGTCATGTGCAATAATTTTGTTACCCAGTTTACACTCACTTGAACAATAATTGAACAAACTATTATGATTGACTTCACTGATTTCAAAACAAGTAATCTATTAATTTGTTGTGAATAAGTAATCATTTTGTGGTTTCACTGTCATAACGGCCCTCTGAGGGAAGACGTAACTCCAAATTGGCCCGCGACTAAAATGAGTTTAACACCCCTGCTCTCAATCGTCCCTAGGTGCGAGTGTGAGTGCGAACGGTTATTTGTCTGTGTGTGCCCTGCGATTGGCTGGCAACCAGTGGTTCAGGGTGTCCCCCACCTACTGCCCGAAGACAGCTGGGATAGGCTCCAGCATATGAGGATAGGCGGATTAGAAAATGGATGGATGGATAGATAGCTAAAATGGTTTAAAAGAAGGAGCGAGATGGACACAAATGGCCACCATAGTGCCCAGACGTTTAAAAACATGTCGACAATCCCTAACTGTTCACTTCTGATTCAGGCTTTCTTTGTCCTGTCCAGAGAACTGGCAGTATGTCCATACGGTGTGTGGTGAAGGCTGGCTGCCCCATAACAGTTTCTGCTACCAGATCCTGCCGCATGCAGGAAGCTGGGAGGAGTCTTCTCAGGCATGCCTCTCTCGTAATGCCAACCTCGTCAGCCTTCACTCTCTCTCTGAAGTGGAGATGGTGCACAGCCTCCTGGCGAACTGTAAGATATTTGACTTCAACCGCACTGCAGCTTCAGAAAATGGTGTGTCTAAATGCTATGTTGTGCAGATTCTGGCGAGGCTTCAGCAATGTGGATTGGTCTGCGGAAACAAGTTTCATCTGCTACTGTAGAGTGGTCTGATGGCTCACCTGTGACTCTCACAATGTGGCACCAGTATCACCCTCCTAACAACCTGACTGGTGCAACCCTCTGTGCCAAGGCAGACAGGAAGGTGGGCAGCAAGGCCAACCATTTCATCAGACTAGCATTCAAGAAGTGGAAAGAATAATTCTGATGACTCATAACTCCACTATTTGAATTTAGAAAATGAATATCAATGCTATCCATTGGAAAGTATTTACATCTACATTTCATCTACATCGGTGACATTTACTTTGTTTTCACAGGAAGGTGCCTGGGTTTTAGTTTCATGTGACGAGCAACTTCCTGCTATGTGCAGAAAGGTGAAACATCAGACATCGGCTCATGAACTCGGAACTTGGGATGAAGGCTGCCCTGAGGTGAAACATGGAGATACATACACATAAATTAAAATTTGCACAGCATTTCTTTTTTCTGCATTACGTTGCATGCTGTAACTAAAGAATGCAATTCCTGTTGGAATTGTGTGTATATGCTGGATGTAAATGCTCAAGAGCTGAACTGAAATGCTGCATAATTAATGGATTTGTTGGAATGCAGAATGTAAACTGAAGTTAGGATGGTTTGAATCCATCAAGAAATGTCGAAGGAGGTGCTCAATATGTATGATACCTTTTAGTTGGGGAATTTCATTGTGCAAAATTTAAAAATTGGGGCATTAAATACCAGTAGTTCGTTCCCAAGATACCCTGAATGGGTTGAAGAGTTTGAAGTTGGAATGGTTTGAGTCAGTCAAATATGTCAAGTCAAGTCAAGTCAACTTTATTGCTATGTGCAACATTCAGCACAGATGAAATTTCTTTCCTCTCAACCACAGTGCAAACACAGGTGAGAGATATGAGTCGCTGCGGGTGCCCGCGCCTCCATCAACAGACCAATTTACATAATTGACAACACAATACAACATAACACAAAATAGCTCTTAAATTAGGGAATATTTTGGTAAAAATTTGGGATTTTTACTCTGGAAAGTACAGAATTTGGGGAACTTTTTAATTATTTAATTTACTGATCTTTTGAAGTTGGAATTGGTAGAGCAATGTGGAGGGAGTTGAGTGACAAAAATATGCAGAATACTAACAAATCAAGAACCACAATTATATTTGTAAAAACACACACACACACACGTGGACACTGTCACGATAAACTGGAATGCTGTGGAAATGATTGAAATGTTAAAATATAGAATCTGACACTTTGAATGTGTTGAATTGGTCAAAAAATGTGAAAAAACACAACAAACGCACTGCTTGTGCTATGTCATGAAACTCATAGCTCCATTTTTGAGTAAGCTGCCAGTCAAAAGCACAGTGGAGCTGATTCACCGGAATTATGACGCCATTTCTGGCATTCATGTTGCCCCTTGACACTGTTGACATGAACGTCAGGCTGCTGAGTCATGAAACTGAAACACACGCACACCAGAATGGTGCACAATGTGGGTCAACCGATTGACGCAGTCACAGATAATTCCCCGACTGTTTTTTAAGGCTTCTGCTTTTCTCTGTGCTCCGACCAGTGGTGGGAAGTAATCACGTACAACTACTGTACTTTGATACTGTACTTCAGTAGATTGTTCAATTATCTGTACTTTACTTGAGTATTAATTGTTTTGATGACTTTTACTTTTACTCCTGTTTTGTTGTCGGCCCGTGAATTCGCCTCATGCACAGTCAAAATTAAACTAAAAGTTTGCTTTATCTTCTCTTGCGATTAAGTTACTTAGTCTCCTTTGCCAACATTTATTAATAGTTACATTAATGCTAAAAGGTGAGCTAAATAGCTATAGTGTGCAAATGGTTTCATTATTTGCCCGTGTGTGATGTCATGTCAGTTTATGCTAACATGCTATTTAGTCGAGTTAATACTCTTGATCAGGCTTATGTAAAGGTGGTCTGTGTTTGTTAAATAATTTAAGTAGTGGATACAGTAATTTATGTAACATGGATTCAGCATTGTGTGCATGCGAGATGCACGTTGTTTCTGCTTTGTCTGTTTATTTAAATCACAGTAAACAAATCAAGCCAAACTATTAGTCAAAAACCTGTGCAAAACAGGTATTGCATGTAATTTACATGAAAATTAGATTTCAGTTCAGAGTCTACTTTTTGACTTTTTTTAAACTAAAGTAGATTCAGTCTTTAGACTTTTACCTGAGTAATTTTTTTACACAAGTATCTGTACTTCCACTTGAATACAGTTCGGAGAAGTACTCTTGCTCTTTCTGGTTATCGTCGCCTTACACAATTCAAAACATCACCCCTTTGGCCAGGAAGAACCTCGAGCTGCTGCGTGAAGCCGAGAGGTTTCGACTAAATGTATCCACACATAGCTTGGGCTCTGGGACTGGTCCTCCAGAGAGGGCTTGAAAACTCTTCCATTCTCGAGTTGCCCACAGTGAGAGGTGCAGAACAGGTGTGGGCATGCATATTTAAACCCGGCTTGGCATCTATAGGTTGGGGTTCACCCGAGTGGAGGAAAGGGTAGCCAACCTTCACCTTTGAATGGGGGGACAGGTCCTGGCTGTTTGTGCCTATGCCCCAAACAGCAGCTCAGAGTACCCACCCTTTTTGAAGTCCTTGGAGACAAGAGAAAGACAGTTTTATGATACAAAGAAATGTTTTCATGTAGCAAAGTAAGCAAGCTCATTTTGCATGGGCCATTATTGCGCTTTTATTTTAAAATATATATATATATATTCTGCAGATCTAGTTTGCAGCAATCCAAACACATTAATACATTTAATAATCAGTCTTTGTTGAGTATGATGTATTTAATTTTGTCGTTTTATTTGATAATATAATAGTAGCGGTATATAGAGGTGGATTAAGTCCCCAGGTACCACATTTAAATTAGAAATTAGAATAATTGATTGGACCTTTGTTACTGTTGCAGGGCTGGAAGCGTCACAGTCACTCCTGTTACACCATCACCAAGCAGGAGCAGACACATAAAGACGCACAGAGCGGCTATTTCTGCAATGCCCCTCTCCTTACTGTGGAAAACAGGTGCTGTATTAATATGTTATTTGACATTCATTTAAAAGATTGTTATCGTTGTATCACAATGTTTTTTTTTTTTAATGTCTCTGAAAGGTTTGAGCAAGCATTTGTCAACAGTTTGCTGAGTGCTAATGGTGCCAATGGCAGCATGTCTTATTGGATTGGCCTCATGGACTCAGGGGAGAGGGGAGAATACAGATGGCTTCATAACAATGGTTCCACTCAGCCCCTCACCTTCACAAACTGGAACAAACACCAGCCAGGTATATAAAACGTAACTTTCTGTGTTCAAATGTTCAATCCCGGTTTCTTTTGACACCGTTTATTATCATGTTCTTAGATTTGTTTTGTTATTGTTGGCATGTATAAATCAGACTTCATTTTTACTGTGGTTTTCCTCAAGGGTCAAGCTTAGGGCCCATCCTTTTTCCTTTTGACAGCTCTCAATTTGAAGGCTTCTCATACCACTTGCGTTTAGACTTGCAAAAGTATTTTTCTTCTAATACTGAGAGTACAGATCAGATAAGTGTACTACATGATTGATTGACTGATTTATTTTCATTTGATCTTGTATCAACTGTAAAATCCAACATTTCTGCAATTTATGTAATGTATGACGATTCAAAAACCAGGCAAAACACACTGAGTAAAATTGACTTACCTACTTACTCTTTCCTATTTTAGTCAGTGCCTACGGCTGCGTTGCTATGTCAGGTGGGTCTGCTCTGGGCCAGTGGGAGGTGAAAGACTGCAATTCCCACAAGGCCTTGTCAGTGTGTAAGCAGAGCATCAGTAGTTACCAGGAGGTGGAATCGCTACCTGAAGCCCACGATGCCTTCAGTGCCTGCCCTCCAGGATGGGAATCACAGCCTGGTCTCCTCTACTGTTTTAAAGTATGAGCAATAACTTTCTTTTTCAAATTCATCACTCGCCAAAATATGATTACTGTGAGAACTGGGCGCAAGTCTTGTGCCCTGTCTAACTTGCATAGGTGGACTTTTTTTGGGTATTTTCCAAAATTTTGTACAGGTACAATTACGCCATTGAGCACCGTTTTGGGATGGTAGCAGCCAACTTCGGGTCAATCGAAGTGGATTCCCTCATTCCCATTGAATTGACTCACTAGGGACGCCGTGCACAGTGTCTTTATACCAGTAAACTGCAAGATCTCCCCTTGCGTATGATGTAGTCGGCCACGCCTATGAGGTGGGCAATTAGAATGCACCTTGCACCCACTACCACGTGTGGCAACAACTCCCATAGGTCAAGGGGGTGCTTTTAAAATGTTTTAAGATGATAATGATTATAATTCATTCAATGAATTGAGTTCTACAATAATTGAGAGGGATTGTACCTTGCCAATGCTGTTGTCGTATTTATGAATTAAATATGATGACATCATGAGAGGGGCCGCCCGTTGGTTGACTGGTTAGCGCGTCGGCCTCACAGTGCAGAGGTGCTCATAGTTCAGGGTGTAACCTGCCTACTGCCCGAAGTCACCTCGGATAGGCTCCTGCAAGCCCCCCACGCAGGTACAGGTAGAACATGCAAACTCCACACAAGAAGGCCAGAGCCAGAGTCGAACCTCCTGCACCTCTGCTAGAATATCACAGTGTCATCATTTTCTGAAAGAATTTTATTCTTCGATTTTGATTTCACTGAAACTAACAATCGTTGTTCTTTCAGGTGTTCCATGACGAAAAGGTGCTCATGAAACGTTCCTGGGTGGAAGCAGATTACTTTTGCCAGGCTCTCGGGGCCCAGCTGGCCAGTTTCCGCCACTATGAGGAGCAGGTGTTTGTTAAGCAACTCCTCAGTACCATGTTTGAAGGGTTGGTACAGGTTCATAATTACAGAATGTATAATTGTAAGATTACTTGGCTCACACACACACACACACACACACACACACACACACACACACACACACACACACATCGACTCATTTTATGTACAAGCTATGTGTTGCTATGAAATAACATTTTAGTTTGGGTCCAGTATGGGTAGAATCTGGCATGCTGGACACATAACCATACTTAGTGTTGTGCTCCTTCAGAACAGAGGGTCGTTGGCTGTGGGTTGGCTTCAATAAAAGAAATCCTGAACACCCAGGAGTTTGGGAATGGTCTGATGGTTCTCCTGTAAGTGTCCTTTGAATATCCTTAAAAATTCATATGTACAGTATTCATAGGGTACTTCACACAACCTGTCCAAATTCCGATGCAAAATATAATATAAATATAATGTAATGTTTTATCTTGACAAGTACTCTTAAGTAGTAACTAGTGTACCTAACATTTGGCTTTTATCATGCAATAGTGGAATTTTTTTTTTTTACTAGTAAGACACAGTCATTCTACTTCTGGGATACTTTTTTACAGGTGCGGACAAAAAGCGTGCTAGTCCATGAACCTTAAGATGGACATCGAATAATTGGTCAAACGGCTTGCCATCTCTGCTGATGAACGTATTTCGACTGTTTTTATTCAGGTGATGACCTCCTTCGTTGAGGATAAAAATGATGAGGATGACAGAAGGGACTGCGCAGTGTACAGTGACCTGCCCAACAGCCTGATGCCACGGCCGTGTGAAAGTAAACACGAATGGATCTGTAAACTGGCCAGAGGTAAAAGTCACTAATCCAAACACAGTCACACAGAAGGTGGAATCAAATGATTTACCAAAATGTATTCATGTTGCAGGAGATCAACTGACAAAACCCTACTGGTACACTGAGCGTAAGTGCATTGTTTTTATTTAATGCACATTTTAAAAACAGTTTTACGCTAAATCTCCACAGTTCAGTACCATGGAGTCTTTGCAAGTGTTTCCAGCGATTGCCTTCAAATATGTCTGATATTTACCTTTTCGACAGAATTAGCCACTCTAATTAACACAGGTAGGTCTTTCCACAGTACTGAAGTCTGAATACAAAATACTCTAAAACGTGTTAAAACTTGCCTTCATGGATCAAAGGACATTTCAGGTGCATTTTAGGTTATCCTTCAATTTCAACCCAAAGCCAAATAACCCAAACCTTTTATGAGTATTGTATACTGACCCATGCCTCTCCTACAGGGAGTGAGCCATGGGTATTTTATCGTGGAGCTGAGTACCTGGTGACCAAGCATCCCTTCAACTGGGACGTCGTCTCTCTTGCCTGTAAGATGATGGGAGCTTACCTGCTGTCCATTCACTCCAGGGAGGAGCTGAATTTTGTTAAGGAGCGCTTGCGGCGGGTTCGTTTGTTCACATTTTTGGTTTTGAAATCACACAGAGTTGATTTATTGATCAGCAGATTTCCATTTGCGCTAATGTGATGAGAAAGGCAAAACTGTCCAGTAGTTGACATCTGCGCGCTGCAAAAAAACTAATCATAATTTTTACTTTTGCTCATTTTAGTTAGTATTTTTAATTAGTATGTAAAGTTTAAATCACAATTTCTGCTTGGATTACTTTTCGCAACCTCGAATAGGCACAAAACCAGACAATGGAAGAAAGTGATATGAAGGCCACGAAGAAGGATTAAGCGCGGTTCATTCGTTGATGCTTTTTCTCTTTGTGTCTCTCCTCAGCTGTCCCTCGGCCCCACTGATTGGTGGATTGGTCTTTCCATTGACCAGCATGGAGAGGAGGTCAGGTGTGTGTGTGTGTGTGTGTGTGTGTGTGTGTGTGCGTGCGTGCGTGTGTGTGTGTGTGCGCGCATGTGTGTGTGTGCGTGTGTGTGTGTGTCTTTGAGCTGCTTAATATTGCATCGGTTGCAGTTCTATGACTTGCTTCTAATTGATTATACTTTGTATTCAAATTATATTGGAGGGACACAGTGAAAACGTAAAGCGCCAGGTCAGTTTGGATACAATGTGGAATCATTCAACTTGTCTTGTTATCTAACTTCAATAACTGAAATGTTTTATTGAAAGCCATACGAGCAGCTTCCTGCATAAATAAATGAATCCCTTCTTATGCCGAAACCCGGGATCGAACCAGGGACCTTTAGATCTTCAGTCTAACGCTCTCCCAACTGAGCTATTTCGGCTCTGTAGCATCATGCTCTCCCCTAGACTACCGGGCTAAAGATAGAACGACCTGGGCACTAGGGGGCGGGTAAAACATTACTAAGACACAGTCCACTAGTGCAATGAATTACTTATATCCTTACTGTAGCGTACTAGTATATGGACGTTGAGCTGGATTTTAAGGACATTGAACAAATGCCCAAATGGCATTCCATATAATGCAGTTAAATTAAGCACCTGATACACGTGTCAAATATTGAATTAAGGCTTTTGTTGTGTTGGCAGGTGGAGTGACAAGACAGAAGTCAATTTTCACAACTGGGCACAAGAGAGTGATGGCCACCACGATAAAAAGACTGGGTGGTGTGTCACCATGTCTTCATCAACAGGTAAGCACACAGCTGGCGGTGATGCATGCGCACCAGTGTCACATGTAAGTGTGTGTTGTGTTCTTGCAATGCAGGGAAGTGGACGGCAAATAAATGCAGCAATCTTTATGGATTTGTTTGTAAGAGAAAGACTGTGTCTGTTGTGGAGACTCCGAGGGAGCTGCATTACATTGGACGGTGTCCAGAGAAATGGCTGTACTTTGGACACAAGGTATACACAGCAGGTTTGGGACTCGAGTCACAAAACTCGACAATTTTCAGACTTGAGGCTTGGTGGAAATTTATCTAGTCAGGTCCTTCAACCTGACTAGACTATGACTTGATAGTCATGGCATTGAGCTCAGTGACTTGTCGAGTCTTGCCTGTTTACATATTTTGACACACCACACAATTGAGTACTACATAGTTCTTAGTCTTTGCATGTTCTCAGCAATTCTCTTCAGGCGTGTATAATGTATGTCGAGAACAAACCTATGAACTCACTTTAAATCACTGAAGTCCCAGGTACACAATGCACGGCCAGGCACTGTAATTGACTCTCCAAGAATGGTTACGAAAATTTACGTACCGGTAACATATACTGTTATCTCCAAATTACAGTTTTCTTAGCATACTGGTGACATTTTTGTTCAAGTCGCTGCTGATGGAACAGTCCCATACTGTCAAAGTTTTTGGAGTGATTCCCTTCATTCAAAACTTAGTCTCGACATTATTATTAATTCCAGGGTGTTCTGGAAAAAAAAAAGTTCTGGAAAAAATGAAACATCAACAACAACCTTCGCTTAAGTGACTTAGCATGCCTACATTTGAACTGGTTCTCTGTTGTTCAGTTTAATTTCCCAATGAGGGATTATGTTGTCAGTACATTAAACTGAATTGAATGTAAAATCAACAAATAAATACCAATAAAACATGTTTGCATTAAAAATGTTTGCATTTTTCAAGTGTAAATAATTCAACCCTTACTGTACATTTTGTGTCCAAGATTCATTCACGCTTGCTCGCATTCAATAATTAACTTTTGCAAATGCTTAAAAAAAACAACAACAACAAAAAACAGAGCAGCAGGCTCTGGATGAATTGTGTACTGAATAGACTGTAGCCAAGTGGAAAAACTTCTCCTTGTTCCATTGCTTCTCCATCTCTCAAAGGCAACCGCATGCAAATGAGACATTTCCTTTTGTGTGCATGTGTAGTGTCTCTTGCTTCACCTCCCTGACACGCCAAGCGAGGGAAAGAGCTGGAACGACGCCCGGTCCATCTGCTCCTCATTCCAAGGCTCACTCGTGGCTATCGAAGATGAGATTGAACAAGGTATATTTTAATTTACTTGACTGAATGCAAATCATCTCGTCCCATTGAATGGTAAACCCACCCATTAATCCTTCCCCACCTTTCCTCCATAACAACAAAACAGGTTGTAACGTGTATTTTAATGACAAAAAAATAGCAGTCCATAATAATATCCCGGTACTTCATGTGTTTGTGTGTGTGTGTGGCTTCTTCTTTCATGTCATTGTGTGTCTTTTTCATGCAGCATACATCACCATGTTGCTTCAAGGAATCTCTGTAGGCGTGTGGATTGGTCTGTGGAATCAAGACACCATGAAATGGACGAATGGGAGACCAGTTAGCTACACCAACTGGTCTCCCATTGAACCAAAGAGCTACCTCAATGTAAGCCCCTGTCATTTTGATGACTTTAATACAAATATCTTGAAAATAGAGAGTGTACTTCATGCTAGTCTTTGTAGGTGAGGTCAAAATAAGGCGAAGAGTCCATACACTTGTAATAAATGTGCATATGTCAACTGATATATACTGTGATGTAACTCCAGGAGGATGAGTTGCTCACTGGCTTTGCTGACGAACCTCTGTGCACGGTGTTGTCCAACAACCACAACGTCCACCTGACAGGGAAGTGGTATGATGAGAAATGCAGTGAGGATGGCTATGGCTTTGTTTGCCAAAAACCTCAAGGTAAGAGTCCCAAAAAACTCTACCAGTTCTATTTACATGTTTTATTTGAATATTATCATTTCACCGATTAAATAGAATACTGTACCCTAGCGTGAATACGGAATGCAGTGGTACCTTAATTTCCCCATTGAAATGGATGGAAATATCGTAAATCAAGGTACCACTGTGTCTAAGCAACCAGTGACAGTGAATTACAACTTTCACAATATAATGTCGGTATTGTCTGCAATATCAAAAGTGAGAAATATTTTCTCTGGAAAGGCAGAATTTGTTGTTCAGCACCCTCACCTTAAATTGTGAAACAATACCTTTTTTTTTTGTGATTATAGTGTATTTTCACAGTAGTATGTTCAAAGTAGTACAACTGAACATGAAGATGATTTGATCTTGACTATAAAACGTATTTATTGTTCCCATAGATATCTTATTTGCAATTACCACTGTTCCCTTTTCTTGTTTTAGATACATCCAAACGCCCCACCCACTCATCTCGCCACCCACTCACCGACAGCATTGAGTACAAAAGTCGCAGTTACAAAGTGGTTTCGGGCAACATGAGCTGGTATGACGCCATGCATATGTGCATGGACAATGATTCGGACCTAGTGAGCATCACCGATGCCTACCACCAGGCTTTCCTTACGGTGCTTGTCAATAGATTGGGAGTCCGCACTGGATTGGACTGTACAGCCAAGATGTAAGTGACTTCTTATGATGAGATTTAACATGACAGCAATTATTGCTTAAGATAAATTCATAGGCTTTTTACTTGCTCACACATCCAATGGCTAAACCTGCAAATTATGAGTGAATCCTTGTGTATCCTGGAAAGCAACATCATTTTAAACCACAATCGGCTTATGTTCTGACAATAATGACTGTGCAGCAAATTTAAGTAGTAAATAGATAACTACGGTAACCTTTTGTGAGTACGGATCAGGCTCCATTGTGATGTTCCATCCAAGAGTGCCACTTTGTCCTGATTGAATGTGGCATAATTCTGTTTGTTTACAGAGTGGGATCAACTATCAGTGGTCAGATGGCAGCGATACCGTGTACACACACTGGGACTCGGCTGAAGATGACTTTGAGATCGGAGAATGCGTGTACATGGATGTGAATGGAGGATGGCGGCGAGCTGACTGCGAAACTCTTCTACCAGGAGCCTTGTGTCACATTCCTCCGCCAAGTAAAATATAAACTCTCAAACATGAATTCAGCTCTGATTCAAGGTCTTTGCTGGTTTTAATGTGCACTAGATAGTTGCAAAGGGGTGCAGAATTCAGGGTGAAAAGTTGCAGTAAATTTTCACGGGAAGTTAAGCAGGGGAATTGAAATATGGAAACTTTCCATGAGAATTATGGCAATTGACTAAGAGTTGAGGTTAAGTAAATTAAAAGGTATCATATTCAAGTATAAATAGGAACATTTTGTCATAAGCACACAGCCAGACAAAATCATATAGTTGAAATACATTCTAATTCAACAAATGTATGTGTTAAGTAGAACAGCAAGTTAAAGTTCCCCATTAGGTCCAACCTTCCATTTTGTTTTTTCAGTTTTTTTCTCCATACATTTATATTAATTTTCAGGGGGGAAAAAATCCAACTTTGAAAATTTCCAGAATTTCGCAGCCCTGAAAATAATACAAAAGTTTTCTGTTCTCCATTGCAGGGAATAAACCATTTATCTCATATGAAGCTGTGTGCCCCTCCACGTGGGTGAAATTTGGACGTGGCTGTTACAACTTTGAGCCTCTGGTGCAGAGACTGACTTTTGAGGAGGCACGTGAGCACTGCAGACGGAAAGGTAGGGTGGCACTCCATCTATTTTCTTACGCTTATCCTGTTCAGGGATGCGACTGAAATGTTGCAGGTGGATGGATTTCAGAGCAACCCATGACAAGTGAAAATTGCAATACAGAGAGACGATGTAAAATAACATTGAAAATAGTTTTACCCCTCCCATGTGATATGAACACTTTTAAAACGAATTACAGTAGTACCTCTACTTACGAAATGAATCGTTTCTGGAAGAACATTTTTAACTAGAGAATCCTTCGAAAATGTCAAACATCAGCATAGTAAGCGATCGCCCGACTGGTGAACACTTTGTCTGGGTATTCACATTTACGTAAAACTATCGGAACACCTTACGGCCCGAGGGGCGAATGACGAAGACACTGCATAGACACATATGTATCCATTTATCTATCTGCACACATAGACACTTGGCGATAGAGGTCCGTCCCTTTTATCCAATGGGATGCAAAGATGATGCTCGGTAATAGCCAATGGCAGAGCAGCTATAAGTATGTTGCGTTCAGAAAACTCGGAGCTGCGAGTAGCAGGCCATACTGTATTTTTACCTTTCCTATCTTGAAAATTATTTCGTAACAAGAGCTGTTTTCCTTTTGAGACCTTTGAAAATTTCGTATGAAGAGATGTTCGTAAGTAGAGGTACCACTGTACTGCCTGTGTATCTTTTTTCTCTCTCATGGTATCTTATTGGATGTATTTCAAATGTTTCCTTGAGGAGGAATCTTGCTTTTGGGGTTATTTTGCTTTCTGTCATTTAAGGACGATTTGAAGCATTAGCTGATACATCCATCCAGGTTAGAGTGATCATTTCACCTCCCGTGCATGTTTTTGGAATGTGGGAGGAAACTGGAGACCCTGGGGAAAACCCACGCAGGCATGGGGAGAACATGGAAACACCACACAGGTGTGCTTAAAATATAAATGTTGAAACTCCCCCAACAGGACCAAAGTAGTGTTGCTGAGCTGAAGGTTACGCGACCCATGTTTTCCAACCTTAATTGAGCCAAAGCACATACACTCCTCCTTAAAAGTGACAGATAATTGTTTGGCTTTCGGTTTAGATTTCAGTATGAGCCTAAAGTGCACAATGACCTTCAAAGGGGAGGTAAGTTGAACTTTTCAAGAGAGAAGTAGTAGTAAAACAGGCCTACCTGTGGTTTAACTAAATACAAGAGTAGAAAAATGAGTCATAAGTCGACATTTAAACATTTCTACTGAGGTAGCGGCTCTAATTTCTGCAAGTCGCTTAGATTACTGGAGCCCCTACAGAGAATGAGCTACAACCCACTGCCTTCTTTTTGTCTCTCAGAATCACCAAAAGACCAAAACATAGAGAGATTGAAAGAGTCACAGAAAGGCATAGAGGGGGATGTCCTACTATAATAGTTAACTAACATTCAAACACCTGTTGTGAATTTTGCTGTTCAGCAAAAAAGTCAAGAAATTGAGCAACTGAACATGTGCATTCAGTAATTTTGAGAAGGTCAAATTCATTTCTCCTGTAAATGTTATAGTGAATTTTAAGTTCATCTATGTAAAGCCTATCTATTAATTTTGTGTCGTACAGTATAAGAGTGAGGAAAAAATTTAATTAGGCTATTTTATAAAACACAGATCAATTTATTGAGTGGCTTTTTGCTTTTCCAGTCAACACGTCAGATGTCCTGTCCATCGAGAATGAGGCAGAGAACCGCTTTGTCCTGGAGCAGCTGTGGACTTCAGGGTTCCTTCACCAGAACATGTGGTTGGGGCTTTACTTCAACATTGACAGTGAGTGTCTGCCTACTACTTGAGAGAGAGAGAGAGAGAGACACACACACACACACACACACACACACACACACACACACACACACACACACACACACACACACACACACACACACGGCCGAAAGCTGTTATTCCATTCGTGGGAGCGCAACCCAAAAAATAGGTGAAAGAAAGAGCAAAGGTTTTTCAGAAGAGAGTATGATTAGAGAAATGTGGAAAAGAGTGCTGAGAATTTTTGGAGAGCTTTCGGGAGCCCTTGGAAATTGGAGAGAATTTTGGAGTGAGGGGAGGGCAGAGGACAAAAGGGGAGACTTTTTATCTGCTCAAGACAGGCAGTTGTACAAAATATCTCGAATATCAGGTGAGACCGAATTCATTCTTTGTAGACTTGAGCTCATTGAATTGTCCTTTTAAAATATTTGTGCATTTCACAATTTCCAACTTGCAGAAGATTTCATCGCTTGGCTGTGAAAAACTCATTTTGAACCCATCCGTAGTTCGGGCAACAAGGATATGTTTAGACAACATATCTGCACTGTTATATCATAAACGTGATCATGAAAATGAATATTATCATGGCCAAGCGGATTCACGAATGCAAAGTTAGCAGGATAAGCACAGTCAACAATACACAATCATACAGGCATATATTTTACATTTCAAGGAAAAGTTTTCTAGTTACAACTGCATAGAATGCTTGTAGCTGCAGTTCCCATGTTCATCCTATGGGGTCAGTCCAAGTCCAGCAATACCAATTTGGTTGGAATTGTCCCATGAGTGTGCAGTAGTGAAAAACATCACTAGTAAGACACAGTTATTCAATAAGTCTAACAAAAGAAAATTTAGCACACTGGTCGAAGTTACATTGACTCTGGCAATAAAAATGGGGAAAAATGGCAGTAAGACACAATCTGCTGGATATCAAGAAGACTGGAGTGCAGTACTTGCTAGGATGGCTTTTCACAGTAAAAACAATCACAGTTACACTGCCAAAACTCAGGATTGAACTAGGGACCTTTAGATCTTCAGTCTAACGTTCTCCCAGCTGAGCTATTTCGGCTGTCTGACTGTGATTTATTTTTTAGTCATTCACTCCACAAGAGGGGAACTCGTAAGTAATGGTGGTGCTAGTACATGGACCTAATGCGGGATATCAATGATATGGAGTTAATGATTAAATGGCTTTCCACCACACCAGCCTTTAAAATTACTTTGTAATGAACCGTGTCTTTCACTTCTAGCGGATTCTATGGCTTGGGTGGACGGTTCACCTTTGGACTACAGCAGCTGGCCCAGCAAAGCTCCAGATGTCAAATTACTGACTGCAGACACCTGCGTCACCACCCGGGCAGTTGATGGAGTGTGGCGCTTGTTGGGGTGCACCGAGCGACTCGGCTTTGTCTGCAAAACAATCTCAGGTGACCTGGGCATGTCTTGAAGAATCTATGGAGCATTCGGAGTTTACCTCTAACACACTCTACAAAAACGCTCCCATTCAGAATACTGAAACACTCTCTCACCTACTCAAATTTTTTTCCGCTCACAGAGTGAATTAAAATGCTCCCATCCACACTCCTGAAACACTCTCACACGCACTAATGAAACACTCTTGTCCGCAATACATTAACGTTCTCATACACACTACGGACTATTTTTCACACACATACTACAGAAATACACCCACTCACTCATGAAATGCTCTCACGCAGACTTCAGATGCTTTTTTTTTTGCTCCGACAAACTACGGAAACACTCTCTTTCTATTTAAAAGGTCTTATGCATACTACTGAATCTTTTTTGCTCACACACATGTGAAATTCTTTCACACACACTACTGAAAGGCTTACACCCACTACTGTTTCTCAAACACACACACAACATGAATGAAATGCTCTCTCACACTGATGATTTTTTTTCGCTGACACACACATGAGTGAAACCCTCTCACCCGCATTCATGAAACACTCACACACTATTGTTTTTTTCCCCTGCTCACATTCAGGACTAAAATACTTTCACACCCACTGCTGAATGCTCTCATACACACCACTGTTGTTTGCATGTACGCACTACAGAAACACTCTCATACACTTTTGAAAAGATCTCACGCTGACCTTTTTTCACTCAAACTACAGAAGCACTCTCGTACGCACTCAATACTTAAAACACTCTCAAAATATGACAGATTTTTTTTTTTTGCTCGCACTGGTGTACCACTCGCACATGCACTTCTGAAACACTGTGACACCCACTCCTGAAACATTCTCATACACAATACAGAAGCACTCTCATGTACACTACAGAAACACTCTCACACACTCCTGAATATTTTTAACACATTTCAGAATCACTCTGCCAGCCAAAATGAAATGCTCTTTCACTCACTCACTAATGATGTTTTTGCCGACACACCCTACTGACACATCTCTGACGCACTAAATGAACCACTCACACACTACTGATTATTTTCCCCACTCACATTCAATACTAAAACTCTCACACCCACTGCTGAAGCACTCTCATACACACTATTGATACGTTCTTACACACACACACACACACACATTGGCAGAGTCACTGAGAAAGCGAGAATTTGTTGTTTCATTAATAGCGGTTCTGAATGTAGAAACACAAAAGAAAAAAAAATAACCTCACTTACTTTGCTCTTTTGCAGATGTAACTACTGAGGTGGAAGTGGAACCATTCAATGGTAAAGTGGACTTTAATTGCAATTTAACTCTTTACTGGGCTATACAGTAGGTGTCATGTGAGAGTTTCTTCCATTGCTCTTGTTTTGATATGGCACGTATTAACATTATGAGCTCTTTGCTGAACATTAACTCAAGTGCAATGACACTTCCGTCATTTCCAAATTCAGCTCTCTAGATATAACTTAATACTGTACACCATTTACATCAAATTATACCCTGTTCTATTGTTTCTGTTATTATGTGCTTCTCAACCCACACTATTTTTTAGATTATTTAACTGTCTGTCAGAAACAATTAGGATATAATGGTTTCCAGTCTACAGTCACCACTTAAGATGATAGTTCTTTTAGGTTTGCTACCAGATTACATCATGTATCGATTTTTTGGACAACAGAGCAATTTCCTGTAATATTCTTACTTTCTTGAAAGAGGCATTTAATGGCTTACTGCACTCAAATGGAGAAAGTGAGTGACATTTATTTTTTTCTTCAAGAAGTGGCTTTATCCAAAACCAACCATTGTGTACTTTGCATTTCAGGATTACATTACGGCGTCATCCTTGCTGCTGTGCTGGTGGCTGTGTTGATCTTTGCTCTGCTGGCAGGAGCACTGTGCTTTGCTTACAGGAGAAATGCTGCTCATTTTCGGGGTCTCCCTGCACTCGGTAGTGCCTATTACCGACAATCCGGCTCCCAAGCTACAGAGTCTGATGGTAATGTGCTGATCACAGAGCTAGAAGATCACTCAGGATAACGTTACAGACTGACATTGCCACAATGCTTTGGACCAGTGTTGAGATATATACTTTCCAATTCAGTATTCGAAGGATATTAAGAAAAACATTTGAGCATTTATTCCATCGGGTCATGTACTAGCTCATAGCTCTTTGTCCTCACTATCGTACAATTGAGCACATTAGTTGGATGACTGTGTCTTACTAGTAAAGTTTTTTTCTACAACAAGTGCCACTTTGGGACTACTAGTACGACCTTACCCTGGACACCAAGAATATCAAATGTTTATTTCCATAAAGCCATTTGTGCATTTATTTGATGCTTAACTCATTCACTCCCAAAGACGTTTTTAAACGTCTTTTCGGACTTGGTCCAGAATTGGCTGGTACTGAATGAGTTATGGTCCGTGTATTAATACACTCTTTGTCCTCATGAGTCAGACATTTCGGTTGCACGAGTAGAATGACTAGAATGAGTAGAATTTTACTAGTGATGTTTTTTTTAACTACTAGTGCCATTTTTGTCTTATTGGTATGAATTTAAGATTTATGGAACTCATTTGATCTCAAATATATCGATCAACCGCTCGAGGAGCTTTGATAGCCTTGATATTCAAAAGTCCAACCTTGGCAAACACATATTACTAGTGAGGCATAACTGCATGCTAGTAGTATTACTAGTGACATCATAGAATTCTTCTTGTTAGCAGAAAGCACTTGTCTAGTAGTACTAGTAGCACACAGATGTGAATTAAAGTACAATTTTGCCTCACTGGTAGCATGAAGTTCTTAGTCTGCCCAAGTCGTACTACTTGTTTGCTGAATTGTCTTTCTAGTGAGGACAAAGAGCGCACTCGTGCACAGCCCTGAAAAAGCAGATGAACGAAAAGAAAACAATGCTCAAATATCCAGTTTTGACCTTCCTCTCGGAAAAGAAAACATTGCCGAAACCCGGGATTGAACCAGGGACCTTTAGATCTTCAGTCTAACGCTCTCCCAACTGAGCTATTTCGGCCTATGAAAAGTCAATTTTCCTTTCTGTGAAGTCATCATACGGGCTTACATAAGGTTACAGTGAATCATCGTCAAAATCAGTGCTAAAATAATCTTCGGCAGACTCCGTGTGCACCTGTTGGTACTGCGACATGGCCACAGTCAGCTGAGCCGCCACTTCACTTTGATGGCATCCATGAATTTGGCAGCACAACCAACCTCTGACCAACGGGATCCCACAAGCGACACAAAAACAGGAAGATAAAAATACACAATCGTCTCTCCTGCCTCCCGACGTTGAATCCCATGAGGCAAGTCACTCCTTTCGTGGGCTTGTGTGCCCACCGTGACTGCTCTTAGGCACATGAGGATGATGCCGATGATGCTGATGATGCATAGGCAACGCTTGATTGCCCTTCCTGTGGTCTTTTGGCTGCGCGCAAGGTCAGCGCACTTGGACTGAGGTGCTGATTCTCCTTCCTGGGACTGGCGTCGCTAGGCCCCTCAACCTCGAACCGAAGGAGCTTGCACTGCGACTGGTGGATCGAGCCGTCGCGTCCTTCGACCTTGACCGCAGTTTTTGTTGCTGCAATCACTTGGGAGGGGCCATTCCAGCGTTCACTGTCCCAGAGAAGGCTTTTCAGCACCTTGAGGAAATTCTGATCACCACTCCGGACCTGACGAGTCTGTGGAGCAGAACATTCTGGCAAGTCATTGTGCCTATGCATCTCTTTCTGATCAAATAGTCTTTTAGTCTCTCTCATTGTCTTAATGAGCCTGGCTTTGACAGTTCCACAAATCCAGCCGATTGCGGGTGGTACGCACAGTGTCGCTTCAAATCAATGTCCCAACAATTCGCACAATGCTTTCACGACAGTTCCCGAATAGTCGCGAGCGCTCAAAGACAGTTCAACCCATACATAAACTAAGACAAGACAGTATCGCTTCACAGATTATATAACGTCAACAGAAAATTTTAAAATGTGTAAACCCATGTGTGTTATAATATTGGTGCACCTATGCTATCATCCCCCCTGTTGACACATGTGACAAGCCATGTGTCAACCTCGCGGCTTCCCGTCTTCCAATTTCTTTAACCCTGAGTCTGGTTTTGCTCTTTCATTTGTCCGATATTTTCGTTCTGTGTGAAGTGCTAAAATTTGTCTTAATTTTCAAATCATCATGTGTCGTGCTCTGCGCCTCTATTGCTAGTACGTCACATATTCTTGCAATTTGTTAGCTGAAATGAACGGCCAGAGTGGTCATCACATTCCAATTGATGTATTGACGCACCCAGCCATCCTGTGTTTCCTCGCACCCCGGATTGGTGGGGGAGGGGCTCCAGAGGTGGTTTGGAACGGAGCTGGCAAGGTTATTCATGGTTTTCCATTCACATTGCTCTGGTTTGCCGAGCGGTATGTAAATGTATTGCCCTTGTGCGAGGAGGGCTTGACAGCCCTTCCCACTCCGCTGTGGTGAAACACCACTGATCTTTCCAATACACATGTTCAATAACAATACCCTGAGGTTCCAGGCCCAGAAAAACTTTCGTGTAGTCTGGGTCTGGTCCCGGTGTCTGCTTACGTCTTATGATCACGTGCAAGTTGTTCGCCGTTTGCACGTTACCTCCTGGCTTTAATTTGGTACCTGCCAATCGAACTAGACATTCGGAAATCCGAGTTACGTCATCGTTCGGTAAATCGAGTGTCCAAAAATAGCGAGCATCATCTTGACTATTCCCCATGCGGGCTTCGACCTGGCCCTTGTGATTTACGATGGTGTAAATCTCGAGTTGCGTTTGAGCATCTCGTCCCAATAAATTGCGGAGAACGAGGGTTTAACGCAGCTTCGACGAGTGCCTTCCGGTCTGGGTTTGTCGGGGAAGTGATGGTTACTGTTTGCGATAACATCAGGGGCTGCACGGAACCGTGTGCTCCTTTCATGCAAATTTTGCGCTCGCCTGGCTTCACAGTATCGCGATCCCACCGACCGAGAACGGTGATGTCTGCGCCAGTATCAACAAGGAAAACAGTCGGGATTCCTTCGACCATCAACGTCGTTTCTGGCTTGGTCATGGGAGAGGTTTGACGTCTCAGCAGGTAGTTTTCCGTGTCAAAAACATGATTGCTATCGGCTGAGATGTCACCCTCGTCCTCACTTGAGGAGGGCGTTTCAAACAAAGGCGCAGAGGCCTTAACTGCTGTCATAGCTACCTTCTCCGTTTTATTCCGTGTTGTTCGTAAATCCTCCTCATCTGATGAGGAGGTGCCCGTGCTACTATCACGCTCCCGCACGCGCCTGTCCTTGCGCCGTTGTCTACATTCTTTTACCATGTGACCCTTTTGCCCACAAAGGAAACATCGGCCCTCAACAAAACGTTTTTGGTCCCTAGGAGTTAATTTGAAGGGAGCAAACGACCTTATTCTTTTATTACCTTCATAAGGAGCATTTTTCATGTGTGTGCGTGAGCTTTTTGCGCCGTAATAAATGTTGGTCACATGACTCTCTGTCTTCTTTTTTTTATTCTCAAGTCGCTCGAAATTCCGTGCATAATTCAAAACCTCATCGACCGGACATGTCGGCCAATTCAAATTATGTCTTTTAACGTATTGGGTGACGTCCGGACGTGCCTGGTTCAGCAAATGCTGTTTTAAATGCGAATTAAACAAGTCTGATTGTGTCTCAGGAATACCGCCGTGTAATTTGAACACTGTCCGCAGACGGTGGAAAAAATCGTCCGTAGTTTCGTCAGCCTTTTGAATGCATGTGGCAATTTGTTTTGGATCTTGCGTCCGCTCGTACGCCTTGGCGCAACGTTCCATAATTTGGTCAAGGGGCCCCCCGAGCTGCGTGAGTTCATCATAGCACAGATAGCCTCCCGCAGCCCTTCTACCATTAAAGTTGCCCACAACTGCGCCAAATTTAGAACTGGTAGTTAATGAGAGCAATTTCAAAAGTTCACTCGCGTTAAGCCTGTGACTATGGACCAAATCCGATAATTCTCTCACGAACTCGTCCGGGTTGTCTTTCGGTTTTGGAAGCGACGCGGCGATGTCTCGAAATTCGGCCGCGTCCATGGCGGTAGAGGTGTATCGATCCTCACCCCGGCCCGGCATCTCAACCATGGGGTAGGCTTGTAACGGGTTATCTTTACCCCAATCATTTGCGGTAGTTCTCGAATGCGGGGGAGAGCCGGGTACAGCCCTCCGAAATGGCGGCCGCTGGAGCGCTGAGGGTCGCGTTGCAGCAGCCGCTGCAATTAAATCCTCATCTAGCCTCTGACATTTGTCTTTCGCCTTTTCACCCGTATTTGTCTGGCCCTTTCAACGAGGATTTTACACTTATACCATTGTTTTCCGTGTTCATTATTTTTCCGCTTTTCTTTGTCTTTTAGCGTTAGTTTGCCCAACACTGTTTCCAACTCATCGCAATCATTAACGTCTCCCGAGAATCCGTATTTCTTTTTCCACTTTTTCACGAATCGCGTTGACCCTCTGTAGTCAATTTCAGCCAAACGTGTGTTTTCGATTATCGCTTCTACATCGTGACGTGCTGTCGTCTGTCGCGTTCCGCTCAATTGCCAGCAGCCCGATGACTTCCGTGTCGCCATGTTGCCTAGCAACAACCAGAAGCGTTTACAAGTATTTTACACACAAAAAGTCGCGATCTAGTTCTGGGTCGTTACCCGAAAGGAAACAATATCGTGATCGCCAATCACACTTACGCACTAACACAAAACCAATACGCGCAACATACACATACAACGTTAGACATAAACATACGCCGAGGTGGTCAACCTCTGCAGGAAGACAGCGCTTCCTTACCGTTTATGCTTAGCAAGAAACGGTATCTAAATGAGCCAATGCTCTCACAGATGCGCTTGGGCTCTGTGTCCCGTGGAATCGAACTTCCCCGTGCCGCTAACCACAAACGGTACTCGAGCTAGCCTACTACTTTTCGGCATTAACTCGTCTAATTCCGTCACTCAGTGGAGATAACCGACTACGCAACGGTTACTCCACCACGCCGACTGACCTTATTTTCCGACAATTGTCCCGATGCGAGCCGCAACACGTCACATGACAAAAGGGAAAACTGATGTGGATTCCAAATCAGGTTGGAAATGGCTTTGATCTGGACAGCAGTTGAGTACAGATAGTGTAATAAGATAAAAATACTGAAATGCTTGCCATTCTCTTGAAAGATTGTTGTCAAAAATAAAATGTTTTGTAATCTACTCTGTACATTTGGATTACAGTCCAATTTATGTTGTTGGAACTGCACGTGTAATAGCTATTTTCTCAGTGTTACTAATATTCGATGTAAAAACAGGTTCTGTTTTTGTGTGTTGAAAGTTGTCAAACCTCAAACCTTATAAGGTTATGGAAGGCTGTTGGTTCCAAGCATTAATTCCATTTCCTTGATATCCTGCTTAAGTTCTTTGTCCTCACCAGTAAGTCAATTCAGCACACGTCTAGTCGAATGTGCACTAGTAGAACTACTCGTTCGGCTTTTTCCACTACAATTGCTAATTTTGGCCTACTATGCAATTCAACCTTGCTTCTATGGTACTCCGCTGCACAACTACCACTACGATCCCCAAATAGTACCGGTAGATGTGTCACATGGACACATGAGTAGCCACCTGGACCCTAGTAAAAGCACCAAAATGTCCACTAGTAGTTGTCCTACTAGAATGCCAAAGTTCTCCTACTAGTGACGACAAGTAGCATACTGGTGCATGGACCTTAAGCTGGATATCAAGGATATCCAATAAAGGCTCAAGCACACGGCTTTCCTTATAAGATGACATATAACTGGATGTGTTATTTGTTGCTAAGCAAGTTATAAGCTGTAAATTACATATTTGTGTGTATTCCAATAAATTCAAGGTGGACCGACAAATGATACATTTTTGAGTGATAAAAATGATACATGAATGATGTTTCCATTTGTGGGTCACTGAACACATTTCATTATTCTCAATGTTGTACTCTGTATTGTATCATACACCTCTTGCCACACCACAATTGTTGCCTGAGAGTTCAAAGGCCAAATGATAAAGCAATAACATTGTGTTAATGATCCCAACTGAGGTCACAAGTTGTCAGAGAGAACCAATTCGGAAAATTGTGACAGCAAATTGCTGCTATTGTCAGTCTGAAGAGAATCCGGCAGCAGGATGTAATGAATCATTCATGAGGAGTAAAACCGCAGCAGCTGCACTTTTCAAAAACAAAAGGGCAACATCACTTTGCATGAATGTATAAGCACCAAATGTTCAAGAAGGCATTAGTTCTGCGTGTGCCGTTTGTTTCATGAAAACTTGGGTTTGTGGTTTGAGTGAAAAGTGCAGTACAGTACGTGAAAAAACATCTGTGTTGGTTGGTTTTTCTGTGTCTTTGGTGCATTTCTTAGATCTGAAGTGAAATCTGGAAAACAGTGAGTGCATTTCTCAAATGAATTTGTACAAATAGCAAAATGGAAGAATGGTTCCCTTACAAAAGCCTCTTTTTTTCTCAAATTGCTTAGAACGCACATCACCACTAAATATTTGCACCACTGAACATGCCAATGCCATCAGAACGACAAGTCTTGTTTCATTGCATAGTCAGGGCATCAATTTAACGGTGTGTTTTGGAGATATGTTCTAATGTAAACTGCTGTTTAAATTTTGATGACAAATTCAGTACAGGTATTCAAAATTGAAAGTTGCACCTCTGTGTATGTGGAAGATTGATTGTAAGAGACTCGACAAGATTCACATTTCACACTGTCATTTGCTGACAAACTCACTCACTCATCTTCTGAACCGCTTGATCCTCACTAGGGTCGCGGGGGGTGCTGGAGCCTATCCCAGCCGTCTCCGGGCAGTAGGCGGGGGACACCCTGAATCGGTTGCCAGCCAATCGCAGGGCACACAGAGACGAACAACCATTCACGCTCACACTCACACCTAGGGACAATTTAGAGTGCTCAATCAGCCTGGCATGCATGTCTTTGGAATGTGGAAGGAAACCCGAGCACCCGGAGAAAACCCACGCAAGCCCGGGGAGAACATGCAAACTCCACACAGGGAGGCCGGAGCTGGAATCGAACCCCGTACCGCTGCACTGTGAAGCTGACATGCTAACCACTGGACTACCGGGCCACCCCAACTCCTTAACAAAAAGTTAAAATAAATAAATTCAAATTGTGAAATACACACCAGTAAGTACAATAGAATTTTTACTCATCCAATTCCCATTTTGAAACTTGGGACAGTGCAAAAGTAAACTTCTGTACACATAATCTCTCCCTTTATTTGAGTTGTATTGAGCTAAAGTAGAATCTGAGTTCTTTTTTTTTTTTAAACAATCATAGTAGACACCAACACTTTGTCACAAAGCCAAATAGGTAAATAAAGCACTCTAAAAATCTACGAAATTCTGTAATAAAGGTTTTTACTTTGTGTAAATTATTTAACATAACGTATTTGCACTCGTATTTTCTTTTGAAGCGCTCACGTTCGTCAACAGGCTACCGGAAGTTAGCTTTATTTTGTATGTCGAAACGGAAAATGTACTTCATCTTACATTTTTAACTTATTGGGATCGTTGGCGCTTGACAGCAGAGTCGGCGGTTCATGTGCCCCCAATCTTTTCACTTTCGTTTTACAGTAAAGGAGTTAGCCCCACTTTCTTTTACAGCTCAACTCTCCACGGAAAATGCAATCTTTATGAGTGCGACAAGAAAAGGATAATTTTTAAAAATGTTCCGAACGGCGACACTTTGTTTGTTGCTGGTGTTGTGGACAACTGTATTGAACAGGACATGCTCGACTTTTGGTAAGCAGCCGCCTGCAAAAGACACATCTTACGCTTTACTTTAGTTTTTCCCCCATCTCAGTAGGAGGGCGAAGTTTCCTTAATGCTTGTTAAATGTGTCTCACACCCAGTAAGAGCTTCTCCCACTCACGAACTAGGACAATAGCTGCTGACCTACTGAGCAACAATAAAATAGGAGCAAAAACAAACAGATTATAAAAGTCCTTCAAATCAATGTTTGCTTGTTTTACATTATTCAGAAAGTTAAATGCTGTTCACTTAGAGTCTGATTTAATCACCGAGTCATCCCGGTTGTTTCGGCCTGTCTATTATGCCATGTTAAACAATGTGCAGTACTGTATACTGTACTGATACAAACGTCGCTTGTGCTTGTCGGGGTCTCACATTCAGGGGCGTGTCCACTGGATATATGTTCGAAATCAGCGGAGAGCTCCGGAAACAGAAATCGATACGACATTATGCTAGTATGCATTAGGTCTGAAGTCCAGTGGTAAGCAGTCAAGGTCAGCAATGCCCATCGTTCTCCACCATCAGAATTACTGACCTACGCTTATTGCCATACCGAGTTTACTGTCAAACTAAACATAAAATTCAAAGAATTGCTCATTGTCTGACACAGCAACCACAAACCTTAGCCTTCAGGTCTGCGAAATTAATGCTCATTAAAAGAGAATGTCATTAAATAATCTTGTTTTCTTGTGAGATTAAGCATGTGTGTTGTGCCTTAAGGGGGTGTGGCCTAGTGATTGAAGTCTGGAGCTGTAGTCATGCGTTTAGCAGCATATTTGTGTACAGTATTTTTACCTTACAATACATGACAGAAAGTGCATCATTGTCTTTTATATGTCGTAGCTTGTGAATCAAGGTACTACAGTATTCTCAAATATGAGGTTTGTTTTGTGTTACAGTGGAGGACAGCTTCACCATCCAGCACTCCATCACAGGGAGCTGTTTATCAGCTCAGGACTCAGGAAGTTTGGGAGTCTCAGCCTGTGATGCAAACAGCACGTCCCACTTGTGGAAGTGGGGCTCGGGTCACCGCCTCTTCCATGTGGCCACCGCCCTCTGTTTGGCGTTGGATGTCCACTCCAAATCTTTGTCCCTGGTGGACTGCGGCTCGGACATCCTGTGGTGGCGCTGTATGGATGGCTCTGTGTTCACTGTCTACCAAATGAGCCTGGTGGTCAGCGGAGGCCAGTTAGCAGCCCAACGGAACGCTCATGACGCATGGGTGAGAGGAGGCTCTCAGGAAAGCATCTGCCGTAGGCCATATCGCGGTGAGTGACATGTGACCAAAACTTCAGGAAGTGTCAACATCAAGGCCAAAGAGCCAGATTGCCACATCACTTTATGTGGCCCAATAGACTCAAACGTGTATTTTTATGGCCCTTTTGGCTGGTATCTCACAGAGTTGCAAAAGCCTATGAATGCCGAAAGTTGGGGTTTTCGTCAGGGTTGCAAAACATTGAAAATACACACTCAGTGCAGAATTCACAGAATTCGTGGAAATGCTGATGCCAACAGTGGAGCCCGGGACGAACAGCCGTACTTCAAAATTTTTAATGCATTGCAAAATGGAGCCCTATGAACAGTGCATGAAGGGAAGACTGTCTGTGCCTGGCATGACGATGCCTTCTCCATACTACTGCTGTCATTAACCTCCTCCCACAGAGCAGCACCAATTTTCCATCAGCATTCGCTAGACATCATTTGCTTCTCTGAAAGTGCGTGTGGCTATTAACGCTGGTGTTAGTGAAATAGAGGCTCATTTGCATTGAAGTAGGCGATTTCGTCTCCAAATATATGCACATACTGTATGTGCAAATACCACCGGCACACTGAGACACATTCTGCTTGGCAGCGCATCAAGTGAAGTATTTCCACTTTCTGCGCTTGCTTTGTGAATTGAATGCCATGCAATTCACCATTTTTACTGCTTAGCGCCACGCAAGATACACAATCCTTTCGTGGATTCAGCCCTCAATTTTGTGCCGATAAGAAAAACTGTTTGGGATAGGTAAAAACTGCCCGTAAACTATTTTTTTCATACCCTGATAACAAAATGTCCGAAGTTCAAAAGCGCATATCCATTAGTATTTGCCGATCAGTGAGATACTATCAGCTTTTGAAACTGAACTACCTCTTGGGTACTGATGAATGCGAAGGGCTACAAAACGGGTAAAGCAAAACCATGATTCACCATCTTATTAACCATATGGCACTCTAAAGCTCAGAAAAATGCTACGAAATCAAGAGATTTAACTCTTGGAATAAAGGAATATAATTTCAGTGAACAAGTATTATAATATTGGTTGGAAATGTATGTCAGTCTTTCTTATAGTGTTTAGGCCAGCAGATAAGAGTTACATTTGTGAATTTGATGGTATGAGGTGAAAGAGATACAACACAAAACGGGTGTGTCACTTGACCAAACTGGTTCTTCTACATGTCTAACATCTTCGTTGAGGTGTTAAGCCTCATTTCTCTTAGTCTGCAGTGCTTTTATGCGAGATAAAACTCAAGTTGGTCAAATTCCTATTAGGAAGAGATGACATCTCCCCAAATCCCAACGTGACGTTGGCTTCATACTCAATCGTTCATGTTCATGTAGGAGTGGTTGTTCAGCTTTTGTCCCAGCTTTTTGCTGCATTCCTAATAGGTAGTGAAGTCTGTATTCTGCTCATATTTAGTCATGATATATAACTTTCACATGCACGCAGCGAGACTCTGCGTCCTTGAAGCAATCATCACTTAAAATTGGTACACTCCTTCTTGGAGGACTTGTGGAGATGCGCAGATCGCGCCAGTTAAATGAAAATCTGAGAATCACTTTAGAGGAAACGAAAGTTCTGATGTCACACCTTTTGGTGCCGTCCTTCTGATGACATAAAAATGATGTGAATCCCTTCCTGCTTCGCACTCGTGACCGCCGCAGCCATTATCTGTAAACCGCGGGTGCCCAGAATATTCTGTTATTAAAAGCTTCGAAGAAACTGTTCATCGACTCCAGCCTGTATTTGGATAACCAACATCCTCCTCGTCCGAAATTCAACGGACACGCGGGGGAAAGAAGACCACTTTCCCCCAACAGTAGAAAATCCTTCTCATTTGATTGCATGGGAAAAAAAACTGTTGACTTTTTCTGATTATGTTTACAGTCGCTTTTTCTTTTGGAATCACGTTGTTGTCCTCTGCAAAGGCACAGGTTAAAAACTTGTGCGATTGGATCAGCTGCAGTTGCAGCACAGACCTTAAAAAAATGCATCATCTAATTGGATCCAATGGAGCTTCCTTGAGAAATTACACTTCATTAAGCTGCTTCAGAGTACAAAATATGAGTTGAAAGCACATGACCACTGGCTGAGCGACACATAGTATGATAAGGAATAATTCTTCAAATGTACTTTGATCCATTGAAAGGTGGTAATTTACAGTATACTGAAAATATAGTACAGCGGTGCCTGTATGAACGAGTGCCCCAATTTAATACGTTTTCAAGTTACAAGCCATCATTTGGTGATTTTTCTTTTCTTTTCTTGTTTTTTTTTTTAATTGTAGTGCAAGCAAGCATTTTATGCCCTACTGCTCGATGGAAGTGTAAAAAAGAAAACATGTCAACATACAAATACTCCAGTGTGTGCATGGGATTCTATAGGCTTCAGAAGACTTGATAAATCAAGTTTATTCCTTTACATTCTCTTTTACCTATGAAGCCCTTTGGCACTCCTTTGTCGGTCTGTACAAATAAATTTGACTTGGCCTTTGACTTGATTTGATTATGCGTTTAGAAGTATATTTTGGAGTACAATACTATATTTCTTTATTTAGTAATTAATGTCAATTCCATTCATTTCTGTGGGTACCATTGGTTTGATAGATTCTATAAATTAAATTTATAAATTTATAATATTCATCATGTATCAATGGCACACCTTGTGAGGATAAGCTCACAGGAATGTCCAAATTATCCATTTATATTGTATCTAGTGATTTCCACTCTTGCTGCTTAAATGTTGCTGCTACATTCCAAACTTTCCATTTTTTTCCATTTGACTTTTATTTATTTATTTATTTATTTTTTTACATTCTTGCAGGTCTTTAACTTTGTGTGCTCCTGTTTTTATTTTTTTTTAATGTAGTCATTCACACCACCAATGGAAACTCTGCCGGCGCTCCTTGTGAGTTCCCCTTCAAGCACAATGGAAGCTGGCATCACGAATGCCTCCCAGATTCTGACTTGCCAGGACACTCCTGGTGCTCCACCACCACCGACTACGATCAAGACAGAAAGAAGGGGACCTGTCTAAAACCTGGTATGTTTAAAAAAATGATAATAATTTTAAAAAGTACTAGGGTCTGATTTACTAAGATCTCAAACAGCGGGCGCTGAATTGCATGTTCCTTCAGAGATGTTGATGGGCATGTTGCACGTGATGTGCTAAGATTTTGGCAGAGACCACTTTATCTAAATTATTAGATTTACACTCTTGTTACTTCTGATCGTTTTCACTATGAAAAGTTTTGGAGATCTCTGGAAGTGCCAAATGAAGTTTGAAATAACGGAACTGGAAGTGTTGGTGGGAGACGCAAATGAAACTTGGATATTTCATTACAACGTTTGACTCATGTTGAGTTCCACACAGCTTGCGCATTCAGAGCAAGTGTCTGCTTATGATTGCAATATATGAGTCAAGTTCCACAACAACTAATAATATTTGTGAAGTTAGCGACCGTGTTTTATTTGATTTAACTAAATTCAAAGAGTGTGATTTGGACATAGTGCTTTAGTCTGAGTAACGTTGCGTTTAAATCTTGGTGCAGCATACCTGAAAAACTGCCTTGGGAAGGCACAGCACCAATTGCCACAGTGCACTGAACTGACCCAGATGCAAGGAATAGCAAAATTGAAAGGACTTTTGTCATAGGTGGTACACTGTGCCATGACCCCTTCTTGTGACTGACTTTGCCCTAAGAACTGGCATGTCCAATCCTCAAGGGCTGCTTTCATCCCTATTGTAAATTTGTACCTCCTGTGAAGAAACCCAAAAATGATCCTTATCATTTGAATCAGCCTTGTTGGAGGTGGAACCCATCTAAATCATGTCGGACAATGGCCCTTTAGAACCGAGTATGGAGACCCCTGCGTTAGATCAGTCAGAAGCTCCAAAATTGCAGTCTTGAGTAACATTTTTTGTTTCTGGCATTGCAAACGTGTTTGCACACACTCTGCCGCAATAACTAAAGCAATAATACCTTCCTTTCAGATGGTATTTTCTGACACAAAATCAGCTCACATCTCGTTTGCTGAATTAATCTGTTTGTATCGACCACTCAGTATTTTGCACGTTTCGGTTGAAATTAATAAAATGGATTGCGCTCCAAATTTGCCCGGTGGGTAGATGCAATCCTGGGTGCAACCAGTTAGTTATTAGATCAGCTTCTACATTTGTTTGCTGCCGTTTTTATGTGCACAAACATTTAGTAAATCAGACCCTTAGGGTTCGTTTTATACAAAAAACAAACACTCAACTGTCTCACTGACTTTTCAGAGAAAGGTTGCCAGACTCTTTTTACTGGCCCAGAGGGGAACTCCTGCTATCAATTTGTTCCCAACGCCGCCGTAACCTGGCACCAAGCGCGAGATTCCTGTCGGAGCCAAGGAGCGGATTTGCTCAGTGTGACTACCCTGGATGATCTCCACTCCAACACATGTAAGAATCACACTGACAAAAACAACTTACACATGTATCATATAATGATACAAATAATACATCACAAAGATGGGAACTGGAGTCTTTGCAACTTTGTTACTGAAGTCAACTGGATGTTTTGATAACTTGTGACTTGTATTGATAAAACACTACAACTCTGCAGATTCAACTTGCACTGAGCCGATTAAAACATTTATTTAATAGCCTTGAAGTCCACCTTTAAGTCAATTTTTGCATTTGCTCTTTGTCCTCACTATTAAGACAAGTCAGTGCACTAGTAGAACAATGGTTGCACCCTAAGAATGACCGACTTGTGACTAGTACTAGTGCCAATTTTGGCCAATTTGTAGACAACTTGCTAGTACGCCAATGTTGTCCTACTAGTGTGCAGTAATGTGGAAAAAGTTGTGAAAATCTGTTGTGCAAAAACATTTAAAACACAGTCGTTCTACTTGTGCTCCCTAGCCCTTCTGCTAGTGTTTGAGTATTTATTTGATATTGATATCCAGTTTAATGATTCTGACCACTCTCACTTCCTGCTTTCTCAATGAGTCCTGCGGTGTATGCTTGGTTCAGTTTTAGATGGCCTCCACATGATGCCGGAGAGAATGTGGATAGGCCTCCATCAGTTAGACGCATCTCAGGGCTGGCAGTGGTCAGATGGCTCCCCGCTCTCAATGCTGCGCTGGGAAACAGGTGCTTGTTCTCCTCATTTTCTTTGATAAGATTAAGATTGCAATAGGTTTGGACGATTTCTGGTCAACTTCCAGAAATTTTCCAATAATGTTCACGTGAAATTAAACTTTGGGAATTTTTTAATACTTAGATATACATATTTAGTATTTAATATAATAAAATCAGTCATTCAACACCACATTTCAATATTTTAAAGGTCTTAACTTTCTATCAGTAATAATTCATTGTCCTTATTCTTTTTCCATCTCCAGTGCATACACTGCATTTATGTACTGAGTTGTATACAATGTACCCATGGTCAGCGCAATTAGATTGTTGATATAATTTCTGCTGTGTCATGTGGCTCACTTTTCTCTCCTCATCTAGATGGCTAAAAAGGTTGCAGTAACAAGGTGGCGTGTATGTTGCCATAACTTCATAACAATTATTTCAAATGTTCAAAGTGAGTTGTACATGCAGTAATATCAAAAACTATGCTAAAATATACTTTGTCTGTAATTTGAAGTTCACATGACTTCAGTAAAAATTGACTGTATTTAGTTTGAATGAAACATCTATCTTGGTGAAATCTGTCTCTCAATAAACTTTTGGTGCGTGTTGGTGGTGGTGGTGGTGGTGGTAGTGGCGACTGGCTTGAGTTGTTCAGAAGCTCACTGTGCCTGGTCGTACTCTTTCTGAGCAAGCCCATGAATTGCACCGAATACAAGTCAACTAGTTATCATACTATGGTATAGCTCTTTTCAATCTCTAAAAGTGAACGAGACTAAAGTATTAGACTGATATGAGCTTTCTGCTGATATTTAGCGCACGCCACTGTAAATTCTTGATAAAGCTATCAGACTGATATGAGCTCTTTGCTGATACATGGAACATGCCATTGTAGATTCTTGAATATATTTTGCCCAGCCATGCCTGGAACTTGACTTTCTGAAGAAGCCTTTTGAGTCATAAGGAATAGGGGGGAGATATCTTCAAGAATCTGTTGTTCTTGCTGTTAACTCATCCCCTCAGATAACGGATCCTGTGAACATTGAAAAGACAGCCGGAGGCGAATGCCACTTGTCTGTTCTTCCCTCATGACGCGTTTTTGTATTTTTTTTTCTGTATCAGGAATGCCCCCCGTCTCTCTAATCATCGCGTCAGACTGCGGAGTCCTGACCACCAAGCAAAAGTATGAAGCTGAAGCATGCAGCAAACAACTGCCATACATCTGCAAGAAGATAGTCAACGCTACTCAAACAGGGCCATCGGGTAGCCTCACTTTAATGTCAACCTTTCTGTTACTTTTAGCCTTGGTTGATTGGGTTGCGAACACATTTTATGGCCTTACTCTCCCTGCAGATTCACTCGTGTATAAAGAGACAGTGTGTGCTCCTGGTTGGGTCCCGTGGAATGGCTGGTGTTACAAGTTAGTGACGGACAACCCTTCTAACTTCACGGATGCACAGCAGTACTGTAACCACACAGCAGGAGGAAGCTTTCTTGCCAGCTTCCATTCCATCGACAGCAAGGAGATGATCAGCACCAATTTTCATGCTGGTTTGTCCCTCTTAAATGTTTTTTTTGTCAATGAATGTAATAGAAGAGAAACACGCTGATATGTTTCGCACTTGTTTACACAATTACGATACTCACAAAAAGGTAAGGATATAATGATGTGGGACGAAATTTCAGGATGAACTTAGATGGCATTTTAATGATCGGCCAATAAATGTCCGGGTTCAACTACCGTATTTTCACGACCATAAGGCGCCATTAAAAGTCTAGTGTATGAGCCGAGTTCCAAAGCCTGACTGAGCGCGCTTCTGGCCGACACGCTGTTTATATAGAGAAAAGGCGGGCGTAAGTGACGTCAGGCATGCGGAAGTCTGCCAATGAGTGAAGGGTGGGCGTGCCCAACAACACGGTGCGCCGAATGGTCGTGAAAATACGGTAGTTTGTTGAAACAGTCATCTTCAACAATTGATTGGACACGACCTCACTATTGAGAAGCTTCAAACAGGGTGTTCCCACAGGGAAATGGCCACTGATTTTATAACGTCACACTCAAGTGTCATTAGCAGGTTGCAAGGCGATACAAACAGATTGGATGAGTCAAAGAATGCACACACAGCCTTAGAATTTCTCAAACACATGTGAATTTTGATCATCTGCTTCTTTTTAAAGATCAAGTTGTGAAAAAAAGTGCAGAAACAATGAACAGCTGAACATGGGCATTTGAAAGATTAAATCAGATCAAATAAAGTTCACCTGGAAATGTAGTGGATTTTAGGTTCATCCTGAAATTTCACCAGGAAGCCCATTCGCTCTAACTTTTTGTGAGTACAGTGAACACTTGCTATCAGCAGGGCATAGGGACTGAGCCTGCCACAAATAGCAAAAGTCGCTGAGCAATTGACACCCATAGAATGAGGTTTGTAATTACCTGTAGATTCCAAATCGATGGAGGCAATACATCTTTTTCTGTTAGATGAAAATGTGGCCAGACAAAATAATGCTCTTCTCCTCAGTTCAGCATAGGTGCTTGACACCAGATTGCATCAAAACAGTATTTTTGTATGAGATATGCCTCTGGTCTTAGTTTTAATAATAGGACAGGTTACCCCACAAAAAAAAAAAAAAAGCAATTGGGCAAATCTGTGAATACTCAACCGTGAATATATAAGGATCCGTTAGAGTTCATACCTATTGAAAATAAGTATCAAATGTGCGTTACTTTTTGTCAGATGGCCAGCAGTTGAATGTGTGGATCGGTCTGGTCGGAGAGGGCACAAATCCCACGGTCTTCAAATGGGTGGACCAGACACCAGTCACCTTCACATTCTGGGGCCCAAATCAGCCATTGAAGCCTTCGCAGGATATCAGCTGCGTATTCTACTCCTCGGTGTGTGTATGTGTGTGTGTGCATGTGCGTGTGTGTGTGTGGGGGGGGGTACATTTACTACACAAACTAGTTAAAAGTTCATAACAATCAAGTCATATTGGCCGCTCTCAAATGCTGTGGGTATGCCTGTTAAATACTCTTGAACCACGCCCCGTTCAGCTGTCAATCAAATGTCACTGTTACTACCTGGAAAAAATGAATTCTACTTTATCTAGCATCTTTTGTCTACAAATAACTGTTTGATTAATTGATCTAAATAAAAATGAAAGCATCCAGTGGCTGCAATAAGGCATTGTTTTTGTGGGGCCTTGTTGTGACAACAAGGAGCTCAAAAGCCGTGCCATCGCAAAGCTATCCATACACTGGTTGCCAGATCAGACTTTTTTTTTTACCTTGCTTTTCCCCTGTCTCTCTTTTGAATTGTGCATACTCATGGCAGACAATGAGGCACTCTATAGCAACCAAGCCAACCACATGTCACAGTTGCACTGATGACTGCTGATGTGAACAATGGTGCCTTTAATGGAGAAGCTGGGACTCAAGCCCAGGCCAAAGTGCATCACTCGGCACCGTTTTCGCAACGTCCCTCAAAAATTGGGAAAAATTGAATGGTGAAAAAAATAACAATTTAACAGCTCTCAATTAATCAGGATCTCAACCCAATTAACTTTACCTCTCTCAAATTAAATTGTCATCCACAGATATTAAAATAAATTACTGGTAACTATTTTCACAAAGAAAGGAATATAAAGTACCCATATCTGTTACCAAATGTAAAGAGTAAATTAAAAAAAAAAGGCTATTCAAGTTGAGTACAAATACCTGACAAAACTTTTTCAGTCCATTATTTGTACTTTATTACTTTTACTATTACAAAATTAAAACTCTTTATGTCTCCCGAAAGTCTCATGATTGGCAGGTTGGCCGCTGTTCTGAGAAACAAGCTTTTATGTGTCAGACAAAAGGAGAAATCAGCGAATCATCGGGGACGGCCGGCTGCCGCTTTGAAGATGTGAGTACGGCCTGCATACCGAATTTCAAAGTGTGAAACGCATTCACAATTTGGGCTCTTATTTCTGGTATACTTGAGACACTGAAAACTAGATTGGACTTAACTGTATTTTTCGTCAATTTGCAAGACAGTAAATTCAAGTTTTATGACGTCAATAAAATCTGATGGATTTATTTCTTGGTTATTTACATGGCAATGATTACTTCCTTGCAGATCCACTGGCACCCAAGCTAAAGCACTTACTTACCGTATTTTTTGGACTTAATTGCTGTGGAGTATAAGTTGCTCCAGTCATGCATCATAGATGAAAAAGAAACATAAATTGCACTCGCCCATAAGTCACATTTTTTGTGCAAATCCGTTTTATAAAAGCTGAGACCAGAAACAGTAGAGGTCGGAGTCGTGAACAAAATCCTTGTTACCTAATTGTGTTGATGGCAGCAAATGAGTTCCGGTTGGATTTGCAACTTCCGTTTCCAACTGTGCAAACATTTTTCTTTTCAGTTCAAAATTGCTTACATTAACAAGGCTGAAAATAACCATTTTCTCAGAGGAGCAATTTTGCTAATCAATACTTCGATACTTCATAAACTGTGTTAGGGTTAACATACAGCACAGATGAAATTTCTTCCCTCTCAACATGAAACAAGTATGTACTTGTACAACAACAATGTACGTCGCAGTAATAGTCCGGCACAGGCTCACACACAACTGGGACTCTCTTCCCGATCGGTTGTGCGGGAGCCACTGGGGGTGCCGTACTGTGAATGTCCATGTTATGAGGAGTCAAGCTTCTGTCCGGACTGAATTATGTTATTGATGTCACAGTTATTCGACCATGTTTCTGCAATAATATGACAACATAACATATCACTGCTGTTGATATTCAGGGCTGGAGGAGACACGGCAACTCCTGTTATCGAGTGAACACCACACAAGTGTCTTTCAAAGATCGCTGTCACATCACTATAAGAAACAGGTATAAAGAAGTTGGTTCACCTTGCGACTTGACTGGCACCAAGAAACACTTCTGACTTTGGTACTATAGCAGTACTATACCAGTACTAAAACAGCCAGACGAACAAACTGCCAAAAGCTAAAATGTAATTGAAAGCTGTGGAATTGTTGGTGTCAAATGTCTGAACAGTCAATTTTATTTATTTTCTCTAGGTTTGAGCAGGCCTTCATCAGCCGTTTGCTTGGAGATTATATTAGTAATACGCCTCAGTATTTCTGGATTGGGCTGCAGGATGTTAACAGCACAGGAGAGTATCAATGGCATGGCCAGGATCATTCCCAAGTTCAAGTTACATACACCAATTGGGGCTCTTTTGAACCAGGTATGTAATTCTGCTCTTTATACAAATGTAACAATGAATTATTGGTCCGTTGAAAGGCAATAGAGTCACATGCAGCAGGAGGAACTAATGAGTCACAAAGCTCGTATGATGAGAAATTACCTTCATGTTAATGAGAACAATATAAGTTTCGCCTATTTCATCCCGCTCTGTTCACAATTGTTGATTCAAACTGCACATTGAACTTGATCACAATCAACTTTATGATATATTCAAAATAACACACCCATACACATAAGCAACACATCAACTTGGGTTAAATTTTGGGAGGGCTAAGAAAAATGAAAATATATCTTATCTTCCTACTCCCTTGTTGATGCTTTTGGCAATGAGGTCATGATTTCGGTCCTGCCTGTTCATCTATTTGTGTTATTCAAAACCTACTTCAAGAAAGTGTTATATTCAAAGTTCTACTCGATTATCTTTTTTTCTTTCAGCGCACGATGGAGGTTGTGCTGTGGTCGCCACCGCAAACGGCCTGGGAAAGTGGGAGGTGAAAAACTGTACGCTCTTTAAGGCTGGCACCATTTGTAGGACAGACCTCAGCCCAGTTATACCTCTAGAACCTGAACCGGACCTAACCTCACCATGCCCAGATGGATGGGTATCCGTACCGGACTCCAAATACTGCTACAAGGTAAGTGAGTGACTGAGTGTTTTGCCAAGGAGATGTACTTCATTCGCAATATCATTCACATTATTCACACAAAAGCTACATAAACTAATATTAAACTCCTTTCATTCACTGTACGAGTAGCACAACTTGCTAGAGCTAGTAGAAAAACGACCTTACTTGTAATGTTTTTCCAACTACGAGCGCCAACATGTCCACGAATAGAATTGCCTCACTAGTAACATGTATTTGTCCTACTAGGATGCCAAAGCTGGGTGTATTGCTGGGTATCAACAATATGGAATACCTGTAAATGAGCATTTATTCACTATCCTTTCACTTGTACAAATGTACCACTTGTCCTGAACATAATTCAACACTCGTAGAATGAATAAGGGCACATGCTTGTAGAATGACTTAAAACTGGATAACCTGGAGATCAGGGATACGGAGTAAATGCTATAACAGCTTGCCACAACATAAAAAAATAAATAAAAAACTTTATACAGCTTTATTAGAGTCGAACTGAATGCATCATTTTAATTCCCACGCTGCTTTGTCTCTTTTTTTTCTTCTGAATCAGGTGTTTCAAGAGGAGAGGCTCAGTCGCAAACGTTCATGGGAGGAGGCCGAGAGGTTTTGTCAGGCCCTTGGAGCCAACCTGCCCAGCTTCACCACTCTGGATGAGATGAGAGCGCTGCATGGTATCATGAGAGACACCATCAGGTACAGACTGTGGCTATTTTAAGCTAAATGAAGCATACACCTGAATGGCAGGGTCAGTCCTAACCGGTGGATTGCCATCCAATGTTCTTGTTGCTGCAGCGATGATCGCTACTTCTGGGTTGGCCTGAACAGAAGAAACCCAGCCGACCGCTCTTGGCAGTGGAGTGATGGCCGTCCCGTGAGTAAAACCTTCTGTTATGTCACGCGAGTGGTGTGTGTGTGTGTGTGTGTGTGTGTGTGTGTGTGTGTGTGTGTGTGTGTGTGTGTGTGTGTGTGTGTGTGTGTGTGTGTGTGTGTGTGTGTGTGTGTGTGTGTGTGTGTGTGTGTGTGTGTGTGTGTGTGTGTGTGCATAGTTTCACAGCTCCCACACAATTTAAATACATTTTAACTTATGAAGACACTTTTGCATTTATTGAAATACACTTAAGGGCCTGTTCTCAGTTTTCTGCGGTCAAGACATGGGAACTGCATCACATCAGTGGCACTTTGAGGAACCGTAAAGAGTCTCTCACACTCATGCTATAAGCTGGGTTTTTTCGTCACTCCCAGTTAAAGCTTACCATAAAACCAACATATAAAATACATAACACTTTCACCCAAATCATATAACAAATTATGGGTAGCTTAATGATAACAAAAATTATATAAATAACATAAAATGCCAAAGACGCACTAACGAAAATAAAGCATCAGTGTTACGGGAAATATAAACCTTCAAACAACTGCTACCTTACCACACATGGAGCAGCAACACATGTAAACAAAGCATACAACATTGCTCACAGCCATGCACAGTGTTCTCTGCTATTTGGGAACAACTGGGACTGTGCAACTTAATAGGATCGAACACATGAACTGCATAAAAATATAATATCAATTTTTTTTTTAAATGTATTTTTTGGGGAGCTCTATTGCGCATGTCTGTAAGGATGTGTTCTTATGGCAAAATAACAATGATGTTATTTGATATGTCTGTCCTTTAGGTAACTATGGATGTTTTACATCATGACTTCCAGGAGGATGATGCGTACAGTCGGGACTGCACTGCGTTTAAGGTGACTTTGAATGTCGTTATCTTTATCTCATGTTGTGATGTGTTATTGTGTGTAAAAATACCTAAATAGACAATGGACAATGATTGTCTGTTTTGAAAGAGCTAATATCCGTCGATTAAATCGGCCAGCCAGTTCATCAGTTGGACCCGACATATTAGCATTATTCGAACTGCTACTCGAAACCTTACTTTCGTTTCACATCAGAAAACTTGAGCTGCTTATAGATTTCCATTTTGTTTTGTCTTAGTCTACCATAGAGTTATCCCCTTCTTGTCACTCGGAGAAGTAGTGATCTCAACTTTGTATTTTTGCTGCAATGACATTAATGCAAAAAAATGTATCCCCTCATTAGACAATGAAGAGAACTATGAAGCATCTCCTCATATTTTTGTTCCACGACCTCCTTCCTACATCTTTCCACGCGACACCGTTTCACTGCGATGCCAAACTGGAATGGGTCTGCCAAATCCCTCGCGGTAAGACATGTTAACATTAAAGAAACCTGAACTAAAATGTTATCCGAGCAAAACGGCAAAGAAATTACTCAAAAGATTCTAAAGGCAGGGAAGCAAAGGCAAGGCGGCTTTAACTATATAGCATGTTTCATACACAAGGCAACACAATGTGCTTCACACAAATAAAGAAACAGCACCTAGAATCATTTAAAAACACGATTAAAATCATAAGCAACGAATAGAAAACAAAAGCAGCTTACAAAAATTACTGAAAGAACACACATTGAACATATTTAAACATGTGAAGAGAAAGCTTTGTAAGTCAAATATAGTACAATATAATACATCTTTATTTATGTACCTCTTTCACAACTCCTGCACCTGAACCATGTTTGGACTATTCCATTTAATGCCACCCAAGTTTCCAACCGGTTCAACAGTATACATGTATTGTAATCAAATGCTGCACGGAGATCCAACAAGACTAGCTCTGACACCTTATGTCATTTACTACTTGAATAAGGGCTGTTTCTCTACTTTGATGAGGTCGGAAACCTGATTGGAATGCATCAAAAACTCAGTTTGAAGTTCAAGAATTTGCTGAATTGATTAAGAACCATTTCCTTGACACTCTTGGTTAGGAAAGGAAGGATTGAGCTGGGTTTATAATTTGCTACCAGCGCTTTCAAAGAGGGGTCTGATAGTGGCGACTTTCAGCGCTTTAGGAAGCTTGCCCGTTGTAAGCAGTTGATTATTTGCTACAACTAGTTTTGAACAGAGTTCACTATAGTTTTGAAAAAGTCAGATAGTATTGACAGTTGATGGTTTCCACTGCTGAACCAAATCTGTTCAATTTTTTTTTTGGGGGGGGGGATGATGTGTCTTGAGATACTGTTAGTCGCAAAGGAATTGCATAAGAAAAATCTAGATTGAATGCTTACTACTGTAAGTGCAATGATCCTGCGATCATGATGTCACTGGACAGTGAAAACCACCCAAAAAGTACTTTCGGTTGTAACATTCTTTTTGCTGAACTCCTTCAAAATAACATCAAACAGCTGCAGCTCATTCAGAACGCGGCAACTCGGGTACTGTACTGACTAAAACAAAGAGCTCAGAACAATTTACTCCACTCCCAAAGGCTTTATTTACACTGGCTGCCAAATAGCTGAATTTTAAAATTCTGCAACAGGTCTATAAATCACTGAACGGTTTGGTCCCGGAATACATGATAGAAATGCTGATGAACTAAACCCAGTAGGTCTCTGAGAATTGCTGAGTTGGGTCAGTTTCTTTGCTTTACTTTTAAATGTTAAAATTTGCTGCCACTGTGTTTAAATGTTGTCAATATCTGTCCTCGTCATTTTTGGAAGCTCCCTAAATGCTTGTAAGTGGTGTGTCTTTGCTTGTAGCACATTGAGTTGCCTTGTATATGAATGAACCTGCCTTCTTTTGCCTTGATGCTTTGCATGTGAATACAATACAATACATCCTGATTTATATAGCGCTTTCACAACAGTGATTTAGATATGACAATGCTGTTACGCACAATTCATCTGAGCTTTTATTCAAAATCCTGGATATCTACTGGAGCTCTTTGTTCCCACGAGTAAGACAGTTTAGCGCACTAGTAGAGCGACTGTCTTCCTAGTCACTTTTGGTCTACTTTTACGACCTTAAAATATCAAGGATATCGAATGCCGGTAAATGCTGAAATTACTTTTTCGAGATTGAAGCATTTGGTTCTCAACAAGCTATTACCATGATATGATTTTAATCATCTTTATTGGCCAAGTATATGTAAAAACACAAGGAATTTGTCAGTAGCAACGATAACGAATGAGTGAGTGAGTGAGTGAGTGAGTGAGTGAGTGAGTGAGTGAGTGAGTGAGTGAGTGAGTGAGTGAGAGTGCGAGAGCCTTTGTATCATGTAAGGGGACTGCTATTGCTATGACGCTTAAAATCCAATATTTGCTTCATTTAATAGGAAAGACCCCAACGCACCCAGACTGGTACAATCCAGGTAATACAAGTATTTACTTGTTTTGGTTTTTTATTTGCATTTTTCCCAACGGTGTACCGTAATTCAGGTCCGTTGTGCCCTTGAAATAGACTCATCATGCATGTTTGTGACTGGTTAAAATCTAAAGATTAAGTTTTCAGAATTTCTGCAATTCTCAAATTTGTAAAGTCCCATGAGAATGTATGATGGGAATACATGTTTTTGACAAAACAAAATGTTTTATATTCATGCTTGAATGTTGTATATTTTTTTACATTCAGTTAAGTTGCCAATTGTGTTGTGTTTCCCAGGTGTGCACCATGAGACATCCATCTTTATCGACGGTAGCGAGTATTGGTTTGTGAACGAGCCCCGGCTGACTTTTGAGGAGGCAACACTGTTTTGCGCGATGAATGGAAGCAAAATGGCTTCGCCGCCGAGCTCCACCGCCACCAGACTCATCCACAAGAACCTAGAAAAGGCAAGTTTTCTCGGAATTAGAGCCAGTAACTCCTGAGTGGACACGCATAAGGCACAACCGAACAGTAATATGTCATCTTTGTCAATTTTTGTCTATGTGGTTCTAATTGTCATGGTTGCCAAATTGCATTGTTACACACTGAAGGGTAATTCTGATAGTTTGCCTATTTCACTAAATTATCCCAAAGGTTTTGTGAGGACAGTGTATATTACAAATTACAAACACGTCTTATAGTCATGCTTCTGCAACTTGCAATGCACAAAAAGGCTACCAGTATTGATTTTAAAATGATTCCGAGCAGTTGTCGAGTTCTTCCAAGCAAGGTTGGTGGGTCAATGTGAGAGATCCCAAGCGGATGTTCCCCATGACGTAAGGCAATACACTCACGCAGAGTTGCTGTTCGTTTTGCACTAATTTACAGCGCATGTACATGTGTATGTGTTCCAGGCATTCGCGGCTACACTTCTATTATCCAGCTCTCTTTGGCAGATGCACCTCCATCAGTCCTGAGAGCTCCATTCCAAGTGAGTAAATAAGGTTGAGCTGAGCGCGTTCAACACGCAGGCCTTGTTTGATTTCATTACTCTTCCTTTCTTTGTAGCCAAAAATAGTCCGTTTGTTATGCTTTTTGTTTTTTACTGCGTGAAGTTTTTAACCAACATCCGTTCTTGTTAAAAGAATATCCATTTGTTTTCATTGTTCAACTTACGTTTTCTTTTTTCTTTATTTTTCCACAATGCACAGGTTGGAAAACAACCTACAAAATTGTGCTTTTTAAAAATATTCTCAGTAGTATAACCGCGTTTTTCTTATATTGCTAATAATGCAGTTTTTCTACAGCCATCTAGAGAAAGGTTTTCACTTTTTAGATTAAAATGTATGGTAGATCAATTCCATGGTCCGCAGAGGGAATCTCCAATTCTTCCAATCAAATTCCTCTGCTCCATTGAAGCGCAGTAAGCCATGAAACACCTCTTTGTTTTTTAATTCATTAACTTATTTATGTTTTGATGCACGCCACTGTTAGTGATATATTGTAACAGCTGAATTTGGTTATGAAGAAAATTTGAAAAAATCCACCCTCCGAGCCAGGGAACTTTAATCACATTTGCATTTAAACAGCTGAAATGTGTTTTTGTTTTTAACAAAGCAATATGGACACAAATGGCCAGCATTGAGCCCAGAGGGTCAATCATAGTTATGCAAATGTGATTGGACTTTTTTTTTTTTTTTTGCTTTACAATTACAATTGATTGAACTACGGTAATCTTTTTCTTTTTGCTGTGCTCTATTACTTGCAGAGTATGAGCACAGTTGCAGGCAGCAGTTGCCCTTTGTGTGCGAAAGGCTTAACATCACATTGGTGGAGAGCAACCCTCTGGAGCCTCATCCTGGAGGCCTGCCATGTGGAAATACCTCCCTTGCCTTTAGAAATAAGGTTTGATACTTTTGAGATCAACTAGTCACAGTCCCATTGCTTGCCAGAAGCTATGAACACACACTGATATCACATAGTAACAATTTTGGATGGAGAGAAATGTGCACCTTTCTCCCATCCAAAAGCCACAAAAAACCCAGATTTTTTAATATGCGTCTTATGTCATCATGACATAGTCATACATTGGATTTTTTTTTTTAATGGCTACAAGAGGAGCTTAATTGTCTTGGTCTTGAACATGTTTAAACATCTATTTTTAAGGTGGACTTTTTCCAGAAAAGATCGATATAATTGGACAAAATTTATGACTCACTCCACAATCGTTTTGGTGTTGTGGCTAATGCTGTTGTTCAAAATATTTGTTTCTTAGTGCTATACACTGCTGCAGAATGTGCAGCCGGTGTCATTTAAGACTGCCAATGAGGTGTGCCTGTCAGTGAGGGGATCCCTCGTCACCATATCTGACCAAGTGGAGCAAGGTAATTCTTGGACACATAAACCAGATTGTAAAAGTGCCTGTAAGATAACGTCCTAATAACTCCCCTGAACTCCTTACCTTGTGGACATTATGTTCCTCACAGTGATAACCTACAAAGTGCTACTGCTTCTTTCTTTAGACTTCATCACCAGCCTGTTGCCAGGAATGAAGGACATGGGAGGCATATGGATTGGTCTCAAACAGGAACGTAACAAACTGGAGTGGCTGGACAAGTCGCCAGTGAATTATGTTAATTTCCATCCTCTGCTCATTGGAATGCACAAGGCCATAAATGTCAATGTGAGTGATTTTTATAAAAATTGCTGGCTGGGGGTGGGAGGGGGTCTGAGCAGCATTTCACTCAAAGGCAAGCATTCATATGAAAATATTTTTTGTCATCATTGTACTTCTTTTTGCTGGGGAGCGGCGAAACTCCTGGGTACCCCTCATTCAAGTGAATGTGACCCCGTGATCGGTGTGTGCAAACACATTTTAAAAAACAATCATTGTTGTAAAACGCTATAGTCTTTATTGTACATACTGTATTTTTATGATTGCCGATGACCGGATGGCGGCTCTGTCTGGCCCGTATAAAACCAGGAAATGGGCATGTGCAGCAGAGTTGCTTGCTGCGTTGGTATCGGCCAATCAGATCACAGTTGACGACACAGCCCCAGACGGGCCTGCATTTTAGAACCACCTCCAAGATGGTTCTGAAAAGCCGTTCCATTGAAAAAGTGTCATGGAAAAGCGTCCCCTTCCTGCTTAAACTGCTACCCCTGTGACCCAAACCTAGATAAGCAGATGAAAACGGATGAATGAATGGATGGATTTAATATGTTATTAATATTAGTAGGAGTTGTCATAATATTTATTCATGGAGAGACATCGGTCATGTTAATGATTTCTCACAATAATTGGGAAACAGATTAGCAGCAATATGGAACACTTTATTTCCAAGGCTTTCTGCCAGTGTTCACAAATGATGACATCTACAGCCTTTTTTAGAAAATGTCCCATCACCGATGAGCTATTTTTAGAAGAGGCCCGTAGGCTATCATATGCTGCTCGGGGGCTGCCTGGTGCCTGCGGGCACCGACCGCTGGTCTGCAATGTATTAACTGGCGTTACAGTCCTCAATTCATTTCTATGTTTTGTGAATGATGTCCCAGAAGCATCTTCAGATGTTCTAAATGTGTATGTTTTCTTTACAGACGCTTGACCCAGACAACATGGATTTGTGTGTCTTTTTAATCAATAACCCCAGTTCGGCAGTGATGGGTACCTGGGACTACACCTCCTGCGCCCATTATCAACATGGGGCAGTTTGCCAACACTATGCAGGTAAAACACTGCTTCTTTCCCTTTACAGTGGTACCTCTACTTACGAACGTCTCTTCATACGGAATTTTCAAGTTACAAAACGTCTCAACGGGAAAATATTGCCTCTTGTTACGAAATAAATTTCAAGATATTATGAGATAGTATGGTCTGCTATTCGCAGCAAAGAGTTTCCTGAATGCAACATACTTATAGCTGCTCTGCCATTGGCTATTACCTGGCATCTTCCTGGCTTACCATTGGCTAAGAGGGTCCTCTACCGTATGTGTCTATGTGTGTAGATAGATAGGCATGTGTATATGCAGCGTTCTCGTCATTCGCCCCTCGGGCCATGAGCTGTTCCGATAGTTTTACGTAAATGTGAATCACCTTGAAAACGTTTTCACCAGTCGGACGATCGCTCACTATGCCGATGTTTGCCTTGGACATTTTCGAAGGATTGTTAAAAGCCGACAAACGCAAACATCCTAGGATCAGTTCTTTGCAAAATACCAGGCAAAAACCACTTCTGAAAGAGAACATGGACTAAAGAGGGCAAAAAACAATAAGGACGCAGTCAAAAGTTAAATGACCATCATTTTTCTTCTTGACTTATATTCTTTGTTTTTTTACATTATGCACAACTCATTTATTGTGCAATAATCTAATCATAACATGTATTTGTTTCATATTTTGATGCATTTTTATGCTTTAGGAAAACATTATGTCTACATTTTGGGGGGGGGGGGCTTGGAACGAATTAGGGCATTTTCATGGAAAACGCGTCTCTACTGACAACATTCTCTCGTTAAGAAATTTCTTCCAGAACCAATTAATTTTGTAAGTAGAGATACCACTGTAATAACACGCCCCTTTGCTGTGCGACAAGCTTTTTGCTTGATTGCAATCTGCTTTCTTCAACCTAACTGAGGCAAGAAAGCTTCTCCATCTTCATTGTAGCGCTCTTGTCATTTCAGATCAAGTCGAGGAGCCTTCCGTCACTTCGGAGCCCTTCCAGGTCAACAACCACACCTTCCAACTACTCATCAAGAACCTCACCTGGTTCGAAGCCTTGGAGCAGTGCATGGAAAAGGAAATGGATCTGGCGAGCGTTGCCGACACCCTCCTGCAGTCCACGCTCAGTGTGCACGTGAGCCGTGCGCGCACGCCCCTGTGGATCGGCCTCTTCAGCGAAGATGTACGTGTCCCCGGCAAGGGCTCGTGTTGCTCACATTTCAGCTTTTACTCCATATCGTTAATATCCATCTTAAGGTCCATGTACTAGTACGGGCTCACACTTTACCTGAACAAATGTGTCTAACTAGTAGTGTTAATTCCACAACTAATGCCACTTTTGGCCTATTAACAAGTCTTCTACTAGTACCCTGAATTGTCCTTGTGAGGACAAAGAGTGTTACGAGTATATGTGCCTTAAGATGGAATTAATTCAAGGATATGGAATAAAAGCCACAAAGGTTCTCCATGCCCACTCCACTTAGGACGGGATCCACTATCGGTGGACGGACCACAGTCACACCGTTTTCAGTCGCTGGTCTTCTGAGGTCACTGAAGGCGCCTGCGTCTACCTGGACACAGACGGCTTTTGGAAAGCAACAGAGTGTGAGCAGAAGCTCGGAGGTGCCATCTGCCACAAGCCACACAGTGAGTGAGGATTTCTGTTTTAGATCTCAAAAGATGTTTTAACACTCAGGTCTAATGCTATTGATATTTCCGTCCCGATGAACAAACAAAATGTAATTTCTTGTCTTTTTTTCCCCCCTGAAACAGCTAAATTTGGAAATGAACAAATCAGACAATTGTCAACTTGCATTACATTTACACTTCACAGCTAGAATGGTTGGAAAATGGGTTGGACCGGACTCGAATGGGTGTCTCATTTTTGTTTTTCAGAAGAGATAATAACCACACCGGAAGACGTCGCAGTGAAGTGTCCCCACAAAATCAACGGCCCAAACTGGATCCCTTTCAAGAAGAACTGCTACGCCTTCCATCTGGCTGCGTCCAGATGGGAGCAGATGGACCAAGGGTCCATCCGCAGAACCTGCGTTAACCTGCGTGAGAATGTCACCACAAGAAATCAGATTGGTTGAGTGTCAGATGAGTGCAGGTCCTGATGAGGTGTTTTTGTGTTGCAGACAAAGACGCTGACATTCTGACCATCCGGAACGCAGAGGAGAACGAGTTCATCAGGCAGCAACTTCTGCCCTTTCAAAACTTGGCTCAGTTTGTGTGGCTCGGGCTATTCAAAAACAACAGTGGGTGTTTGACCCTTTTCTGCTTTTATTGCAGCGAACCTCTTGGCCACAGCATTAAGTGCAGTGCGCAACCAAATAAGATCCAATCCAAGAGCTGTATCCAGATTTTTCTGCCATTACATTGACATTTATACGAATTCATTGTATTCTAATTAGTAATTTTGGTATCTTAAAAATGTCCTACTGTGCTTTATTGGCCATTACGGGATTCAAATGTGTGTGTTTTCAGCGATCGGTAACCACTTAGAGTGGTATGATGGAACAGCTGTCCAATATTCCAACTGGAGAAATGGTCGACCAGAAGTCGACGGCAACTTTATGGCAGGTGTCAATCTCCAAGGCAAATGGGTTCTCATCACAAACCGAATGTTGTTCTCCGAGTTCAAGCAAAGGGCCGTCGTGACCTGCAAACTGGATAATGGTTTGTGCTTCATTTGAAAAAGCCCAAATTTAAAGCAGAATATTTCTTTGCAATAATATGTTCTGTTTGCCCCCATTAGTCTAAATATGCCATTCTGGTGAATATTGCATTGAAGGAATAAGAATCAAGCAGATAAACCAGCCGTTTTCATCCATCTCTGGCGCGGCCATTTTGCCGCTCTGCCGCTCTCTGCTGTTGATTGCAATTGACCTTGTGACATTCGCAATGCGAGCCCGAAGCCGTATGGCACTTTGACATCAGTTGCAGTCGACAGCAGAGCACAGTGGAATGTCAGAATGGCCGCGTCCTGAGATGGATGAAAACGGGGGAATTGATCTGATCTGCTTGATTCTTATTACCCCACGCCATATTACTCAAAATTCCTTGTTTAGACCTGTGGGGGCACATATTTTTTTGACCAGTTTATTCTCTCCCAAGAACCAAAAGAGAAGTACTCCAAGTCCACCAGGGATTATCAACACCTCGGCAGTTTAACCTACGAGGTGGTGACGCGACGTGAACTGAGTTGGTACCAGGCTTTGGAATTGTGCGCTCAGCGTGGAGGCCACCTGGCCAGTGTGCATGACGACGAGCATGGCGCGCACGTGAAACTCCTCGCAAAAACGGACGGATTCCCACTCTGGATTGGCCTGTCCAACCAGGAGGTAAGAATTTACTGAGCGAATACAAACAACCGTCATTTCCTGTGTTTAATATGCAAATGTTGCCAAATAAATGATCCAAAATTCCCCCCAATTTTTGTACATGGGTCGATAAAACAGTTTTTTATTTGATATTTACCAGTACCTACATACAATACCTCCGGATTTTTAGAGCGCTTTGAGGACAGCTGCAGCTGTAACAAAGCGCACATAAAACAATAACACAACAGAACACATAACAGGAAACATCAACAATAATACAACTGCATTATTGTATATTGTATAACTAGGTGGGTTTTTTAAAAATGCGATTTTTAATTCCGTTGTACTTATTGTTGCTCTTGAAAGTGGCTGTGGGAGGGTGTGGAATTTAAAAAATATATATACGTGAGCTTTTCTTAACCTCACCTGTTTTATGAAGCCGAGCCATGATTAGTCCTTACCTGAACCCTGAGTAAGCGATGTCATTTTCAGTCGACAGCAAGCGGCAAAATGGTTGCCACCTGTGATTTGAGCGCCTTTGCAAATACATCTCATATACCGCAATGACATTGTCCCATATTGCCGAAAAAATAATGGCGGACTGACCGCTGGCGAATGACGGACCTGCAATATTTACGGAGGCGCCTATCTCTCTGCATATTACAGTATAGAAGGGGGCGAATCATTCCCTGGATATTACAGTAATCACCAAAAGTGAAAGCTGTTGGAACTTTGGGTGAAATTTCACGACAAAGCTCGGATATACCATAAACAAGGACATCCACTTCCATGCCTTTGTGTGACTCTTGCAGCATCTCTATTGCAACCCTTCTCGTGACATAATCTGCTTTGAAACCTGGCCACCAACCTGAGAGTGTCACAATATCATTGAGAGTTTGCAACAGAGAAACTGAAAGATTCACAGAAAGGCATCAAATGTTGAACATTCAAAAGTTTAGAGAAGGTCAAATTATGTCTGCCTGTATAGGTTTCAGTGCATTTTACCTCCGTTTGGAAATTTTAGCCCAGTATCCCTAACTTTTTATCGAAAAGTGTCGATGTATCGTTAATTCAGGGACAATAAATGAATTCCCCTCATATGCTAACTCAGTGACCTCTTGTGTGCGTCCATGTAGACTGGGCGTGAGACCTACGAGTGGTCGGACGGGACCAGCTACCAGTACAAAGCGGACATCTCGGAGTCAGTGGAGGGCGCCAGCGCAGACGAGCGAGATGTGGGCGGCTGCGTCTTTGTCATGCCCTCCGGTGCCTGGGTGAGGAGCAGCTGCTACTCGCTGCTTGATGGCGCCATTTGCTACAACACAAACACCAGCACCCCTTTCCAGAGTAAGACACCAGTTTGAAAATACACACTTGGAGGTATTCATTGATTGTCCGTCCTTTTTCCTCTTCTTTTGTTCTCCAACATATGAATTTTAATAAGAAATTGATGGGAAAGGAGCGTTAGCGTTAAGTGGTAGTTTTTAACATTTTTTAATTGTTTTTAAAACAAACACAAAACAACAAACTACATTTGTATGCATCAAAGAACAAATACTGTCTAAAAAATTGAGATATGAACATGGATTCTGAATGAAATAAACACAAAAAGTTGATATAACAATTGAAATTAAATTACTCTGAAGTTAAAAAAAAATAAGGGTAAATATTTATGGAAATGATCAAACATTGAAGATTACAAATAGAATTGCAAAATGCATATGAATCACATAAAAACATGCAGGTTAAATTTTTACACAACAAAATGTGCAAGGTTTTTAGATTGAATTCTCATTCAAAAACAAAACAAAAATATGACTAAAAAAATTGTTATGCATTGAAGAACAAAACATTTCGGAGAAAGCTCCTAAAGGAAATAAAATGCACATTAAATGTTAAGGGGAAAAAAAATGCAGATTAAATTCTCATGTTCAACAGCTAACATTAAAGCATATCTATAATTCAACTGATTATGAATTGGAAATTCTATCCTCCGTTATTTCCTCAAAACCTCACCGATTAGCTGTTCTTGTGCTCAGGTCCAAACCATGTCTCACATATTAATACAGTAGCTTTGACGTCATCTGGTGGCGTCTTGGTTTGCTGAACTTCATACAGGGCTCAATCCCTGTTAAAAATATTCCAGCAATCTTTTTCCCCCCGCCCCCAATTGATCATATCGGTTCTTTGAAGTTGTCTTGCTGCATCCAAACTCTGGTTTCGTATGTTTTCTGGCACCAGAAGCCAAGATGCAGGCAAGAGCACAGGTCAACAGCTGCCCTCAGGGCAACGGCACATCCAAGTGGGTGCAGCGTGACGACCGCTGCTACGCCTTCGACATGAGCTTCTACAACTACAGCGTCTACGATATGCAGCGGGCCAAGAGCATCTGTCAGAGCATGGGTTCGTCCGTGCTTTTCACCCAGACTGCCAATCCACTTTTGCAAGCCACCTCATTCTAACTGCTGACCTGTTTGTTGTTGTTGTTTTGACAGGCGCTCAACTGCTGGCTATAAAAAGCAAAGAGGACAACGACTTTGTGGCCAAGTACGTGAGCGACGACCCTCTCATCACCAGTCGGGTGTGGCTCGGCCTTGACATCGATGCTCAAGGTAAAGGAACCAACTCAGCATATATTGTTTTTTTTTAAATTGCAATTATGTAGACGTACGCTCTCTGCAGAACGACCGTGTTCTGTAATGTTAGTTTTTTTCGCTATCGCCTTATTTACCGCATTATAAGGCACACTGAATAGAAGCTATTATAGTGGCTGCAGTTACGTGATGCATCCACTAGGTAGAGCTACATAAAGGGAATACAGTACAATACAACACAGATTTTATTGGTACAGGTCCTTCACAACCACTGCAACTGTAACAAGGTGCTTTACAGAACATTTAGAATACTCCGTCCAAGAAATCAGAATATTCATCCATATGTAGCTACCTCGGAATGTATCATGAAGCACGACACAAAGTGCATAAAAATACAGAGTTTATTCCTTGGCAAGCCGTGAGAACTGGTCACAAACACGGATATGAAATATATAAATACAAATGACATGACAAAACAATAAGAGACAAAAGTATTGAAGACAGGTGATTGAACAAAACGGCACACAAACCTCGTGGGCTCACATCTACAAGGGGCTAAATATCCTTCAAAGTCTTGCTTGCCTCCTTCTTCCTTCGTTTAGTCATTAGTTAACTATGCTTTTGGGATTATCTACGTTTCATCATGGCTGCGCAGAGCTCACAAAGTAGTTGTCTGAGTGTGTTGGCCAATGCACATGTCAATTAGTGTCGGGCAAAACACATTTAGGTTACAATTGGTTCTTGGTAATCACCACTAAATGGCATAGCAACACAAACAGGCAAACATCTCAATGGAGAATATAGAGAGACTGCAACACCATATATGAGGTGCATCGGATTATAAGGCGCACTGCCGGCTTTTGAAGAAATTGAATGCTTTTAGGTGCGCCTTATAGTGCGGAAAATACGGTACTCAGTGACAGCAACCATAGCGAGGAAATACTGCGCTCATTGACATTTGGGTGCTTCTACTGCAAAATACGAGGAGTACAGTGCTAGATGTTAACTTGTAGAATTTCATAATGCCGCGAGTACCTTTTCATAAAGTCGTTCCCGACTGGTAGGACAACTATGAAGTTGATATTGACAATGTGTTTAAAAGGTGTGTTTTGATGAGTCATCACGCTGAAATTGCCCTCTAATATTTTTTGGGTGTAGTGTGTGTTTGTGCGGACGTTTACTAGGAAGTCTTTGTGATTAGGTTCTCCCACAGGATGGGAGGACGGTTCGGCTCTGTCCTACTCCAACTGGAAGTCGGGTGCCTTGATTAGTGCGGCGCAGCGGAAGGAGGCCCCCTGCGCCATCATGGCGACCGAGGACGGAGGCAGCTGGAAAGTCGTCAACTGCCAGGCCAGCCTCAGTCGCGTCGTCTGCCAAACCAAAGCCGGTGAGTGTCTCTCCTTTTCAAGCGACCGAGTGCTTTGCCTCTGTACTGACTGGAAGTTGTTAATTCATGAATAATTGAGCCCCGTCATCATGATCCCCCCCCTTTTTTTTTAAACACAATGCATTCTTGAATAAGCTTGAACATAAGGCCAATACAAAAATTTTTTTAAGTGGGGGGGTCTATAAGACAATTACAAACGCTTTCAGAGTGGTGGCAATTACTGGCAGATTTTCCAGGATCCACAACTGGGCCTGATGCTCATCCCTTGCAAATTAACAGTCAAAAAATCATTTGTACTTTTTTATTTAACTATGCATCACAGTATACTGCACACTTCTTCAGTACCAGAATTGAATCACTACTTTAACCAGTCTAATTTTAGTACTTGTGACTTATATACACTAAGTTCACAATGTAGGAAGTACTTTAGCCAGCCTGCTAAGTAGAGTTACGCGCTGTTCCATATGACATGGTCGTGTTCACGCTTGTGTTGTCAGAGTCTTCCGGTTCTCCTGTGGCTGTGGGCTTCTTCGTGCTCATCTTGCTTGCTCTCACACTTGCCGTGGCTTTCATCGTCTACAAGAAGCAGCGAGGCCACTTCTCCTCCTCTGTGCGCTACAAGAGGACCACCGACCAATCGGACACCACCAGTATAATCACAGAAGGCGAATGAGCCTGCTGGAACGGTTGCCTCAGGGAGTTTGGCTGTGACCCGCTGACCCTCCTTTTCCCCGCCCCTTTTTAATGATTAATTTATTTATTTATCAGCTCCCCCGCCTGCTTATATGAAGAGTTTAAATATGATCAGACTGCTTGAATGCAGTGTCTTAATTTGGATTATTTTAGATTTGTGAAGTACAGTGAGCCACCCCCCGTTAATTGCTGCAGTGAGACCATGTACATTTGGAGGAAAAAAACAATTTGAAAATAGTTGCGGCCCTCACACGCAGTTGAAACACACTTAAACTGATGAAGATTAAAGTATACTAAAGTGCCTTCTCAGCCTCTTGCTTTCCAGAAACAGGAGAGAAGCGTATACTGTATCATCACTTTAAGGAAACAAAGACTTGCATGTGCAGTTCGCCAAGTTAAAATCCAAGCATGCATGGTTCTACCAAAAAAAAAACATAAATCGAACTAACAATTTAGCATCAATACCTTCAAAGAATTGCAACTTGATACACACCGAGCAGCAACACATAAAAACAGCAACATTACTCAACCCCATAAAAGGAAAAAAGTGCTTGAAAACCCAAACATTGAGTGCAGTATAAATGAGCTGCGATTTTCCGTTGGGTTCAATGTACTTCTGATTGTTCTTGACATTGGTTATAGGCTGAGGTTTTTTACCCTAATTTTGAGTTTTTTGACAATTCTGTGAGCAAAATCTCATTTGTCTGCCTGGGAAAGTTCAATTGCACTGATGAACACTCACAGGTTGTAGAATTTGTTTTCCTTTTTGCGAAAATGTCTCGTCAATTTGCACTCGTGTCTGAAGGAATACCTTGAAGCAGATCATTTGTTATTTTCTTTAAATTGTAAGATGTGTGCCTTTTAAAGAAGGAAAAAAAAGATTGCTTTCTCACTAACTGTGCCTTTTGGGTGTCGGGAAAACAAATAGGAGTGGTTATATCACTGGAATAGCTTTTTGCTACTTGAACCGACGACGGGCCACGATTAACGCATGTTCATGATTAACTGGAAGTACAGTAGTTGGCCAGAAGAGGGCGAGTCAGACAAGCGTTCACAACTGCTGCCAATGCAGCTCAGACTTTTCGATGATGCACTTGACGACGAAGCAAGAAGCACTTTAACAGCGCCACGTGGAAGACATTTGGGAGTTCGACATTGTGTACACGTGTTTGCCTTGTAAATATGTGGTATTTGTTTTCCAAACAAACCAAAGATGCTTCATTTATTGAATGTCAGAATTTTTTAGCTTGCCTTTTGTTTTCAACTCTGTAAATTTGGTTTCTAAGTTGTGAAGCTGACTGTTTTTGTCCCCCCAAAAATGTACGGCGTCACTCCAATAAAATGTCTCATTAGTATTGTTACTGTGTGAGCCTTTTGATTGTTAACACCGTGTAATTATACAGTCCCCTCCAAACGTGCTGAAACGGCAAAGACCCATCTCAAAAGAAGGTCAACAAAAGATCCGATCTCTGATTGTGTATATTTATAAGCTTTTAACTATTTACAGTAAAACAACATAGGTAAGCTTTGATTACCACACAACAAATTATAAATAAAAATTTGATATTGAATATTGTAACTTTGCACAGTCTACACACTGCCTATGAACTATCAATTAAGTTGAAATGAGTCCAAATTTCACTGCGTTTCCTATCCATTTTCTCACCTTTCCAATTTCCACCGTGTTGTTTTTTTTTTTTCTCTAGCGCGATCGAGCTCTCTTGTCTCCCTGTCTCCTGTTCGTGTGCTGCTCACAGTGTTAGTGATGTGTCGGTCGCGAACGAGCCGGTACAAAGAGCCGGCTCTTTGAAGTGAACGATGAGAGCCGGATCTCTCTCTCTCTCTCTCTCTCTCTCTCTCTCTCTCTCTCTCTCTCTCTCTCTCTCTCTCTCTCTCTCTAGGGGTGTTCACACTGCACACAATTTGAAATGAGTGACAACCATGCTATACATGTTCGTTTTTTTTCGGCAAAAAACGGCTTATTATACATGGTTGGTTTTTTTGGCCAAAAACGCCTTACTCTTGAAGTCTGTATTCTGCTCATATATCATCATCCTGTATAACATTCCCATGCCCGCAGTGTAGCTTTGTATTCTTGTAACAATCATCACCTAGAATTGGAAGACTCCCTGCTGAAGACGCACAAATTTGGGAATGCGCCAAGCTGAGAATCGGTTTAGGAGAAACGAAAATTAGGATATCACACTATGTGTCTCGGTACTGCCCTTCTGATGGTGTAAAAATTATGTGAATCTCTTCCTGCTTCGCATTCGTGACGCGCAACCATTGTCTGTAATTCGTGGGTGCCCGGAATATTCCCTTATTAAAAGCTTCGAAAGAACTGTTGATCGACTCCAGCCTTTACTATACATGGTCTTTATTTTCGGGTTAAAACGCCTTACAATACATGGTCGTTTTTTTGGGGGCTAAAAACGCCTTACTACACATGGTCGGTTTTTTTGGGGCTAAAAACGCCTTACTATACATGGTCGTTTTTTGGGGGCTAAAAACGCCTTACTATACATGGTCGTTTTTTCCCCCGATAAAAACGCCATATTATACATGGTCGTTTTTTTCGGCTAAAAATGCCTTACTATACATAGTCGTTTTTTTCCCCAATAAAAACGCCTTACAAAACATGGTTGTTTTTTTCATCTAAAAACGCATTAGTATACATGGTCGTTTTTTTTCGTCTAAAAACGCTTTACTATACATGGTCATTTTTTCGGCTAAAAACGCCTTACTATACATGGTCGTTTTTTCGTCGAAAAACGCCTTACTATACATGGTCTTTTTTTTTCGTCTAAAAATGCCTTGCTATATACATGGTCGTTTTTTCGGCTAAAACCGCCTTACTATATATGGTCGTTTTTTCGTCGAAAAACGCCTTACTATACATGGTTGGGTTTTTTTCCAGATAAAAACACCTTACTATACATGGTCGTTTTTTTCGGCTAAAACCGCCTTACTATACATAGTCGTTTTTTTCCCCGATAAAAACGCCTTACTATACATGGTTGTTTTTTTCGTCTAAAAACGCCTTACTATACATGGTCGTTTTTTTCGGCTAAAAATGCCTTACTATACATAGTCGTTTTTTTCCCCAATAAAAACGCCTTACTATACATGGTTGTTATTTCCGGCTCAAAACGCCTTACTATCCATGGTCGTTTTTTCGTCTAAAAACGCCTTACTATACATGGTCGTTTTTTTCGGCTAAAAATGCCTTACTATACATAGTCGTTTTTTTCCCCAATAAAAACGCCTTACTATACATGGTTGTTATTTCCGGCTCAAAACGCCTTACTATCCATGGTCGTTTTTTTCGGCTAAAAATGCCTTACTATACATGGTCGTTATTTTCGGGTTAAAACACCTTACTATACATGGTCGTTTTTTTCGTCTAAAAACGCCTTACTATACATGGTCGTTTTTTCGGCTAAAAACGGCTTATTATACATGGTCGTTTTTTAGGGCCTAAAACGCCTTACTAGACATGGTCGTTTTTTTCGTCGAAAAACGCCTTACTATACATGGTCATTTTTTTCCTGATAAAAACGCCTTACTATACATGGTCGTTGTTTTCGTCTAAAAAAACCTTACTATACATGGTCGTTTTTTCGGCTAAAAACATCTTACTATACATGGTCGTTTTTTCGTTGAAAAACGCCTTACTATACATGGTCGGTTTTTTTTCCAGATAAAAACGCCTTACTATACATGGTCGTTTTTTTCGGCTAAAAACGCCTTACTATACATGGTTGTTATTTTCGGCAAAAAACGCCTTACTATACATGGTTGTTATTTTCGGCTCAAAACGCCTTACTATACATGGTTGTTTTTTTCGTCGAAAAAAGCCTTACTATACATGGTCATTTTTTTCCCGATAAAAACGCCTTACTATACATGGTCGTTTTTTTCGTCTAAAAACGCCTTACTATACATAGTCGTTTTTTTTTCCAGTTAAAAACGCCTTACTACACATGGTCGTTTTTTTCGGCTAAAAACACCTTACTATACATGGTCGGTTTTTTTCGTCTAAAAATGCCTTACTATATATGGTCGGTTTTTTTCGGCTAAAAATGCCTTACTATACATGATCGTTATTCTCGGGTTAAAACGCCTTATTATACATGGTCGTTTTTTGGGCTAAAAACGCCTTACTATACATGTTTTTTTTTTTTCCAGATAAAAACGCCTTACTATACATGGTTGTTTTTTTCGGCTAAAAACGCCTTACTATACATAGTCGTTTTTTTTGGCTAAAAATGGTCGTTTTTTTTCAGCTAAAAACGTCTTACAATACATGGTCGTTTTTTTCGTCGAAAAACGTCTTACTATACATGGTCATTTTTTTCCCGATAAAAACGCCTTACTATACATGGTCGTTTTTTCGGCTAAAAATGCCTTACTATACATGGTCGTTTTTTTTTCCAGTTAAAAACGCCTTACTATATACATGGGGGTTTTTTTCGTCTAAAAACGCCTTACTATACATAGTCGTTTTTTTTTCGGCTAAAAATGCCTTATTATACATGGTCGTTTTTTGGGGGCTAAAAACGCCTTACTATACATGGTCGTTTTTTTCGTCGAAAAACGCCTCACTATACATGGTCATTTTTTTCCCGATAAAAACGCCTTACTATACATGGTCAGTTTTTTTTCCAGTTAAAAACGCCTTACTATATACATGGATGTTTTTTTCGTCTAAAAACGCCTTACTATACATAGTCCTTTTTTTTCGGCTAAAAATGCCTTATTATACATGGTCGTTTTTTCATCGAAAAACGCCTTACTATACATGGTCGGTTTTTTTTCCAGATAAAAACGCCTTACTTTACATGGTCGTTTTTTTCGGCTAAAAACGCCTTACTATACATGGTTATTTTTTTCATCTAAAAACGCCTGCCACTACATAGTCGTTTTTTTCGGCTAAAAATGCCTAATTATACATGGTCGTTTTTTTCGTCGAAAAACGCCTTACTATACATGGTCGTTTTTTTCTCGACATAAACGCCTCACAATACATGGTCGTTTTTTTCGGCTAAAAACGCCTTACTATACATGGTCGTTTTTTTCGGGTCAAAATGCCTTACTATACATGGTTGTTATTTTCGGCTAAAAACGCCTTACTATACATGGTTGTTATTTTCGGCTCAAAACGCCTTACTATCCATGGTCGTTTTTTTCAGCTAAAAATGCCTTACTATACATGGTCGTTTTTTTTGTCTAAAAACGCCTTACTATACATGGTCGTTTTTTCGACTAAAACGCCTTACTATACATGGTTGTTTTTTTCGTCGAAAAAAGCCTTTCTATACATGGTCATTTTTTTCCCGATAAAAACGCCTTACTATACATGGTCGTTTTTTTTGTCTAAAAACGCCTTACTATACATGGTCGTTTTTTTTTCCAGTTAAAAACGCCGTACTACACATGGTCGTTTTTTTCGGCTAAAAACACCTTACTATACATGGTCGTTTTTTTTCGGCTAAAAATGCCTTACTATACATGGTCGTTATTTTCGGGTTAAAATGCCTTATTATACATGGTCGTTTTTTCGTCTAAAAACGCCTTACTATACATGGTCGTTTTTTTTGTCTAAAAACACCTTAATATACATGGTCGTTTTTTTGGCTAAAAACGCCTTACTATACATGGTCGTTTTTTTCGTCTAAAAACGCCTTACGATACATGGTCGTTTTTTTTAATCTAAAAACACCTTTATATACATGGTCGTTTTTTTGGCTACAACGCCTTACTATATATGGTCGGTTTTTTTCGGCTAAAAATGCCTTACTATACATGGTCGTTATTCTCGGGTTAAAACGCCTTATTATACATGGTCGTTTTTTGGGCTAGAAACGCCTTACTATACATGGTCGTTTTTTTTGGCTAAAAATGCCTTATTATACATGGTCGTTTTTTTTCATCTAAAAACGTCTTACAATACATGGTCGTTTTTTTCGTCGAAAAACGTCTTACTATACATGGTCATTTTTTTCCCGATAAAAACGCCTTACTATACATGGTCATTTTTTCGGCTAAAAATGCCTTACTATACATGGTCGGTTTTTTTTCCAGTTAAAAACGCCTTACTATATACATGGGATTTTTTTCGTCTAAAACGCCTTACTATACATAGTCGGTTTTTTCGCTAAAATGCCTTATTATACATGGTCGTTTTTGGGGCTAAAACGCCTTACTATACATGGTCGTTTTTTTTCGTAAAACGCCTTACTATACATGGTCATTTTTTCCGATAAAACGCCTTACTATACATGGTCGTTTTTTGTCTAAAACGCCTTACTATACATGGTCGTTGTTTTCGTCTAAAAATGCCATACTATACATGGTCGTTTTTTCAAAAACGCCTTACTATACATCGTCGTTGTTTTCGCTCTAAAATGCCTTACTTCTCATGGTCGTTTTTCATCGAAAACGCCTTACTATACATGGTCGTTTTTTTTCCAGATTAAAACGCCTTACTATACATGGTCGTTTTTTCGCTAAAACGCCTTACTATACATGGTTATTTTTTTCATCTAAAAACGCCTGCCACTACATAGTCGTTTTTTCGCTAAAATGCCTAATTATACATGGTCGCTTTTTCGTCGAAAACGCCTTACTATACATGGTCGTCTTTTTTTCGACAAAAACGCCTCACGATACATAGTCGTTTTTTTCCGCTAAAAACGCCTTACTATACATGGTTGTTATTTTCGGCTAAAACGCCTTACAATACATGGTCGTTTTTTCGCTTAAAACGCCTTACTATACATGGTCATTTTTTTCCCGATAAAAACGCCTTACTATACATGGTCGTTTTTTTGTCTAAAACGCCTTACTATACATGGTCGTTGTTTTCGTCTAAAAATGCCTTACTATACATGGTCGTTTTTTCGCCTAAAACGCCTTACTATACATCGTCGTTTTTCGCTAAAAATGCCTAATTATACTTGGTCATTTTTTGGGGCTAAAACTCCTTATTATACATGGTCGTTTTTCATCGAAAAATGCCTTACTATACATGGTCGTTTTTTTTCCCGATATAAACGCCTTACTACACATGGTCGTTTTTTTCGTCTAAAAACGCCTTATTATACATGGTCGTTTTTTCGGCTAAAAACGCCTTACTTTACATGATCGTTTTTTTCGTCGAAAAACGCCTTACTATACATGGTCATTTTTTTCCGGATAAAAACGCCTTACTATACATTGTTGTTATTTTCGGCTCAAAACGCCTTACTATTGATGGTCCTTTTTTTCAGCTAAAAACAACTTACTATCCATGGTCGTTTTTTTCGTCGAAAAACGCCTTACTATACATGGTCGTTTTTTTCGTCGAAAAACGCCTTACTATACATGTTTTTTTTTTCCAGATAAAAACGCCTTACTATACATGGTTGTTTTTTTCGGCTAAAAACGCCTTACTATACATAGTCGTTTTTTTTGGCTAACAATGCCTTATTATACATGGTCGTTTTTTTTCAGCTAAAAACGTCTTACAATACATGGTCGTTTTTTTCGTCGAAAAACGTCTTACTATACATGGTGATTTTTTTCCCGATAAAAACGCCTTACTATATATACATGGTCGTTTTTTTTGGCTAAAAATGCCTTATTATACATGGTCGTTTTTTTTCATCTAAAAACGTCTTACAATACATGGTCGTTTTTTTCGTCGAAAAACGTCTTACTATACATGGTCATTTTTTTCCCGATAAAAACGCCTTACTATACATGGTCATTTTTTCGGCTAAAAATGCCTTACTATACATGGTCGGTTTTTTTTCCAGTTAAAAACGCCTTACTATATACATGGGATTTTTTTTCGTCTAAAAACGCCTTACTATACATAGTCGTTTTTTTCGCTAAAAATGCCTTATTATACGTGGTCGTTTTTTGGGGGCTAAAAACGCCTTACTATACATGGTCGTTTTTTTCGTCGAAAAACGCCTTACTATACATGGTCATTTTTTTCCCGATAAAAACGCCTTACTATACATGGTCGTTTTTTTTGTCTAAAAACGCCTTACTATACATGGTCGTTGTTTTCGTCTAAAAATGCCATACTATACATGGTCGTTTTTTTCGTCAAAAAACGCCTTACTATACATCGTCGTTGTTTTCGTCTAAAAATGCCTTACTCCTCATGGTCGTTTTTTCATCGAAAAACGCCTTACTATACATGGTCGTTTTTTTTTCCAGATTAAAACGCCTTACTATACATGGTCGTTTTTTTCGGCTAAAAACGCCTTACTATACATGGTTATTTTTTTCATCTAAAAACGCCTGCCACTACATAGTCGTTTTTTTCGGCTAAAAATGCCTAATTATACATGGTCGTTTTTTTCGTCGAAAAACGCCTTACTATACATGGTCGTTTTTTCGACAAAAACGCCTCACGATACATAGTCGTTTTTTTCGGCTAAAAACGCCTTACTATACATGGTTGTTATTTTCGGCTAAAAACGCCTTACTATACATGGTCGTTTTTTTCGTCGAAAAACGCCTTACTATACATGGTCATTTTTTTCCCGATAAAAACGCCTTACTATACATGGTCGTTTTTTTTGTCTAAAACGCCTTACTATACATGGTCGTTGTTTTCGTCTAAAAATGCCTTACTATACATGGTCGTTTTTTTCGTCTAAAAACGCCTTACTATACATCGTCGTTTTTTCGGCGAAAAATGCCTAATTATACTTGGTCATTTTTTTGGGGCTAAAAACTCCTTATTATACATGGTCGTTTTTTTCATCGAAAAATGCCTTACTATACATGGTCGTTTTTTTTCCCGATATAAACGCCTTACTACACATGGTCGTTTTTTTCGTCTAAAAACGCCTTATTATACATGGTCGTTTTTTCGGCTAAAAACGCCTTACTTTACATGATCGTTTTTTTCGTCGAAAAACGCCTTACTATACATGGTCATTTTTTTCCGGATAAAAACGCCTTACTATACATTGTTGTTATTTTCGGCTCAAAACGCCTTACTATTGATGGTCCTTTTTTTCAGCTAAAAACAACTTACTATCCATGGTCGTTTTTTTCGGCCAAAACGCCTTACTATACATGGTCGTTTTTTCGCTTAAAAACGCCTTACTATACATGTTTTTTTTTTCCAGATAAAAACGCCTTACTATACATGGTTGTTTTTTCGCTAAAAACCCTTACTATACATAGTCGTTTTTTTTGGCTAACAATGCCTTATTATACATGGTCGTTTTTCAGCTAAAACGCCTTACAATACATGGTCGTTTTTTCGTCTAAAAACGCCTTACTATACATGGTCATTTTTTCCGATAAAACGCCTTACTATACATGGTCGTTTTTCGCTAAAATGCCTTACTATACATGGTCGGTTTTTTTTCCAGTTAAAAACGCCTTACTATATACATGGTTTTTTTTTTCGTCTAAAAACGCCTTACTATACATAGTCGTTTTTTTTCGGCTAAAAATGCCTTATTATACATGGTCGCTTTTTCGTCGAAAACGCCTTACTATACATGGTCATTTTTTCCGATAAAACGCCTTACTATACATGGTCGTTTTTTTCGGCTAAAAACGCCTTACTATACATGGTTATTTTTTTCATCTAAAAACGCCTGCCACTACATAGTCGTTTTTTTTCGGCTAAAAATGCCTAATTATACATGGTCGTTTTTTTCTCGACAAAAACGCCTCACGATACATGGTCGTTTTTTTCGGCTAAAAACGCCTTACTATACATGTTTGTTATTTTCGGCTAAAAACGCCTTACTATACATAGTCGTTTTTTTTCGGCTAAAAATGCCTTATTATACATGGTCGTTTTTTGGGGGCTAAAAACACCTTACTATACATGGTCGTTTTTTTCGTCGAAAAACGCCTTACTATACATGGTCATTTTTTTCCCGATAAAAACGCCTTACTATACATGGTCGTTTTTTTCGGCTAAAAACGCCTTACTATACATGGTTATTTTTTTCATCTAAAAACGCCTGCCACTACATGGTCGTTTTTTTCTCGACAAAAACGCCTCACGATACATGGTCGTTTTTTTCGGCTAAAAACGCCTTACTATACATGGTCGTTTTTTCGTCGAAAAACGCCTTACTATACATGGTCATTTTTTCCGATAAAAACGCCTTACTATACATGGTCGTTTTTTTTGTCTAAAAACGCCTTACTATACATGGTCGTTGTTTTCGTCTAAAAATGCCTTACTATACATGGTCGTTTTTTTCGTCTAAAAACGCCTTACTATACAATGTCGTTGTTTTCGTCTAAAAATGCCTTACTCCACATCGTCGTTTTTTCATCGAAAAACGCCTTACTATACATGGTCGTTTTTTTTTCCAGATAAAAACGCCTTACTATACATGGTCGTTTTTTTCGGCTAAAAACGCCTTACTATACATGGTTATTTTTTCATCTAAAACGCCTGCTACTACATGGTCGTTTTTTCGACAAAACGCCACGATACATGGTCGTTTTTTTCGGCTAAAAACGCCTTACTATACATGGTCGTTTTTTTCGTCAAAAACGCCTTACTATACATGGTCGTTTTTTCCGATAAAAACGCCTTACTATACATGGTCGTTTTTTTCGTCTAAAAACGCCTTACTATACATGGTCGTTTTTTTCGTCTAAAAATGCCTTACTATACATGGTCGTTTTTTCGTCTAAAAACGCCTTACTATACAATGTCGTTGTTTTCGTCTAAAAATGCCTTACTCCACATCGTCGTTTTTTCATCGAAAAACGCCTTACTATACATGGTCGTTTTTTTTCCAGATAAAAACGCCTTACTATACATGGTCGTTTTTTTCGGCTAAAAACGCCTTACTATACATGGTTATTTTTTTCATCTAAAAAAGCCTGCCACTACATAGTCGTTTTTTTCGGCTAAAAATGCCCAATTATACATGGTCGTTTTTTTCGTCGAAAAACGCCTTACTATACATGGTCGTTTTTCTCGACATAAACGCCACAATACATGGTCGCTTTTTTTCGCTAAAAACGCCTTACTATACATGCTTGTTATTTTCGGCTCAAAACGCCTTACTATCCATGGTCGTTTTTTTTCGGCTAAAAATGCCTTATTATACATGGTCGTTTTTTGGGGGCTAAAAACACCTTACTATACATGGTCGTTTTTTTCGTCGAAAAACGCCTTACTATACATGGTCATTTTTTTCCCGATAAAAACGCCTTACTATACATGGTCGTTTTTTCGCTAAAACGCCTTACTATACATGGTTATTTTTTCATCTAAAAACGCCTGCCACTACATAGTCGCTTTTTCGCTAAAATGCCTAATTATACATGGTCGCTTTTTTCGACAAAACGCCCACGATACATGGTCGTTTTTTTCGGCTAAAAACGCCTTACTATACATGGTCGTTTTTTTCGTCGAAAAACGCCTTACTATACATGGTCATTTTTTTCCCGATAAAAACGCCTTACTATACATGGTCGTTTTTTTTGTCTAAAAACGCCTTACTATACATGGTCGTTGTTTTCGTCTAAAAATGCCTTACTATACATGGTCGTTTTTTCGCCTAAAACGCCTTACTATACAATGTCGTTGTTTTCGTCTAAAAATGCCTTACTCCACATCGTCGTTTTTTCATCGAAAAACGCCTTACTATACATGGTCGGTTTTTTTTCCAGATAAAAACGCCTTACTATACATGGTCGTTTTTTTCGGCTAAAAACGCCTTACTATACATGGTTATTTTTTTCATCTAAAAAAGCCTGCCACTACATAGTCGTTTTTTCGCTAAAATGCCCAATTATACATGGTCGTTTTTTTCGTCGAAAAACGCCTTACTATACATGGTCGTTTTTTTCGACATAAACGCCTCACAATACATGGTCGTTTTTTTCGGCTAAAAACGCCTTACTATACATGCTTGTTATTTTCGGCTCAAAACGCCTTACTATCCATGGTCGTTTTTTTTCGGCTAAAAATGCCTTATTATACATGGTCGTTTTTTGGGGGCTAAAAACACCTTACTATACATGGTCGTTTTTTTCGTCGAAAAACGCCTTACTATACATGGTCATTTTTTTCCCGATAAAAACGCCTTACTATACATGGTCGTTTTTTTCGGCTAAAAACGCCTTACTATACATGGTTATTTTTTTCATCTAAAAACGCCTGCCACTACATAGTCGTTTTTTTCGGCTAAAAATGCCTAATTATACATGGTCGTTTTTTTCTCGACAAAAACGCCTCACGATACATGGTCGTTTTTTTCGGCTAAAAACGCCTTACTATACATGGTCGTTTTTTCGTCGTAAAACGCCTTACTATACATGGTCATTTTTTTCCCGATAAAAACGCCTTACTATACATGGTCGTTTTTTTTGTCTAAAAACGCCTTACTATACATGGTCGTTGTTTTCGTCTAAAAATGCCTTACTATACATGGTCGTTTTTTCGCCTAAAACGCCTTTACTATACAATGTCGTTGTTTTCGTCTAAAATGCCTTACTCCACATCGTCGCTTTTTTCATCGAAAACGCCTTACTATACATGGTCGGTTTTTTCCAGATAAAAACGCCTTACTATACATGGTCGTTTTTTTCGGCTAAAAACGCCTTACTATACATGGTTATTTTTTTCATCTAAAAAAGCCTGCCACTACATAGTCGTTTTTTTCGGCTAAAAATGCCCAATTATACATGGTCGTTTTTTTCGTCGAAAAACGCCTTACTATACATGGTCGTTTTTTTCTCGACATAAACGCCTCACAATACATGGTCGTTTTTTTCGGCTAAAAACGCCTTACTATACATGCTTGTTATTTTCGGCTCAAAACGCCTTACTATCCATGGTCGTTTTTTTCAGGTCAAACTGCCTTACTATACATGGTCGTTTATTTCGGGTCAAAATGCCTTACTATACATGGTTGTTATTTTCGGCTAAAAACGCCTTACTATACATGGTTGTTATTTTCGGCTCAAAACGCCTTACTATCCATGGTCGTTTTTTTCGGATAAAAATGCCTTACTATACATGGTCGTTATTTTCGGGTTAAAACTCCTTACTATACATGGTCGTTTTTTTTTTTTGTCTAAAAACGCCTTACTATACATGGTCGTTTTTTCGACTAAAAACGCCTTACTATACATGGTTGTTTTTTTCGTCGAAAAAAGCCTTACTATACATGGTCATTTTTTTCCCGATAAAAACGCCTTACTATACATGGTCGTTTTTTTCGTCTAAAAACGCCTTACTATACATGGTCGTTTTTTTTTCCAGTTAAAAACGCCTTACTACACATGGTCGTTTTTTTCGGCTAAAAACACCTTACTATAAATGGTCGTTTTTTTTCGGCTAAAAATGCCTTACTATACATGGTCGTTTTTTTTGTCTAAAAACACCTTAATATACATGGTCGTTTTTTTGGGCAAAAACACCTTACTATACATGGTCGTTATTTTCGGGTTAAAATGCCTTATTATACATGGTCGTTTTTTTTATCTAAAAACACCTTACTATACATGGTGGGTTTTTTTTCGAGTTAAAAACGCCTTACTACACATGGTCGTTTTTTTCGGCTAAAAACACCTTACTATACATGGTCGTTTTTTTTCGGCTAAAAATGCCTTACTATACATGGTCGTTTTTTTGGGCAAAAACGCCTTACTATACATGGTCGTTATTTTCGGGTTAAAATGCCTTATTATACATGGTCGTTTTTTTCGTCTAAAAACGCCTTACTATACATGGTCGTTTTTTTGTCTAAAAACACCTTAATATACATGGTCGTTTTTTTGGCTAAAAACGCCTTACTATACATGGTCGTTTTTTTCGTCTAAAAACACCTTTATATACATGGTCGTTTTTTTGGCTAAAAACGCCTTACTATATATGGTCGTTTTTTTTCGGCTAAAAATGCCTTACTATACATGGTCGTTATTTTCGGGTTAAAACGCCTTATTATACATGGTCGTTTTTTTCGTCTAAAAACGCCTTACTATACATGGTCGTTTTTTTCGTCTAAAAACGCCTTACTATACATCGTCGTTGTTTTCGTCTAAAAATGCCTTACTCCACATGGTCGTTTTTTCATCGAAAAACGCCTTACTATACATGGTCGGTTTTTTTTCCAGATAAAAACGCCTTACTATACATGGTCGTTTTTTTCGGCTAAAAACGCCTTACTATACATGGTTATTTTTTTCATCTAAAAACGCCTGCCACTACATAGTCGTTTTTTCGCTAAAATGCCCAATTATACATGGTCGTTTTGTCGCCGAAAACGCCTTACTATACATGGTCGTTTTTTTCTCGACATAAACGCCTCACAATACATGGTCGTTTTTTTCGGCTAAAAACGCCTTACTATACATGGTTGTTATTTTCGGCTCAAAACGCCTTACTATCCATGGTCGGTTTTTTCGGGTCAAAATGCCTTACTATACATGGTCGTTTTTTTCGGGTCAAAATGCCTTACTATACATGGTTGTTATTTTCGGCTAAAAACGCCTTACTATACATGGTTGTTATTTTCGGCTCAAAACGCCTTACTATCCATGGTCGTTTTTTTCGGCTAAAAATGCCTTACTATACATGGTCGTTATTTTCGGGTTAAAACGCCTTACTATACATGGTCGTTTTTTTTTTGTCTAAAAACGCCTTACTATACATGGTCGTTTTTTCGACTAAAAACGCCTTACTATACATGGTTGTTTTTTTCGTCGAAAAAAGCCTCACTATACATGGTCATTTTTTTCCCGATAAAAACGCCTTATTATACATGGTCGTTTTTTTCGTCTAAAAACGCCTTACTATACATGGTCGTTTTTTTTTCCAGTTAAAAACGCCTTACTACACATGGTCGTTTTTTTCGGCTAAAAACACCTTACTAAACATGGTCGTTTTTTTCCGGCTAAAAACGCCTTACTATACATGGTCGTTTTTTCGGCTAAAAATGCCTTACTATACATGGTCGTTTTTTTTTCCAGTTAAAAACGCCTTACTATATACATGGTTGTTTTTTTCGTCTAAAAACGCCTTACTATACATAGTCGTTTTTTTTCGGCTAAAAATGCCTTATTATACATGGTCGTTTTTTGGGGGCTAAAAACGCCTTACTATACATGGTCGTTTTTCATTTAAAACGCCTTACTATACATGGTCATTTTTTCCCGATAAAACGCCTTACTATACATGGTCGTTTTTTTGTCTAAAAACGCCTTACTATACATGGTCGTTGTTTTCGTCTAAAAATGCCTTACTATACATGGTCGTTTTTTTCGGCTAAAAACGCCTTACTATACATGGTTATTTTTTTCATCTAAAAACGCCTGCCACTACATAGTCGTTTTTTTCGGCTAAAAATGCCCAATTATACATGGTCGTTTTTGTCGTCGAAAAACGCCTTACTATACATGGTCGTTTTTTTCTCGACAAAAACGCCTCACGATACATGGTCGTTTTTTTCGGCTAAAAACGCCTTACTATACATGGTCGTTTTTTTCGTCGAAAAACGCCTTACTATACATGGTCGTTGTTTTCGTCTAAAAATGCCTTACTATACATGGTCGGTTTTTTTTCCAGATTAAAACGCCTTACTATACATGGTCGTTTTTTTCTCGACAAAAACGCCTCACGATACATGGTCGTTTTTTTCGGCTAAAAACGCCTTACTATACATGGTTGTTATTTTCGCTAAAACGCCTTACTATACATGGTCGTTTTTTCGTAAAAACGCCTTACTATACATGGTCGTTTTTTTCGCTAAAAACGCCTTACTATACATGGTTGTTATTTTCGGCTCAAAACGCCTTACTATCCATGGTCGGTTTTTTCGGGTCAAAATGCCTTACTATACATTGTCGTTTTTTTCGGGTCAAAATGCCTTACTATACATGGTTGTTATTTTCGGCTAAAAACGCCTTAATATACATGGTCGTTTTTTTGGCTAAAAACGCCTTACTATTCATGGTCGTTTTTTTGTCTAAAAACACCTTAATATACATGGTCGTTTTTTTGGCTAAAAACGCCTTACTATACATGGTCGTTTTTTTCGTCTAAAAACACCTTTATATAGATGGTCGTTTTTTTGGCTAAAAACGCCTTACTATATATGGTCGTTTTTTTCGGCTAAAAACGCCTTAATATACATGGTCGTTATTTTCGGGTTAAAACGCCTTACTATACATGGTCGTTTTTTTGTCGAAAAACGCCTTACTATACATGGTCGTTTTTTTCGTCTAAAAACACCTTAATATACATGGTCGTTTTTTTGGCTAAAAACGCCTTACTATACATGGTCGTTTTTTTGTCGAAAAACGCCTTACTATACATGGTCGTTTTTTTTTCCAGATAAAAACGCCTTACTATACATAGTTGTTTTTTTCGTCTAAAAACGCCTTACTATACATCGTCGTTTTTTCGGCGAAAAATGCCTAATTATATTTGGTCATTTTTTGGGGGCTAAAAACTCCTTAGTATACATGGTCGTTTTTTTCGTCGAAAAATGCCTTACTATACATGGTTGTTTTTTTTCCCGATATAAATGCCTTACTACACATGGTCGTTTTTTTCGTCTAAAAACGCCTTATTATACATGGTCGTTTTTTCGTCTAAAAACGCCTTACTTTACATGGTCGTTTTTTTCGTCGAAAAACGCCTTACTATACATGGTCATTTTTTTCCGGATAAAAATGCCTTACTATACATTGTTGTTATTTTCGGCTCAAAACGCCTTACTATTGATGGTCCTTTTTTTCGGCTAAAATCTCCTTCCTATACATGGTCGTTTTTTCGTGTTAAAAATGCCTTCCAATACATGGTCGTTTTTTTCGGGTTAAAACGTCTTACTATACATCATAGGTGTCAAACTCAGGTCCTGGAGGGCCAATGCCCTGCATGTTTTCCAACTCTCCCTGTTGCAACACACCTGATTCAAATGAACAGGTTCAATGTCAGGCTTCCGCAGAGCTTGCTGATGATCTGATCATTTGAATCAGGTGTGTTGCACCTGGATAATTTAAAAGAGAAAAAATGCACAAAAGACACGGAATATTTTTAATAAGGTGCAATTCGTGGAAAAGACAACATTGTTTTGATCAGAGAATAATACAACAGCAGCCTCAGTCTGTCACTGAGACAGACCCAACACAGCAGACGCTATCAAGGACATGTGAATACTTTATTCTTTCCACATATTATAGCACTCTCCTTAGTTTGTAAGGTGTAGGCAGGGATTACATTTAGATTTGATATGCTCGTGTAAATGGTTTAAAAATTCCTTTCCTCATAAATCTCATTTAATCTTACAAGTGCATGACTATATTTTTCAAGACCAATTACTTGTTAAGGTTTTGTGCCTTTGTACAGTCAGTGGGATCAGTTGCAATGCATATATGTGAATGATAATAGTACATTGCACATTTGTCAAAGGAAATCTTGGGTGCTTCATGAAATGTTTTGTAAAAGATATGTTCATTAAATTTCAACATTTTCCTAGTGTTCTTGTGCATATTTAGACTAAAACAAATGAAAGACATATTATTTTGGTTACTTATAGCAGAATATGGTATAATTTTTAATGGTCCGGCCCACTTGACATCTACCGAGGCCGTTTGTGGCCCACAATGTGAAATGAGTTTGACACCCCTGGCCAAGAAAGCAAAATGACAAAACGAAATGACCTCTTTGTGCAACTCGTCTTCAATCGAAAACGAAGTTGGCTTTGCAAACTATCTCCTGATCTCAGGATGGCATTCTGAAGGCAGGCAGTACTGGCGTGGTCGATGGGTTATGGGTGAGGTTGGAGTGCCGTTACATCGCCCACCTTCAAAACCTTGTGTGGTCAGTCGGCTGCCTTTGACTACTTATAAAAATTTTGACATTTTTGCAGCAGAATGGCCGAATGGTAAAAGACCTCGCGTGGTGATCAGGCGAACCGAGCTGGCAAGAAGTCTCATTTCAACAAGCCTCATTTCATTATTCAGAGTTGAAGGAAGATTGTTCTTGGGTCCTCCGTGCCATAAGAGGGAGTCACCTGCTCACTGCTAGAGTCCACCTACGAGCACAGACCTGCAATCAACACTCTTCTTCCTGTTATTCGCAAGGTGCTGAAGTCAAACTTTGGGCCAGCCTGAAAAGTAGGAGACATTTACACTCGTTCAATGCACCATCATGACTACAGGCAGCAAAAGACCCAACACAGAGTCTATCTGTCTGCTAAGTTTCATACTCAACACATCTTTGTCTGCACAAGAAATTGACTTGCGTGTAACTCACGGATGCCTTTCCTCTCAGGTCAACACACCTGTCTCACGTTCTTCTCAAGAGCTGACCACTTCGCCGCCCAGAAACAAGCAGACTGCCATCCAACTTTTCTCTCTGCTTTAGTGATTTTCTACTTTCCATGAATACATCAAGGAGAAGGCTCCAACGGATGATGTACTCAGAGAATGTCTCAGACAATGGGGAACAGAGGATGAGGTGCTGGAAGAGGGACCATCATGGGAGGACAAGCCCCTACATGGGATGTACCACCAGACCATAACTGAAGTGGCTGATCTCAAGAAGTCCTATCAGTGGCTAGAGAGGGCTGGCCTGAAGGACAGCACAGAGGCACTCATCCTGGCTGCTCAGGAGCAGGCCCTGAGCACCAGAGCCATTGAGGCCCAGATATACCACACCAGACAAGACCCAAGGTGTAGGTTGTGCAAAGAGGCACCCGAGACGATCTAACACATAACTGCAGGGTGTAAGATGCTGGCAGGGAAAGCCTACATGAAACGCCATAACCAGGTGGCTGGCATAGTCTACCGAAACATCTGTGCCGAGTATGGACTGGAAACCCCAGGGCCAAAATGGGAAACACCTCCCAAGGTGGTGGAGAATGACCAAGCGAAGATCCTGTGGGACTTCCAGATCCAGACTGACAATATAGTAATGGCGGACCAACCGGATATCGTGATCATAGATAAAGGGCAGAGGAAAGCCGTTGTAGTGGATGTAGCGGTCCCAAGTGATGGAAACATCAGAAAGAAGGAACACGAGAAACTCGAGAAATAACAAGGGCTCAGAGAGGAGCTGGAGAGAGCCTGGAAGTTAAAGGTGACAGTCGTGCCTGTGGTGGTCGGAGCACTCGGGGCAGTGACCTCCAAATTAGATGAGTGGTTGCAACAGATCCCGGGAACAACATCGGACATCTCAGTCCAGAAATGTGCAGTGCTGGGAACAGCAAGGATACTGCGCAGAACCCTCAAGCTTCCTGGCCTCTGGTAGAGGACCCGAGCTGAATGGGGGACGGACACCACCCGAGGGGTGAGACGAGGATTTTTTTATATATATATATATACACACTGTATACCTATATATACACACACACTACTATAAACGCCTACATTTTCAACTTAAAGCAGAAATAATGTATTTCCAACAGTCTTTTGTCTTCATTGCATTGTATATGCCTTGGCCACACCGGTGAGTTAAAAATTTTTTTTTTTTTTTTTTTTTTTAGTCCGATCAGATTTCAGCTTCGATGCTTTCCCCCTGCACATATTCCGTCCAAGAACTTCGGGACCCGGCCCAAGTGCAGTCAGCGACCACACACATCCCAGGAAATCGCAGGTCTTCTTTTCGCCAATTAGATTGGAGCTTCGCCTCCGGAAAAACCATCCCGCAGACCCTGTGACGAGTGGGTTTCTCCGTCCTCTAATTAGACTCGATCCGAGTCCCAAGCTTGATTTATGGTGGAGGACTGTATCGGATCACGATTCAAGGTGTATACAGTATTTCAAACTGGACTTTATGAGGCTATTTCAACCAGTACTGATTTGCAAATTGGCTTGTTTTCAATCCATATTGTTGGGGGACAATTTCAGCGTACCGGTATTTATAGATGAGGCGGTCTGCATTAGCATCTCTGGAGAGTGCGATTTTATTTAAAGTTTTCATATTTATTTAAAAAATAATTGTGAAGTACTATATTGTTCTGTAGACGTCTGATGTGATGTATTGGAAGATAAAGGTATTTTTTTTTCTTTTGGTAATATAAAAAACATGTCATATTCTTTTATGCCACCCCTTTTGTTATTAATGTGAGCGGGCGAGTGCTTGGAAGGGAGACTATACAGGTTATTGTTTGAGTCGGCAATGGTGTTTTTAAGTCAAGTCAAGTCAAGTCAACTGTATTTATAGAGCACTTTCAAACAGCCATCGCCGCATACAAAGTGCTGTACATGGAGCAATTTAACATATACAATAAACAGTAAAACAAATCGGTAATAAAGACAGTAGAAAGCACCAAACAGTAAAACCAAGAACAAATTTAAGTCATGCTGAGTCGAAAGCCAGGGAATACAAGTGAGTTTTGAGGAGGGTTTTGAAGATGGGCAGTGAGGAAGCTTGACGAATGTTCGGTGGGAGGTCATTCCAGAGAGAGGGACCAGCAACAGAAAAGGCTCGATCCCCTCTCAGCCTCAGTTTAGTTCTTGGTACTTCTAATAATAATTTAGGAACAGTTTAGTAGAGAGCTCTACGTTGACAAACTTCAAGACAGGGCAAGGTAGCTTTTCAAAATTTATTTCAATAATTAAACAAGTTAAACTCGGTTTATCTTTAAAACGTATCCTTTGAACACTGACGTGATTACATTGAGAGCTGGACACCCTTGCACTCGAGACGAAAAGCCGCCCCTCACCCCCCCAAAAAACACATTCTAACATTAAAGCACTTGCGGTTGCATTTGTATTGAAATATACTGAATAAAGTGCCCTCTCATACAAACAAAATGTGCTGAAGCAACAGATTTCACACCAGTTCAGTTGAAATTTGCATATGTGGAAATAAAAAGTCTAATTGCAGAGTAGGCAATCAAAGCCAAAACACATGAAGTATTTAATCCTTATCCTTGCTATTCAAACGTTAATGCTATTTTCTAGGACACTTTGTCCTCATGAGCGAGACAATTTGGAGCACTAGTAGAACTTTGTCTTACTAGTTACATTTTTTCCCCATCACTGGATTACATTTCTGCACACTTGTAGCGACTAAAGAGACCTTTTTTGTCTCTTTACACTTTTAGGACAACCACCTTAATGAGGCAAAACTGTGCACTAGTTGATGTCTATGCACTACTAGTACGACTACCAAAGCGCTAGACGTGAAGTAGGACAATTTTTTTAATAGTGCACAGTTTTCCCTCACTGGTAACATGTAGATGTCCCACTCTTGAGGAAAAAGAGCATAGTAGTATATCGTGGTTGTCAGGCGCAAATCTCGTATTTTCAAATATGGTCAAGTTATTATTTTCCCACAAATTGGATCCTATTTTGGCTTTCTGCACATTGTAGTAGTTTAAGAGCTAATCTATTCATGTTCTGGGACACCAAGTGTGAGAAGGGAAAACCAACTCTTCTTCACTCAACGGGAGCCGTGCCACATTATGTCGCCTCAAGACTGAAATTCCATTCGTCTATTTTAGGGCAATAATGAGTGACTGTAGTTATGCTACATATATTTGAGGAAGCCTGTTTTGTTAGAAACGGATGGCCGTCACGCTTCTGTGCACAAAAAAATGGTCAGCCACACACCGTCATAAAAGTCTGTCTGCAGATTAATTTAGCGATTCGTCAACGTGCCTCTCTGATGTCTATTACCTTTTAAACATGTTTGAGAATGTGACATAACGAGTCATTTAGTGTTGAGAAGTAGTGAAGGCTTTTTTTCTGGTTGGAAAATTTTAATTGATTTATTTATTTTTGGCATATAATCTTGGTGATTGAAGAGAATTTGAGGGCGGTGGTGTGTCATGCACGTCAGTAGCTATGAAGTATAATACTGATTTCAACAATGTGCAGTGTTTAATTTAGTTTTTTTACTTTCCCAAACAGTGATTTTGGAAATGCGAGGATTCCGCCCGACAGCGACAATATCAAAGAAATGCTCTAAAATCTTTCCATGAGCCACAAGCTGATGATTATCAGTATTCCTCGTCCAGATCGTCGTCCAGATCGGAGAAGTCGATAGAAGGACGGCCATCTTGTTCCCCGTAGTTACTCTCCTCGGGAGGATCTGCAGCAATGACAAACCGAAGTCAACGAACCGAGCATTTGTATATGCGTGCACGAAAATGTTGAAAGCCCTTTGAGCATTTTTTCCAAAAGGTCCATGACAGTTGCCCTCATGACCAAGACAACGCATTGCACTGGCAGAATAACTGCGTCTTACATGTAACATTTTCTTTTCCTTCCACAACAAGTGCCACTTTGGAGCTTGCTAGTACATAGCCCAAAAGCCCGCATCCCAATGAGGGGTGAACGTTTGCAAAGGTAGCGGATGTTGCATCTCATTGTTCAAGGTTGCAAACGTTTGCCAGATGTTCAACTTGTCCTTTACGAACCTTGACGCAAACACGCTGTCGCTACCTTCGTAAACATTCGCCCCTCAGTGGGCTACGGGCTTTAAGGTGCATAATTGGATGGAATAAAGGCTCCAAGGGGTTTCCATACGTACGCCTTTTGTAACACGTGAGGGAAGAGTAAGTGACATACTTTCAAGGTTGTCCATGTGTTCTGGAAGAATTCTCACCAGGTTAAATGACTGGATGGGAAGAGGGAACAATTGGCTCTTTTCAAAACTAACATTGCTATAAACAGTCAAATGCTTCCAAGTTTCACTCTGGTGCTTGTGATTCACACACTATAGAGCAGTCAACTGCACAATACAGTGAACTCCTGTTACATTGCAGATTTTTAAGCTATCGTTTGAATTTTTAAGTACACAGGAAAGTCCAAATAGGGAATTGCGTGCCTTCGCTGCTGGGAGACGAGGGGTAATTAAGAGTAAGAAAAGGCAGTCATCATTTTCCCAGAGTATACGCATATATGCCTGTGACCAATAGTAATTGGACATGCACTTGTGTGTGATGCTGTTAAGTCAACGTCTTTGAGGGATAATAAAAACAGTATTTTAAAATTGCATTCTCTGCTCGCTTCTGTTCGCCTCATCTATAACATGTTGTTGGTGTTGATACTGTATCTACAAAATGTCTAATTCTCCTGTTGTATGCGTTGCTGCTCAGAGCGTCAACACACCTCCACCACCTGCACACCTGGCTCCAAACCGACTGCAGGACGCGCAGCGTGGGCATCATTGACAGTTTTAATTCATTCTGAGGCCGTCCATGCCTCTTAAAGGTGGACGGTTTTACTGGTAATGTTAACACCAATGCTACTGTTATTCCAGCTATGGTGTTTTGTATTACGTTAGCATTAAGCTAACTGACTTTCATGTTCACACCAATGCTTTTGTTATTCCATCTATGGTACTTTGTATTACGTTAGCATTAAGCTAACCGACTTTCATGTTAACACCAATGCTAGTGTTATTCCATCTACGGTACTTTGTATTACGTTAGCATTAAGCTAACTGACTTTCATAAGAGGAAATCATACGTATTGGTGTTTCATTAGACATTGAATTTTCTTTTGACATTTTACAGTCAACTTTAACCATGGAGGGCAAGTACACGCTGCCTCCAAAAAGCGTCTTCATCTCCTCCTGTTACATGATATAGTGTCCCACTTCTTGACGAGAATAGGCGCTAAGCTAAAGAATATATTTAAAGAGTGTTTTAATATGTTTACATGTGTTGTAACATGAATTTATAGGCACGTGAGGGACACTGGTCAACAAACTTGCACTAAATCTTTTTAATCAGAGATGCAAGTAAATCTTTCTAGATTTTTTGCGCAGATACCAAACCTGCCCTATTTTTTTTTTTTATCCTGTTTTGGCGACAACAACAGTAACATTATGCGATATGGTAATACATTGAACAATATTTATGAATCAAATGTTAGGTACAGCAACAGGTGGATTTCTTTCTGAATAGCTATTAATTAGAACACATGCTGAAATCCATATTGCACCAGCTTCTTTAGTTCAAACTTAAAAACAAAAGTAAATACAGGCCTACAGATTATGGCATAGGTTGAACTGAGGTAAATAGACTGTTCGTTGAAGTGTTTGTTTTTTTCCTCCCTTCTTGTTTTCTGAAAAACACTTCAAAAAGACAGAGGCAATGATTCTATTCAGCTGATAAATGTGGCACTTCCCATAAATGAACACTGGTAAGAATAACCCTAATCATTAGATGTTTGGCTAGAAAGAGCCCTAGAGTTTGAATGTGTGTGCGCACGTGTACTCACCCCAGCTGCATAGATTGCCCCAAGACATCAGCAAACCTCTGTTCAAAAAAATGCAACAGGACCACCAGATAGAGCCCACTGCTGATGAAGTCGTCGTATTTAAACTGTGGAGTGAGTCGACACGTCTCAGCACACTGTGCACTTACGTTCCCGAGAGCATTTACACTGACACTCAGGAAAAGGGGCAAATTCTTACCTGCGCATGTGTCCTGTACAGCTGCTGGAAATCAAAGTTGTCGATGTTCAAGCGCAACTTCTCCTTGCAGAGTTCACACTTGGTGATGGCTTCCAGGTTGGTGCCTTAAAACACAGAATTGGCAAAAGTGGTCACACACTATACTTAATTGAGTAACTCGGGGGGGAAAAAAATACTCCAATAGGACAACACCGATACCACTTAACCAGCTTGACATAACTCGCAAGTGGAGTAGGAAACATGTCCGCTGTGGCAATACTAAACACTGATGACAGACAACACGTGTTAGCCAACAAATGATGCTCTGCAAAATGGATGAACGTCGCTTGAACGGCAATGAAGGCCATCCAGCAAGCACCACATTCCAGGAGACGATATCATTATTCTGGCTATCACATTAATGTTTATAAAACGGAGGCTATGGACGTTTTGGGAGCTAAAACCACAAAGTGGCTTTCGTTGGCCAAAAGAAGTCATGATTACACTGATTACAGAATTTGTATGATTGCAAATTATGCCAGAATATTTAATGTTATAAACAGTGACTCAGATCGCTGTTCAGGATCGCCTCTCAGTCCTTGGCCACTTTCAGTCTATTCATATGAATGTCCTGCCAAGGTTTTGAATATCTATTCCAAATGTTGCCTACTTAGAATACCTCAGTCAACATTTGAAGAAATTGACCAAATAATTTCAAAATTCATAAGGAAGGGGAAGTGCCCTCAGATTAAATATAAAACACTTCAAAGAGTGAAGGGAGAAGGCAGACTTCATTTACCTAATCTGAAATGTTATTTCTGTGAAACAAAACCATTGACTTCATGGATGCAAAATGATGTTCGTGCAAGATGCTTCTTGGGCAATGAAAAGTCAATGTGCCACGGCTAGCACTGCCATTTGTTGATACTGCAGTGGAGAGCTGGCTGGGGTGAACTAAAACCATTGACGTTTGGAAGAGAGTCAAAAAGTGTTGTTTTTTAGGTATTTGCAAGTGCGGTCATTGTTTTTATATCTCAAAGAAAAAGGAATGATATCAACCATTGAGATTTTTAAAAATCAAAACAGGACAAGGGGACAAAAAGTACTTCCAAAGTTATAACGTAAAATATTTGTATCAATGGCTCCAAATTAGCCCATTCATGCAAAACAACAATGGAAGGGCGAGGCGCTCCAACTTATGCCTGATGAAAAGTGGAGAGGGCACACCAGACTACAAACTTGAACACGTGGAGAGATTTTATATGGAAAATATGGCCTCGCTATTTCAGGACTCTATACATTGTTGCTGAAATGACCCATAATGTTCCCAGCTCGTGTTGGAGGAACTGCGGCACGGAGGGGACTAATCTCACACAGACGCGCGTCTATTCTGAAATGTTTTCAAATGTATGGAGTAAAGGTTAAAAGTAGTTGGAATAATAAATATTTAAGTAATGTGCAGAAAGCTTCAACATCGACTTATTTACAGTGACCAAGTATTCATACTTTACTTCCCACCAGTGCTGAAAGAACAGCAGTGGGGCGGGAGCGGGAGGGGGTGAGGACGGAAAAATAAATCTTAGTGAACGACACTACGAATTAACGTGACACACCTGACCCAATTTTGGAGCAGAGCCACCTCTTGATGCAATCCTCGTGGACGTACTGCAGACTTCCTGTGCATCGGCAAGGTTGAATCAATGGGTTGGACGCAGACTCCTCTCGCATATGGCAAATTCGGCACAGGTCTCCTTCGTCCTCGTCGGAATCTTCCAGCATCAGTCTAGCAGAGAACAATGGCATCATTGCTAGCTTGTCTTCTATTGTGACGACACACTACAAACAAACGTTGGGAGTGGATCAATTCTTCTAAGGGTTGGGCAATAATGGCGGCAAATAGCAAAATATATTTTTTCATAGAAATCAAATTTTGAATATAATGTTCCTTCTTCCTTTTCAGGCACCCTGTAACCCGATAACAACCTATCCACTGTGGTAACCGCTGTCCCTAAAAGGGTTGAAGACTACGCAAATGACAATGACATTATTCAAAATGTGTTTTGCTTTGTTGTCCTTTCTTCATTTTTTCATTAGAGCAAACAAGCACTGAAACTTTTTTTTCTTCAATGAAAATGACCGTAAACCAACTTTTTATTCTACCATTGCACTAAATTGTCTTCCTAGTAAGATTGAGTTTGAGAGTTTATTGCATGGCCAAAAACATGACTGCTAGTATGATGATGTCCCTTTCGTTCATGCCACTCCCGTGATTGAGTTTTCTGTTAGAACTCATTGCTTGTCGGCTGTTCACGTTGCTGCAAAGACTGAAAGACTAGTGATAATATCATGTGGCCAAGAACAGTGAAATTCTAAAAGTTGCCTCTGACTTTCAGTTCTCAGTCTTGGGGTCCCGTCCACACAAAAACGCGCTTCAACAATGGTGGACATGGACCATGTGATAGATATATTAAGTATATTGACTCAAATGGCTGTCCATACACAGTGTAAATTAGCAGCGAGGCACTCCAAACAAGCCGTCGTCTCACTCCTCCCCAAGCCCCCCCCAAAAAATCATTTGAGAGTCAATTACCTCTCCTTAATAATGCGGAGCTTCTCTTGTTTGCTTGCTGCAGCGTCCAGCATCCTCTCAGCGCCATCTTGTGGTGCGGTGGCCCTGTTTCTGTTTTGGAGTGGAGCTCCCCTCCGGACCAGTGACAAGCCCACTAAAGTTTCCTCCATTTGGGGTAACTTGTCTTCCTCTTGCCTGCGAGGACGGGCAGCCCCATAGCGATTGGAACCCACCGCCCCTTGCTCCTCTTCATCATCGTCGTCGTCGTCCTCTTCGTCATTCTGAGGCGCTCTCCGTTCCAGGTCGTCCCATCTTCTCAGCAAGTGTTGAGGACGGCTGAGGCCGGCAGTTGAGTGCGCACTCCCCTCCTGTGTGCGTCTCCGAAGACGAGAGAGGAGAGAAGGGCAGCGGCTCCGCAGGGAGGAAGAAAGCCAGGAGTTTCCGCCACTGGCCGCCTGTCTGCTCCCTACTTCAGGCTCTCTGGACAAAGCCACCCTGGCTCCAGCTACTCCACAGTCTTTATCCTCTGAAATCGGGGAGGGGTCCACTCTGCGCTGCCTGGTTCCGGCGGCATTCGGCTGCCAACTTTGAGAGGTCGTCTCCGCATCCCCAGATATCCTGGTACCCTCGTCGCTGTCCAAAGACAGGCTGTCATCATCAAACGAACGAACGCTGGATGAGCTACTGGAGGAGGGGGAGTCTTGGCTGGAGTGAGAAGCAAAGAGGCGGGATAAGAGGTGTCGCGTGGAGGTACGCCATTGAGGGTCGCCATCTTCATGGGTAGGTCTCTGAGAGAGCGGGGCTTTCGGTCGGCGGGAGGAAGGCTGTTCCTGAAATGAGGCAGAGCTGGATGAGGCGTTCAAAAACCGCGCCGAGGGTCGGTTGTTGTGGTCACGTGGTGTAGAGAAGCGATGGGTGGAGGAGGTGGAGGCCGCCTGAGCGCCAGGGGAGCTTTTTCGCTCAGCAGTGAAAGAGCAAGATAAGTAGGCCGAGTCTTTGGGTCGAGCTCCTTGGGCATAAGTGGATGTCAGGCGGTCTGTCTGATCTGAGGGCAGCGAAGAGGAGAGCACTTGCATCAGCAGCCAAACAAACACGCAGAGAAGGCTCAGTCTATAAAGCAGACTAATCAGCTGCTTAGGACTCCCCTCCAAGTCCCCCATTTAAGTGCCTCCAATCTGAATATTAATGACATTCTCAATGGCAAACAGAAAAGACATCCAAGGTTGTGTACCATCGGGACGATGATGCATGACAGTAACGTGCGGTGACAGGGCAAACTTCAAAACAAACCTTAGCGTACCAAAGAATACATCAATGCCGTTTTGGGTTGCACAGTACACTGTAACTAAATGGAGGGGCAAAAATATGGGACCCATTGGCATTATTTTGTTAAGAGTGCCCAAATGACCTGGGCCAGCCCTACAAACTAGTCCTCTTGAGGATTCACAAAAAGGACCTACACAATGAAGACGTCAGTTCTTGGATTCTCGTCCTTCGATCACGCAGCCTCGACAGTTCCGGCTCATTGGGCGTCTCTGCCTCTCTGCTTGACAATGGGGTCTTTGGGCAGGAAGCTGAAGACCGTGACTGAAAATGGCTCGAGCTCCATGACATATCGCCGTTGCTGTGTTTCTCTTTAATACCTGCTAGGAGAGGACACAATGAGGCCAAAAATAACTCCATTGAGCGGTCATGGTATGGACAATGATATTCTGGGTTAAAATGTGGATTTTCACACAATTCACTAACAGGCACTTGGTGAATAGTGTTGAAATTTGTCCTTTTAAAGAGCGCTGCTGAGTATTTAGGTACCTCTGGCATTGTTAAACCCACTACTCGAGTAGGTGGATCCTGAAAGTGAGGTGCTGGAAGTTTTTGAGTACAGTCCTCTGTTGCTGTTAGTCAGTTTGGCTCGCTTATTGTCTCCATCATCAGTACTGGTCAACAGACTCGGACGGCCAAACCTACTCTCTGCGTCAGTCTGTAGAAACAGGAATATGTATTTAAAAAAAAAAAAAAAAAAAAAGATGTTTTTGACAATCTCTACAGAAACCAGCTTGACCTCTTCTGGTAGTCACTTGCGGCCTCACTCTGCCCCAGCCCCCCCATTTTTGTTATGATTGGAGACTATTACTATTTTCTCCAGCATCCTATTCTGCATGTTCCTTGGCTGACCTAGTAGAGGATGTGGTGGGACTATTTGGGAACGTGTGCACATCATGAAAGATGGTGCTTTTTACCACAAGGTTTACAAATTCACCCACATGTATATATGAAATTGTAAATATAGTTGTAAACGCATATATAAAAAATGTGTACTGGATATACTGAATTTTTATGGCTTGGCGGCAGCCAGCGGGAAGCTGCGTCTGGCTCATTTAAAACCAGGAAGTGGGAGTGTGCAGTGGAGTTCCTTGCCACATCGCTTAAGGAAACGGCTACATCTGACAGAAAATCAAATGACAGTGACGTCACGGCCCCTATCGACCTGCGTTACCGAACTAAGAGGGAAAAGATTCTGAAAAAAAAAAATAGTGCCTTTGTAGACACCTGGCCTAGAAAACGTGTAATGGAAAAGTGACCACACAGGCTGTTTTGGGTGGGACCGGTACAATGGAAAAGAGACACAAGTTTGTGACCAAACACAAGAACTTGTTGGTGCTTCAGTACCACTTTAGTCCTGCTGCTGACTGATGATTCTGCCCATGGACGGTCAAAAGAGCGGGTGGAAGATGTGAGAGAATTCCTGCTGCTAGTGCTGCCACTGCGGAAGTCAGCGCTGTTGTAGTCTCTGGACGAACTCAGCAGGTGAGACCTCTATCAAATAGAATATTTTAGTTAGTCTACTGGGCATGATTAGACAATAGTTAATGTTGAGAAACTGAAACTCTAATTAAAATAATTAAAATATTTTTTCAAGGGGGGGTACGGTATCTAAACAATCCGATTATCAAAAATATTTATTAACCTGATAATCGATTAATCGCTGAAAAGTACAGTAAAACAGTTTTAAATTCTGTTCTATATTTAGTGTTCATTTTCCCTGTTCATAAATTCTGAGAACACCAGTATTGTATCTCAAGTAAAATTCCTTCCGAATTAGATATGAACAAGCTTGTTATTGAGCATTTGCACCAAGCCTGGAGTCTTCTGGAAAGAACACAACATACAGAGCACTCAAACGATCTGTAACACTATCTTGTGAGAAGAGTCTTGACCAATAGCTGGGCTCAAATGTGCACGTCAGCTGGCAAGGAATCTAGAATGTTCTATAAAAAGACCCCGATGAGTCTGCTGTTGCTCGATTGACATGCACGCACAGCCACACTGTTCTGACTCCTCCACAACGCGAGGAGAGAACATTGAACCCATCTCAAATGACTGCGAGCACTAATGCAGTTTGACAGTGCAATCTCTTTCAGAATGTGATTGGAAAGCTGACTTAAGCATGTTCGAATTGCCTTCGGGATGGAGCTGGACTGCAATTATACACGTTTGATCCATGAATTGACCCATATATTTCCCAATTCAATTACCATTGGTTTTGAAACCATCCTCTTTATCTGATGTTCATAGTTCATCCTAACAGGTGTTTGAGAATACTTTGCCATTGATCCAAACCCTTTTTTTGTTTTAAGAGACAACTAAAAGGCAGAGAACTGGTTAGCCCTGCAAATGGTTTAGTCAAGTCTTGGTAGATTTTTTTTCATTTAAAGCTCAGAGGTCAAATTAAGTTCATATGGAAAATGTATAATAGTTTTAGGTTCATTTACAAATTTCACCCAAAAGCTGAATATCCCTTATTTTCGTGACAAGTCTAATATGTTCCTGGTAAACTTTGACTTCAAGTAACCCTGCCGACCTGTGTGAAAAATAGAATATTCAAATTGACAGGTTAGTTTCCAAAATCCTCCTGAATATAATGAAGTTATGAACACTACCAACTAAAGATGGTTAAAACCAATTACCAATTTGTGGATTAACAGTGTCAAGAAACTGAGCCAAAACAAGTTTATTAACAGCCTCCCAGTCTGAACTAGTTGGTGGACTTGAAAACAAGATGAATCGGCAAAAGCCAACAGCAATGCATCCCTCCATTATTGTGAATTTTGCAGTTCGGCTCCTTGTTGTAAACCGCATGTTGTACATTACACAGGCCATTCAAAAGTTAAGAGACTTGTGTCAAGTTCACCATGAAAGGATCTTGTCCATTTTAGGGTTATGCTGAAATGTCACATGAAAACCAACCTTTTGGTCCACGTCTACTTTGTAAGTGGATGATGCCCTCGGAAAGCGGTCATGTTGAGGCAGAGTCTCCCGGCTGTACAACCTGCTGGAGCCAACTGACGTCGAGGAGGATGACGAAGTCGAGGATGCGGACGCTCTGGGCCTAGAAGTGGACAGGCAAAAGGGAAGACGGAGAGACCTGGAGTCCATCCTGACTCCCTGTTGAGCAAACAAAGATGTCAAGACACAATTATTGAAAGAGACAAGATGGAAAAAAACAAAAAACAAAAGTCTAGGTGGGGCATTGACTGTCATAACCTGTTCTGGTTGACAAAAGAGGCTGCGTCATAAAACCGGTGGGAAAGCACCGGAAAGAAAGATTAATTCAAACATTCTTTCCATCCAGAAAAGACGTTAGCACCGTTTATTCTAACACTAATTACAACCCAACTAAAATCTTTAAAACAGTTTAGAAGTCTCTTCTTCCTTTTTTTGGGCATTAAACCTGTGTGTACTGTCCTCCCCGTCTTTTAAAAAGATGCCAGCTGGTCCGACCATTCATAGCTGTAAAGACTAACACGAAACGCAATAAAGCCTTTGCTAGATGACACCTTTAATGTCATCAACAAGGCAGGCTCATGTGGTTCGTCAGACCTCCACCGCCACTGCGGAAAAGCCTTTGAGCATATATTTGCTCACCAGCTTGAAAGGAGGCTTCATTAATTTTAAATGTGTGGCTGGATTGGTAGGAATTAGTTCAGTTGGGAAAAATATAAGACCTGGAAAACACACCTCGATTGACATGTTCAACTTTTATGGCAATATTTTCAACACACCGGCACATTCATGTTGGGTCCATCGAGACTTAATTTACTGCTTGACCACAGACAGAAACAATGGACAACGAGGAGAATACAAAGAAAAACAATGCCATAATGCACAGCAAAAATGTGCAAGGGGTCGACCAGAAACGGTGAATAGGTGTTTACAAAAAAGTTTTGTCGAGCCTTTAAAGAGCGGTCATTTACAGTCTGAGATGGTACAAGCCGAGCAGGGGACATTGAAAACCAACGCCGTGCAGAGTATTTTTAACGCGCAAGAGGTGGAAGAAGAGCTTAATTGCCCGTCAGAGAATCTGTGAATCCTCTAAAACTTCCACCAACAACAGCGTGGGCGGCAGCTTGTTCGTCGTTACGTTCATAATGCGAGGAGAGTACGTGGTCGTCAATTAAGCCACTGAGACACCGGACCAAAGCAGCACTCTGTTCATCATGCGTGCAAGGTAGGAGGACACACGGTATAAATTATTCCCAAATTGTCTTTGCGTGTGCTGCGAGCGAGCGAGCAAGCACCATCTGCTTCACTTTCTGATCCACTCCTTCTCCCAAGTGGATTTTGTACCATCAAAAGACCATCCGGCGTTTCATCTTTTACATCAAAAGTGGAATCTCACTTGGTAGACTTACTTCATAGTATTGACTTGAAACGATATGCTTCATTCTTTCAGGGTTAATGTTTCATTCCATTCAGGCGTGGCTGTGTGTGTGTGTTTAACATCGTGCAATCTAGTCCAAAATTGACACATCTAGGGGGATATTTAATAAACGTGGCGGCCAGCTATGTATTTTTTAAAGCATTTTTAAAAGTTATTATATATACATGGATGTTACCAAATTAACTAAAGATAAAAGATGAACTTTTCACTGCTTCAAATGTGAAATATCCCTTTACGGTCCATATACTAGTACCAATTTGTCTTCTCAAGTAAGAAAAATCATCAAATGAGTAGTACTCGAGTGTCATACCAGTCATTTTCCAGTGTTATTCCAATGCTGTGTGATATTTGTGTGCACTAGTAGGACAACTTTGTTATATTAGTACACCAACTACATGTTCGTAAATTGGAAAAACTGCCCTACTTGACATGTATAATCATCACAATTTGTGAAACAAATAAATTGTTAAGAAGTAGACTTGGGTCAAGACTGACAGGAGTAACAGCAGGAGCAGCAGCACACGGTTGTAAACAAGTGCACTAGTAACATGTATTTCTCCTGTGAGTAGTGAGAGTAATAAGACAGAATTCAGCCATTCAGATTCCAATAGATACTGCTTATTGATCCAATTCCTCAATTGATTCTCACTGAGTGGTTGTTTGCTTCAATCCTTTCCTATCTTCAACTTGGGACAAAAGATAAAGCATCCCCAGTATGCACCTATCATCTGGACCGCTCACTTTTCAAATATGTCAAGGGAGTAAAAACCTTAATGCAGTTTGGCAATTCCCTTTTTCTTCGCGATAGAGTAGTATCCAGTGGTATGCCAACGTCACACAAGAACAACAGAACCTTTGGTGCCACCGAAATTTTTACCGGTTCAAAGTATTTCAGGGAACAAAACTAAATGACTTTTGGTATGCATACTGTAACTGTGCATGCGCTAAAGATGCTTTGATGCCCTTTATACCATTGGTCTTTACGATCGGAGATGCAATATAATAAATATCAACTATAGTTGATCATTTAATATTGGCGATATAAGTAAGATAAGAAAACCTTTATTTGTCTCACAATGGAGACCTGCTAATTAAATCTTGACCACTTTTCTGGATTGAATTTTCTTATAATTCTTCCTCAGTGCTGTTTTTGGTATTTCTACACTTTGTTCAAAATGCCCAAATGTTTTTTTTCCCCCTCCGGGTTGAGTGAACGCTGGCGCGTTTGGCTGCCGCTGCTCAACCCGTATTGTTTTGTATTGTTTTTTGTTATTGTAAAGTGTCCTTGGGTGTCTTGAAAGGCGCTTATAAAAAGTATTATTATTATTATTATTATAAGATGGCGCCCAAGTAGGCAGTTGTCGGCAAGTGCTCTTCAAGAGCCTTGCGTTTTTTTGTCGTTTTTGTCTTTTGTTTTGTCACATGGTGTTGTTGTTACATCGGGCGGACCTGATGTGGATTGTTTTCAGCATTTTTGGCCACGACATTCGTAAAAGCAGAGGAATCTGTGCTTGGTGGTTGCGCCTTCTCGGCAGGAATGATTTGGGAGGAATGTCGTCGCTATTTGACTGTTGTTTCTGGACAGCCCCGGGGAAATTGTTTTTTTTGCCTGTAATGGGCAGCATTTTACACAGCCCCGCTTTGTTCAGCAGAAAGATCGGTGCTGTTGGACGGTCTGCGGCTGGATGGATGCAAGGCTTGAGGAGCCGACAATGAGAAGAAAGGAGCGTCAGCACAGAGCGCCAATGCGGATGTAGAACTGGAAGCCACGGCTTGGAGTTGAAGCGGATTACGTGAGACAGGAGAAGAGAGCCAATCTCTCTTTTTCGTAGTTTCGTAGTTCCAGTAGTTTAATACATTTAGCCGTGTACTAGTAGGCCAAAAAAGGCATTACAAGTGTTGCTAGTACTACACACGATTTGAGCATTTATTTGATACGTGTGTACTAGTACATGCCTTGTCCTCACTATTAATAGGCAACTCAGCACTCAAAATTGGACTTCAAAAAATGCTCAAACGGCTTCATGGTAAGTTGTTTAAATTAGCAAATAAACGTAATAAAATACTAGGTATATAAGATGTTAAATCAAAATGGTAGAATGTTCTAAGTTACTAGTAGCCCCAGTAGCACGCAGATGTCAACTGGTGCAGTTATGCCTTACTAGTGGAATGTAGGCACCCTACGAGCATGCCAAAGTTGTCCTACTAGTGAGGACGTTTCCTTTTAACGTAGATCGTGTCATGAGGCCTCAAAACAAATGTGAACAATCAAAATTGCTCCTTAAATTATAATTGCACCATTCTCTACGAAATACCATGAAACCAGAAAGAACGCGGACTTTTGTGAACAAGTTTGCTTTGAAATGGCAGAGCTTCAAAAGTGGAGTTAGTAAGTAAAGCTATGTGGAAAGGACAACTGCTAACAGGTTAGCTTAGCATTGCTATCTACAGCGCTGACTCGAGAAAGCCAAAGGTTGTTGGGTTGTATTTTTGGATGCAGCAAATAGCAAATAAATCCTCGTCGAATCGCGGCCGCTATCCGTTTATGACTCATCATTGAAAAATTAAACACGGTCATAAACAGAGAGGAAAGCCTCACCTTGAATTTCCTGGTAAAGCAGCTCGGAATGACAACGCCAGTTGTAGTTATGATCGCACAGAGAGAGGAAATCACATGGCACGGCTTAAATAGCAGGCATGGCTATGTTGTTATAGATGTTAAATACAGGTTGGTACGGAGCGTATGTGAAGCACCGCCATATTGAATGTGGCAAACAGTGGGTAAAGAAGAGCGATTCTACGTTCATTTGCGCGAGATCTCGCAAAGTATTGCGAGATTCAGAAAGATTGCGAGATATCGCAAAGTAATGCGAGATCTCGCAAAGATTGCGAGATCTCGCAATCTTTTTTTTTTAATGCTCGTTAATGTGCTTCCGGGTTACCTGGGCGAATGTTGACTCTGGTGCGCGGCTGTTTGGGAGACGACACTACCTCGGGGTGGAGAGAATCATGGAGGAGGACTTGAATGCTTTTGCGATCAAGAAATGTCCTCACGTGGACATTACGCGCATGAAAAGTGACAAGGTGGGCATACAGCCACACACTCTAACGTAATAAGCGTAATAAGAGCAAAATGGGCACTGGCTCCGACACACTTACTTTCCCTACTGTTAATTTTCTGTTTTGTAAATAGGCTACTGTAGTGCAAACCGTTTGATTATTTTGAATGGTAAGAAAAGCATTACATAAATTGTATTGTTATTATTAGTCGTAGTAGTAGTCATCGAAGTAGTAATTCGTAACACAGACCTCCAAATACAGTGAGAAACTAACTTGGCGGGGAAAGTGAAGCTAGCATTTCTATCTACTCTACCTGTACTGTTGATGTTCTGACAATAATGACGTTATGTAAAACAATTTAAAACGACATCACAGTTAGTAAATGTGCTGCTTCCTGATGTATTATGATTATCTAATGTAATATTGAATACAAATAATGATGACTGCTTTGTACCATCACCCTTGTTACATTTGTTAAAAGTTATTATTAATTAAGTCAAAATTTCAAGTATTCATTCTCACAATTTATCTTTGCAGGTTGACATGGCAGTAATTTCTATGATGACTGAAGAGCAAATGGGCAAATATATCACTTCCTATGGTGATCGAATAGCTGTCCTTTGCTTTTGTCAACAAAAATGTCCAGTGGTGATAATGAAATGCTCCTCCAAAGATTAAGAGACAAAATAAGATCAAGGAAGAAAGGTGTTCTGGGTGGATCTCCAAGTGTGCTCCAAAACCATGATGAGGGAATGGCAAGACATAGAAATGTTTCTGCAGAAAAGACTCACAGGAAGATTGAAATTGGGTGGCTCCATTTTCATTGCAATGATTACCATCAAGTGAGGACAAGCAATGGTGGAGGAACAAGGCATGCCATCATGGAAAAACAGCAACTGTCGCTCAGATTTTGGAGTTGGGAAAAGAGCTATTTTTCCCAGATGGAAGCTCAAAAAAGGACCAGTTGGTGATTTTACTTTTGAGGTTCTGCGATTTTAAAAGAAATCAGATTGCTTTAGATGAAACGGTTGGCAGACTCTATGAAAAACCAAATTGAAGCTTCTTAGATTTTACATTTCCACAAAACAAAATCCTCCAACATGTCAACTGGATGAATACAGCTAAGCTCCTTTATCTGTTCCCAACGTGGTGGGACAAAGTTCACAGTTACTTGAAGATGGATCTCACCTTGATGCAAATCATGGACACTCATCTGACAGTGACATTGGAGAACAGGTTTGTGCCACTTGGTGCAATTTTTGTCATGTTGGATTGAAGTAAAACAAAAGTGAAGTCATTTTGCTCTTTCAAAAATCTTAAAACATTGTGTGTCACAGCAATGAACGTGTTCACAATACATGCTGATTTATATAGCACTTTCACAACAGCAGCAGCTGTAACAAAGCGCTTAACAAAGCAGTTAACATAAAGTAAAATAATAAACACAACACATAACATAAAACACGGACAGTCGTGGCAGTGTTTGCTTAAAAATGCATCTGAGGGAAAATTCACAACAATCTAATACTGGTTCTGAAGTTTAATTCTAATCTGTATAGTTTGCACAACATTTAATCAGAACCAAATATTTACCATTACATGACTTTCAATTGCTGCAGACAACTATTTTGAGAGTGTTCATTGTATTTGTTGCAGAGTCTGCATTTGCAAGCAAGGTTCAAAAACAAAAAGGAATTACTGAGACTGGAACAGCAGAAGGGGCAGGAAAATCCCAACCATCTCTTTCAATGCCAACAACAAATAATGAAACAGACATTGGCGAGGGGCAGGACACCAACACAAATGAACAGGATGCCGTTTGGATTAATCTGCCAAATTCCAAAGATTTCTCAGACGCTTGCTTTGAAATTATTGACCTGAACAGAGCAGTTCCCAATGCCTCCTCACAAACAGAGCTGGAGTACATCTGTCATGACACCTTTGAAGAAGCAGATACAGTTGTATGGGATCCAGATGACAGCCTTGTTAGAATAGAGCAGGATGAGGCGGCAGTAATCATTGGGGTAAGGTAGAAATACTAACGCAGGTGTTAAAATACATATTTGAAAGTGTGAAATATTCAGCTAATTAATGACAGTACATAGTTTTACTTCTGTTTCTGAAATATTTTAGATTGACATTTTTAAAATCAGTATGGAATTACTGTAACTTCCTAATGATGTTTGTTGTTGTTTTCTGGTGAGGAGGGAGACAGGATGATAAAGAGAGGTAAATGCCCATTTGGACTGTAAATAACAGTCTTCAATCAGGCTAAAACATTTTATGGGTCATAGAATCATACATTTGTCATTTAACACATTATGTTAAATTCATTCTTCAGAGTACTGCGATGTATGGAGGGACTGAACAGGCTTCACAACTCCTGTTGCCTTCTGCCAATGAACTGGCTTCACAAGTTGTACAGTCCCTCCAAGAGGAGGGAGCGCAGACTGCACAGGTAAGCTCTACTGCAAGTAATCCTGAATGCTTTTTCTAAACTACTTCATGATTTTACAAAACTGTTAAGTAATATAATAATACCCTTTTCCCACTGAAACTAGCGGATAGTTGTGATCCATGGCGACACGCAACCAATTGGCATATTGTCCGCTTCCATTGACCAACAGAAGGCGATTCTGCGAACAACCATCCGCGCCACGCCACACCTAGGGACAATTTAGAGTGTACCACAACCTGCCAAGTATGTTTTTGGAATGAGGGAGGAAACCCCACGCAGGCCCAGGAAGAACATGCAAACTCCACACAGGGAGGCCGGAGCTGGGATTGAACCCACGACCTCTGCACTGTGAGGTTGATGCGCTAACCACTGAACCATTGGGCGGCCCACAAACCAAAATATATAATTTCAAAAATACCTACCATGAAATTATTTGACACAGCTCACTTTAATGTTAGTCTTGAACTGCAATTTTCCCTTGAGTGGTTACCTGAGTTTGTTGGTCCTTGCTAGGCATTTATAGGACCTGGAATCATTTCAATCGCCTCTCTGAGCTCATCCGCCCCTACACACCTGCCCGGCGCCTGAGGTCTGCGGACCAGACATTATTAGAAGTACCTAGAACTAAACGGAGGCTCAGAGGGGACCGAGCCTTTTCAGTTGCTGGTCCCTCTCTTGAATGACCTCCCACTGAACATTCGGCAAGCCACCTCGCTGCCCATCTTTAAAACCCGCAAAACTCACTTGTATTCTTTGGCATTTGATTCAGCATGACTCAAATTATGATCTTGGTTTTGCTGTTTGGTGCTTTCTACCATCTATTTTCTACCATCTTTGTTTCTGATTTGTTGCTTTACTATTGTATATGTTAGTTGCTCCATGTACAGCACTTTGTCTGCAGCGATTGCTGTTTGAAAGTGCTCAAGAAATACAGTTTGAGTTGAGTTCATATTTCACCTCTGCTACTTTTTTCATATTTTATTCTTTCAGGACAGTGGACCACATCGTTTACCGCAAGACTCAATTTCAAGCAGTCAGCTATCCCCTTCAACCTCACCTAACAATCTAGGAGATCCAAGGACACCATGGCATGCATCCATTTGTAGGATCAAGGTTGTTGATGATCTTTTGTCTGTGTTTATGGACAGCAGCATAATGGAATTCAATTTAAAGATTATGTTTGTAAATGAAAAGCTATTGATGATGCTGGTGTGTCAAGGAGGGTTACACTGCATTCTGGGAACAATTTCTGGAACAGTGTGAAGGGGAAACGGAGCGGTTCCAAGGCTGCGCCAGATTTCTGTGAGTCTGAATGGCATGCGGTTGGGCGGATCTGGGTGAAAGGATTATTAGACCATGGTGTCATGCCAGTGACTCTATCAAAGGCTTTCGTGTTAGCCTGCATCCATGGTATTGACTCAGTTGATCGAGACGTCCTAATTTCATCATTCCTTAACTACCTTCTTCCCATTGAGAGGTCAGCAGTTGAGAAGGGCCTGCAGGGTACAATGGAGGAAAGTGATGAAGAGGACTTGCTTGACGTATTTACAAGGATGGGTTCCCACTTCCTCCCGCCAAAGAATATCTTACTGCCTTCCATTGAAACAATGGCTCATAAAGCCCTTCTACAAGAGCCCAAATATATACTTGATTGTTTCGCCACAATATTGCGACTTGTGCATTACAAATTACCGGACAAGGAAAGTGTGTTGTCCTTGTATGAGTCAAAGAAGGCCACAGGCAAAAGAGTGTTGCAACTGCTTGAAACAACCAAGATGGTGTTGTCTCAGGGGGAGCAAGCAACCTTTAACTATCTTCAACGTTATGTGAAAAATGCTCATCAAACCAAAGCTGAAAAATCCTGCGTTTCTGGACTGGTTCCTCTGTCATCTGTGTTGACAAAATTCTGGTATCCTTCAATAGTGAAAGTGGACTCAACAGACGGCCTGTTGCCCATACCTGTGGAGCCACACTTGAAGTACCATGCACATACAGCTCTTACCCTGAATTCCGCACAGAGTTTGACAATATCTTGTCCAGTAACTACTTAGAAATGGACATCCTCTAAACTTGACAACCCTCCCGATCAGGCCTATCATATACATATATGTATATATATATATACATATATGTATGTATATATATATATATATGTGTATATATATATAGAGAGAGAGAGAGAGAGAGAGAGTGTGAGAGTGAGTCAAAGCATTTCATTGGCTCTGTTGTTCATTTGCACTTTTGAGATGTAAAACATCTGGCACAGTTAACCACGTGACGGGCAGTCTGCAGTTGTATTTTTCCATTTGTGTATTGTGCATTATTACAATGCAATTGATTCCATGTTAATTCTCCATTCCTTCCATTTTCTGCACCACTTATTCTCGTGATGGTTTCAGGTAAGAATGGAGTTTTCAGTTTGACCCAAAGGTTTGAAGTTGATACATCATAAATGGTTACTAATATTTGCACTGTTAGTAGAAAAATAAGTGTTTTTTATAGTTCATATTCCATTTAAATTTTTGAGATTGATGTTTGTAAGAATTTGTCAATGTGAATACAATTTGTTCCAATTCATTCTCACCGTTTTTTTAACACAAGACACCACCTGCTGACGAAAGCGAGGAGTGCCAATTATGTAGTCATCATTTACAGGCAGGTGAAAATTAAATTAGGATGATGTACAAATATGCAGGAATACTCTTCAGCATCCACGTTGGATAAGTATTTGCGGATAAAGTCAGCAACCAAGAAATAATGTTTATTTACACCAATAATGCTTTGACAAACATTTTATATTGTAGTTCAAATATGTTGTCCTTATACATTATGAAAAACAGCAGACAAAACATGTTTTTAATTGTGATGGCTATATATTATTCTTCAAAATTGTTTCAATTATCCATTGAAAGTGAAGTGATAAAAGAAATGACGAACAAGGGGTTGAAGAAATGGCAATGGTCAAATTCAGGCTTCAATAAATGTTACTTCACACCAGTTGAGCCATAATATAGTTTGGCCCAAACACCAAGCAAAACATAGTTGGCTGTAATTTATATTTACATTTGAATATAAAATAATAGAACATAAATACAATTCTAATATGATTGGTGTTCGAAGGAAAACTACTTTTACCAACAGTTAATGTCTCTGAACCCTGAAAACATAATCCTTCTAATTTAAAGAGTTATGTGAGGGCCTCTCTGAGGTGCAAATACAAGTTCACAGCCTGATACGGATCTTTTGGTGGCATCAGATCGGACTGGGCCATTAAGAAAGCACACAATGCAAATACATCCGGATCACAAGGCATGGTCAAACGAAAGACACACTGGCTTTTGCACAGTTCAACTTGTTCATTGTCAACTGGGGAGAGGAAGTCCCCTGTACCATAAAGTTCAGGTAACGTATACATCACGTTGGGCCGACCACTGGGGACATTCATGTTCTTTGAGGGCCTGATGAGATGGCTGTTCCAAACTAGGGCTGTGTCATCCAACTCGTCCTGTTGAAAATAATATCCAGACAGATTTAGGAAGAGCTGCAGTCATATCATTTATGAGCAAGAAATTATAGCCTGAAGCTGCTTTTTTTTGTCTCCTCCCCTCTCATGTGTACCACATCTCACCACTCCCCACTTTTCCTTCATCTTTATTTACCTTGGTCATTTCATCTTCACCCTGTGACCCCCCACCCACCATTATCTTCTTTCCTCATTGTCTTCTTTCCTGTCCCTGTCCACTTTCCCATCAACTCACTCTCACATACAAAAATACACATTGAATTAATGAGTCTATCAGAATGTATGAACTCACCTGAATAAATCCCATGCAACAAAATTGTAGGATGCTTTTGTCCAGAAATCCACCATCAAAGAAGCCATTGTCTCTGAGGTCTGTGAAGAGGATAACCAGAACTCCATGCACTGGCTGCGAAGAAACCGCCACCAATATTCAATTCTTTGATTGGCGGTGCTGGCTCCATCCAAGTAACTGTCAAGGGTGCTGCCTGGCGGTATGGGCACCAGGAAACGCTGGAAGCCTTTAACGTGACCATTTTCAGTTCCAAGATCAGCTCGAACGATTCGAGGACAACCCCAAACGGCGCACAACTTCGATGTAGTAACCTCCAATCAACTTCGGGTCACTACTTGTTGTGTAGGCATTGAGCCACATTATTTTCCTTGAAAACCATCAATAGCCCCATTGATACAAATTCCAAATGGTTTCAGTTTATCATAGGAGTCCATGTGCCATATAAAATTTGGCCCTTTGGAGAAGTAGTTTCGTCGTCTCAGACGTCTTGCTTGCCTTAACGACACTCCTCTCGGATCCAACTCTTTCAGGACCAGACGAACATCCTCTTCCTGACAAGTAGTCCATATTCTCTGCACTTACTGTACATCCACCTGTAACCGTGTAGTTGTCCGGAATGCTGCAATTGGTTGCGAATGAAGTCAACCAGGACCCCAAGTCATTGAACGTTTTCCGACGAAATAGTCCTCTTTGGTTCAGCACTCGCTTCAAATGTCTTTCACTTATTTGGAAACCGTATTTAAGATCAAGAACAGATTTAATGTCTTTGTATTTCAAGCCAATTTCAAAGTAAAATTCTATTAAACTCACGAACGGTTGAACACGCTCCATGATTGTTGTTTTCGGTGACACGCACGATGACCCGGAAGCACATTAACGAGCATTAAAAAAGATTGCGAGATCTCGCAATCTTTCTTTGCGAGATCTCGCAATCTTTCTTTGCGAGATCTCGCAATCTTTCTTTGCGAGATCTCGCAATCTTTCTATTTGCAGAGGTTGGAACACTAACGTAAATGAATCACTCGTCTCTGGCCCCGTCTTGTGCGAATCGTCGACCCTTTTATCGATTCTTGATTTTTTTTCACTTTGGATAAATGCAGTCCTAATTACCATTATATCAAAACTATACTCTGACTTGATAAAGTTATTAAAATAGTTTACAATTAGAAATGCAGCACAAAGCAGGCAAAGAAGCCCACTGGTTATCACACCCACAGTGCAGAGGTCGTGGCTTTGAATTCGGGCACCCTGTGTGTTTGCAGGTCCCCCGTCCCCACGTGCATGTGTGGGTTTTCTCCGGGTACTCTCGTTTCCTCCCACGTTACAAAACTTGCATGGTAGGTTGATTGAACGTTCTATATTGTCGCTCTGTGTTATTGTGAGCGCAAGTGGTCGTTTGTCTTTGTGTGCCCTGCGATTGGCGGGCAACCAGTTCAGGGTGTACCCTGCCCAATGACAACTGGGATAGGCTCCAGAGAAGAGCAAAACACTCAGACGTGGCGGTGAGATATCAAGTTCTGCTGAGAAAAGATAAACCAGACAAATTCTCCATTCTACATCCAACAAGACGCCACTTGAGGTAATCAAGAAGGAAGGTCACAATGTGGCCATTAAAGCACCAACTGGAGCTACATATTCTAGAAACACCACATTTGTGAAAAAGTACTACTCTGAGGACACTGCTCCACACACAACGGACAAAACACGCTTGACATGGACTAAGAAAGATGGGGAGGCAATCAAACAGCCTGCAGAGTCACCGATTCAGACCCATAGTGAGGGGATCAGAACTGAGCCCCTCACACTTACGCAGGAGAGACCTCATCGGCAGACAAAGTTGCTGCAGAAATGAACAGACTATATCCTGAAATGAACTTTCCGCAGTCTAATGGAAAAAAATTAAGGGTTGTAATGTTCATGTGTTGTAACATAAAGTAATGTGCCTCTCATTCAAATCTATGTTCTGATAGAGAGGAATATATTTCAAGTAAGGAAAGGAGTTCTGTCAAGGGTGAATCCGTTTTTCAAAAGTTGTGTTTCCAAATGTTTCCAGGTTGATAAAATATGCTAATAGTTTCTTTTATTACGGAGTTGTGAGTTTCTAGGTCAAGAGGGGATGTTATGTATTGATGACACCATTAACGGGATGTGACTGCAGGTGTAGGAGTTCAACAGGCGAGGGCGCTGTATACTAATGAGGTATGCGGAAGTCGAGAACTAAAGGATGGATGTTAACTGATAAGCGGGAGTGTGTTCAGTTATTAAAAGTGGGTCAAAATCCAACACAACTTACAAAGACGTTGAAACAGGTTAGACAACAGTGATCCGCCTCAGCTCGTCTAGCTTGTGAAGAGAGCGTCTCAGTCCACACGCTTGTAATGTTCACTTAGAGCAGCTCAAAGTGTTAATTACGTCCCGCAAATTTGATCAGTCACATGCAGAAGGTATGCACATACTTATTTTAGAACCATCCTCTCGGAAACAATGAGCAGCAGTTAATATAAGTATGGTGCCACAAAGTCAACCACAGCCAACCAGACATTCAAGTTGTTAAAGTACTTCAGCAAAAGAAAGATGAAATTTCTTAAAGTCAACTATTTTTACTTTTTGTGTGTATTGTCTGAACACATTGTTTGGTTTTTAACACACTTGCTATGGTTTTAAGGTGATGGCTTAAGTTGTAAGAGAAAAGTCGGGAGTTTTGGAAACGCAGTAAAACGTTTTGGATATGTATTTAGAGTTTTGAAAAAATGGGTGGAGGGTTTGAGAATTGTATTCAGCAATTGACAAAAACATGATCAGTGTCTTCACATATAAATGAATACACAATCTAACACAAACCAACAAATACCCTTTCACACCCACACCTGCATCACAAAAAACTCTCATACTTACCAAATGAATTCTCATTAAAAAAATAAAAATTGTCACACAAATTTCACATCCATATTACAAAAACCTCTCAGTAACACCCCAAAAATCACTCACACATGCCAAAAAACTCCCGCAAACATGAGAGCAACTATCACATGTAAACCTCTTTATCCCATTCACAAACACATTTCTTAAACAGACCCAAAAACATGTGAGAGCTTTTTTGTGTGTGTTATTTGTGGCCTATATGGCATCTCAAACATGCTAACCACAACAAGAGCGCGATGCAAACCCATTTCACGACCGCTGATAAAAAAGATTAATTGTTTAATACTTCATTTAGTCGTCAGCGTTTATGGTGTTGATTTGTAATAGTCACGGCTAAAGGTTTTATTAGTGTTGAATAGTACTGCTTTAACATGAGAACATAAACTTTCACATCAAACCCCCTCTTTGACGTGCCACAGCATGTACTGTAATTACTTAACGAGAACATTAAAAATGAAATATGTTCATTGTACACTGCTGCTCGAGGGTATTCAATTGGTCCTTGTGCTTGTACAACATGAAGAATAGTACAACAGAAACTCACAGGTGCATGTACTTTTTGGGACCAATGTGTTGCATTTGTAGCTTAGTCATACAATATTAATTTAAAAAAATGGTTTTAGCTTCTATATGTAACGTGTAAAGACTGGCAGATCTGCATGCAATCCCCAAAATGAAGGACACTTTAAATAAATAATTTAACCAACAATGTCACCATTGCTGAATCTCAATCGACTTGCTGTCAAAACATTTTTAAACAAGGTCAAATTGATATAAAATCGAACATCTTTAATTGATTTCGAACAAATGATTGTATCATTATGGTGTAATTAAATTTACAATGTGGGTTGATCGTTTTCGGAGATTGGAGAAGCACGGTCGCAAACACTCGTGTTAAGGGCTGACGTCATTCTGATCTCTGGAATATTTATCACCACGAGAGGGCGTTCTAGTTCACACTTTTATCTACCACAGTCTTCACTTTTCCAATTTTAGAGGCTGCTCCGTCTTTAATTTGCACTCCAGAAGTTGTCTGCCTAGTCAGGGGGACGATTAAATCCGGTTTCAACGGGTTAGATCAATTAGAATAATTGTTTTGAAAAGCACTGCGGATCCTGTCTTCGCTGTAAATCCTGGATTAGCAGCCTTCATTTGATTTGCATACTCTAACTCCTCTCTAATTTAGCTGGAAACCTTGGATCAGATCTGCACATTCGTTTATTATTACTTTTAATTAAAACATTTTGGTCTCGATCGACATATGGGTGAAGGCGCTTTCAGAATTCCCAGTTCTTCATGAAAAAAAATCCTATTAAAATGAATTGAGACATGACTACGACATAGTACATCCCTCCAAAAAAAAAAAAGAAAACCAAGCATGTTTTTGTGCTGGTCTTGCTGGTGTCACTAGCAAAAGCAAAGAAAAACAAGATTCGAACAGCCGAAGCGGCCTGTTGCAGGAGCCCAGCCAGGAGCTGGTTTAGGCTGTTTTTATTTATTTATTTATTTTTAAACAACACCTATTCCCAACAGCATTACAATTAAGATCTTTACTACTCTCTAATCATTCACATGTATTTTCTCAAGAAATTACATTCTCAAGTTAATTTTGCCCTCTGATCACAGATACAAAAAATGAAACACACCAAGTTCAGAGTAAAATTAATTTGCAATATAGAAGTGGAACACATTGTAGTCATGTTAAGTGCAAGGGGTTCCAGAAAGGTCAGACAAAACCATTTTTTGCACAGGTAATGGATGATAATGTGAAGGTCAACAGCATACTCATCATACACGGTAAGATGTGACTCTTGAGAGCACTGGCGATCCATTATCAGTCAAGTGCATCGGTGTCAAACTCCGGGACTGCAGGGCCACCGTCCTGCCTTTTTTCCATCTCTCCCCATTGCAACACATCTGGTTAAAATGAACAGGATCAATATCAGGCTTCTGCAGAGCTTGCTGATGAGCTGATCATTTGAATCAGGTGTGTTGCAACAGCTGCGATTGGCTGGAAACCAGTTCAGGGTGTCCCCCGCCTACTGCTTGAAGACAGCTGGGACAGGCTCAAGAACCCCCTGCGACCCTTGTGAGGATAAAGTGGATTGGAAAATGAATTGATGTTGCAACAGAGAGAGATTGAAAACATGCAGGACAGCGGCCTTCCAGGACTGGAGTTTGACAGCGATGGTTTAGTGTATGCAGCACAACGGTGATCACCCAAATGTGAATCTACTCAAGGCTAACAGAGCAAGAGGTGAAGGAGAATCAGAGAGCGAAAGGGATAAATATCGGAGGGAGGGAGGCCCCGCACATTAACTGCTGAAGAAAAATAAAAAAAAGACGCGTGACCTAGAGAAACGAGAAAGTGCAAGGTCTGTGGAGTAGGGGAGGAGACTGCTCAACCCAATTGCAGGGCTACAGGCCAGTACCATTCACCCCCTCCCTCTTCTCTCTACCCCTGCCTCCTTCAGACACATGAGTGTGCACGCTGCTGTGTGAGTAGAGACAACAAGCTCTCCTCCCCCAGTACCGCCGATAGGATGATAATGGAGCATTCCTCAGAGCTGTTTCTCATTCATGCTCGCTGCGACAAGGGAAGAACATGCTTGTTTTTTCCACTGAAGGCGGCTCAAAGTCTTCCAGGCCAGGCCGCCTCAGCTCATGGGCATGTAACCTGAGATGTGCACACAATATCCTCCCCCTGTTCCACTCCTTTCATTTTTTTAGGTGCCTTGGATACGAGATGGATACTTACCTGTCTCACTGAGGCATTGATCATTAATCACCAGCGCACTGGAAGGCATGCTTCATGGCAACATGTCCAGCTCTATGTAACTGCTGAATAGATGTAAATAGGCTGTGCATTTTAGATATGCAGCAAAACCATTTTTGAACCGCCTCTCCTTACTAGGTCAGAATCAGAGTCGTTACCATCTTTTTGCGGCAACTGTGTTGACACAAAAGGAATTTGCCACAAATTATGAAAATCCGCAAGAAACTGACATCCACTAAAAAAGTTTGTATTTGACATTATGTGTCACAAGATGGCAGCATAGCACTACTTTTGCCTGAATGTCATTCCTCAACTCACGTCAACACAGATTCTCGGTAACGAGATGCCATAAGATGTGCCAAAACACTACTTTTGTCAAAATGGAGCTCCTCGAATCACTTTAACAAAGTTCAACTTCACCAAGATTTCATAGGGTGGCAGAAAAGCACTGCTTTTGTCTAAATTAAGCTCCTAAACTCACTTCAGGATAGTTCCACGGTACCAAAATGCCACGAGATGGTGGCAAACCAGGACATTAGTCTAAATGAATCTCCTCAACTCACTTCAACATTTGGCACCAAGACACCTCAGGATGGGGCTGAAGCAATGTATTTATGAGTGAGTTATGTCAGGAAAAGCATCCAACATAGAAACTGTGCCAAACAAATTAGGTGAGTGACTGTTTGTGGTGACCGCTGACAGTAAAAACAAAATAAAAAAACTAAAGTCAGTTATTTTTTATAAATGTTTATCTGTTTAAAGAAGCTATTAATATGTAATACTGATGACCAACCAAGTGTGCAAATGATGCAGAGTGACAGAGCCGATTAGGAGGAATACAATAATAATGGCACTAAAGAGAAGAGCAAAAATGACAATGTGCAACTATAAAATTATGAACAAGGAAAGTAATTATAAGAGGAAATACGATGTTCACGTGTTTTATGGGTTCTAGAGTGTATTATTTGATAACAGGGAGGGGTGAGTGAATACGTAAATACATAAAGCACACTCCTACTTGTGCAATTCTGAAAATGAAAAGAAAAACATGCCCACAGTGTGGATTTTGCTCAAGCCTTAAGATACAAAATAACTTGAAGAATGTCTGGATTTGTCCAGCAGTGTGTAATCACAAAGGAATGTCCTGAGACGTTTCTGCTTTTCCTCTACAAGACCCCTATTTTCCCACGGCTCGTCCAGGTCTTGAGAATCTGTTTCCTCTCCCTCCCTCGCTTGCTCCACTTTCCTCTCTCACTATGTTTGTGAAGGCACACGGACACCCACAATGGCTGGTTTAGAGAAGAACGATAATACTAAGCTCGGTGTCTTCAAGAGCACAAAGAGCAAGAGCCCCTGCCATGCTCTGCGAGGAGAAAGCACTCAGAAGCAACATGAGGGTAAAAGGTTGTGAGTCATTGCAAATCAAAAGGAACATTCAAATAAGACAAGAACTCAGAACGCGGCAAAGTTGAATAGATTGAGAACAAACAAAAAAATACCTGGAAGAAAGTAACTTTTCAGTGAACCCCCACATATTGCATTAATTGCAAATTCACTTTCTTTGTTTGCTAAACATGTCACTAGTTGTGCTTTTTGTGCTCAGGCCAAAGTAAAAAAAAAAAAAATAAAGAATATCCATCTTGTGGCACCTTATCACCAAGTAACGCTTAGTTTCGGCAAAAGTAGTGCATTGCTGCCACCTTGTAAAATCTTGATGCCAAGGCCAAACATTTAGGTAAGTTGAAGAGCTTAGTCAGGAAAAAAGTGCATTGTCAACATTTTTGATATCTTGGCATTAAAGTGAGTTGAAGAGCTTCATTTAGATAAAGGTAGGGCTTTGTTGCCATGTTATATTCTAGATGGCGCCATAGTTGGCAGCTGTCTACAAAAGCTTTGCTTTTTTTGTTGTTTTTGTCTTTTGTTTTGCCACATGGTGTTTGTTGTCCTTCGTGTGGACCCATTGTGGATGGTTTTCAGCGTTTTGGCCACAACAATCGTCGAATGAGAAGAATCTGTGCTCGTTGTTTACTTTCAAACTCAAGTTTGTAGCAAACGTCATCTGATCATTGGTGAAAGAGGCTTTGATTCTCTCCTCTTTCATCAGCTTCAAACAACAAGGCGAATGCAGGAAAAGTTCTTACAATTATATGACTGTCCATGTTTTATGCTATGTGTTCTGTTGTATTATTTGGGGGATTTTATGTTAACTGTTCTGTAAAGTTAGTAATTGGAGAGCAAATGTTTTGAAGGCATTTTTTACACTTTCTTGCGAGATGGTTTTATGTGTACCGTAAATTCCGGACTATAAGCCGCTACTTTTTTCCCAAACTTTCAACCCTGCGGCTTATTCAGTGATGCGGCCAATTTGTGTAATTTTTCTAACGGCCGCCAGGGGCGCTCGAGTAGAAAAGGTAAGATTGAGACCGGTGGAATATATGCGTCGAGGAAGACTGCAACTTCTTGTCTTGTGCATAAATTAAATTAGCGTGAACAACCCTCATCATGGAAAATGCAAAAAGAAAGGCATATGACGCAGCTTTCAAACTAAAAGTAATCGAGCTGTCCGATAAAGAAGGAAACAGAGCTGCTGCACGTAAACTTGGCATAAACGACGGCTCACCGTGATTTTACAAGTACCGGTATGTTCTTTTACCAGACCTGTTATACTGTGTTGCTATTCTGTTGCTAGCGTGTTGTTTCCATGTTGCTACAGTTTTACTACCGCGTCACAGGCACCATTTGGGAAGAAAGTTATATTATTATTATTGTTAAGTTATATTATTAAAACTTTGAAAACTCTCTCTGTGTACCGTCTTTCTTTGTAAATATGTTTACATGTTTTAATGTGGGCACATGCGGCTTATGTACAGGTGCGGCTTGTGTATGTACAAAATTGGTTTTCCTCTAAAAATGTAGTGGGTGCGGCTTATAATTAGGTGCGCTCTATAGTGCAGAAATTACGATAGTTATCATTTGCAATTGGAAAGACATCAGGTAAATGAAAATGGTCAAGAGGCTAGGCCACATGCATGGGGCAACACTTTGGTTCTCATTTTCTGGGGCCGACATCTAACACGCTTGTAAGCTATTTAGGGACATACTTGACTCCAGCAAATATATTTCCTGTTGATCTGACTGTTTTATTCAAATCCTCATGTTGTGGAGTGTAACAACAAAGTGAAATGTTGGAGCTGTTTATTTTCAATTAGGGACTTTTTCGAAGCTGTGTCTAACCCAATACAACCACTAAAAGGCTTCCCCCAAAACACTCAGCGAACATTTGTTGGTCTTAATGTTCCCCAGACACAAAGTGACATCTGCCTCCCTCCCTCCATGCCCACTGCTCTTTGTTTAAAGGAGCACTGAGGGGAGCCTCTGCACATTGAAGGCAAAGATGATGTCACCATTGTGATCATTTCTGCGCTCTGTGGTGCCCTATTTTTGACTAGGCGTCACCGAGGGAAGGCCACAATGTCTGCTCGCACAACGCCAAGAGCAACACAGGCCTGCCACTATTAATTAACACCAGGCCTGTTATTTTATTTTATTTATTTATTTTTGAGGGACCACCCCGCAGACCCACCAACATTTACAACTGAATATTTTGAGGGCTCTCAACATTTTGTGCAATTTATTGGAGAGTTTGGTAAACATTCAAAACCCTTGAATGTGTTTGATTGGCCAATGAATGTGAGCATTTAAAATATTATAAAGCATCATGTTAAGTCAGAGCCTTTATGATGAACTGATTTGTGATGAGCATAATCAGCAGTGTGATTCACCGTAATTATGCAACATGGTTAATATTTTGTCTACATACACTTAGATGGCCTGTTTACCTAAGTCAATTATATCGACTAATTTGGTTGTTTAAAACACCAAATGTTACAACTGATGTCATTTCAAGAAAATGTGGAAAATAAAGCTGCCAATTTTTCAAGTGGACAGGCCAGTCATTCTCATGGCATTGTACGTTGGTACCCTCTGGTGGTATGTGAAAGAATCACTGAATTGAATATTCCTCATGTTGTAATGCGTAATGTTCTCCCTGTGCCTGCGTGGGTTTTCTCTGGGCACTCTGGTTTCCTCCCACATTCCAAAAACATGCATGGCAGGTTGATTGGGCACTCCAAATGGTCCCTAGGTGTGAGTGTGGATGGTTGTTTGTCTCTGTGTGCCCTGCGATTGGCTGGCAACCAGTTCAGAGTGTCCCCCGCCTACTTCGCGAAGACAGCTGGGATAGGCTCCAGCACCCCCGCGACCCTTGTGAGGAAAAAGCAGATCAGAAAATGGATGGATGGATGGATGTAATGCATAATTCTTTTTAAAAATTCAGGACAGTGCATATGTACAGTTCAGTTGTATTCACTTTCAGTACATTAATCCTTTAGAACATTCATTCATTCATCTTCCGAACCGCTTTATCCTCACTAGGGTCGCGGGGGGTGCTGGAGCCTATCCCAGCTGTCTCCGGGCAGTAGGCGGGGGACACCCCGAATTGGTTGCCAGCCAATCACAGGGCACACAGAGACGAACAACCATGCAGGCCCATACTCACACCTAGGGACAATTTTAGAGTGATCAAACAGCCTACCATGCATGTTTTTGGAATGTGGGAGGAAACCGGAGTACCCGGAGAAAACCCACGCAGGCTCAGGGAGAACATGCAAAATCTACACAGGGAGGCCGGAGCTCGAATTGAACTTCTGCACTGTGAAGTCAACATGCTAACCACTGGACTACCGGGCCGCCCTTCCTTTAGAACAGTTTGTTTTTAAAAAAATGTATTAAGATTGAGTTTTTATTGCACTTGAAATGTAAATTGATTTATTACTTAAGAAAAGTTTGGTATTATATTTAAGTGCGATTAATGTTAAAACTGTCCATCATGTTACAGTGGTTTAAACTGATACACAGAAACGACGAATAGCGATATGGCAAATATATGCAATGACAAACGGCATCATGTACACAGGATGATGATTGTTCAATTTCCTGTGACAGAGCCCAATGACATGCAGCTACTTGAAGATTCCAGGTCTTCTTCACTATTAATCAACATCACTTATTGTCATAAAGATAATGGAAATACTCCAATTGTAAGAGCGCTTTTTAGCACACCATTTCAAAACATGTCGTCTATGAAACTGAAGCCAAGAGATGTGTGTCGTTTAAAAAACACAGTTGAAACACTCTGAAAACTTCAATCGGGCTTTGGGCCAAATGTCAGCTCATGATGAAGACAAAGCAAGCTGTTAGCCTGAGGGAGAAGATGTTGCCTTGCACAGGCATTATCCAAAAGCTTCCCACAGTCATCCTGAAAATTCATCAAAAATGTAGGGGAAGGAAAAAATACCCCGTTTTTTAATTACAAACTGCTGCACGGATAAAACAGTTTGAGAGTATATTCCCATTTCACAGCCATTTTGAATTTGGCTTTGAAAACATTTAAAATGGAACAAAATATATATACTACAAAGCACTACAGTATTGCACACATATGCACACATACCAGTATTTTATCTCAAAATCTACAACTTTTGTCTTAAGCACTCAAAACCTTTGAAGCACTGCTGCAGTACCACTTGCCAATATTTTATCTTGTTTATTTGAAGACTGAAAGGAGAACAACATGTTTGTGGACACTGAGTTCTTTGTAATGTTCTTCATATGTAGGCAGCAGTACCAACATTAGAGTTTGCTGGAAATAATTTTTTTGATGCTCTCAACACAGTCTGAAAATAGCTCGTGATATGTATTTTTTTTGTGCATTCAAAAGACTTTGAGGTCTATAATTGGACCACACGTAGAATTTAGGTGTTGTTTATTCTCATCAAATGACGGTGTCTGCCTGTGTTTTTTCATATGGGGAAAAAAGACCATCGAACAAGTAACGTGTCATACGCATCACAAATCCACAAACAAATCGATGTTTTAAGCGATCCAAATAAAGACTTGGGCATGTTGTGTCGAATTAGACGTATGTTCAAATGTGGAAAAATCATTTTTACTTTTAAAAATGGTGAATACACCGTTCAATGAATCAGAATGATGAACTATGCATACAGGACAGCAATACCTCATTACAAGCTGCTCAAAACAATATGTAAAACAGCAGTGGAATGTTTTTCACACACATGGACGCCACATAATGTCTATTACAAGAGAAGGAAGTGATGCATTTTTACAGCTATAAGGCATTTTCAACAGGTCTCACTTTGCAATCTCATTTCAGGGTTTTGAAGCTACACAAAACATTTGGAAACAGTTTGATTTAATTCATCATCTCTTTTTTTTATGATACAGTGGTACCTTGACTTTCAAGTTTAATTAGGTCCACAACCAAGCTTGTAATTCCATCTGCTTGTGGAGTGGAGCCTTGAAATACGAGGCCCTTGATTTGGAGTTTTTTTTGAGATATCAGCCTTTGCTTGGCTGAATTTTTGGTCTTGCGATACTTGCCAAATAATTGAGATTCGAATATCCTTCAGACCTCCTATCGCTAGATGTAGAGTAAGCCTCACAACATCCGGACACCATCCATTCACATTGGTTTCTTTGCAGTGGAAGGACAATAGGAATTGGTGGCAAAAACATCATTAAGCTGATTTGTCAAATTCCCCAAAACCTCACAGATGAGGAACACGAAAAACAAAAGAATGAGGTACAGTCATATTTTGTGCTCACGTTTTCTATGTGTGCAGATTATATGGAGACCACATGTAGAGTGTGCATTGGATCCCCACATAGGGATATGGAATCTGGGTATAAAATTCTAAGTGGGGATAAACCTCCAATAAGTGTTTTATACCAAAAAATTGAGGTGCCCTCCCCCTCCCCAATTGAAAGTGTATTAAAAAATATTGGGGAAAAAATATGTCACAGAACAGGTGAATCTGCAGGTACCGAACCGCAAGTAACTGGGAGTGAACTGTACTGTTTGTTCTTTATACATAACCATTAGTGCAATTATCCATTTTTCCGTTTATCCTCACAAGGGTCGAGGTAAGTGCTCGAACCCATCCCAGCTGTCTTTGGGCAGTAGGCGGGGGACACTCTGAACTGGTTGCCAGCCAATCGCAGGGCACATATAGACATAGACCCATTCGCGCTCACAATCACACCTAGGGACAATTTTGTGTGTTCAATCAACCTGCCATACATGTGTTTTTGGAATGTAGGAGGAAAGTACCCTGAGAAAACCCACGCACGCATGGGTAGAACATGCAAACGCCATACAGGAAGGCTGGGGCCAGAATCGAACCCTGCTCCTCTGCACTGTGAACCAGTCGATCACTGGGCTGCCCTAGTGCAATTATTCTTAGGAAAATACACGTTAAAAGGTGAATTTTTGTGGTTTTGGAAGGTTGGAAGGGATTGCGTGCATTTCTATTCATTTCAAAGAGAAATGAATAGAAATGTCTGTTTTAGAACACAGTGGCACCTTGACTTACAAATGCACAGGTTTGTAATAATCATAAAGATCTTCCTGTTCCACACGATGTTGCTGAGTTTAGATTAGTTAGGTATTAAATGTACCGAAGGAACCTTTTCCACGCTTTGAACCAAAATTTCAAGAGAACACTCAGCCAAATTAAAACTTGACACTGTTTGAAAGGAAGCAGAAGCCATTTCTGACAACCGACTGATAACAACAATTGCTGTCAATAGGAGCTGAGAGTCTCCTGTGGATTTTCTTTATGTGGAACCCCATGAAAGGTTTGGCTTTGCATTACAAATCACTGCTGGGTGACTTAATCGACATGCGGAATCATGATACTGTGAACGTATTATTCAAGCAACGTTAATGTAAAAAGGCAAGCAAACCAATCATAACTTATTCAAAAAAGTATTTGAGCATGTATAGTTGATCATATCCAGTGTGAGGTCCAAGTTCTAGTACTACATTCTTTTTGTCCTCACTTGTAAAACAGTTAAACCACACGAGTAGAAAAACTGTTTGGCTAATACCGTTTTTGTTCCCACAACTGTATGACATTTCTGCACACTAGTAGAACAACTACTATGATAATAGTGGGACAAAACTGAGCACCCGGTGAGATGTGTGCTACTAGTACTAGTAGTGAAGTTCTGAATGTTAGCATATAGAATGTCACAAGTAGTACTTGAACCAGTTCATGGTCGAACTGAATGATGATGGTACAAGCAGTAGAGCGAGCGAGGTCAATAGTCCGACAAGAACTTGGGAGCATGGCAGTCCTCAAATGCTTGAACAGACTTGATTAGAATAAGGAACCGGTGCGCCCGCTGGAGGGAAACACCCTTTACTCAAGCTGGAGCTGAATCCAAACAAACACACATTGAACACGGCAGTATGCCAAAGTTGTCCTACGAGTGAACTCACTCGTACTTTGGACCTTAAGACAATTCATCACACTCGGGACCATATTTTCCTGTGTGTGTAAGTTAGAAAAGGAACGCAGCAGCGCAGTTTGATTTTAAACATTTGCATGGTATATATTTTTTTTTATTGAAGCAAAGGGGTAATGTGCACCCTGTGCATAGACAGTCGTACATTGGCTTAGAATAATATTGTACTTTTTTTGTGTTTGAATGTTGATCACAAGGGTGGTACTGCACTTGTACTGCACTAGTGCCAAGTACTTTGTATGTTTGAGACAGTAAATGGTGGAAAAAGAGATTCACATTAAGTTTCACATCAACCGTGACAAATGAAATCCCCTCGGCTGCAGGTGTCACAAAAGCAGAACGAGATCAACCGCAATGTATGAAAGATCATTTTCTGGGAGAATCTTTTTTTCTCTCGTGCCAGGGGAAACTCCACGTTACTTTATTTTCTGTTGATCCACTTGTAAAAAGAAAGTGCACAGCTAAGTGTATTCAACTGCAGGGTTTTTTTTTCCCTGAGATGTTGTTCATGTGAAGGAAATAGAGATTTGATTGCCTCAGCGAAAGCACAGCACTTAGCTGCAAGATGCAGAAAATGGAAAATTTGTCTGGTGTGTGCATAAAATAACATGAGTATGAATGTCTTTTTGTTGGATTCTTTTTATTCGGCCTGGCTGGTGAGACATTTGTTTGTGAGCTCATGCTTTTGTGGGGTGAGGCATCACTGAAGGGCCTCGGACTTGCTTTTGCACTTTTCCTGGCATAAGTGACTCCTCGTTCCCAGAAAAGCAGCACACTAATGCATTCTCGGTCTGTCTTTCTCCCTCCCTCTCTATCGGTCACACACTGACACCATGTGCACGCATCTCATCACCGAATGACACTGTGAATACACCTCATCAACAAATGAGTCACTCCACTACTCTGCTATTATGATGATTTCTCCCTTCTGTGTATTACATCATGCGCAGGGGCTCTGCACAGTTACATTCGCCACGATAAACACTGTCGAAAATGCTCTCCTTTCGACTGTGTCGGGTTTATTAGTCAACCTGGAAGGAAAAACATTTAATTGATGTGTTAAATAAAAACACTTTGACGAAAGTAAAAATTGTTACTGTCGATAATACAGTCTGGTTGAGATTGAAAACATGCAGTGGTCGTCAGAGGTATCGTAGTGAAGTCCATCAACTTTGATGGGACGTATAGCTGCAAAAATAAAACCAGATGAGCTTTCAACTTTGTAAATATAATGAGATGAAAAACACATTTAGATATAAAATAATGTGTGTGTGTGTGTATATATATATATATATATATATATATATATATATATATATATATATATATATATATATATATATATATATATATATATATATATATATATATATATATATATATATATATATATATATATATATATATATATATATATATATACATATATATATATATATATATATATATATATATATATATGGCGCACAGTGGTTGACTGGTCAGCATGTCAGACATGCAGGATTCGATTCCGGCTTTCCTGTGTCGAGTTTGCATGTTCTTCTTGTGCCTGCGTGGGTTTTTCCAGGTACTGTAATTTCCTCCCACATCCCAAAAACATGCATGGCAGGTTAATGGAACGTTCTAAATCGTCCGTAGGTGTGACTGTGAGCTCAAACGGTTGTGTGTACCCCGCCCAAATGTTGAGAACAAAATTAAAACGTCTACCTGAAGATACCTGGAAAATCTACTCAAGTTTAATTGCCACCACTGTTTACATCTGATGTAATTGGAATACACTGAGCGAAATGAACAATGTGGCTGCATGCCGTCACTGAGGGGCCGGGTAACTTTAGAACAGCTGCTGCACAAAAGTGTGTCGCAAATATCAATGCGTTGCCTTCCTTGTCCCTGGGGTTAAAGGGAAAGAATGAAGGGCACTTTTTCACTGTCACGTTGATTTCAATACGCCATTTTAGGAGAAGCTTAAGGAACATCTGCAATTGGCTCTGAACACTCAAAGCCATTACATCAATTGCAAACCTTCCTCAGTGACGGATGGTTGCACTCTAATCAATAAGAGTGTTCATGTAGCATAATCACAGAATTTCATGTCAGTGAGAGTGAGTGTGTTACTTGAGGCTAAGCAATATTACATACACCAGTAGCAAATTGGTCTCCGGTGCTTTAATCACGTCAGCTGCTCAAATCATTGACTTCGCAAAGCAGTATGCAGTATTGTGTTCTGTTACATTGTGCTCAACGCTGGTGATGTATTGAAGGGATGCTGCAAAGAAAGGACCTGATGTGGGGAGATTAATTACAGTTCACTTGAAAGGTTCTTGTATTAATACAAAGCACAAGATAAAATTAAGTTACAGTACGAGTGTAAGATGTTAGCGCTACAGCAATGCTTAACACAGCAGAACATTGTCTTCATTGAATTTATTGGGTGCTTAATTGTTATTGTGTACTGGAGTGCCAAATGTAAGCAAGGTGTAATTCAGCTGTATAAAAGGATGCTTTCCGTGGTCCACTTTTCTTGTTTGAGCACTATTTTCAGCGTAATTTATGTTGTTCAAATTAAGCATTTCGAGTTGCTGGAAGCTTGTTGTGTTAATGGCGTCATCCTACATTGAGGATTGTGCGGGGAGGAGGGCAGATTCATCTGTATTCCCTGAAAGTGTCTGCGAAAATCAATAAATGCAAGCACAGCTCCTCGCTTCTGACGGCTGTCCCTTTCTTTGCAGGGTGGACTAATAGAAAAATAATAATTAAATCCGAATCGCCAGATTAATTTGTTTTCCATCAGTCTCAGGAGAGATTTTTTTCTTGTTTCTTTAGAGCTCATTATACTTTCTAATCTACACACACACACACACACACACACACACACACACACACACACACACACACACACACACACACACACACACACACACACACACACACACACACACACACACACACACACACACACACACACACACACACACACACACACACACACACACACAAAAACTCTTTTCGATAGACATGCGGTCTCCCATCCCCCCCTTCCTTCCCTGTGGTGCTCTTTCTCGCATTGCAGTCATTGTGCTGGCACTTATTATGTTACAAATGACTGAGGTACAGCAGCCATTCTCAGTGTGCATGCAAAGAGGGCCCACCCTTCTTTGCGGCTAGTGCCTTCTCCTAATGACGATGCTCAGAGTGCACCCCCCCCACCCCGCCATTAAAAAAAAAAAATGCGCGCACACACACACACACGCACACACTCCTCATGCTGCCCGCCCCCACGCACTCGCCATAATGAAGATTCTCCAGTGCAATTAAAAAATCCTTGCTTCTTGCTGCTACTATATGACAAACACTGTCATTCCTCACGGCCTGTCAGTACTGCGACGAGAGTCGATGGAGAAATACAGCAGGGGGGCCAGAGGCTACATAGGCAGATGGGGAGGATTTTGATGGAAGAACTACAGCTCCGCCCCATCTCAACAGGTAATGGAAAAAGGAGCACAGAGAGAGAAATCAATGACCGCGGAAGATGGAGAACATGCGTATCAGGGTCATTCCACAATCAGAGGACACTCAGTTCAAATCATTCATGCAGAAAATGCAGATACATGCAGTTCTTATGTAAATTTGTTGTCCTGAGACAAAGGTGTAGGTGCAGGTTCAGTAAAGGTAATTTGTAAATGTGATATAAAATAAATAAAAACAATCTTAGGTGCCCCCTAAAATAGCATCTCTTGCTTTTCCCTTCCTCTTGATCAAAAATGTACATGTTAAATATAAGAGAGAAAACACTTTTGGAATCAGCTTTTGGGTATTTTATTGATATGTCTACCATGTCATTGTTAAAACATTTTGGGTGATCAGAAACATAGTTCAAATTGTGGGAATTATGCTGTGAAGTTGTTGCACCCCTCTTACTAAACACATTTTAACCATGAAAAGGAGGAGAAAAAAAGTGAGCTGCATGATTCTACAGGAATGATATAATCAAGCTAGTTGCTCTGACAATGGGTTGAACCCAGGTAAGTCTCCTCTTCTATTGTAAAGCACATATTCAGCAATATTTATTTAATTGTCCTCAAATTCTAGAATTACTCATAAAATGCTTTTTCAAATGTTTTTGCTCCAAGTTAGGGAATGACCACTGAGCTCCTACCTTCTCACATGTATGATCTGTAAGTCGTCAACCTACTCTTGAGGATTTGCATGCCGCAAGTACGAAGAGTGGCCGAAATTCTGTTGGACTCAGCCCGCCCTGGACGCCATCTCTCCCAGCTCCTTTCCTCTGGTCAATGCTACGGAACAATGCACACCAAGATTGCTATTAACTTCTCCAGCTAGTGGTTCTCATAATTTTACATCATGGACCACTTCAGAAAATACTTTGCAATGCAGTACACTGCACATCAGGTGTTAAATCAACACAGTTCGGTGTTAATTTTAACACCAGCAGAGTGTTTATATGCATCCACACTGAAGTAACATTAAAGAAAGTGTTAAATGTTCAACACCCGGATAGTGTATTACAGCAACAAAATGTTGTGTTGACAGTGCAATAATAATGACACTGTTGAGTGTTTAGATTAGACTAATGAGTGTTCATGCCAACACTATACAGCGTGGGGGGCGTGGGGGGATGCCACACAACCTTAAATAAAATGCATTACAACATTTCAATTCAGAACACTTGTTTTATTGAATCCATTACAGACAGCTCATGCAAAACAGCAGTAGAGCACAACGTATGTTCTTTCATGATTTTTACATGAAAACTGCCAAAGATTGTGCCCATAATAAAATCTGGTCAGCCACACCAACAACAGTGAAGAAATCCTACACAGTTATTAAATGCATTCAGATAATCATCACCACCCACAATAATATTATTTGTGGTCGGAAGACAATTTAGCGATTTTCCTAAAAATAGGGAATTAATTTTCAATACCGACACATACAAACATTCCTTTCTGGCATTCATCTCCATAGTTTTTTCACCCAAGAGGTAACTGCAACACTAGACATTCCATACAGTATTTGACATGACCCTTTCACTTGATCTGGAAAGTGTAGAATCTCTCTGTGCGTGAACGTTGCTTTCATTTTGACACTTTGATAATTGACTGGATGGGCAAACGTTTCATCATTGAACATGCATTCATCACCTGATGTTGATGGTCTTGCAGATTCTTTGGGCCACCTTCAAAATGACAGGGCAGCAAAACAGACAGAAGAAAACGGATACAAAACAATTCCACAATACAATACTGAAGTCCATTTCCTGTAGGCCAAGGATGTCAAATTCATTTTTGTCACGGACCACATTGTCGTTACTATTTCCCTTGGAGAGCCATTACGACTATGAAACCATATAGAAGAAGTCAAGAATAATTGTTTATTCAACTATTGTCTATGTTACTGTAATGAGCAGTTTGGTTACAATAAAATGCTTACAATGTCTCTGTTATTTATTACATATTGTGTTTTATTGTTTTTGTTATTGTAAAGTGTCCTTAGGTGTCTTGGAAGGCGCTTATAAATAAAATGTATTATTATTATTTGCAAATTTGACATTTTGGTATAGATTTTAGCAAGCATCATGAAAATTGACATACTTGATTTGCTTTCACGGGCCACATAAAATGATATGGCGGGCCAGATCTGGGCCCCGGGCCTTGAGTTTGACACCTTGCCGTAGGCCGACATGGCGAAAGGAGGAAACACCAAAAGGCCCCCCCCCCCAACTCATTATTTACATAAGACCTTGTCGTCTACATTGGGGAAGAGTTTGGCAAGTCCATGAACATAGATAATGCAGACATTTTTAACTTTTGATTGCATTTAAACCTCAATGCAATCAAATTTCTTCAAGGACACTTGGCTATCATCTTATTTATATGTTAAATATTGGAGAATAGGTTTATTGTTTGTCAAGCAGGTGACAAATGACGTTCATTAGACTGAATGGAGACTGCTGTGTTACTCACAGTCAAAAAACGTTCTGTGCAGCTCGTCGCTCTAGCTGCTTACACCTGTTTCAACCAGAACATAAAATACTGTGTTAATGGACCCGATTGGCCGTGTACCCAATGCAATCATGTGACTTCACACAAAATATACTCTTGGCCAATCTGTTTTAAACAATGAACAATAAATATGAAATAGAAAACTTAAGTGGAAACCGAGTTATGGGGCATTTTTTTCCCATCAAATGCCATCTTTTGAAACTTATGCCTACCTTAGGGAAGTTTAAAGTCATCATGCAAGCGAGGAAGAAAATGATGCTGAAGAAAATTGTCTCGACTCTAACCAGTCGACAATCATTATGTAAGGGCATGGTTTCAATTTCAAATAGACACCAATCAAGGTTGAATCCAGGTCACACCCCAAGTATCAAAGTACTCAAAGCGCTACACACTATTACCTCATTCACCTACTGGTGACGCAGCACCCAACTTGGGTTCAGTATCTTCAGTAGTTTTCAGTATCAGATCAGTAGTTTTCAATATCTTGCTCAAGGACACCTTGACATGGTTGCAATGGTTGGAGTTTGAACCACCAACCTCCGGGTTGGGAAACGACCATTAAGCCATGCCGACCCAGTCTTATATTCGAGACCAGTACTCCCCGGTACGTGCTTTCTGCAGACCAGCAACAAGTTATGATACTACATACATAGCATCATCGCTACCTGCTGGCTAAGTTTTTAGCGGTTAAGCTGCTAATGTTTACGTGGCCAGGTTATATAAACTCTGCCCGCAGGCTTTTCACTTCATCACTTGCATTGTGCTTGCTCAAATGATTCAATGGGTTTGTTGAATTGCCTTGTTTTTGAGGACCTATCTTGCACAACGGCTTCTTCCTCCAACGTCGCTCTGGAGATACCGCCACAAAAGCGACGGCGAGGAACTTGTCTTTAAGATTACGGCAAGTCATGGATGCCCATCAGCTGTGCGTTTAGCTACATATTTCATCATTCCTTTTACCTTCTGTTTACTGCTTTTTCCTTCAATTATTGACAGATTCTGTTTACTTCAACTTGCAAACCATAGTGGAAAGAAAAGCGTGACTCTTGAGTGGCTGAAGTCGCAAAGGTTTCCACCGCATCTGATGCAGTAAAGATGATCACAGCTCCGACCTGGTCACATAATATCCCAATTCCTAATCATATAACCCTAGTTATATTTCCCTTTGGAAGATAATCGATGGGGTCGGGGGTAGGCTGACGCTCCACCCCCGAAAAAAGAGTGGGCCACAGTCCAGTACGGAAACTAGACTAGACTATACAGGCTATTTTATTCCTGAGTGGTATTAATGCAACACTGACATTCTGTTTTTAACCCAAACTATTAACACTAGCCAATTTGTACTGTACAACTATCAATAAGCCAGAGGTTTTATTACTAAAAAGTACATGTAATATATCTGTAACATTATCACAGTGTGCACATTAACGCTGTATTTATAGAAGAAAAAAACCCTTGATGATTCAATTAAAATGCCCATCCATCCATTGTCTAACCTGCTGATCCTAACGAGGGTCGCGGGTGTGCTGGAGCCTATCTCAGCTGTCTTTTGCTGGTAGGCGTGGTACACCCTGAACTGGGTGCCACCCAATCGCAGGGCACATAAAGACAAACAACCATTTGCACTCACAATCACACCTAGGGACAATTTAGACCGTTCAATTTACCTACGGTGCATGTTACTGAAATGTGGGAGGAAATCGGGAGAGCCCAGAGAAACCCACACAAGCATGGGGAGAACATATAAACTACGCAGGAAGACCAGACCTGGAATCGAACCCTGCACCTCTGCACTGTGAGGTGGACGTGCTAAAGAGTTGTTCAGTGTGCTGTCCTCAATTAAAATGTATTGCACTAAAAATAGAATGAATAATTGTCTCAGTACATTTCTAAAAACAAACCGTTGTAAAAGATGACGTACAAATACAATACTGTACAAGGTAAATACAACTGAACTGTACTGTACTTGAGCAGGGATGATTTTGCAAACCACACTCTCTCAAAGTATTGTAATTCTGAAGCGACACTGTCACACGTCATCATTTTCACAATTTATTTGTTATCAAGCATTGCTGCACTATTGCACACCTTCACTACGTACTTTGTACATTTGTGTCTACGTCCTAAACGTACACACTTCATCTTGTAAGTCAAGGTACTACTGTATTATGTGACGGTATAAGTGAAAGCATTACAGTTGACCCAACTAGTTGAGGAAACTTGCATTTTGAACATACTTGGCCAGTAAAGATGATTCTGATTCAAATATTTCCCAGACATTCGTACGTGTACCCTAAAAGTTTAAAAGAGGCCACATATGGCGACATTGGCACAAAGGAGAAAAAGCATCAAACATTAATGGTCATTTTCAATGTTTATGAAGCGTTGACATGAATGTGCCTGTAAACCAACACTCCGTGTGGCTCCTAACAATAATTAGAGTTGATTTATAGGGTGTCCACAAAGTAAGTGTGAGCTGTTTGTTCATCATGTGTAATAAAATTGGATGTGGCCCAGCAATGATGTGACATGAAGCGATGCACCGATTGTTTGTCCCGTCCTCATCAGGGTGGGGCATTTTGGAGCAGTTGCCCACTCCGAAAAAAAAAAAAAAACATTGCCCCACCCCCTTGTTGTTTTCCAGTTGAATGAAATAATCTTCCCGTCTGGAAACCCAGTCTGGGTCAGAGGGCCTGTGCTCAGCCTGTTGCTTATTGTGTGTTCAGAAGAGGAGGTAAAGAATACAATTAGGCACAGATGGCTGTCTTCGCCAGGCAATGTATTGATCCTACCCAGAGGAAGATCTGTGCCATTTGTGGTTTTTTTTGTTTGTTTTTTTTTGTTCTGACAAATGCCTTCTCATGTTGAGCCCGTGTGCAGCTGATTTGTATTTGTTTGATCAAGTATCGCCCCTTCAAAGCTCATCATTTGGTCAGTTAGTGAGACTGAGTGCACATTTTGCCCCCTCACCCCACATCGCAACAAAATGACGGTCTGTACGCAGGAAAAAAAAGTGCTTTGGTTTAAGATGCTTACGCAGTAACTGCACTTGAAAATATTGGAGGTGCAACAAATAGCCAATCAAATTAAATGAAAATTATTTTTGCTGATCGCGTAGTCATTTAAAAACCTTTTAAAATTCAAAATAGTCTGAAAACTCTGAAATTCAGCTTCCCAACAAATTATTATGCTCCAATTTCTGCTGTCGTCCAAGAACGCAGACTGACGATCTTAGCGTTGAATCAAAATACAATATTTTTGCCTATTTACTGACATGTTACGGACCGAGCCAGTAACGGAATCATTATTAAATGGATGTTTGTGCATTTTTTCCATAGTCAATTTGAAATAATGTGCTATTTTTGAACGAAGTGATGTCAGTGAAAACTTTTTTTGATCCGATTTTACAATTCCCTAAAAATAAATTACATGATTATTACAATAATCGTGAGTTGCAGCTCTAACAAAATATAATCTCATACTTTTCAGCATGGTGAAATGGCTGCACGTAGATAGATTGTGAGGAAGATGCACCTATAATGCTTATACGTTTCATCTTGAAAGACTGCATGCATGAAACAAACAGTTTCAATGAACTAAAATGCACTATGCAGAATCTCAATTTTCATAATTAGAGCATTTTTTTGTGACATGTGGCATGCTTGAGTAAAAATACAATGTAATTCTTCAGCCTTAAAATAGATTATTGATTTAACATTAATCAAAGCTAAAAAGGAAAAATAGAATCTGGCTAATTTTCTTCCAAATAAATGGTCAAACGCATTAATTTTGCATGCCAAATTTGGATTTCATACTTCAAAAAATGACTGCATTGTTAAACAAATAGTTTTGAGGGTAGTTCAGTGTTAGTGACAGCTCTATCCTCCATGTGAGTGTTTTCATTTTGTGTTTGACTGTTTCTTCCTTTCCATACAGAGCTGAAAGTGCATCGCTAACTTTTCTTCCACTTCACTCGAGCGGCAGTGTATATGAAGCTCACTCGTAATCCGCTCACAACCCAAAGCGAGAAAAAAAGATATACAAATCGACCCAGCGATAGTAACTCAGAAAGTACAGGAACCATTGTCCTGATTTTTTTCCCCCACATTTTTTTCAGCAGGCAGGGGAAATTCAATGCACTTAAAAGTATACTGTGAGCCATTGCTAATTACAGGGGTTAGGTACTGACCCCGATGACAAATAGTGGAATTTTGCTAACAATTGCAGCAACCCTAAAAGCTATTAGATTTGACTGTATTCATATTTCAAACAATAAATAAACCACAAACTCAGATCCTAAACAAATAATGGAACTATGCATGTTCTTCCATGAATAAGAGGAAAGGTTTTGAATGCCCACCCCACCCCAAAAAAATTTGAACAGGTGAACAAGTGAATGCAGATCCCTAGAATATGTGAAATTGCTCTGTATGCCATTTTTAATGAAAAGACAGTGTGCATTAAAACGTATGCTTGGAAAACTTGACAATAGAGAATCGGTTTTCAGCATTCAACTGAACCCAATCAATGATTCCATTGGGTCTGAGTTTTAACAATAAAGGCTAACTGGGAAGAGTAGGATTTTACTGTCAAATGCACAAAAATTATAAACTTAATCACGAGTCACATTCTGACAATGTTGTCTTTTTTTAAATGCGGCTTTTACACAGGGTAGAGCTGAATGTAGACAGATTGTAAGGGCGACACACATTTTTGATGGAACATGGATTTCATACTTCAAAAATTGACTGCATGGATGAAAAAAACATTTTGGGAGACAGTTCACTGCAATTGGGCAATATGTATAGTCTCACTTTGTTTTGCAAATCACTGCTTGCATATGATATTAATCCATCGGACTGCGTGCTTGAAAGTTTGGGATATCATTTATAGCATTCAAATTGATGCAATTAATAAATCCACGGGATATGTCATGTACAAATAAAATAATGCTAAATACTGTAGCAAAATTAAGACTTGGCTGAGAATGGTCAAAATGCGCGAATTCCAATCTGACAAATGTGTCTTTCAACGTCTTCATTTGAGGGAGGTCATCGTCATAAAGTGAGACGCGTTGGCTTTTTTAAGGGTCCGTTACGTGCATTGGACGTCTTTCATGTCATCATGTCGCATTTCAAAGTAATAACGGTCAACGACTGCATTCTTGTTGGTTGCCAAGGGGCTACTGCACAAATAAGAACTTTTTTTCTCTCTTTGTGTGGCAGTAGAGAGCCGACGACGTCAGATCGGTTCCTTGAAGTGGAGCCTGAATAAACCTTGAGAAGAGACTCTCCTTCAATCTGCTATCACACACATACACACATACACACACACTCACACACACACACTGCGAGACTCAATTACTGCCCAATTCCCCTTCTTTATCATTCGTCATCGACCTCTTTCATAACCAAAAGCGACCCAGAGAGGTGGAAAAAGAAGCAAAACACGAGCAAACCGGAGTGTTAGTTTACCCTTTCGATCCACGTTGGAAATAAGTAAAGTGCAAAGTAAAACAAGGTAAGTCTTTTTGTTTTATTTTACTGTGGCTGACGGACGCCGTGTTTTCGCTCTCATCACATGCTACTGAAATCGCCGCTTTGTAGATTCATTTTTTGTGGTTTACACTACTCGAAAGCAGCAAATAAGTTAAAATCGGAGTTTTGTTGCGCTTATATGCATAAACCAATTGTTCTTATGCACTCCGTCTTTTCACGGCGATCTGATAGTGGGACAGATCGTCTTTTGTGTTGCCTTGCTTGCTTCGTTTCTCACGCATCGCCCCACTCAACTAATTTGGTTTCTTTTTGGTCCTAACGTGTGTATTTATGAAAATATTCAACTTGACAGTGCCTTGCTGGTGCTTTTGGCTTTTAGTCAACGTACGCTTATCGCTTTGGTGCTATGTTGTAATGCTGTTTTAAAGGTGCAGCGCGGTCCACTTTAACGAGGACCCAACAAATTATCCCCAAATGCAACATATTCCCCAAGGTTGGTTTCGATTTAGTCCCACAATATGTGCTTTTCACCCCTTCACCACACCACCATGTTCGCGATGCCCCCGGTTCCGTTGTTTGGCTGGTCATTAAGACAACCTTGTGGGGTATAGGTCGCTTCCTCAACCGGAGAAACTGAAAGATGTATTCCATTTGTGTGAGTGCGTATATTCACAATATCGTCCGTTTCTCTGCCCCCACTGCCAAAACAACAAGCTCCTCGCCATCTTGGCTATCTTCAATGTAATCCCCCCCACCCCAACACCCCACAAACAACACCACTCACCTTCACATACATCCACGTTGTCTTCCCAAGTTTTAGAAACAAAGTTTTCGACCTAAAAAAGATCACAAAACGGGTGTCGGTGACGGGGGAACACACGGGGGTATATTGAGGAGTTTGTCTTTGACGTTTATGGAAGCAAATGTAATGAGCGGTTGAGTTAGCCGTGAGTGGACAAGACGTCGGTGCTTCTAGAAGGCGACATAGCTCGTCATTTTCGATAAGCAGGTGGATATGAAATAGTTGAAACCAGGGATCAACTGCCCCTTCACACACAAGTGTGTATTATTTATGGTTTGTGAAAATGTGAATTCAAGTTGAACCACTGTACGTAGTGCTTTGTTGATCTTTGAATGAAGCAAAATGGGACTTGAAAGAGGGGGAGGAAGGGAAACAAGGAAGGCTGTTAATTACTATGAATCTTATTAAGGGGAGAATTGTCAGTGTCAATTCTGTCCAAATATCACGAATTAATCTGAAATGATCTGTCTTTTAATTAATATAAGCTTGTTAACATAAAAGCACATTGATTGGGGAAAGAGTGTATTCTTGTCTCTTGTCTTGTTGTAATCCATGTTGAGCTATGCTTCAGATTCTAAAAAGAGACTCCATTAATCATCATAGTATCCTCTTATCTCTTATTGTAGTTATTGCTGCACACTTTTTTTAGTCTGGAGTTAAACTTGGGGAGCTCACAGGTCCAGAAAACACACTTCTATCTCTTATTTTCAGCTGTTCCATGTTGTTGCACACATTGAGTCAGTGGAGCCAAACTTAAGATCAATGTCCAAAGGGGACAGGAAAGGAAAACCCAAACCAAACAAGCAAATGCTTTGAAATGGAAAATGTGATCATTTCACCTCCCACCTCTTTTGTTTCTCCATTTATTGCTGCAAAGACATAGTGCCGAGAAGCAGATGTTTAGCCAAACATGAAGGCACAGAGACCCCCCTGTCCTTATGGGGATGGTGTTCCCTCCTCACGCCGCTGATGCATCGACATGACAGCTGCTTGATTTCATGGAGCTGCTTAGGAGCCATTAGTAGTATCACCGGATTGAAGCAGGGCAATGTATCTCAGCTTTTCAAATTCTCAAATGACGCTCTACGTTTGTTCACAATGTGCTGCAAGAACATAGAACTTAGGCGTGTACAGTGGTATCTTGACTAAAGTGCCATGACCAATTTCCCCAATTAAATAAACTGATGTCATCATTCTGTTTCAGCCCCCCCAAAAAATGTTACATGTTTTCAATAAATAAAAATAGCACAGTATTGTAAATAAATATATTAGAATATTGTAGAGGAGAATGTGAAGTAGCAGATTTTATAAAGGGCAAAAAAGATGACAGTCACATACTTGCGTTGATGTGTACCTTTAAGCACACTTGTATATATTACACTATAGCACACTAATATATATTTTAAATGAAGCTTGTATTTTATTTGATCATAGTAGCTATTTTTTTGTGTTCAATACTAGCTTTGAGATTCTAAGACCTTAAAAATAGAAACCATTGTGTGATTTTCTTTGATTGATGGCCAGTCTAATCTGCAACAGTTTTACTGAAAATATTAGGTGTGCAGATTTATGTCATAAAACGTCAATGTTGGGGGAAGAGTTCCATGCATTTAAAAAAAAGGGAATCTGCTAAGTTTTTGTGGCATTGTGTAATGGCATACATGTTTACAAAATGTGTCCATATTTTCAAATAATGAGAGCAAAATGAGGAGGCTTGTTTGATTGGCACACATGTACAGTCTGGCAAATGAGAAGGGACACTTTACAATATCAATCAGTATGGGGTAGGTGTTGGAAAATCAAAAGAGCCATTTAACCCATTTGATATAGAAAAGAAAATATGGCAGCCACAAAAACATTTTGACATCAAAAGCGAAAGTAAAATGAAGCCACCATATTGGATACTATCATTGTATTTGCCATAAAAATGGCAAATTCTACTTGTAAATTGGTGTTAGAATGACATAATCAAGAGCAATGGTTAAGTATGAGTGAGTTCTGGCATGATGATACATCTCAAAGGAGCGAACGAACGAGGCCTCTTCAAAGATCTCCTCACTTTGCAGTCGGGCAATGTCGACATATATAGCAATTCAGCGCTGAAAGCGGGTTCTCTGTGTATGTACTGTAAATGTTGTTGATGGTAATACTTGCTAGTGGGCGAAAGATGTCCAACGCCTATCGCAAAGTGCGCCTTTCAAGACTATTGACTGTGTGGCAGTGCTCTGCAATTCATGTACAGTATAAGATCATCAAAAATATAGAGCTTTCTGTAGGGTAAAAATACTGACTGAGCAAGTGACATCATCAGCTCTGATTACAACTCTGTTGCGCTGTTTACCACGCTTCTTGGGATTTTTTTTCTCCATTTTGTATTTATGTGTTTTGACTGATTGACCAGTTCAATAAAGAACTGAAAGCGCATTGATGACATATTTTTGCACCACTTCTTGAGCAGCTACTTGCTGGTAAATCAAATATGGCTCGCAAAGCACAACAGTGACGCAACGACAGCTCGTAACTTGAAGATGGGGTACCACTGTACATTTTGTACTTCATATTTTTGAGAGGAGGCAAGGACCAAAATGTAAAAGCTTAACACATTTGTCAGCCGTTGTTTACTTTGTTGCTCTGAAAAGAAAGCATACAGTGCTACTACCTCAAACACACTGAAATCAGTGTAATACTCGGTCTTTGTCATTCTCTTATATTGGAACTGTTGTTTTTGAAGCTATAAAGGAGCAACTCTGCTCAACATGAACATTGAGGAATTAAGGATAGACATTGTTAAGCCCTATTTGCATGTCTACCAAAGTCACAGCAAATGGTTGGTATTGACTAAGCTGATTAGGTGAAATTAGGTTCACGAGCTCTGTGTCTTGGGGTGCTGAATCTGACAGAACTTGGACAGCTTTGGAGAATACAATCCCATGTGCACACAAAGCTGTATGCACTCTAATCCTTTATTACCAAATATCTTATGGGAGAAATGAGACCCAAGCTTTGCATGTTTGAGAATATAGAGATTTATTAAGTCTGTGTGTTTAATCAATAGCGTTTTGTCTCCAAATCAAATTGGCTCGTCTACTGACTGACTTCGATGAGGCATGTTAAACGATGCATCTGTTGATGGCCAGGCCCATAGCATGCTGCCTGGATGTTTCGGACAATTCTTCTGAAAATTTGCAGCGATGATTTGAGTTTCCTCTGATGGCATTCAAATGTTGTTGAAAAATTTAGTTTGATATCAAGTGGATTTAATTGAATGTGAAACATTCAAATGTATAGGTTTGTGTTTCAAAAGTCAGTTCTCAGACGGTGAAAAAGAAATTCATCTGACAGATTAATTTGAATATTGGTACTGTTGACTGTATTGGTGTAGATATTGTCACTGATTGTTTTGCTTTAACATGATGCCGCGGTGTGTTTTCAACAGTGTTTTTGAACTGTCATCATACGTCATGTCACCATATCACACAAACTGTCACTGCACCTTGGTTAGACCCGTTAGTTGTTCTACTGTTGTCAGCTCTTGTGTGAAACACTTCCTGTATCGCAAAATTAACTCTTTAGCTTTTTGCAAAGTTATTAGTCTTGCAATGGAGAAATTCCCAATTCACAGCAGCAAAGTTATGAAAGGAAGAAGTAGAACAAAATATAGGAGCCGCTGATAAGGGAGCCACTCTCGCGGCGCCATCTTGAAGTCAAAATAACATAACACAACACAACACAACACAACACAACACAACACAACACAACACAACACAACACAACACAACACAACACAACACAACACAACACAACACAACACAACACAACACAACACAACACAACACAACACAACACAACACAACACAACACAACACAACACAACACAACACATAAGATACAGTCGTGCAACCTTAATCACTTTTCCTGCATACACTTTGTTATTTGAAGCAGTTATAGATGAAAGAAGAGAGGATCAAAGAGTCCTTTCACTAGTGGATCAAAGACGTCATGCTGAAAATGTGCACACGTCTGCTACAAGCTAAGTTTTGAAAGCAAACACGAAGCTGTAGCGTCCGTTGACGAAAAGAGATTGGCTCACATCTCCTGTCCCACGTAATCCGCTTCAACTCCAAGTCGCGACTTCCAGTTTTTTCTTCGCATCCACATCCGCATTGGCGCTCTGCGCTGACGCTCCTTTCTTATCGTTGGCTCCTCAAGTCTTTCATCCATCCAGTAAGCCTTCTGAGATTTCATTCTGAGCAAAGGCCAAAATTACAGTGTATCAGAAATGTATTTCAAACGCATCATAAGTTTAACAACATTTTAATGGTGTAAACTTTATTTCATCCTCAGAGCTGACAGTGTGGATAATTTTACACCCTGATTCCATCACTGCAGCTCAGAATAATATGAGACACCTGTGTAATACAAGAGAAGTAATTAATACATTTCATCCCATCATCCAACTAAATTGCAGAAAATACTCCATAGCCTACTTATGTTATAATCTCTACATGTGTCTTAATCAACTTTGAATATTTAATTATACACATAACAAGCTAATAAATTGACGCTAGCTCAACCAAAATATCTTGAGCCTTAAGTTGGCCAATTTGCGCTAGGAGTTACGTGAAAAACTTTAATCTTACAATTAATTTTATCACAAGCAAATTGTTGAGTAACATCGAATGGTAGCAAATGTATACAGTATCATATGTTAATATGACTAATTGTGATTTACCTGCGAAGAAAAAATACTAGCGTGGCGAACCTTCAGATGCCACTTGAGATTTGTGGTATTCTTTCCACCTAGTTTGTGGCCACATTTACCGTTACTGCCATCTACAATGCATTGTGTTTATTTCTGTTGGGTTGTACAGAAAGCATGTCCATATATCTTTGCTTCCTTTTCCGATCACCAAGCCCCTTTGTTGACACTGCTGCCATGGTCCATCAATGGAAAGCATGTCCGTGTATGTGACTATTGACGGCAGATGTGCTGTGTTGTACTGGTGTGTGCGTTAGCCCTGCTTGCTGGCCAGGTGGTGGGTGTGACCAATCAATGATAGGTTGCTGCAGCATTGTTGATATTTTTTGACAGATTATATGCACAATAGGAAGAGATGTCATGCATTTGCCCTGATTTGCAGACATTGTGCGCAGAGGTTCAGGAGCAGAAGTCCCATTAAATAGGTAAAATATACATTCAGGCAGTTACTGTGCAAATACTTATTTCATTGTTCAGTGAAATAGTGCTCTTCCAACTTTTTGTTGTTTTTTTGTTGTTTTTGTCTTGTTTTGTCACGTGGTGTTGTTCTTACGTCGTGTGGACCTGAAGTGGACTGTTTTCAGTATTTTTGGTCATGGCATTCGTCAAAGAAGAAGAATCTGTGCTTGGTGGTTGCGCCTTCTCGGCAGCACACGCGTACCAGCACTGATTTCTTGATTGGGAGGAATGTCGGCGCCATTTGACTGTCGTTGCTGGACATTCCCGGGGCGCTTGTGTGTTGCGCCTGAAGTAGGCAGCATTTTCACAGCCCCGCTTTGTTCAGCAAAAAGGTCGGTGCTGATGGACAGTCTGCAGCTGGATGGATGCATGGATTGAGGAGCCGACGATGAGAAGAAGGGAGCGTCAGCGCAGAGCGCCGATGCGTTTGTGGAACTGGGAGTCGTGGCTTGGAATTGAAGCGGACTTACATGGGACAGGAGAAGAGAGTCAATCTCTTTTCGTTAATGGATGCTACTGCTTCTTGTTGCTTTCAAGTTTAGCTTGTAGCAGACGTGTGCACATTGCAGCATGACGTCTTTGATCCACTGGTGAAAAGGACACTTTGATTCGCTCCTCTTTCATCTATAACTGCTTCAGACAACAAAGTGTATGCAGGAAAGTGGTTAAGAGTGCACGATTGTCTGTGTCTCATGTGTTGTTTTGTATTTTGTCTTTTTTTGTTAACGTTTCTTTTGATGGCGGCGCGGACACCCGCAGCGGCTCCTCTTGTTTTATGTTGAGAGGGAAGAAATTTCATCTGTGCTGTATGTTACACATACAGTACATTTGACAATAAAGTTTATCCAATCCAATCCAATCCAATCCATTGTATTTTTATATTCAGATCAAGGCAACACACTCTGAAAGCCAACAGGATGATGGCTCACTGAATTTTTGCTTGCCAGAAGTTCAGCTCTAGAAGTTTGCTCTAGGTTCAGCTTTGTAATTCATTTGAAAGATACCTTCAACTCTGCAATTTAAATTTTTTTGGTAAGAGTTCAAAAAGTGTTTATTTCATAAATAAAATTTAATGTGGCAGCCCGGTAGTCGAGTGGTTAGCACGTCAACTTCACAGTGTAGAGGTACCGGGTTCAATTCCAGCTCCGGCCTTCCTGTGTGGAGCTTGCATGTTCTCTCCGGGCCTGCATGGGTTTTCTCTGGGTCCTCCGGTTTCCTCCCACATTCCAAAAACATGCGTGGCAGCCTGTTTGAACACTCCAAATTGTCCGTAGGTGTGAGTGTGAGCGTGAATGGTTGTTTGTTTCTGTGTGTCCTGCGATTGGCTGGCAACCGGTTCAAGGTGTCCCCTGCCTACTACCCGAAGTAAGCTGGGATAGGCTCCAGCACCCCTCATGACCCTAGTGAGGATAAAGCGGTTCAGAAAATGAATTAAATGTAATATTCTGAAGCATGGATTTCATAAGCAACACACTATTCTAAAATTGTAAACACACATATAATACTATAATATATATTATAATAATATTTACGATGGATGGTCCTAAGATCATAAACGGATCTTGAACGAGTTTGCCAGGAAGCAGGGCGAGCATGCAAGTTGTCTGTTTTGCTGAAGTAACCAAAGCCGTCTACAAACTCAAGTCCCTGTTTGCTGCAAAAGCTAGCCAGCCACCGGTTAAGCGAGAATAATCTGCTAAACCGCTCATCATTGCTCTCGCCGGCAAGGGGCCAGAGACAATAGGGCCGTTCACACGGGCAGATTTATTTCGGATTTATTCGAAACTGCTCCCCTCGAGCGTTCATACGTGCAACTTTGTTCCAGCATAGCGCCCGAAAACAGCTTGTTTCAGACCTCAGGGAGGTGGTTTAAAATTTTGCTCCGGAACAAATGCTCGTTTGCGAAGCAGTACCGATGCAAATGTGCACGTATGAACGCAACTGGGTTAAGTTTTCTCCAGAGCAAATGCTCGCTTGCGGGGGAGTGGCCTCGCTACGCGTCAGAGAAGTCCATCCGGGTACTTACCAACATGCATCCTGGGTATTTTGCGCTTCAAACCATGGCGGGTCTTTTCTCTCTCTCCTGCGGCATCTGATTATCGACCACATAGTTGATTTCTCCGGAGAAGAAGCCATTTTGTCACAAAGAAGGAGGGGAAATGGTACTTCCTTTTCCCCGCCTTCTTCTTTCTTTACGCATGCGCATGTTTTACTTCCGCATTCCTGTCGTTTTGTTCCGCAACAGGAACTGCCCGCGTGAAAGCAAGTGGAGCTGCGTCGATGCTGTTACGCTCAGTGGCTTTGTACGTGTGAACGCTCCACAAAATACTCCGGTGCAGCGCCGAAATAAATATGCCAGTGTGAACAGGGCTTATTACTTGATGCTGACTCTTCTTTCTGGCGAGATCACAAGTCATAGCTATGGTTCTCTTTTTGATCTCTGATTGTCCGCGTAACTAATGTTGTTAGCCTTGCGATGATGTCTAGACGTGTTGCGTGCCAGCTCCCTAAGGTTAGTTTCAATGTTGGGCGCTCTGGCTCCAGGAATACATGTGACTATGGCAGGGTTTGTAAGCTTGGTGTTATGAGTGATGGACTCACCTATAACAAAAGTGCAGGAGCCAGGAGACCAAGGTGGAGTGGACCTGCTATGCATCTTAGCAGGCTCACTGCAATTAGCAGGCCGCATAGGGCTAATGCTAACTGGATTAGCAGGCTGATTACAACCCGCGCTAACTGTAGTGTCCGCCATGTCCACGGTTACCACATTATTCTGCCCTAGCTGACGGATACGACCCTCTAGCAGGGTAAGCCTCTGAGTGAGATTTATGCAATTAGTAGGTAGAGCGCGAAGAAGCCATACTTGCTTTTAAATAGTCTGGTGAACAAAGCAGGGGATCAGCGAGGGACTTCGCCGTTGATGCCTGTGGAGAAAGAGGCAAAATGGATACTACCTTGACTGGTAATGAAGGGTGGAGTCTGTGTGACTAGCTAGCTCTCCCTCGTCCGTGTGACTTGCTAGCTCTCCCTCGTCCGTGTGGCTCGGTAGCTCTCACTTGTCCGTGTGGCTCGATAGCTCTCGCTCGTCCTTTACTAGCATGGTATTCCATTTTGTCAATGATTAACTCGAGCCATAAACAATCTATTGATGATAATGATCATCTGGGATCCCTGTCAAATCTGTGCAAGTGAGTGCTGATACAAGAGCTGTGAAATCTTGAGAGTATGCCGAGTTGTGCTCGTGTTGAGCAAACATTTGTATAAGTCATAATTTCTCAACAACCTTTTACATATGAATGTGCACACCCAGAAAACGACAATTTTTAATGAAACATACCAAGCAGTGGGAACTTCAACAGATGTTCAGAAAGAGTCATTCATCCTAAAAGGGCCTTTGAAAGGAAGATGCATTTCTATGAACGCTCTGGGCATCTAATTGATCATGCCTTTTATTGTTAGAAATCCAGTTGGGGATTCTCTGTTTGGAAGCTGTTTTACAGGCCCATGCGGGCAGCTTATTTATTGATACAGCTGATCCGTATTTACATGCCCTCGCAGGTTAATGCCCTTTAGTTGGAAAGGTGGCTCACTTTAAGATGAGCCAGCTAACCTTATGCGGCCTTGCTGTTTTTGACCAGCAAGTCCTGATAAGCATCAGGCCGCACAAACAACGCAAAAAAAAAGCACCAGGTGACAACCACCTTTTAATGTGAATAGCTACTGCCGCTTTAATAAGTGATGCATCTGCAGTTTAAAAAGCCTCATACGTCAGTGGACCAGGGGACATGTTTGCTTTTGTACAAACAAGTGAACAAATGAACAGCTCATTAAGACTGAGCAGATCAAGCCTCATGTTGGTTTTCTTTGTATAATGTGCGGTTTACGCATGGTGGCTTAATGATGAAACAATAGACGGCATAACGTACAAATGGGTCACCCTGTGCTGACTTTCAGGAGACAGAAGACAGAACGGCCAAATTTGGGAGGGAATGGCGATAAGCTGCTTCTTTTCTCCCCCTGGGTCTTTATTTATCATTCAATGTGAGAATTTCCTTGATGAAAGTCAAGGTTGTTTGTGCACGCTCTGGCTCATTCCGATGCCTTGTTTTCCACCAGCACGGCAAAGAAGTTGAATTTCTTCCCCTTCCTCCTCAAGAGATGCATTGTAAAATTCAGGGGTATGTTTTATTTTATTTTTTAAATGAAGTCTCCAAAGGTCTGGGGCATTTTTTTCCCTCATTGGAACTGATATCTTTTTTTTTTACAGTAGCGAGGAAGTGAAAAGATACAGGAACCACCACCATTTTTTGCTTTATTTGAACAGAAAGCCATCAATTTAACAGTCCTTTTATAAAAGAAAGTGACAGGAAAAAGAACGACATTGGGAAACTTGTATGTCATGTTAAAAAAGCGTAAGAGTTGTTTTGGCAAGACGTTCACCAAGTCTTCATATTGTTTAAATTGGAATTTGATTAATAAAATGCCAGCAAGGTCGACAAACCTGCCATTTTTTGTGTGTTTACAACATCTCAACTCTCCATCTGCAGCAGGGGGGCCTGTAGTTATACTTTTCAACAGAATACACAACCCTCCATCCCCCGCCACCCTCTACACCCACACTGGCTGCGCTTTGAAGGGGAAAGGGATTCTAGAAATGGGAAAAATCAGAAGAGGGCTTTGGATGAGTGAATGGGAATGATATTAGTTTCTCTGTTGGGGTGCCTCCTGGGTCAGATGATGATACTATAGAGAAGCTTGTTGCAGGCAGGGGAGGCTTGTGGGTCCTTGAGGGTGCTGACAAATATGCATGAACACATACACAAGCGCCGCGAGAATACAGGCATCAGGGCTTAGGAATGGAACACACACACACACACACACACACACACACACACACATACACACACAGATACACAAATTCATGCGACAGCCCCCCCATTTATTGATCTTCAGCATTTAAAATCTGGTCACTGCTGCCACAAAGGCTTTTATTTTAGCTGTGCTGGCAAAGCCTGCTCGAAGCTGAGCCAGAATGTTAAATATTTTAACTCCCGCACAATGCCATGAGAAATGACAAGGGTAGAGGAAAAAAACAAACAGGAAAACAGTTTGAAGCTATGCAAAGCTTGATGTGTATTTGTACCAAAGCATGTTTTATGTAAGCGGCACTCATCAGCAATCATCAGCTGTACATATGCAGCATCCTTCACATTTGGAATGAATAGGAAAGTGTTATTCTTCTACAAAATCAGCCATAAAAAGAAATAAAATGTCAGATTGAATCACACTTAACACTGACCTACACATCCCTACCTTGTTAGCAACGCAGGCTAAACTTATTGCAGTGACTGGATTAGTCATTAGTGGACCTGGGACAAGCTGCTGTTTTTAGCGTTTTAAGGTTACAAAAGGGGGAGTCATGTTAGGGAAGTGACTCAACTATGTCTAATCCACAGAAGCCCCATCACACGTAGTGATAAGCTGGGTACATCAGTCACTGCCATCTACGCGTTTGAGTGCCATTTGTTTTATATCAGTCTGCTCTCAGTGCGCAAAACCCCACAGTGTAAAAATTAACTTTTCTTTTCCCTCCTGTGGAAATTGTGTCATTAGGACTGTTCCTATTTCGGCAAAAGTGACTGGACAAGGTCAAAGGCAAATGTAATGTTTGTGATAGCCTAACATTGCGGAGAACATTAACATTATTTAAAAAAAACCCAAAACACCACAAGGCAGCCAAACCACAAACGTTTCCGCATCCAGCTGAACCTGCGACCGCCGTTGTTTTTCTAGAAAAGCCCACCCCGCCTCAGCTCGCTTGTGGCATTGTCCTGCTTTTCTCCCCCCTTTTCTATCTGTCCCTCGCTTGCGCTCTCTCCTCCCGAACGATGACACTGAGAGACAGCTGTAACGTGAGACGCGTCTCGATCCTGGCAGGGGCTTGGAAAGCCGAGGTGGAAGGAGGGAGGGAGAGGCCTTTATCTGAGACTGGGGGCACTGACCTCCCTCATTCCCCTTCTCCTCCTTTCTCTCTTGTCTTTGCGTCTGGTCACATATCCTATCCTCCCCCACCAACTGAAGCGAGGGCTGCACTCTCAAAAAGTGGAATGTGAGGAGGACACATGGGGGTTTATGTGTCCTCCTGCTATTGTCTTTGTTACTTGCACAACAATTTAGACCATTTCACAGCATCTCACTTTCATCTTCTAGATACATTGAACATGTGCTCATTTTAACACACTTGAAAAATGTACGTTTTTTTTTAATGCTCTCTGACTTTCTGAGCACAACACAGCGCAGATGGAAAGAGTGACACATCCCCCAAACTCCAGGCGACGGTTGCTAAATCCACTGCGAGAGCTCCCGTGTGTAATCCAAACATTTAGAGCTAATTTAAGCATGCAGGCAGCGGCAGCATCCTTTAGGAAACAACAGCGCTCTCACTCTTGCTCTCTTCCTCCCTCCGTCCACCAAGTGTGGGCAAAGTCTTGTGTGTTTATGAGCGAATGTCTTCTTGTAGCTGGAGGGAAATGAAAGCACTCAATCACTCACCTGTCAGAGTACTTCAGAATCCACACACACACAGACACACACACAGTCACAGATGTGCATACGCACTTAACCCTGAGGGTTTGACAGGACTGGCCCTTTATTGACTCCCTTGATCAAGGAGACAGTAGATCCATTTAATAGAAGCGTGCACGCGCGCACACACACACACAGATTCTGAAATGAAAGTGGATCCACATTTGTTCTCTCGCCAGCACTAGTGTAAAATCACGGGTGGGTTGGCTGTTATATTGGATCTTGCCTTCATTATGAAATTGGTGGACACTTCCCTTGTTTGTATTTTATATTTGAACGTTTGCTTCCTTTCACATCCCGGATGTTCAACCTGGGTTTCTGCAGACCATAATAAAATCAACCAAACACGTGGGAAAAAGTGTTATGGTCTGACAGAATCTGTCCAAAAGGATGTGTTCAGCTGGAAATGGAACCTCAGTTAAGGTGGAGGGAATTTAGAATAGTTTTGGGAAACAGTCTGTGTTAGCGCAAAACCTTCAGGCAACGCCACAAGCAAAAGCATGCAACAGGAAAAGCCTAGAACAATTTGGTTCAATTAGGTCCATTTTAAAGATTAGTTATGTGCATTTGACATTAGTTTGGATGTGATCGGCCGATTCTGAATGCATTTGCTGATTTCAGCTTTTCAATTGAGTTCTACCAGTTACCTTAATGGTAGAAAAACTCATTTTTCTTCTTATTTTTAGTGTCTCAAAAACCTGGCATTTTAACAGGGCTGTATTGACTTGATATATCCACTCTCCATCGACCAGCCATAATATTGATATCCAATGAAAGAACTGCATCAAATGCCGTTACAAAGATAATAATGCTGTTTTGGTTGACACTGAGAGAGGGGTATTAGATAGCAGTGTGTATTGTAGCAGTGGTGTACAACGCTACAGCACTTGACCGAATGCTGGATACATGGGGTGCGATACGATTCAGCGGGATTATGATTCACTTTGCTTTGGTATAGCTGTGTCCGAGAGGGTTTGATGCAATGAATTTCTTGTTATCATTTAACAACATGAATTCACATATCAGTCTGCTACTGTAAATATGGCATTCCCAAAAAAGATATCTCCAATAAAATAGAATTTGATATGTATCTTGATAGATTTGAAAGGGGAACAATTCGATTCAAAGCATCAAAATCGATTTTCCGATTTAAATCGTTTGGTTTTTTTTTTTTTTTCAAGATGGCGCCCGAGTAGGCAGCCTTCAGCAAGTGCTCTCAAGAGCCTTGCTTTTGTTGTTCTTTTTTGTTGTTTTTGTCTTTTTGTTTTGTCACATGTTTGTTGTTTCGTCGTGTGGACCTGATGTGGACTGTTTTCAGCGTTTTTCGGCCACGACATTCGTCAAAGGAGAAGAATCTGAGCTTGGTGGTGGCGCCTTCTCGGCAGCACGCCTGTACCAGCACAGATTTGGATTGGGAGGAATGTCGGCGCCATTGACTGTCTGTGCTGGACAGCCCCGGGGTGGTTGTGTTTTTTGCGCCTGTAATGGGCAGCATTTTTCACAGCCCCGTTTTGTTCAGTGGAGATGTCGGCGCTGTTGGACAGTCTGCGTTGGTGCGGCTGGATGGATGGCTGCTGAAGTTGAGGATGAGGAGAGAGGAGCGTGTTTCGAACTGAGAGTCACCACTTGGAATTGGAATGGATTTGCATGGGACAGGAGAAGTGAACCAATCTCTTTTTTCGTCAATGGGGATGCTACAGCTTCTTGTTGACTTTGAAACTTAGCTTGTAGCCGACGTGTGCACATTTTGAGCATGACGTCTCTGCTCCACTGGTGAAAGGACACTTTGATTCTCTCCTCTTTCATCTCAAAATGCTTTAACAACAAAGCGAATGAGGGGGAAAGTGGTTAGGACTGCACGACTGTCCGTGTTTCATGTTATGTGTTGTGTTTATTATTTTACTTTATGTTTACTGTTTTGTTAAGCGCTTTGTTACAGCTGCCGCTGTTGTGAAAGCGCTATATAAATCAGCATGTATTGTATTGTATTGTGTTCCATCCCGTTCATATACTAGATCTAATTGTTTTGTGCAAGTGGTTATCATGTGGTAGCTGGTTAGTTTGGAAGCTGTATCAATTGATGATTTTCTGTGTCATGTCTCCCAAATCCTTTAAAAAAAAAACAACACATATTACATCAGTGATGAGGTATAGTCTCGCCACCATCCTCTTTTGGATTTATTCTTTCAGCCCTGGCCGCTCTTGGGCTCGCGTAGGTCACGTTTCAGTCAGAGTGTTTTGGTAGAGCATTGAGCCAGCAGTGTTTGGGAGGGAGAGAGATGTGACAGCTGTGTTGGTCATGGCTACTCTGACCTTCACACGTCATGTTGATGGATCATAAAATTTGTAACGATACACTGACGCTGTTGTGTAGGCCCACGCAGGCCTGGCGATCTGTTCACATAACTGGTGCCATCATTGGTCCAAACCAAATGGTGGACGGCCACCAAGTAGGACAGCTTGAGTGCATATGAATGACTTTTGTCTCGTATGGAGAAGCACATTTCTGCAGTGGGCCCTCTGCCACGAAACGGAGGAGTGATGACGGCAGCACAAAAACATGCGCGTGTACACAGCCAAGAACACACACGTACACCCATACGCACACACTTGGCATTTTTTATACATTCTATCTCCCACAAATGGATTGCTTGATTGTTCAGAGCTTTTTGCCTGTCCCAAAGCGCTTTGCTCCATGCGTCGGCTCCCCGGAGACGCCGCTTGCTCCATCTAGTCAAGGAAGAAACCATTTAGCGGAATGAAAAAGGCACACACATTGTAAGGCATACACAAGGTGGCTGCTGGGAGGATTTGACTAGCATGTAGACAAAACGTTTCCCCACACAGGTTTTTTTTTTTTTTTTTTTTATTGCTCCACCGGCTCCCTACCTTGCCCCGAACACACACTTTCTCACATTGCAAAGTACTCGCACACAGATTCCATTTTGTCAGCTTTCAGCCGCAGATCATGTAACGATAAAAGATGCTGCCCCGCAGTTAAACACTGCCAGTAAATCACAAGGCAAAGAAAGCTGGGAGAAGCACTTATTTTTAAGCAGCATGAGAGACCACACTTGGGGGAAGGGGTCGAGACAGATAGGGCAAGACACGGAGAGAGCGAGGAGGAAGAGAGAGCTCCTTTGTGCACTGTGTACTGACATTGTGTGTGTGATGAAGAGATGAATCACTGCTATTTAGGGATTGGTTTCCTGCAACTGATTGTGTGACGACTGTGTGGCGGACAAGACTGTCAAGACTTGCCTGTTTTGTTCTGGGGGCTTCAGGAAAACGTCTGCGGCCAAGTTTCGCTGGCTCGTTCCCACAGGGAGCCACAAGAGACAAACACCTCACTAGTGTCTACTAACAAAGCATCAAATATTCAAAAGTGAGGGATTTTCGGCCAATCTCAGTTGTGTGTGTTTCAGAGTAGACTCATTTTGTTCACACGAATACCAACAGATATATGTTGTAACCTTACAGCTTTTTATCCCAGCCTTTTATATAGTATTTTATAAGTATTACATACAATACAATCCACTGCAGTCACCTCGTTGCTACAGTGGATTGTATTAGAATGGTTTTGTACAGCATATTTTTCATCATTCACCGTGTTGTTGTCTGACTTTCAGAAACATGATGACATTATCCACCCGAGTTAATGAAAAGGTGAACATCATTTACTTCTGTGATAACATGGTGGATCGGAGCCATTGTTCAATTATGCATCGTATAATTGTCCAATTATATCATGGTAAACACTGTTGTGATTAGTAGAGATTTTAATACGATATTTAGAAATGAATGGTTAGTGTATTAATGAGCTAGAATTGTCGATTCGCTCAGAAGTTGTGTTTGAATGCTAAGATGGATTCGTCGAGATAAGATTTCTTTACCTCTGAGGGCTAAAATGTTACACCGAGTCTTATAAGAATCTTCAAGTACCACTGCAATTATTAACTGAAACGGCGTGACCTTTCTCTTACGTGACAACACTGCTGCATCATTGCTCTGTCTGCACAATCAAAAGAACAAAAATGATTCGTGGCCATGTGAAGAATTGGAGATTTCTTGTTTTGGCGTGAAACTAATCGATTATGTACTCTTGAATATAACTTGGCTCTATTCTTAGTCAGTTGAATAAGGCTCCAGATTTGAATCCTTCCCAAAACTGACGTTGTAATACGAACACAAACGGGTAAAGTTTGTGCAGCAAAATGGGGTTAACAGATCAACAGCCTGATTTACGCAGTGGAAAATGATGGCAGACAGCGGCGTCTTCCTTATCCAGAGTGATTCACCTGGCAAATCATTTTTCTGTGCTGAGCCCTGATGAGCAGAAATCCTTTAATCATCCACTAATAGGTCTTTATGAAAAGGCAGGAGATGAATTCAGTCTACCTGGCACTCGGTTATCATTACGGCTGCGACGAGTTATCAAAGTGTGTTGGTGTGCGTCTGTTGTCTGTGCATGTTTGTCTGTCTGAGTGATTAGTATCAACACCGGCCGTCCAGTTCATTCTGTACAGTATGACAGACTTCTCCTTTGCTGTAGATAACCCGGAAAGGCAACATTACTCTGATTCATAAACCATCGTCTCACACCAAATGCCATTGACAGGAATTCTGAAAACACCACCTTATTTTCAGTGTGCTCCAGTTGCCTTTTTGTAAATTGGAAGGCACATTATTTTATGACAGAACTGGACTAGATTTTGTCCAATGGTGTCTGTCTGATCTGAACCTGCTGACCAGATGGGTGTGTTTGTTGTCAGCAAAACCTTGTTGGTTACTCACACTCTCTCGCTCTTGACACAGTCTGTGTCTGGTAACTTTACTGGTGTTGGCCGAGAAGCTGAAAATGTTTCTGTGCAGTTTTGTACCAGACTGTCTACGTTTTTATTGTCAAAGAAAATTGAACATAAGCCATCAGATATAAAAGCGGCCACAGCCTGTGTAATGTGTGTTGTGTCATATGCGCGGCAGAGCGGCATCTGTTGTGTTGAGCTGCTTAGTTTAGGCTCAGGCTGAGAGCACAAGGAGGGCCTTAGAGACAATGCATGAGAGATGGGCGTGAGAACACTGGGAGGGCTTGGTTCTCTACAAGAACTGTCTTGTGTTTGGGGAACATATCCTCACACTCAAAGCTCCAGTGTGTAGATCCAATTCTAACAAACTGGTTTTGCAAGAAATGGCTCTGAGAGGAAGAGAGCGAAACACACACTCTGTGTGTGCGTGTGTGTGTGTGCACGTGCGTGCGCGCGGGCACATTTATCTTGTGTGCACCCACAGCTGTTAGCACATCACCATCTTTTTTTCCATTTTGATGCCTGTGCGCACCACAAATTCAAATAAAGGGGCCTCATCCACTCCTGAAATCCAATAGGGAAAGCGTTCACCTGTGCGTGCATTTAAAAAAAAGTATTCATTTCATTTGTAGCATCAATCAAAGCGGCGTAAACACGTTTTATTCCAGTGACTCAGCTTGTTGTTTTACTCGGAGCCTCAACAGTGTTGTTTCTCTTCTTCCCAGGTGTTACAGCAGTTATGACAAAGAGCTGAAGGCACATCAAACAGTGAGTATGTTCTCCTTCTCACTCTGGAATGTATGAGAGGTGATGCGTGACTTTTTGAAAAGCTATACATTGTCATACAGTCGTGCAGCTTTTTTTTTTAACACTCAATAACAGCCATCCAAACTCTGCCAGTTCCAGGCCTCATTTGATTTTAATTAATTCACCAAAACAGGATGTTTTTTTTCCCCCTTGTCAAATTAAATTTAACAAGAGACCCTTGAAAAGAGGTTGTTATGATTACATTACAAATTTGGGGGTTCATTCAGTGAATCGGGCAATTAATTAGATTTCTCCCATTCAAATCTGAGTATTTGAAACGTACATGGCTAATAAGCATCCTTAGTTTGCTATCTGCTCGGAGCTAGTTCAGAATGGAAATGGTTGTTAACTGCGCCCTACAGGGGCTTCCAGGGATGCAGGATTGCGTGCAGTTGTTTATGTGTGCTGTTACGTGTGGCGTTAATCTCCCCCTCTCCCTTCCTCTTCGCTCCTTTTTCCGTGTGCGGCTCACTCTTGCCTCTGTGTGAGTGCTATCTGTTGTCAGGGGCGCGGCTGCGTCCTCCAGGCTTCACTTCACACCAAGGAGGCAGTTTGTTGTTGCACACACAGACAATGACTTGCACTTTCCTCTCCTACCTGACCTAATGGCCTGCGAGTGTCTTTTATAACTTTTTTTTTTTTAAACTGAATGCTTAGTGTTTTGAAATCCTTGTGTGTTCCCGGACCTGATTCTGTCAGGTTGCTGCGCCATCTCTGCCTGTAAATGATGCATTGTGTTGCCGCATGCTGCTTGTATCATTTGTGATGAGTATTGATGAGTACTCACCCTCTGGGGGAATCATTTACTGGGGTGGTGGGAAGAGACACGGAGCTTTTTCTTACTGGCTTTTCAAGGCCCTTTTGCAGACCGTAGTACAAAAAGAGTAAATCTTTCCAGCTGTCTGTTTTTCCTCAGCCCGTGGCATATTAAATTATAAAGTGATGCAGCCGTGTCATTTGTCCGTCAGGTTGTGACACCCCCCCCCAACTCAGTCTAAGGAAGAAACCTCAAACAGGCCTAAGGATCTGTGGGGCGACTGTCTGATTCGGACGGTTGGGTTGAAATGGACAGACAGAGTGGGAGAGACAGAAATAGAACAATGGGCACAACAACTTGAGTGTAGTTAAGGTTTCCGTGATGAGAGCAATGAGATATTGGTCTGCTCCCCATGCCACTGTCCCTGGCAACATATATATTGTGAAGGTGCATCTTGGTTTCAACATGATCAAAAACACAATGAACTATTTACAAGTAAAATAACTCCCTAATGACAAAGGGTAATTGAGTTGGAATTGTCTATGTTTTGCTCCACTTTCGGTTCTGTGTCAAATGCATCGCAGTACAGATTGCTCTTGTTTTGGTTCGGAATGATGTAATTCCACTTCTCCTCACTGCAGGGGCAGAGCTATTCTAGTGAGATCATACGTGGCTGCTGGCCACCCCAATATCCTGAAAAATCCTTGAGTCATAGCTGTTTTTTAATTAAAGACCTGTGTGAGTGTGTGTGTGTGTGTGTGTACATACACACATACGCACGCACACCTTTACTTTAATGGTATAATGCATGACTATATATGAATATAAAGGTAGAAAGAAGAAATTCCAATTGGGGAGTACCCTAGGTTAGTGTTTGCATGTCAGGCTCACAGTTCAGCAGTCATGGTTCTTATCCTGGCTCCGGCCTTCTTGTATCAAGTTTGCATTGTCTTGTTGTGCGTGCATGGTTTTTCTCCAGGTAATCCGGCTTCGTCTCACATTACAAAAACATTCATGCTATTTTGATTGAATTTGAATGTGCATGATCGTTAATGTATGCCGTGAGATTGACTGGCGACCAGTCCAGGGTGTCCCATAGAGATCAACGGAACGTTAAAGTGGGGCTAGCTGCAGCCTTTAATTTTTCTGCACGTGGGCCTTGGAAGAAAATGTTCAGGCACCCCTCTAGTAGCTGGGGCTCATCCAAACAGCTATGTTTGTAATTTTAATGACCTTGGTCAGAGGAAATGGCAAAGAGCAGCTGTAGTCTGACAACCAAAGGAAAATGCAAATGTGGGGAAAAAGAAAGTGAAAATATGACATTTGTTACGTTACTTTGACTTGTTTGTCAGCATTGTTCATTTTAATTGATCCAAGTGCTTCATCAACAGTAGATGGCAAGTGTTTTTTTTTTTACTTCCCCGGTTAAAGCATTCCGGCCCTACATACCCACGCATGTAGCATTCATCCACTTTAAGATTGCTATTATTCAGCCCTAGGAATACTGTATGTGTACGTTAAGTGCTACAATGCAGGTAGACAATTTGTACTTTAGCCAAGGTGGGCGCAGCAACGCTTGCGTAGCCCCATCTGCTTGATCCGAGCTTGAAATGCAGTGCCTTTTAATGACAAAACGGAGTGGCTGGGAGCCATGCAGAAAAGAAGGGGGCGCGCGTGCGTTTGCATGTATGTATGCGTGCGGATGTGTGCGAGGGGTGAGGGTGGATGTGCGCCGCATGAGTGTGAATTAGAGAGGAATAAAGGGAGAGGGAGAAGGAGAGAGAAAAATATCTCGAAGGTCAGGAACAGCAGGCGGCCGTAAGGGAGAGACACGTGAGACAGAGATAGTCTTGCGTCAGCCCCACAACTTTGCTCTTTAAATGTGTGTGTGCTCTTTAAATGCGTGCGTGTGTCCTGCAGGGCCAACATTTCCATCCACATCCTACTGTGCGTTACAATCGAACTGAATTGCAGTATTATAGACAGACGGACAGACAGACACTACAGACATTACGTACACATTTTGGAGCCAGTCAGTCACTGAGCTTCAGATAATTTTTCTACACGGCCCTTGTGACAGTGGAAGGGGAAATTACACCTCATAGCCTGAGGGGAAGAATTTGTGTGTCTGGCTGCCTGTCACAAAAGGCGAATAAGGTTTCATCAATCTGAGCAAGTGCTATCATTTTCAGCTCTTGCTCTTTGTTTCTCAGTCTTTTTTTTCCCAGTGCCCTTTAAACTGGTTCCTTGTTAGATTAAGGAAGCGTTGAGATAATGCCGAAACATTTAGTACTTTGCACTTGCCTCGGAGCTACGGTTGTTAAAAAGCTGCTGCGAGCCTGTCCTCGGGATAGAGCGCAGTCTCGATAGAGGACAGCGTAGATTCAACTGACACTCAGCGTTCATTGGGGCTTACCCATCATGTCTTCTTTAGCTCTTGTGCGCACACATACTCACCCAGTGGTGAGAAGAAACAAAGTACAAATACATAGCTACTACTCTGTCATGAGTTTCTGTGTGCGTGTTATTATTATGTTTTTGTGTTGGTGTACCCTGCACCCTAAGCATCCTAGTAGTTTCACTTTCACCCTATATATATATATATATATATCCATATATATATATCTATATATATATATCTATATATATATATATATATATATATCTATATATCTATATATATATATATAGATATATATATATATATATATATATCTATATATATATATATATATATTAGAGCTGTCAAACGATTAAAATATTTAATCCAATTAAAAACTCAACTGTCATAATTAACTAAAATTAACTAACAATTAATCATGATTACTCAAGCATTTTTTATCGTTTCTGAATTAACATAATGCAAAGCAGACAAACAAAGCAACCGATCATGACCAAATCTAAAAGCTAACTTTACACATCTGACTTGATAAGAAAAGCACACACGTAGCTTAACATTGAGCCATGCCGACGACGAAGCAAGTGTATTCACTCACGAAACAAAACGTTATTTATACATCGCGCGAACGGTCACCTGTCAGTGGCAGCCCCGCCCCTCTTAAAGCGCCAGGTCAATCCAACAGGAGTCGTTAGATGCAATGCGAATTATTTCAGCTTGAGTGGAGCTGTGGACAATGTTGACAGGCTTGCATGCAGTAGCCATACATTGAGCTATGGCTTCAGCAAATTTGTTCTTCGTCGTGTCATCCATTTTCTTCGCTTTGAAATGATCCATAGCTGTCTGTCTGAGACGAGGGGGCGGAGTACCCACGTCAGCTGTGTGCTTGGCCATTAATTGGTATTTCAGACTCGACGTGCTATGATGATAGCTCAGTTTACGACTGCAAAACATACAGGTAACTTTGGTCTTGTCAGTGGAACAATCTGGCAACTTTTTAAAAGTAAACTTTCCATTCATAAACTATTTAAGTATCCGTTTTCGGTGTCTCGCGCTGCCGTGGCTGGCAAAACAAACGTGCGTGGACCTGTGCAGCGCGCTTGATGTTTCGTTTCTGGTGTATTTATAGAGCAACGTAACATCCGCTGTGAGGTCTGCCGCGTTAATCTCATGAGAAAAATTTTGATCCCGATAAAATTTAAATTAATGCCGATAAAAACGCAATAAACTGACAGCTCTAGTATATATATATATAAAAGCGGGTCACCTACACTGGCGCATGATCTTCATCACGGGAAGTTGTTAGCGGTCAGCATTCTGTAACTACAGCTAGCGATCATAGCTGTTGAAATATACCGGAATATGTTTTGTTTGTTTCGTAGTTTGTTTAAAATTATCTGCAAATTTTGGCTGTTTGAAGGCCGGACCAGTCTCAATCCCGTAGCGAGGGTCGACTGTACAGTCAATAAAGAAGTTGTTTCAGTAGATTGGTCCATCTTCTGATCGGATCGTGATCGTTTTTGTCTTTAATCTCTGATTGGTGATCGGCTCCAAAGTCTAAATAAATTACTCTATCAATAGTTACATTTTAAACCCCTACCAAACCAGCTTAACAATGAGGGTCATCTATGGCACATGTATCAAATTTGAGGCCCCGGGGATAGATCTGGCCCCCCACATCATTTTATGTGGCCTGCGAAAGCAAATCATGTGTGTCAACTTAACTGATCTTTGCTAAAATATGTACCAAAATGTCAGCTCGTCATTTGTAATAAATCACGTCGATTAGCAAGTACTTTCAAGAAACGATAATAGGTCATTAAATTCACCTTTTGACATTTATCAATGTTTGGGCATACAGACAGATTCTCATGGCAATGTTTAATCCTAAGTTATACTTTTTTTCTTATACACGAGTATATGTACTTCTACTGAAGTATGAAGTGTGATCACTTTAGACACACGCACACATCTTGGTCCATACGGTCTCAAAAGGATTGAGTCCACCAGCCACACTTTTGATTTACCCTCCCTGCCAAAAAAGCTTGCGCTCTCCCTGTCACCAGCACAGAGTGAGGCTGCTCTTTTCCAGACCCTTGTGCCATGAATCACTGCTTGCGCCCAGGGAGCCTCAGTCCGCTTGGGGGCTACCCGCCTGGACGATAATGTGCGTGGTCATGAGGGGGCCACAATGAATTGAAGAACCCAAGCTGTCCCAGAGAGTACAACAACAGGAGGTCTGTGTCTGTGTTCGTCCATGTGCTTTTTATAGTTCATGCTGAGCTGTCTAGCACACAAAGTTTTGGGTGTCGTCATACAACACAATTCCACAACGGTCATTTGTGAAGCATTAGGAGTAGACTTATACATTTCATACATCACAAACCTAAAGTCTCCCATATTTGGTTGCAATTTGAGGTCCTTGGACTTGGCTTGATTGTGTCATTTCCTTTCCAGTCTTTATCAAAGCCAAACAACCCAAACTATCAAAACAACTGTGGAACTTAGAATGTGTGCACTCTAACCCCCCACCCCCAACGAAATAATGAGGATTCATCTTGCATTCGTAAATATTCGTAAATAGATTGTTGACCTGTATTGTATTTTTTTTAAAACATAATGGCACAGTGTCAAGAAGGAAGAACCGGATTGCTCTGGCCTCTGCAGCTATATTGTAATACAAAGAGGAAATAAATGCGAGAGTGTGGAAATGTAAGAGAGTGGCTATTGGCAAATAGCCCTATGTATCAATTGCAATCATATATTTCAGCAACCAAGACTTTCTATGCTTTGCTTTACAACTGCAGGTTCAAATAAAATTAAAATACATTGTTAAGTTTTATTGTAAAACTCACTATATGCATATTGCATATATACTCTATTGGTACGGCTTGGTGGCGGGCAACTGAATTTCAACAGCAGGATTTTTTTGTAGTGAAATCTCACGAAATTGAAGTCTCAGCATATTGCCATACATATGACTTCACTTGTAGGGACAATCAAATTTAGAGGTGCCGCAGTGGCTGTTGTACAATATTATTAACTGACAGTAAATTAAATTAGCTGCTGTTTAATATATGAAAACATGCCATTTTGTTTTGTGTAAGATTAGGCCATTTAATACATCTTTTGCAATAAAAACTTTTGACCTGCTGGTCTAAGGATTGGAAACAACTCCATTGATAATCATGCTGGCTTTTGTTTTTAATGGACAAATCCATACTGCTTTAACGTTTTAGAGTTTAACAAATAAGTTATGTATGTTGTGTGTGTGTGTGTGCGTGTGCGTGTGTGTATGCATGCATATGGTACATGCAAGGATTGCTGTGTTTTGGCTGATAATTAAGCAGACCACACATAGTCATTCTTTTGTGACACACACTGCCAGCAGCTGTTGCTCTGTGAGTCTCTTGCTTTATGGAGTCGATCTTCTGCATTTATGACCAAACCGCATCACCTCTACACTCTATTCTTTGCTTGGGCTCTTCAGCCCCCCTGTGGCTCAACATCCTCCATGGAATACTCGATTTAATCCTTCAGAACTTGGCTTTGTGGCTCCACGCATGCTTGTTGCTGGGAAGCGTTTGTCCCTACTAGGCCTGCATGTCCCCAGGCCTGTTGGCCAGGCCAGGTTGTAACCTGGATACAGCTGCAGTCCAGAGGAACCATTAGCAGTGCCAGGAGGCCCCCAGCTCACAGGGAGAGCTCATTACAGTATTTGTGCAGTCACACTTCTATGAAACACAGCAGTGTGCCTGGTGAAACTAGCAAGCACGCGGAGCCTCGGGGAAAAAGCATCGCCGGCTCCATTTGTACTTGTGTGGGACAAAATGAGGTTTCATCGAGAGACAGGTAAGAATGCAGAGAATGATGTTCATCATTAAACACTCACAGCTTTGGTTGAATGTCACTATTTGCTGTGTGTTGATCTGCTTTTTGTTGAGTGTGTGCGACTGTGCATGAGATCGGGATTGGGGGTGTGTGTGAGCTCTCAGAGGCCCATTTCAGCTGTCTGGTGTGGTGTACAGATGGCTGGGCTGGGGTCTGCTGAATGAGATATCCTCTTTCTCTCCTCTTTTTGCATCCTTTCCTCCTGAGTTACATCCCTGCTTTTTCATCGCCACATCTGCTGAGGGCCATCTTGGGCAGAGGAGACTTTTCCACTGCTCTATTTTTCCCTTTCCCTCTTTACTTAACGTGCCTCTCAGGGCTCCGTGTTAAAACCGTACACAGTGGCGTTGGAATGAAAAGTCTCTTAACCGAGCCATGTGCCCCGGAGCTACGGTAATTGCAGGTGAAATTCAGCTTCCTCTTTAAAATGCCATCTCTCATTTCCAGTTACCGGTCCCCCCTCTGTATTTTGCTCCCCCTACACATCCCCTCTCCGCTGCACGCCCTGCACGTCTCCCTCGCTCTCTCCCCCTTTGGCTGTCTTTCAGAGGCGTGTGAATCCCTCAGCCCCTGTCGCGTCTCTCTGCCCCAGCAGACACTCCCACAATGCACAGCGCCTATATCAGCCATGCGGTTGCTTGGACACACTTAATGTCTATGAGTGAGCAGGTCAAATATAGTACTTATGAAAAAAAGTGCGTTTGTTCCAGGTGATCAAACCGACCGCAACAAATTGCAGATAATGAATGCTCATGTTACAGCTTTATACAAATTGTCACTGAAATTTAGGATGACCACATTGACAATTAGCACATTACACTTAAAAACCCTCTGGGATCCAATGCTAACCATTTATCGCCCCCCCCCCCCAAAAAAAAAAATCATGAACACAATTTTCAAGGATGTAGATTTTTGTGTAACTTTGTAATTTCTAGTTCACGTATATTAAAAGCATACTGTTCACACAAAATTGTGGCCACTTTTGTCCAACAGAAACCCAATGAAAACCGCATTTACTGGATTGAATCACAGAATCAACCAAAATGCCCACAGGCATCAGTGAGCCTCCAAGGGTCACATGAGTTAGCCTGCAGGCCTGTTCTAAAAATAGCTACCCGGTGATATGGTGAACATTGTGATTTCCTAGGATTTTGTTGAATTGTTTAGTTGAAAACAAAACTTGCAGAGGTAGAAATGAAGTGTTCCATATAGTATTTGTTTCCTATCTTGTTAAATTGTTTTTAATAATTGTTGATGAAGAAAATCATTCATGTGAACAGCGATCATACCAAATTGGTTGTTTATGCATCAAACTGGTAGCCCTTCACATTAATTACTACACAAGAATTAGCTCTGTTTAAAAAAAGCACCATTGTGACACCTGTTCTAAATTGAACAATTAATGTACCGGATTCCATCATTGACCAATTTTGTATTATTTTAAGAAGAGGAAGTGCCCACTGCTGGCTGTAGGAAGACGCTATTATTGGCTGAGAATATGTAAACAAAAAAATCCCAAGAACATGTGGACATACTGGGATCTAAGGCTTCAAAAATAAAAATGAACGCATATAAAATGACCATCACTGTTGTTAGTCAAAAATGTTTTGCGCTAAAATAATCAAAATGGCCACGCACGCACGCACACACACACGGCCTGAATACATACAACTACAATTCGTATAGTTGGATATGAAACTAGAATATGTGATATCTAATATTGTGTCCTATTCCTTTTATCCGGCCACTGTCATTATTCATTGCAAAGAGGAGAGAAAAAAACGGTAGCGGTGTGTCTTGAGGGGAGTGTGTGCGCTGTATACAGCGTCAGCAAGGCGTGATCTGTGTGGAGGTGACATGAAGGTGAACACGGCATGTAGAATGCTCTCCCGACTCGGGAGGCAGCAAATGGCTCTGTGGCAGATGGAGTCTTTGTCAGTGAAGAAAAATGGCAGTTCAAGCACCTCACAGGGACCCTCATACAGTCACTTTTTTATTTTTTTTTTGCACATGTGTATGCACTATAATGCATTCAGTCTGTCACGCATGCATGCACAGATGCATGCATTACATTCACACTGACTATACAGACAAAACGTATGTATTGACATGCGTATATCTGCCCCTCCCGTCCTTAGCAAACAGGGCTGGCGGGCAGTGACCTTCCCTGCTTGGAGGGTTCCCTGGCTGTTTGATCAATTATCCCTAGCCCATTGTTTACAGGGAAGCAGAAGTGGAGAGAAGGCTCAAAATGGCCACTGTCAGGTGGAGGGATCCATTTCCCTGCCAGTGTGGAGGGTGGGGGTTAGGGAGAGAAAGGGAGAGACAAGAGACCGGAGCGGTGAAGCGTCCTCACAGGCAAAGGGAGGAGCAGCGAGGATGAGATGACATTATAGACAAGGTGCAGTTTGGTTGCTCCCAAGTTACCGTTTAAAATACTAATCTGCTGCGAAGAAGATTTGTGCTTTTCAAAACTTTCTAAAGTCAAATGTTTGATAAAAATGCATCGCTACATAGACTGACTAGCCACAGCCTTGTAGCGATGTAGCGATGACGGCGATATACATGACAATAAAATGACTGGCCACATCTATTTCTTTGTCACTGCTGAACATAATGTACAAAACAGTCTTGTGCTTTTTATGTTCTTCAATATCCCGATTTTGTTTTATACAGTATCGTGAGCGTGTTTTAAATGGCCAACCACCCCACATTAGAGTGACAATTACTGTATCGTCAGGTTCATATTGTGATAATATCGTATAGTGATGTTTCAATATCATTACATCCCATTCAGTTTGATCTCATATTATTAATTAAACAAGATGGCCAAAATATTACCAGTTCTTATATTGCAGCAAATTTACAGCACTGCAGGTACACCTCTTATTTAAAGTATTGAGACGTGAGGAGTGGGGAACGGGTGATGGGGGTACGTACTCTAAAGGTCAGATGGCATGGAGAGAGAAAAAAAGAGTGGGAACAAATGATGCACTAAGCGAATGACACTCCGAGGTCCTGCTTTAATATGTATGTATCGCAGGTTGATGGCTGATTTCATTAGCGTCGCTCATTGTTATTCATAGATTGTCCTCCTGCAGCAAAATGAATATTGTATTCACACACACGCACACACACACGCTCTTCAATAAACACACAACAATTGCATTTTCCAGGGAATACAGTGTGTGGATCTTGCAGAAGGCTCGAAGAAAAGGCTGATGTTACCGCAGGCTGTTATCTGTGTGGGCTATAATTAAAACAATTTACAGCGCTGTCATTTTAACACAGCTTTTTGCCGCGGCGGCGGACAATTCTTGTCAGGTTGTGAGGATTTAGCCCTCCTTGTTGATATTATGGAGAATGATTTTGAAAGAAAGGTTACCTTTGTTTGAGTGACAGGAGGAGGGTTCAGATTACGTCATTTGAATTGACCTAAATCTGTGTGCACGTGTGTGAGAGCAAGGCCTTGAGTTCCTGGCCATTAGTAAGTAGTCTTTGTGTTTATGAGACCGAGTGGACATAGAACAGGGGGATCCAAACTATGCCTGCAGCATATATTGAAAATAACACTTGACACAGTGCGCAACACTACTTAAAGGGATGTTAGGCAGACGGCGCAAAAAGTGTGAGTGTCAAAAGATTGTGTGTTGGGGGGTGGGGGTGTGATGCCTACGACATCTACATTTCTAATGGGTGCTACGCCCATGTCACGAATAGTACAACCACCACTCCTAATAGAATTATACATCATCACTGTTATGTGGAATCCACGTTGGTCAAAATATGGTCAGTTCCATATAATTTCACGGATTGATAGTTTTGGTCTATCCTCGCGTCATCTAGTTATGTTTAGTAACCAATGACAAGTGATAATTAAAAAAAAAAGCTGTTAACGTTCATGGAACTTTAACTCTGAGAGAATGGTATTATAAATTCACCATGGGGATTAGGCTTCCTCAAGTATTTATACATATTTTTACACACATTAAGTCAAAATACATACATACCTGGCAATTGCACTGCCTAGTCATCTTATTTTTTAAATTGATTTTTGAGTTGATGTATTGAATCAATAGCAAACTAAAATGTACATGCCTCATGATTCTTAAATCTTTAAAAAAGAATTTGTGAAGAACCTATAATTTGCTTTTGTGAAATATAAAGCCTTTTTGCTTCGTTGAGGGCCGAGAACTGAATTTGATGTGCATGTCCAGCAGCACCAACAGCCCAACTCGGGAACGACATCCGCACGGTGTTGGGTGTGCCTTCGGGCTACGAACAGTTCCCAGTCAACAGCCGACAACTGGGTCTGCAGGTAACCGGGTGGATGCGGCTTTAGGAGCCGCTTTGGGACCCAGTTGGAGGTTACTCAACAGCAACAGCAGCACCAACATGTCCGTACCATTTTAATCATTGGCAGCGTAATAAATTGGCTTTTCTTGAATTGGCTATTAATTCTTGGGTGGTGGTGGCTTAATGTTGGTGCACAACGTAACAGGATAGCTATATGAGAAATAATAACAGCTTGAATAATGCTCCGGATGGCAAATCAAGCAGGATGGTGTTTTTTTATTTCCTGAAAAGTAGTGATTCTGTCTGACAATAATGAAATAATATTTTTTTTTTTTACCACTAAAGAAGTCACACATTTTCTCTTCATTCTTTTTCAGAAGACTCGGTTTATGATATGTGATATTAATGACCCTCCAGTGACTTCAAATAGCCAGTTTACGACAGGTTGCTCTTGTTTTTATGTTGATCTGTTCAGTGCTTTCTTTTTCAAAATATCTGCATTGCATTAAGGTTGCTAGGTGGACTAGTTTTTAGTGTATTAGTTTTCAAATTGGCCCTTGCATCCTCCCACATTTCTTTATGCGGCCTTTGGAGGAAAAGACACCCCAGACAGAGTACGTACTACGAGCACAAGAAAGTGCCTGACAGCCTCTCTTTGTTCCTCCAAGATGACTCTGTTTCAAGCAGGAATTCCAGTCCTTAGTGGGACATACGCAAATGTTCTCAAGAGAGATATTAATAGCTATTGTGGGTGGAAGAAGGAAAAATTAAGGGAATTTTTCCATATATTGTACATGGAAAGAAAGAGTCCAGATGGATTATCTCTTGAGTTTTTGAAGCAGCTCAAATCCATGAGGCGTTGGCCTTGTTAGTAACACGCACTGGCTTACATTCGGCCTGTCTGAAGTACAACAGGCCATTACTGATTAACGTATCTGATCCCAGCCAGTAGAAGGCTGTTTTTAATTCCTCGTATGAAGAATTTGTTTGAAACACAACACACGTTCCATGCAGGCACACGAGATAAGTTTGTCGCTTGAGAAACAATGTTGGCTTGTCTTCTCACATTTCACACTTGGTTTCATCCCCTTAACCGCCAGTGCTCAGCATGGACATGCTGCCTGACTTCTTGAGTCATGGATTCATAGACATCACAAGGGCTGCATGTGTGCTTTATTTTGCCCACTCATCCATTTTCCCATTCTGATATACTGTATACCAATGGTGGAAAAGTAGTAGGAAGAAGTTAAACTTTTGAAAAATTCTAGCCCTTCGCCATTACATAACGGGTGCAATTCAACATATACCGTATACTTATCTTTCATACATCATTGGCGTCGAGCTGAGTCCTTGTATCTTCAAAATCATGATAAAAATCTATGTCATGTCCTGTGTCACCTCATATGAAGTAATTTCCCACACTGCTGATACTGAACAGGGTCGCTGGGGGGCACGGGGTGGGGGCGGCGGGGGTTGCTGGAGCCTATCCCAGCTGACTTTGTACTACTTAACCCTGAGTTGGTCACCCGCCAGTCACAGGGAACACATAGTCGAACAACCACCCAAACCCATATTCACACCGTCACCAAGCAGAAAACGATTCCATGACGCAAAATAAAACTATAGAGTTAAAATAATTAAATAGAATGTAAGGAAGTAAACAGCTTGTGCACCATAATTATTTAATTGTGACTATTTTTCACAAGAAAATTGAGACTGTCAGCCTGTGTGCATTGTTAGTCTGCCCATGTTGCTGCATCGTTAGTGTTAAAAGGTCCATCGCTTGAAGTGCCATAACATCGCAACATACATGCTATTCTGGTTATGGCATTTTCTAGGATGTTAAATAGAATGTAAGGAGATAAACAGTTTGAGCACCATAATTATTTAATTGTGGCTATTTTTCACAGAAAATTGAGACGATCAGCCTGTGAGCATTGTTAGTCTGCCTGTGTTGCTGCGTCGTTAGTGTTAAAATGTCCGTCGCTTATGGCATTTTCTAGGATGTAATAGAATTAAGCTGGCGGCCAATTTTTCTTTGTTTTAAATATGATTATTATATGAAACTGCTGCTTATTGTGAAGTCCGTTGAGTTGGGTCTAGTTCACTGCCACCGTTAGTGCTCGTATCCAACACATTAGATAAATGATTAAGAAAACATTACTCTTGTCAACGTCTTCACGTTTCCATTTTGTTTTCAACCAAGTCAACAAAACAGTTTACCCTTACAAGCTTTACCCAGTATTAAGACAGAGATGTTCCCACAATGGCTGTGTGCTTTGAGAAGTCAAAGAAAAACAGTCAAAAGCCCTGTTCACACGGGCAGATTTATTTCGGCGCTGCTCCGGAGTATTTTGTTGCGACATATTTTTACACCGGAACAAATTTTGTGGAGCGTTCACACGTACAAAACCGCTGAGCGTCACAGCTCCGGCACAGCTCCACTTGCGTTCATACGGGCAGTTTCTGCTGCGGAGCAAAACGACAGAAAACAAATGAGCTGTCGTGTTGGTTCTTTTTAAAACGTATACACAACTCAAGCAACTACTGTACAGGCACGTCCTTCTCCTTCTGTGTCTCCGTGCCTTCTACTAGAGAGTGACCGCCCCGAAAACGTAAATCAACGATGAGTTCAATGACACTCAGAAAAGTAAACATTTAATGCGCCAAACACAAAAATCAAGAGATGAAATCACAAAATAAATTCTATGGAGGGCGGGGGGTTGTGAACACACAACAAAGGAACAAACTACACAAACAACTCCGAGACAGTCCAGTCTCCTACAAAAGGAAAGATGACGTTTGGGGACTAACCCCCCGTTCTAGTTGAGATGGTATAACCCAAGAGGTGCTTTGCTACTTTTAGCAGCCATGTCTTGTGTCGTTACTAAACAAAAACCTGACGGAAGTCCGACAGAGCACGAAAGCAACGCATTCTCGCCGTACGTAATCAACTCTTCTCATGCGCAGCGAGGCTCCCCCCCCACCCTTGCAAGCGAGCATTTGCTCTGGAGCAAATTTAACAGTTATGCTCATACGCGCACATTTGCTTCGGTACTGCTTCGCAAGCGAGCATTTGTTCCGGACCAAATTTTAAACCACCTCAGGGAGGTGGTTTAAATTTGGTCCGAACAAGCTGTTTTCGGGCACTAGTCTGGAACAAAGTTGCACGTATGAACGCTCGAGAGGAGCAGTTGCGCAGTAAGTCCGAATAAATCTGCCCGTGTGAACGGCCCTATAGATATGCACACTCCCACTTCTCTGAGTTGACCCCCTCCCCCACACACACACACACACGCGTACACAATGTGGTGTGACAGGACATCACCTATTTGGAGTTTAACAGCAGGTTGGCATTCCAAGACAGCAAAGAAGAGAGATAATGTCAGTGAGCTGTTTGTTAACTCACTGCTTCATCCTGTTCCTGGGCCACAAAGCGTGAAGGCTATATTTCCTGACACAAACACAGTCCCACACTTGCATACCATGCACGCACACACATACATACACATAGATCGCATTGCTTCTCCCAGCCAGTTAGAAGACAAAAGCTAAAAAAAAAAACCTGAATTGACAAAAGACACCCAAAGACATGACAAAAGCTACACACTCTCATGTTCACATGGATGCGACTTTACTCTTTGGATGTAGAAAGTGGGCCACACTGAGTGACAGGCTATAGAGTGATGTCACATGCTTGAATTATGCGCTTGGAGGTCACAGCATCAACATATTTTTTCCCCTCTGTATTTAAGTGTGCAACACATCTGAAATTGGGCTTTGTCTTTGTTCCTATGATGGTGGGGCTATATTTAAATTAACAAATCATAAAATTCATCCAGTCAGCAGCAGGAGAAAAAAAAGTGCTTCTTAAAAACCACCCACGCTGCTTTTTCCGCCTTGTTGCGACTTGTTTGTCTGTCACAGGCAGGAGGATTTTGTCTTCTGCCAGAAAAAAATGCTCTCACACAGCTACTCGGCTCTGGAGAATTGAAGCTGGGTTACACACCAAAAATGTGAGTGGAGCTCTCTTGCCCTCACAAAATGTGGTCTTTCTTCCCATGTATATGCATGTCAGGTGCACCCACACGGGTGTATGTTGTCACATGCAGCTGTTTGCACTCCAGTCTGTTGACTGTGAAGCGAGTTAGTGGAAATGGACCAGTATGGCGTTTCTCTGATTTATTCTTCACATCTGTTTTTGGCAGGTGTGTGGAACCACACGCTCCTCTGTCTGAGCCTATGATGTGGTTATCAATACAGATAGGATGTGTGTGTTTGCAGGATGTGTGTTTGCATTTGAGCAAAATAACAATGAAAGATTGCCCCTCCCCTCCTCACACCCCCACCCTTTGTGGGATGCGTCATATTTGAGCCCTGTGTAATCTAAGAGAATGTGAGGGAACCGACAGACTCCCTCTGGAGCGCTGACTTGGTGAGACTATCGGGAACAGGCTGAGACAACTTTGGTTTCAGTCTTACCACACATGGGTGTGCATACCCACTTAAAGACAGTTACTCTTTCCCCATGTGAACTTTTCCTTTTAGATGTGGAACAACACGAGGGGTCGGTCGGCCGTGTGACTGGCTCATCCACATAGGAAGTGTTACGATCATAAGAAAGGGGGCAGTGGATGATATTTTACTTGAAAGACTGCAATATAGTGACCTCATTCCATTCTGTGCCTGCGTGCGTGATATTCCACCTGTTGAAGTAGGATTACAGTGCAGCAATGTCAAGACTGCACTCGACTTAGGCTATGGTGACACTGCAGCTCTATTGCGTTTTGTTTTGTTGCCCAAATGTGACAGGTATCACATTTTTTTTTCATATATTGTGAACATTACAATCCAATTTTTTATTCTCAAATCCGACCTGTGGAGTCTGAATGCTTCAGAGACAAGTGACTTTGACCATGAATTTGCAAAGTTGTTTTCAGGAACAAATCTCTTTTGATTTTAATTTAACCTCACTTTTACATTCGTAAACACTGTGCCACGTGACATTAGAAGTCACATTTATTTTTGTAATGTGAACAATTACCCAAAAAGATTTAACATGTTTAACATATGCCCTGCAGTGTGAGCATAGCCTTAGTCAACAATAGAGGCTCCAATATTGCGACCTTTAACGATACACCTTTTCACGGTGATGCCACGTGTACATAAAACACTTTCTCCGATGGTACCATGAGTAAACACTTTCATGTCATGATAAAGGCAGGATTATTGAAAAACCCCAGCATACTTGGGTGATGATTTTAGCCTTACTTTCTACCGCCGTAGTTTGAATGTGTGACATAACAATCTTTGTAAATTTCTTCAAAGGGAAACAGAATAATTTAGATTTCAACAGGTGAACATATTGACATGATTAACAAGATCATTGAGGGACTGGTGAAGTGAAGGTATTCTTGTGATCTTCTGTGTTCAACTAGTTACATATGTGTCAAACTCCGGTCCTGGAGGGCCGCTATCCTGCATATTTCCTATCTCTCCCTGCTGTAAATGATTAGCTCATCAGCAAGCTCAGCAAAAGCCTGATAATGATCCTTATACTGTACAGTCTGAGTTTTTATATCCTAAAATTGCACAGCGCTTGTAACTTTGAATTACCGTATTTTCACGACCATAAGGCGCCATTAAAAGTCTTAAATTTTCTCCAAAGTGGACAGGACGCCTTATAATGCGGAGCGTCTAGTGTGTGAGCCGAGTTCCAAATCCTGACTGAGAGCCGACACGCTGTTTATATAGAGAAAAGGCGGAAGTGGGCGTGAACAGGCATGCGGGAAAGCAGCCAGCCAGTCAGTGAAGGGTAGGTGTTTAAGTGGCCCGCGAGTGTGACCAGGCGTGCGGGAAAGCAGCCGGCCAATCAGTGAAGGGTGGGCGTGTAAGTGGCCGTGAGTGAGGACGTGAGAGAGGCCAGCCATGCGGGAAAGCAGCCGGCCAATCAGTGAAGGGTGGGCGTGCCACATGGCAATGAGAGTGACGAGAGGGAACCCCGCGTTTTTTTATGGACTACCGGTACTTGCACAATTGTTCAATTCGGATACAGAAGATGAGGACTTTGATGGATTTCTGGGTGATGATTGATCGAAAAACGTGAGTACATTGTAAGATGTCGAAATAAAGTACAACCGATCTCAGTTTTGCTTCCGTTGCCTTTTTAAAAATGTGTTTTAGCATGTCTTAGCATGCTATGCTATGCTTCAAGCCAACGTGTTTTTAGCGTGCGTGCATGCATGCCGTATGTTTAAACTGGCGTATGTTTTACCACCCCTGGCTGCGCCCAACAATACAGTGCGTTTTGTGTATGTGTAAAATACAGAAATAGCACCCGTTACTAAGACTGCGCCCTACAACACGGTGCGCCGAATGGTCGTTAAAATACGGTAGTTTTTATTTTATTTAGGAAATTGAACCCCCCCCACCCCCCACCCCCCAAACAATATAAGTTTTTATCATGATATCAGTTCAGGTCAACGGTAGTAAATCTTTTTTCTACCCGGAAGTATCCTTCCAGCTATTGTTTACAAATATGAAATGGTCTATCTGAAATCGCACAAGGGTTATGTGTGGTGTGACACAGGAAATGGGGCCATGTCACAGGCAAAAAAAAAAGAGAAAAAAAAGATGTCTATTCTGTGGATATTAAACACAGCATTTTGACACAGCATTTTGAGGAAGCCCATCACTGCTGACAGTCTTTTAAAAGGCACAGCTGGACGTTTGAAATGGGCTTCTACATTTCGACCCAGGGGGAGCAAAATTACTCTGGAGAGAGGAGCACAGAGGTGAACCCAGAGAATAGCAGAGTGCTGTTTCCAGTGACATACATTTATTCGTTTAGCGCAATACTTCTTCATGCATGCCCATACACAGATTATCATTGGTAACTGTAGTGAAGGAAGTGTCAAGATCATTTCCTAATGCGTAAGTGATGATGGCAAAATGGGCAGCCAAAGTGTTAAAAATTGAGCAATTTCACACCCAAAAAATAGCACTTTTGAGCAAAATTCCCTCCTGCCATTCCGTCGCTGGAGCTCCACCAGACAGCTAAATCCCCCCGTAAGCCTCAGATGAAGTATGTAATTCAATTTTTTTTGGCTATGCTAACCAACACTGCATACAAAATAACTATACATTGAGTAGTAAAGCTCACCTTTGAATGTCCTCAAGCAGGCTCCTTTAGTGGAGTGTGTAATTACTACACACTTTTGGGTAAAATCTCTCACTGCTTCCGAAAATGTAGAAAACACATCTCTTAATTGCATTTAATATGACATGATATTCACAATGTAGAGCTGTGCTGGCTATTTTTCTTGTTACCAAAGTCTTACATTTTCTTATAAACTCAACATTTTGTTCACCTAATTACATTTTCTACAATTTTTTAACTCAACATTTTATTCACCTAAGAAACATTATTGTCATTGTCAATGTAATTTGCGGTGTCAATTTAAAGTGCAATTTTTTTTGTTCTGTATGTTTCGCCTCTTTTTGACATTCGAACAGAGGTAACTGCAACAAGGCAATTGGCAGAGTTGTAATTAAACTAATTAATTGTGACCTGACTATCATAATTGCTTGTTGAATTGGCATGTTGCTTTACTTTATTGCCCAAGCATTTGCTTGCAAGGGAAAGTGTTTTTTCCCCCATGACTTTCCAGTTAGTCTGTGGCGAGAGAGGGTGTTAAATAAATACTTTACAGTTTGAATTTCAAGCAATGCCTATCCGCAACCAACACATCAGAAAAGCTTCATATGCTGCATCCGAAGCAACAATATTGCATGTTGACCAGGATTGCTTTATGCCAGACACATCTAATTGCCCATTAGCAGCTCTTTCTTTTAAACTGTGCAATCATATTAATGGCTATTAATTTCTGTGGTGAGTGTTGATTTGAGCATGGTCATTGAACAATGTTAATGTGTAAGAACAATTTTAATGTGTAAGCCATGGTATCACTTGACTGCATTTTTCTTTTGGGGAGAATGTGATGGCATTTTTATGTTGGCTCAATGGACTCCATTTAACCTGTTTAGAGCTGTGTTATTGGAGGAGGAGCTGGGCCTTACTTTTCTGGAATTATCTACTCAGTCCATCTTGAAAGCTTGAAAATATTTTCTGTCACAGTTACTTTGCACACAGTAAGCTGTGATATTTCATTATCAAACCCACACACATAGTGTTTTGGCTGCTTTGTGTCATTCTGGTGTAATACGGATGTAAATATTTGACTGATATTGCAGCTTGTGCATGTGCGTGCGTGGGCAAGCAACACGCATGGGTGATTTATTTTTTTTTTAATGGTACAAAGATGTCCCCAGGGGTTCTTTTCCCCCTTTTCTCATTACAAATGCTAATGTCACATTAATGAAATCGTCTTAGTTTAAGTTTCTAGCATAGCCTACACTGTGAGATTGGGCCTCTGCACTTCCCACATATTTCAAGTTGAATCATATTTTTCCTGTAGGCATACTATTCTGGGTTACCCCAAAGTGTGCCGGCTCAGAGTGAAACTTTTGGGGGTGTGGGGAGGGGGGCAAAGGAGTTTGTGTGGCAGGCTTTTTAGTCATTGTTGTCGGCGGAGGGCACTGGCTACCATTTGCCCAAAAGACGACAGTTAGCTTTTTAAACAGCAGTAATGGCCTGAATGAGGGACTGGCTAATGCAAACATTGTGTTAATGTGGTTTGTAGAGTCGCTAGCTGTTAATCATTTCTCAACATTGCGCTTGTCAGGCGCAACAACATGCCAGGGAATTAATCACGGATATGAATGTTTGTTTATATGCAGATAACATAAATAGGAAGCAGCTATCTTTAGATGCCATTACATTACCAATGTGTGTATAAGGTTACATTTGAATATCCACAAGTCACAAACTCATTAATTGTACCGCGTTCCCCAAATATACCCACCACCTTAGATTTTTAATAGCATTCACCTTCCATTTCAGACATTTGACCAAGGGATCTACACTAACTTTTGTACACCAGTAGTACTGGTCTTCCACACAATCAGAGCGCAGGCTTGCCGTAACATTGGACTTTAAATTCTGTTGTGTGTAAGCCATTGTGGTTCAAAGCATTTTTTTCCTTCACCTGCTGCTTGGCCGATGTTTCCCTGTTGTTTTCATCATCAGTTAAGTCTATTTGGCACCTTTAGCTGGCTCTCCTTCACCAGCAGCATCCACATCTCTCTTCGTTTTGTTGGAAAAAAATCTGTCATTCTGTGACAAAGTCACCAGTCATATTGCAGCGGGTGGTGTCTTACATCACTCAAATGGTACATTCTGTGAGGCAGTGCACGCTCCCCAATTGCAGACTATATTATAACTAGGGATTTCCTGATCACAGATTTTTGCATCAAAGTCCAACTCACCTGATTCTGAGGATGTGCTGATTCCCGTCTTTTACCTCGGCAATACAGTATATTAAAGAGGACTCAAGTCTAACATTTTCTTTACAATATGTTCTGTGGGGCCACACTTGTCTGAACACATTATTTTGTTTTAACTGATACTGACGTTTGTGGAGTATAATAACAATATAATTAAGCCACAAAATCCACCCACCCCTGCAGACATTACCATTGTTACTTGATGCTAGCTTCACAGTATAACTTCACTTTGCACGTCATATGCAGAGTTGGTCGACTTTTTCTCCTGACCCCTATTTGTATATCTATCTATCTATCTATCTATCTATCTATCTATCTATCTATCTATCTATCTATCTATCTATCTATCTATCTATCTATCTATCTATCTATCTGTCTGTCTGTCTGTCTGTCTGTCTGTCTGTCTGTCTGTCTGTCTGTCTGTCTGTCTGTCTGTCTGTCTGTCTGTCTGTCTGTCTGTCTGTCTGTCTGTCTGTCTGTCTGTCTGTCTGTCTGTCTGTCTGTCTGTCTGTCTGTCTGTCCGTCCGTCCGTCCGCCCGCCCGCCCGCCCGCCCGCCCGCCCGCCCGCCCATCGAACCTTTATTTGACCAGGTAGATCAGTTTAGAATTAATTCTCATTGACAATGACGACCTTGGTGAGAGGCAGTTATATCAGCAAAAAACAGGAACATTCTCTTGTTTTAATTCTTCAGCAGTCAGTGTCCCATCACTCGTGAACTATAACATACCGTCAGCCAACGTATGTTGACCTTGTTGGCTAAATAGTATCCGCTGGCACAGTGTGGTTTGTTTATTTATTAAGTTATTTATTAGGTTATTTATTATTTTTTAGGACAATGCACATTATTAGACATACCCAAAGGTATTTGTGAATATGCTGGAGTTAGCGCAGTTGCCCTCTGTCATCTTCCTCTTTTTTTAACTGCTCACCGCTTCCCTCTCTGCTCAGCTGAGGAGGACAAAAAATTGCCTCTTGTCACAAATCATTTGCTGCCATTGACAAATCTACTTCTCAGTTTTGATTTTCCATCAGGGATGGGTGGGAGGAGCTTCTGATTCTGCTCCACTGTAAATTCTAAAATTCTAGATACGAGATCAGCACAGGTTGTGAGTCCACTGCAAAAACGGCTGCCTTTTGCGCAACCTACCGTTTTTGTACTGCTGATTACAAAAGAACAGAAAAAGGCAGAAACAAACTCAAAAGTACTCAAGGAGAGAATCTATTCTTCCACTTCAAAAGAGGCAACTTGTTGTTGATTGAGCCAATCAGTGCAGCTGCTAACAAGTCTCCTCACAAAACAAAAGAACCTCATACACAATAAGTCTTCGTAGAATCGCTGATGGTGTCGTGGTATACTCACCTGGCTTGTGTGCGGACAGCGTGGGATCGGTTACCACCCAATGATGGTGTGGACCTGGGTGTTAATAGTTGTTCATTGCTGTCTGCTCTGCTGTCGACCACTTCAGGGTGTCGTGTGCTTTTCGCCTGACATCAGCTGGGCTAGGCTCCAGCACCCGCCCCCCGTGACCCTGTAATAGGATAAGTGGTTCGAAAATGCCATAGTGATAGAGTGGGCAATAGACCTCCCATTTCTTGAAAAGGAAAGAGAACAGTGTTTTAAATGGTTTGTATCTGTTTCAAGTGTTTAGGAGAGGTTACAACTACCTAAAATATTTTTATAAGGTCTCTCTACAGCAATGGTTTAAAGTTGTGTGCCAAAGTACCAACCCTAAAAGAAATACAAATCACATAATAATGACCAACAGTAAAATACAGTAGCACAGTCGGCATAAAGTCTCGTTATCATTATGCACAGTTTGAACATAAAGTGTAATTTATTTGAATTCACACTGAACTTCAGTCATAATGGCCCTCAGTAGGACACCCTAACTACGATGTGGCCTGTGAAAAATATGGGATTGACACCCCGCGTCTGGGAAGTTACTATTTGGCGTACCACCAGAGGGAGCCTGTGCACTACTTGTAGTACTAGAAATGACACTGAGAATCGCTGCGCGACAAGAGATGACAAGATTTTCACATTTCGCGAGTGGGCCTGGAATGTATCCCCAGTGATAAACTGCACCAAAGTGACACTAAGCATCACTTCCATAAAATCATCAATTTTCGGACCTTCTATTATTGGGTCTTTTCACCTGTGTATTTGGTAGCATTTTTTTAACCGCCTTGCTTAACTTGGGCAAAAATATGTAAGAACACTAATACTTTAAAAGCTTCAACAATGACTGATAAAAGATTCCTCCTTGCAATTAAAAGCCAATTTGGTAAAAGTGATTACGTTAGGTTAATCACGGGAGATAATATCGTGAAAATCAGCGTGGGAGAGGGAGATAAATTGTGTGTGTGCGAAGAGAGAAGGAGTGACAGTCCAGCCGCCATTACAAGCTGCTGATTTCTGCAGAGTGCTTCATAAAATGTCAGAGCGCCTCTCCCTGAGCAAGACACTGAAAAATGGCAGCGCTCTGATGTGCTGGCACCTCACCTGCTGCACCATGTGTGTCCTCTCTGTGTCTCTGTTTCTGTCTCTCGCGCTCTCTTTCTCTCTGTGTGCTTGTAGAAAGTGTGCATTTGTGTAAATATGGGTCTGCTTGCCTTTGCGTGTGTGCCCATGTATGCGTGTGCCCGTGTGTGTGTGTGTGTGTGTGTGTGTGTGTGTGTGTGTGTGTGTGTGTGTGTGTGTGTGTGTGTGCGCGTGTCACATGCTGACCTCCCTCCCATGTTGCAGTGAAGCGGAACAGAGTGGCTGACTGCCCGCTGCTCCTCCTTCCCCCATCTCTGTCAATATAACAGGAGTCTCTTCCAACCAGTCTTTTTAACATGAAGTAGTATTTATACCTTAGTAGGCAATATAATAGTTCTAATTCACGATGACGTCACACATCCTCATGTTGCAAAATGACAAGCACTCTCCGATAATACATCTAGTAAACAAACTCTTACATATCTTTTCAGCAATTGAGAAAATTGTAAATTAAATCAAGGGTGGGCCTAATGATGCGGGTCGCCTTATGTATGCACTGAGTTCTGTGAATGCTATTATTGTGTGACTTCGATGAAGGGGGCCCGCTTGACTGACTGAGCCGACACGCTACGTATATAAAGGAAAGGCGGACACAACTGAGGACACCATGTGGACGTTAAAGTGGGAAGGTTGGGTGGGTAAGAGAACACTAAAGGCACACCCCAGTAGGTGTATATAATATCTAGTACGTGCATTGTGCAAAACAACATCCCGAAAATGGCACCTATGAAGAGACACGCTTACAAAACAGGTTTTAAAATGCAAGCTATCAGTTATGCAGAGGACCATGGGAATCGAGCAGCTGCAAGAGAATTCAAGATGATCGTGCTTGGTGCTCACGTTTTATGAAACGGCGCCATCTATCCATCCGGACAAGAACGACAACATCCCAGTCAGGTCTATTCAGGGGTTCTGGAGAGGAGGATCCTTTGAGTCTCAGATTCAGGAGGAGCAGTGTGGTTTACGTCCCGGCCGTGGACCTCAAGACTACGTGGCGAGTTCGCCCAACAGTTTACTTGCGCTTTGTTGACTTGGAGAAGGTGTTCGTCCGTGTCCCTTGGGGGTGCTTTGGGGCTATGAGTTGTCAAACCCCCTGATATGGGCTGTTTGGTCCCGATATTACCGATATCAGAATTTGATTTGCATTCATTTCCTGTGAGGGTTGGACTCCAGCAAGGCTTTGTCACCGATTCTGTTCATAACCTTTATGGACACCATTTCTAGGTGCAGCCGAGGCACTGAGGGGTTCCAATTTGGTGTGCCTCAGTATTGCATCTCTGCTTTTTGCAGATGATGTGGTGCTGTTGGCTTCTTCAACCCAGGATCTCCAACTTTTCACTTAAGCAGTTCGCAGCCGAGTGTGAAGCGATTGGGATGAAAATAAGCACCTCCAAATCTGAAACAATGGTCCTACCCTCACTTATAGTCACGAGCTATAGTCGTGACTGAGAGAACGAGAGCCCGGATACAAGCAGCAGAAATTAGTTTTCTCTGCAGGGTATCCGGGGTCTTCCTTAGAGATAAGGTGAGACGCTTGGTCATCAGGGAAGGGCTCAGAGTCGAGCTGCTTCTCTTCCACGTCGAGAGGATCCAGATATGACATTCATTATGTATAAAATAAACATCCATCCATTCGTCCATCCATCTTCTGATCCATTTATCCTCACAAGGGTCGCGGAACGTGCTGGAGCCTATCCCAGCTGTCTTCGGGCAGTAGGCAGGAGATAGCAACAATTGAAATGTTGTAACCTTTGGTCATGATAGATGTAGCCTAAAGTCTAGTATACTAGTATCATTTCTAAATGAGCCTCGCATTGAATGGTTCTTTTGGTGATACCCGTAAGTGCCCCGGTGCCTGTTGTTTACAAATATTCTGAATTGGTCTATATTGATTGACATCATGAGTTTAATGCTTCATTTGATCACCAGATTGTGTGCGCACTGGAAACTCGTTTCTCTTTGCTGCCTTATGTTTTATGCCTTATGTTTCCTCATTGTTGACCTTAATTTGTTGTGTCGAACAGAAAGCCAGGATCCTTTCACAAACTCATTTCACATCCGTGGGCGGTATTAATGACTGCCTTAACAAATACATCAGACGGTCAAAAGGTAAAAAGAAGAATGAACGGAGGAGAGCTTCAGAGGGACAAAGGTGTTGTTTAAGGGCTGTGGCTATACATAATGAACACAGCAGAGATGGAAGAAGCATTTTTGCTTCGTATTCTCAATAATTGTGGTTTGCTATTTAGTAAGTACAGTACTAGCGAACAAAGTCTTTAATCAACGTATTGGAAGGGTTAAAATAAATTAGGGAGCATCACATTGACAGTTGTCATTTTTTTAAAGCATTTCTTGTGGGTAGAATTCATACAGAGGTGCACCTCTTTGTTTTCCCCAAAATATAACAACTTTCATACACATATTGGACAATCCAAGCTTATTGCAGCGTCATCATCTTCACAGAAGGAAAGTCTTATTTTGATGTTTGAGATGTCACAAAAGCCAAACAAGTAGTGGTTACATACTTGTACAAAAAGGTCCTTTTCTCATTTTTTCCCTTCAAAAAATAGAGATGCATTTTTGCAATGCTGATTGCTAAAGAACAGAAAATGATAGAAACAAACTTTAATATTTTCAACTGAAAGAAGCATCTCTTTCTTTTCGTGGGCTGTGTCTTAACAACGCCATAGAACACAAAAATCTGGGGGCCTTGCAAGTCAGGCAAAATCTCCAGTAAAGCGGCTGGGGTTGAGAGGTTTGCTCCAGTGAAAATGGCTGGGAGAGAATGAGTTAAATGATTCAACTGTCAAAATAGGAGAGGCTGTATTTCCTTTCAGTTGAATCAAGCAGCTGACTTAACTGTCTCATCGGCTAATGGTTTCTTGTAATATGAACATAGTTCAACTTAAGTGTACGTGCGTGCGTGCGTGCGTGTGTGTGTGTGCATGTGTGTGTGTGTGTGTGTGTGTGTTAGATGGTGAAAAAAATTATAATGTATTTTTTGGACTATATGTGGAAAAAATGCATGTTGAAGCAGCAAAAAAAAAAAAAAAAAAAAAAAGAAAACGTCGCTCCGGAGGTACAGCTTCGATTTGCACCCAAATCGCTGTTCCTTGATTGTTAGTGCACACACTGCTTCACCCTGACCGTTGAAACAGCATTGTTCAAATGTGCCATTTGGTTAATCAGAGTGCGCCAAAAAAGGGAGTGCCGAAGCGTGTTTTAAAACAGTACATATTGGAAGAGTTGAAGCACAAACTGTTGATTGGTTTGTATTTTTGGCTGGAAATTAATGGGATCACACCCTGCCCCTCCACACACGCGCACACACACACACACGCACACACACAGTGTTGTTTGAGCTTCAGTGTGAATTTCCAAATCCACCACAATGACAACATATGAGTTGGGTGAAACTTGTGTTTCAAACTATAGAAAATTCACCTACTTCATAGTCACTAAGAGGAAATCATACATGTTCCGTCTACATGCAAACATGTACTATTTACTATTACATGTTGCACCGGAGACTTGAGAATAACATTTGTAGTGACACACAGGAACATCCATTGTTAGAAACGTAATGGACTCCATTTTCTCCAGACAGTGAGGAAGGAAATACAGCAGCAGAAAATGACATTCTTCAGCATGATATGATTCAGGAGCAGTAAATGACAATTGGAGCTGGTAGTCATGAATAACTGAATGTATTTCTTTAGTTGTGCGCTGTTGCCATACCTGCGCTTTTTGTTGTTGTTATTACAGCAAAGTTTCATGTTGACTGAATGAATCCAAGTGCAATTGGCCCAAGTGGCTGGAACAAATAATCAAGGAAAGGCTCACCAGTCCTTTGGCTCCTTCATTGTTCTGTTATTGTCAGTTGTTTTGCCATTTTAAATGCATATTATTTGCATTATGCGTATGTGGAGTACTGTGCTCATTTCTTTTCCCTCAGTGGCTGTCTCGTCATTATCCCTGAGCCAGAGAAGTACATCATTTTGTTTTTTTGGGCAATACTCGGCTTCAGTTTGAACTCTGCAGCATAATCTGTTCTTAAACAGCACTCATTAAGTTAAAGATAAAATTATAATCATTTTCACTGAACACTTTGTATCCTTTTTTTTTTTTTTTTTTTTACATGATTACAATTTTGAGTCCTTTTGTACTTTAAACACTTGGATAAAAGACAGACATAAATCACACACTATTCAAATGAGTTTCTTGTTCTAAAAAGGTTTTACAATAATACTATCCAAGAGAACAGAAGATTTTCAGGTCACCTATTTCAGTCCAAAACAGAAGTAGAAGTAGAGCAAATTCAACTTTAACAGCAACCACTGCTGGTTGTGGTTTAAAACATCTGTGTGCACATATTTCCCACAGTAATGAAGCAATGATAACAAATTGATTACAAACTGTTCAAATGCATTTAATAATGTCTTCATTCAATTTGTGCAGTGGCAAAATGTACTGTTAAATACTGAAAATTTGTATTTCCTGCAATTGATCTCTGTGTGAGGCCAGTTGTATAATTTGTATCGAAGCAATGTTTAAAGCCCAAGGGTGCAATTTCAGCAAATCATCACTTTGGCCCTCTAATACTGTGATTCATTTTCTGGGAGCAGGATGGAGCAAGTGCAAAGCGTGCAAATACCTATTTAATATATGTGGTAATTAACAGTAGCATTTGCCTAGCGTTTCTTCTCACCTCCGACATGTTTTGCCACATGTTGGAGTGGCACATTGAAGTTGGGAATCATCAAAGAAGACCCCAGAGGTTTAACTGGAGAAAAAATACATTCATCGGTTATAGTGTTTACTATGTGTGAGTTTCAAGTAAGAGTAATTTATTGACGGATCATCATAAGTTAGTGTTGCTCATTCCCAAGCACCATTAAGATACACGAGTGTTGCTCATTTGTGAGATACACGTTGAGGACAATGTGCTCACAAATGAGGATCAGAATATTCCCAACTGAAGTCATAGCTTTTAGGATCATTGTGCTCCCCAAGAATGAACATCAAGCTCTCGCTTCAACTATATTTCATTAGTCCGGATCCTCTGAAGGTCTCCTCCGCTCAAGTGTAATGCCAAACTTTAATACTACCACAAAAACATTTTGCTCCAGTTGCTTGTTCAGAGTTAGAACCTTGGCAAAGCTTAGCATTTAACTCCAGTTCTCACAACATTAATGCTGCAGTTCTTCTGCACTGAATCAGCAAAAAACTTCTATTGTTTGTTTGTTGCAGTGCGTTACAGTTTGAAACCGAGATACATATGAAGTCCTCTCACCCAATCTCAACATTGTAGACCTCAGGTACTCAGGTTGTGTACTCTTGGGCTGCTACTAGAATTTAAAAGAAACATGGTGTCGCATTCAAGTTGTCTCTGTGCTGCTCAGATAGGGAGCCCCCTGCCAGACATTCAAATAATACATCTTGCTAATCTGACTACGGGCGGCCCGGCAGTCCAGTGGTTAGCACGTCGACTTCACAGTGCTGAGGTACCGGGTTCAATTCCAGCTCCGGCCTCCCTGTGTGGAGTTTGCATGTTCTCCCCGGGTCTGCGTGGGTTTTCTCCGGGCACTCCGGTTTCCTCCCACATTCCAAAAACATGCATGGCAGGCCGATTGAACACTCTAAATTGTCCCTACGTGTGAATGTGAGCGTGGGTGGTTGTTCGTCTCTGTGTGCCCTGCGATTGGCTGGCAACCGATTCAGGGTGTCCCCCGCCTACTGCCCGAAGACAGCTGGGATAGGCTCCAGTGCCCCCCGCGACCCTAGTGAGGATCAAGCGGTTCGGATAATGGATGGATGGATGGATAATCTGACTACCAAATGGCTCGTAAATAGGCACCACTTTTTATGCTGTGATTTATCGTGTTATCGTCATTGAGATTTGTGTACTTGTTTGTATTATAATTGACATTTGCATTATGTAAAACATTTGGGTATGAAGTATACACAAGTGCTGGGCGATATGACGGTATATATTGAGAGGTCGATGGATAACGTTTTATCCTATCACTTTTTCTACTGTCGTGTACTCCCCATCTGCAGCAGACAGCAAGTACTTAATATGTGAAAGACAGCTAGATTTGATGGGCAAACGTCTTTCACTTAGCAAACTTATGCTGCAACGCTGCCAGTAGGTGGCAGACTGACTGATTGCACTGGGAAGTGAACCATAAAACAGTCACCATGCATAACAAACGTACAGTGCAAAATTAAATCTTTAAGAGTCAATGAATTTTTATTTTTTTTTAACTAGGTAGGTGAGTGGAACTAACAAACACTACTGCATTGGGAAATAGTAAACGGACAACAACAAACCTATAATTATTAATAGCTATTTACACAAACAAAATATCCTGAAGGCATGCTGGGCATAAGTTCAAACTATACAATCATTGCAGTTTTTATTTTGAGCACAGCATGAATGCAGTGCAGGCTACTGCTCCGATAATCTTGGGGAAGACAGCATAAAACTGCTGAAAATTCATGTTTTATTAACTCGAATTCATCTCAATTTCGCTGGAAATGAATGTATCTGCCCATCCTGTTTAACATTATGTTAAAAACTTGTGGCAACACACTTGAAAATGTGGCTCTGGTAGAGGTCAGCGCCAATTTTCCCAGCACGTTGAAATGAACCAGAGGCATGGAAATGTAGAGTTGAAGGAAGTTTGGTCAAAGGTGATCTGTCATGACTCCTTCTTGCGACTGGCTCCAAGTCAGCCCTTAGATGTTTAAACGAGCTAAGAATGTTCATTCTCTCCATTGCTTCTCATTTTGTTCAAGCCTCTAATTGCCACAGTTACCGCGGTCATGGTTACATACACTGGTGTCGGTTTCAGTTTTTAGATGCAAAATCAGCTATTTGTTTCATTTCAGGCTTAATAAATCACATTGTGTGCGCGACGCCCAATATTGCATCATCAGTGAGGACTATTTTGCTCGTTTGCACGCTCAAGATTGTGCTTGTTTTTGCTAGTGCAAACCGTCAGTAAATTGAGACCTCCGTCTTGTATTTAATTACAGTTATGCAATTTAAGTAATGTATGGGACAATACATTTCTGGTAAATTTATGTCAGCTTCAGAGAAATGAAAAAAAAAATAGAATGTTTGTGTTTGTGTGCGTGCCTTTCTGTTCGTCATCAGGATGGTGATGTTCTGAGCTTCTGTCATTCCCAAGTTCGGTAGACAAATGTGGCGAGCAGATCACATTCATTTTGTCGAGGTGTAATGAGCGTTGAGGCTGTCAGATGAGCGAGGAGCTAGCAGAGGGAGAAGATCAGATTCATCAGGGATGATTGTCTGCTGCACATTGCTGTTTTGTTGATGCGAACACCCTGCTCTGTTACCATGGGGAGAATAATTAGCTCTGGCTGGATGCAGATGTGCATGAGCGTAAGAGATGGGAATTTGTTATTGAGCTGACTGCATGATATTTAAAATGGTGCATTATGGGTGTGTTTGTGCGCATAAATGCATACACACAGGCACGCGCGGATACAGTACACATTCACTTCTGGCTCATTCTCATCTATTTATGGACAGGAAATGGGAGTGGTGCTATATCTGTTGGAGCTAAGTAACACTATTCTGTCACACATAGGTTTTGACATCAAACGCAATGTGACAAGCCTATCTTATGCCTCTCCAGCGAGTCATCACCATGTCCCAAAATCACATTATTGTCACCGGGAAGCCGGCAGTGACGGATGTTGAGTAGGGTTGTTGATTCCAGCCTTTGGCAACCACAGTGCGCTGGAAAAGGCAAATAAAGCCATTTGGCAAGCGTCAATTTCTTGTTATTTAAAAAAAAAATGTGGCATGCTCCCGGTTCTTATACTTTATTTAAAGCCCCTTACAGCGAAATGGATGCATGCCTTACTACGGGGGACCTGTGAATTCCGCAGCTGGGCACATTAGTCCCATTTGCTTACTTACACGCTGGATCTGGATCATATCATTACCTTTTCGCCCTGGACAGGAAGTAAGCAGCTCTCGTGCGGTAAGCTCCACTGTTACATGGAGGCAGACAGGCGGACAGTGGTGTGACTGTAATAAGACCTGTGGCCAACAACGCAGCCGTGGCGAGCTGAGGCGTGGTGAGCAATGGTGCCCATCCCCAATGTGCCCCGCACTGCCATCTGTCACTGGGCAGGAGTAGGACTCAGGGAGGGGCCTGAGTGACTAGTTGTTGACACCTATACAGGCCGCACTGGGGTATGCAGTTTATTTGTATTCGCTGCCTAGCCCTTTTCGCCTGTGGTTTGGTGATAAACCATACTTTAAAATTTATTGTTGATTAAAATTGATTGATGATTTTTAAACTCATTCATCCTAGAGCAGTGGTCCCCAACCTTTTTTGTGTCACAGACCGGTTGAAACAAATTGCCAGTTTTAAAGCACCAGTACTGACAACAATGATAATTATAGAGTAATTCAACATTTTATTCATGTTAATTCCTTTCAAACAGTGTTATTCTACTGAACAACAAATGTAGAATAAAATAAAATGACACAGCGAACTACTCAGAAATGGACCAGTTAGGAATAATAAATACGCCGTATAATAATATGTAAACATAATCATTTTTGAAGTTATGATCCTACATATGGTGTTAACATCATCATCATTGCTACCTGTAAATGGGACAGGATTGGTTGCTGCTTTCATCCGGTGGCTGCCGGCTTGTTATTAGTGCCAAAAGTGCTAATGTTTATGTTTGCAGGCTGCTCACTTTTTTTCTTGCTTTTCACTTGGGTGCTATTTGTTCAAATGATTCAACGGGTTTCTAGTCTCGCCTTGTTTATGACGTCATAGCACGGACAACAGCTTCCTCCTCCATGTCGTCGGGGAACTTCTCTTATCAAAATAGCTTCATCTTCTGCCCTTTTTGAAAAGGTGCGTTTTTCAAAGGGTTGGATGCGGCCATTCTTTGATATACCCATTTATAAAAATGTAACATTTTAGTTTGTCTGATGTGACCCATTTGTAACACTCAGCTTGTCTCATAAATATTGTGAATGAGTGGCCAAAACAACACCATTAAATCAGTTCCCCAAAAAATATTCGGGTGGGCCTGCGAGTCAGAAATAGAAGTTAATCAAATGGCAGTTGAAAAGATGTAGCAAGAAGCAAACCAGGATGTTGTACAATAGCGTACATACCCTCACACTGTGGCTGTCATGTGTGTACATGCTGGGAGGGGGAGGAGAAAAGGGGTCAGGCGAGCTTCCTCGTGCACTGCACTGCCATAAGCAAGATGATCTTTGTCAGTTAAGGTTGATTGACAACGAGACTGTGTCGAGCAAACATCCATATGGACGCATGCACTAACGGCTCTCCAAATGAGAGCAAAGCGGGCATGTGTTAAGGTGTTTGTCGCTCCCAACTGAAGGTTACTGTAAAACAGACCCAATGAAAATGAGAATTAAATATAATGGATTGAAACATAAAAATGTTGACCCAAATCATATTTATTGAATGGAGGTTTACTATAATGCAGGTTGGAATTTAGCATAGATGTTGCTCCACTGTTATTGATGCTATTCTCGTAATCAGAGTCACTGAACATTTATTTCTTTGGCAAATGTCTGCACAGAACTGCACAGTTATCTGTGTAGGGTGGTTTATTACCGTAAGTCTACTGAGCTTTTTGGTTTGTAAGGAGAGGTTGTGCAGCAGATGCAGTCATGATGCCATTTTGTCAGCTGCCGCAAAGTACATAAAGAAAGCGAGCTGGAAGCCACCACCGTGTGTCTTTGAATGGGGTCAGGGCATCACACGGAATAATGCCTTTCCCTCCCAAGCGCTCCTTCCATTACGGCCGGAGAAGAGACATTGTGTCCACACTCTGATTACCACTGATCCATGCTGATGACTCTGTTGGCGGATTATCGCAGTTAGTATCAGCCATCTGTTACTCTATTTGTGTGTGTGTGTGTGTGTGTGTGTGTGTGTGTGTGTGTGTGTGTGTGTGTGTGTGTGTGTGTGTGTGTGTGTGTGTGTGTGTGTGTGTGTGTGTGTGTGATTGTTGTAAGGGTAAAGAAGGAATGGGGCAGGACTGAGACACATTGGGGGTAGGGAGGGATTGTTTTTTGTTCAATTTCTGCATGCATGCAACTTGGGTTGCATGGTATATAAGATATCCTTTATTTGTCCCACACTGGGGAAATTTACAGTCTACAGCAGCAAAATTGGGGGTAGAAAGAATCTGTACTCGAAAAGCACTGTGATAGGTAGCCTTCAAAAATGATTCGCTGTCACGTCATTTCAGTTCAGGTACTTCTGCGCAGTTGGGCATAGCATCACACAACAACAGTAGGACAAGCGTGAAGGGTCGCCACCTGAAGCACCTGTGAAGGACAAAGAACAGAGAATGAAACATAAGGCTTATAGCTTAATGCGTGCATATATTCGTATCTGAGAGAAATTAGATGATGCTATAATTTATTCATGTCCAAAGTATTTTAATTGACTGTTCTCCACTGCCCGATATTAACTTGAAATACAAGAAACATCAAGTTTCATGTGTTGTCATCGATCATTCCACTGCTTTTACTGATGTTTTAGCTTTTAGCCGTGGTATCATTTCAGTATCTCTATCCAGGTACTTGATGCAGGACACTGCTTAGAGCGCTGAAAAAGAAATGTGCGATGCAAGGGCACACTGGAAGTGGCACAGGGCAGTCCACCACCACTCTTGCTCCTCTATACACTTAACCAGCCCAAGCCCACATCTTTCAGATGAAGCTGACATGCAAAGGTTTCTATATGCAACCATAAAACCACAGTTCTGTTTATAGCAATACACTCTCCTGAAGGGCTGTTGGATCTAAGGGCTATTGTCCGCATGCATTGACAGCGGAGCGCTCTGTTGTAGGCCGACTGGCGGCACACTGGTACATACACCTTATAAATCATAGCCCGGCCATTAGCATAAATTCTCTCCCTTCTCCTTGCTGCTGCAAGACCTGCTGTTTGTGCTCGCAGCGCTTCTTGTTGATTGGCTGCCGCTCTTCAAGTCAAATTGATTTAGCTGCTCACAGATATTGTAGAACTGGCCACTGCGGTGGATGCTGTTAATTACCTATAATATCAAGCTAATTCTGATGCTAAATCCATTTTAAGTTCTCATAATTAAGTCAGGATTGGATCTTTAAATACCTTGGCACTGCATCTGTGTTGCAGTCGTTCTATTTGGTGATACACAGCCAGGCTCAATGGTATTATTGTTATTGGATTTAATTGCCGTCAGTGATCAGTTTGCGGTCGCCAGAGGAAAACGGACTGGCCTCGCATTCTTTTCTTCCCCTTCTGTCCTTTCCCTCGCCATCTCTCATCCCCAGAAAGAGGCCCTTTGAGAGATGAGAGCAGATGAGGGGGAGGGTAGCGCCGCTTTACACCTCTGCAACAGAGGGATTGCTTTTTTTTCCATGTTTGTTAGGGAGGGGAATCAATTCTATTCACATCATCACATTCTGACAAGGCGAAGCAGTCAGTGTAGATATTGAGAAAATGCAGGTTTGCTTAGGTCTTATTTCTTCATCATCTGTCTTTTTTCCACAACAAAATCCCACCTCGTTTTTGTTGATAATTTTTCTCCTCCATCTTTAGCATCTCTCGTTTCCTCTCTTTCCCCATCTGCAAAAGGTAGGAAATGATGCGCTTCATGTACCAGCTGACACCACATAAGCTTGCTTGTCCTCCGAGGCGCGAGCCTTTTGTTTTCATGTACATTATGATAATTATGCAGGGCCACCGTTCCCCCTCCATCTTCATCATACTTGTAATGATACTTGATTTTCTTTCCCTTCAGGAGTTGCCACAGACCTCACTCTTTCAAAAAGGAATGTTTTTTTTCTTCACCCGAGCCTCACTTTTTCTCGCCGTGTGTCAAGAGTGTCAGCTTCAGTTGCACTAACACTAATGTAGCTGTCCCTCAGCTCAAAAGAACAGGCGAGACGTTTTCCGGCGAGTGCTTTACATTATTTGCAGATTTGTACCAAAGGAAAAAAATGTTCCAAGAGGATCAGGATGTATGACAGTGAATCATCTGTCTCTTTAAGCACAAAGAAATTTACCTCGTTCTGCTTGACAGAGGCACTCATCTTAAAATGCAAGAACTGTGCTTCTCTGCCATTCAAAAATCGATGGAAATACAATAAAATGTATTTGTTTGAGATCAAGGCCTGAGATTTATTTTGATTATTCATAGTTGAGTGTCAAGAGAAATTCAAATTCCAGAACATTTACCTTTAGTCTGTAAAGACATTGTTTTGAGATTCAGAACTGTTTCTTTGCGCTGTGTGCTTTGGGAAATCTGATTTCCTCCATGGGACCTCTTAGCCATGCGACATCACTTTAAAAGGTTTTCTAATAAAGCTTAGTGACACAGGGTGATGATTCCCTTAGAGTTCACAGAGTACAGCCCTTCCAAATGTTACCAATACATCTGATCAGATCTAGTTTGCATACTCAAATCTACTCCGATCCAGTATGCCACATTGATATTTGTCAGTCTGTGTCTTCAGCTCAAATTGTGTCACCTTGCGCGAGAGGTGAGATTTGCAGGACCTTTGACCTTGCTCATAATTAGACAACCGCCACGTTTTTTTGTCGTCCCCCCACTGCAGCAATGGCTGCCCAAGACGGATGGCACAGCAACCTCCTCCCTATGGACTGCAGCAGGTTTCCTTGTCATCTGTGCCTCTTTCTCACCCTCTCTCCCCTCTCTCTTGTCAGTGTTGCTCCTGGCGAAAGGCTGATACTTGATATTCAGAGGATAGCAGCTTTTGTCTCAAAGATTTAATCAGTGGCTCTGCAGAGGAGAGAGAGAGAGAGGGAGGTAAGAGGGGGTGGCGGAAAAGGGGGAAGGCAAAAGAGATGGAGGAAGAGACTGTTTATATGTAATGACACAATAACAAAGCCCGCCTGTAAAACACAATCTGCAAACTGTGCTTTTGAGGGGGATTTCCACTGCTGGATTAGTGTCAGGGAGAGGGATGTGGCAAAAGAGAAGACAGGAAAAGAGTCAGGTTGACGTGAGAGACGGGGGAGGTGTGTGTGTGTGTGTGTGTGTGTGTGTGTGTGTGTGTGTGTGTGTGTGTGTGTGTGTGTGTGTGTGTGTGTGCACGCGTGCACACGCTGATGTGTTTGGTTTTTGCTCTTTCGTATTTGTTTGGCAGTACACGCTGTGTGGGCACATTGTTTTTGTAAACGAAAGCAGATTAAAGTTGGCTAATGTAAGTCTGTTGTTTGGTTGCTGAAATACTTCTCGTGAGAGTTTCTGTCGATAATGGTTGTGTTAGTTGTGTGACTCGCTACTGTTTTAATGCGTCATTGACGTCGCCTTCAAAGGCCTCAAAAGAGCTCTTGCTGAATTTTTTAAGTAGGCCAGCATATTACCGTTATCACTCATTTATCAGGATGCATTTTGTTGTACAATGGTGCTTTGGCTTTTGAGTTGCGAGTAGGTGTTGGTTAATTGATTTATTTTTGTGTTGCAAAAATGTGACTTTCAATTGAGCTTCATGCACTCCACCATTAGATGGCGGTGGCAGTGAATTGCACATGATCCATCCATCCATCCATCCATCCATCCATCCATCCATCCATCCATCCATCCATCCATCCATCCATCCATCCATCCATCCATCCATCCATCCATCCATCCATCCATCCATCCATCCATCCATCCATCCATCCATCCATCCATCCAACAAGCACTCCACATTGTTTACAATGCAGGGAAAGTGTTTGTTGTTTGTGCTCACATAACCTGTTTGAATCGATTTTTATTCTGCAGATGTTTTGCCAAATTAACTTTTTTTCTGTGAAAGCGCTGAGCAGAAGCCGCTGGATTAAAACACGAAATAATTCAAAATCTATGAGTGAGCTGGCAGGAAAAAAGCAAAGTGACAAACATTTTTTGCAAAAAGTATTTTTTTTTAACACATTCTGTCCAAACTTTTATTTTGTATTTTTTGGGTAGCTGTAACAGATACTAGCATTTTCAATGGGGAAGGTGTCAACACCAAGCTCTCCACAAACATGTGGTGTCATAAACCGGAGAGTTTGACACTGGGCTGGGGTGCGCCCGGAAGATGAGCGCCCCCTCTCCGGTTTTTGACACCGCATGTTTGTGGAGAGCTTGTTGCTAAATGACCCAACCATGACAGAAAGTAGATGATAGTAGGGAATTTTCACAAAGTTGCTTTGTTTATTTTAGGGATAAAAAAATAATTGCCTCAACGGAACCTTTATGTCGTCTCTAAATGTAAACACGTTTAAAACACACCACCCAATTCTGTTCATCGGAACGATATTGCGCCTTTAAAACGATTTGCTTGTTTACTTTATTTCCTCCCCTTACATAGTACATAGTAATGTACATAGAATAAGAATCATGCCGGTTTGCTGGGAAGGCATGGGGAACTATACATAAAACAAACTTTATAAAATGTCTATGTACAATTTTTGAATTTGCGTACCAAAAATAAGAGCTATCTAAGGCTATATCATAAGGAGAAAGGTCCTAATGTTCCTGTGTGAGAGAGAAACCGATGTAGAGAGCGTGCTAAGTAATAATATGGTTAGGATTAAGTTAGCACAAAGCAATAAATGAATCTGCCTTCCAATAAATATCACATTTATTATTCATAAAAGCTTTGCTCTCATAGTTTAAAAGAGAGAACCATGAGTTAATATGAAAGACAATGTATTTATGTACATCAATAAGAGTTTCCTAAACAGTCTCTCTTGGAGTCTTTTAACTATTCACAACAATAACTGCACAACATTCGACCAGATAAGTGTGGCGTTACATAAATCAACAAATCAGTCATTCAAACAAATCTGTGCCTCTATCACTCCAGCTATTCATGTTTCATGAATTCATAAGTAAACACCGTGGACTGCACTTATTAATCACTGAACTTTTCTTGACACTTTATACATTTAAAAAAGGTTGCTGTTGTTGGGGATTTGGGGAAATTGCAGTTTCCGACATAGCTTTCCACTTCACTTAAGGGGCAGCACATCGGAAGCTTGTGCTCGTAACTCGAAAAACTCAATTTGGGCACCACGGTGTTTGCATAAAATGTGATTGTGCGTGAAATCTGAGTCTGAAATACTACTTTCCTTGACTGTATGTACTGTAAGTATATTTTTAATTGTGTACAATCATGGTGTATTCCTGCCATATAAAGTCCCATCTTCCCAGAATTTGGCAACCCAAAACCATTTTGCTTATATATTTTTTTTTGCCCTCAACGTCTCATGTCAATTTCCACCAGCGGAAAGCCGAGAACGCATTTGGGACAGCTGCAGTTTTCTTGAATCCCAAAAGCAAAATGTGCTTTGTTGTTGGCTATTGGCTCTTAGACCGACATTCTCCTTGCGAGCTCGCATAGAATCAATAGAAGCTGAGAGGCAGTGAGCATGGCTAAATAGAAATATTGTTCAGGGGAAGTGAGATGTGAAAGGAAAAGTGTCAGTGTGTGTGTGTGTGTGTGTGTGTGTGTGTGTGTGTGTGTGTGTGTGTGTGTGTGTGTGTGTGTGTGTGTGTGTGTGTGTCGGAGATGTGCAGGTGTGGGTGCTTACATGTGTGTGTACGCGCTAAGGTTTGTGTGCGTGTGTGTGTGTTTTTGCTATTGTAACCCCACTGATTGGATTGTGTTTGACAGATATGGAGTCTGGAGAGCGGCTGGCCTCCCCTGCGCCCACCCTGTCTGCTGCGCGCACCTCCTCCCCTGCGGCCTCTTCCTCCTCATCCTCCTCTTCCTCGTCGTCATCTCCCGCTCCCCACTCAAAGAGCAGCCTGGCCCCGAGCCCCTCGGCTCTGGGTTCTGCCCTCAGCACCTCTGGTGAGCAACACTTTATCTTTTGGCCTGAGTCAATCTTTGGTCAGTGTAATCAATAAAACAAGTCAAATCACGAATAGTCAGACCACACATTGTTCACCTAGGACCACTGAAAAAATTAACACTGTGGTCGTCAAAAACAAGGCAGAGGTTTCATTCCAAAAATGTAATTGTAACATTGATGTCAGTCACTATAACAGGCACATTTTTTAATGTTAACAATGTGCTTGAATATGGGAAAAGCATAAAGTGTTTCAATGTGCTTATTTTAATATTGCAGTAGTTGAATAGAATTGTTCAAAATGTATATTGTATTCAAAGAGGGAATTTGCATTTAAATCCCCCATTTATCATATTTGTTGAAGCAGCCATTATGACTTGACAGGATACGATAAATATATGGGGGGGGTCGCTTTTGGCTTGTGCCTCCAATTTGATAGACATGAAACCACAACTTCCGAGGAAAAGCAACTGATTGAAGAAGGCGTGATTTACGAGGTGTCATGGTGTGTCAGCAATGAGTATGTCAATGAGTGGGTGACAAGAGTGACACCTTGTAAGTCGCACCTTCTGCCTCTGCGATGGTTTTGGAAAAAGTCAAATTAGAGGCACAAGATGGGGCCAGAGTTGATTGATTTTGTTTTTTTCATCGATCATATTTTTCATACAGGCGACACGGTCCTCGTGAGAATTAGGGGATTAGACACCTGATGGATAGATATTTTTTGCACTGCTGTCAAGTAGTCGTAATAATTGTTTCACGTATATGACAAAAAGTAGTTCGCTTCGTCTTGAAAATATATCGCACATAAATTACAGAAGTATCATAATAAACACTAAAGATTGTACCTAAATAAACACTGTTTTTGAGGGTCTGAACCTGGGCGCTGGTCTTGCTGTGAGGCGTTTGCACATTGTTCTCCATGCTTACGTGGGCTTTGTCCAGGTACTGCTGTTTCCACCCGCATTCCACTCTCGACTGTCCTGCGTCAATGTGAGCGTGAATGGTTATTTTGCGATTAGTTAGCAACTAGTCCAGTGTATACCCCTCAGATGGCATAGGCGCGGTCCAGAAAAAGGATGGACGGCACTTCGAAGTTAAACACAACTGAACTGTATTTAACAAATGCGTGATAATGGATTTTCAAAAAGTTTGAGACGCTAACATATTCTGCACAGTTTGTGCATTTGATTCATTGGTGCTTTCACATAACCACGTTTTTGGAATCACTATTCCAAACCATTAAAAGGGACAAATGTGGCCACCTTCATGTCGTGATAGCATTCAGAATCCTCTTCCTCATCTCCTCTCTTAAGCATGAAAATGAGTTTCCTGCCGTATTAATTATACAGTTAATAGTATGTGAATACACCTCTTTCCCAACAAACAGGATTTCTCCCGCCCCCGCCACCCTCCCCCACTGACAGCTTTGGTTGCAATTGAAAAGCTGCTGCATTAATGAATCCCAAACAATTATGGGCTTCTTTTGTGTGAGAAACACACACATGCTTGGCCATGTCTCCTGACAACCTTCAGCTCTCTGGTTCCAGCTGCCTCAGTCGAGCTCAGCAGGACACTGTTTGTGCATGTGTATGTACTGTATGTGCATATTTATATCTCTCTATGACTGTGCGCGTGAGTGAGTGAGTGAGTGAGTGAGTGAGTGAGTGAGTGAGTGAGTGAGTGAGTGAGTGAGTGAGTGAGTGAGTGAGTGAGTGAGTGAGTGAGTGAGTGAGTGAGTGAGTGAGTGAGTGAGTGAGTGAGTGAGTGAGAGAGAGACGGAGAGAGACGGAGAGAGAGAGAGAGAGAGAGACAGAGAGAGTGAGTGAGAGAGAGTAAGCAACGTCTTCCTGCATGATTTAATATTTTTCATCCACTCAGTGTAAGCCCTGCCCAGAATACTCGGCAAGGGTGGGCAAACTTTTGTGCTCTGGGGCCACATTTGATTTTCCAAATTGGGCGGATAGGACCATTTATTTTGATGATGAATTCATCAAATCGGTTTTCCTGTTTTAAATTGTAATATTTATAGTTGATTTAATTTAGAATACAGTAAATGAACCAATAAAAGAAGCACATTTTATGTAAACGGTTGTATTTTATTTATAATAAATAAATTAACCAAAAACGCATCGGGATCCCTCGGGAAAAGCTGGAAGAAGTAGCTGGGGAGACGGCTCCAGCACACCCACAACCCCAGTGAGGATAACTGCTCCAGAAAATGGAATGATCGTGGATTTTAATGAACCAAAAACTGCAAAATGAATGCAAGAAAGCGGACTGTGGATGACGTAAATGCTGGCATGTAGCCCACGGGCCCTATTTTGCTCACCTCGTTAAGTCATTAGAGAAGTGTGCATACGTTTTCAAGATGTATTTTTGAAATATCCCTTGTGGGAAAGGGTAACTGATTTGCGCATCCTCTTTCACCTCACCTCACTTTAATCTCTTGCTATCGACACACACATAGCAAATCACATTGGGCAGGGATTTGCATGCATCCAGTTTTTTCTTGGAACAGAACCCAATTTTTTTCTTACAAGATAAAGGAAGGAAAGCGTAAAATTAAGCACCGCGTTTTTTTGCCTTTCCTTGTCTTGCTGTTGCGCTGGAGAAGATGCCATTAAAACATTTCCTTCCTCATGCATTATACATCATTCTGATCCCTCCTTGCCATTACGTGAGCTCAGATTTTCGAGATAAGCGATTTTGGGCAGAGCAGCAAATGAAATGCGAGGCGAGCTCTGTGAACTTTTTGCAAGCAAACCACTTCTTTTGTACGATATCCCTTTTTGTGCAACTAATACACCGTACCAGATGCTGTCCATTTAAGCTGAAAGGTTTTCTGTCAAGTCATCGCTTTCCATTGACATCTAAGTTTAATTAAAAGCCGAATACAGCCATACCTTGACCTATAAGTGCCTCAGTTGGAGTTTTCTGAGTTTCGCTTTGCATTGTGAGCAGAATTTGAATTACTAGTCTTCATAACATTGGGACAATCTAAGCATGCTTTCTGATTACCATTGACATTAAGAATTAAATCATAAAACAACATGAGCTGACATGCCAAAATAAGATTATGTTCAGGAAAAGTCATTTTGCAGGGGCAGAACCTGTTTAATTATGCACATTGTTTTTAAGTTAAGTAAAATATCTAAAATGTACTTTAATTCTTCTATTTTTCTCTATTGCTATATGTTTTTATACACTCTTTTAGTCAGGGTCACCAACATGGAATTTTGCTCAAGTGAGCATTGGAACATTGGCTGAGATGAATACAAATAAGATGTTCTCTCTTGATATTTGATATTTACCTCTATCCTAATTATTATGAGCAACCATTAACATAATGTCTTCTCATAAAGGAAAGTTGTTAATTATTAATCATAACAAATAAAGTTAATAGAAAATGTGTTCTTTAGGGGTATGCATCAAACTGCGCATTAATCAGTATCCAAGAATGGCATTTTCATTCATTTCAATGGTGAAAGTTGGTTTAAAATAATAATGACATGACGTACTTATTGAAATCACATTTTGAAGTCAAGATATCACTGGATTTTTTACAAGCCCCCCCCCCAAAAAAAAATCCCACCCACTCATATTTCTTTATAACAACCAAACCACTTCTTTTGTACAAAATACCTTTTGCATTGTATAGATGACAGTGGTGCCTTGATTCACAAGTTTAATCGGTTGTTTGATTGCCTTCATAACTCAAAGCACTCATGTCTAAAATCGTCTTTCCCCATTGAAATGGAAATGCTATTACATTGGACCCCCCACGATTTGTGGGCGACAGTTACCCAGCCGACCCATGAATAGCAAAAATCTTGATATAAGTGACGGCCATTATGAGTCTATTAAGGGGATAAAGAACATGATTTGCTAAATCATTGTATTGAGTTTTTATTTCTTTAACACAATGTCCCAATTTAATCTGAATTGAGTTTGTACAATACATTCATCCGATCTCAGATGTCAGAAGTGACTGAATGCAATGCAGAAGCAGCTCTCGTGTTGACAGACACAATTAATTTTTGCTCACCATGTAAAAAAAAACAAAACTGTAAGAATGGCTCTGAAGAAAAGGGAAAGTGCAAAAGGGAGTGTTATCGCAAGCACTTGTCATACATGAGCAGAAAGATATGCTCTTCTTTCTACGGTTTGTGTTGTTGCTATTTTTATTAGACAGACAAATGAGAAAACACTCGCTGGTGATAGCATGAGCGAGCTAATCAAAACATAAAAATGATCAAAAGAAATTTGAAATGAATTCATCTTTAAAATGACAACGTGACATCTAACGTAATTATTTTTTAACAAAGGTTTCCCTGAATTGGTATGCCAAAATCAAACAATCAGTCAAAGAAACAGACACATAAATCAAAATCTCTCAATTTCTTATTTTTAGTCACCTCCCCCACCCCCCCAGTAAAGTTAATGAGCAGTACATACAGTAGTTGTCATGTGTTTAAAATGTTTGTTCTTTATAATAGGGTGTTTACACTTATTTCCATATTACATTATATTAGTTATTTGTAACCACACTGGTGAAAAAAAAAAGGATAAGTAATTTGGGGGCTGGAACCTATTAATTGCACTTCCATTCATATCATAGGGGAAAATTACCTTGATTTATGAACAGTTAAAGTTACAAATGGGCTCATGGAACCGATCAAGTTGGAAAGAGAGTTCCCCTGCATATGGAATTTTGCATTCTGGGTTAGCATTAAACTAGCGGACGTTAAAACTATTGTGGTTGTTTTCGATGCATAATGTGCCATTGTCTTTTGTTTTATGTTCACTTTGACATTAAGCTTTAACATGTGTGGCAAAAAATAAAGCCTGTTTTTACATTTGGATATTTCACATTAAGATAAATGTGCCCTGCAAACTCTTGACAGCTGGCTACCAGTTCAGGGTGTACCTTGCCTACTGGTCCGAAGAAGGCTGGCGCAGGCTCCAGCACGCCCAACCCTCACCTTGATAGGCAGCTCAGATAATTGATTAATGGACTAAGATAAACTGCTACCTGTTAAATGATTTGTTTGCGTCCACTGTCACTCTTAAGTCGAGGTACCACTGTACTATATACCAGATGATGGCTGAAAGGTTTTCTGTCAACTCGCTTCTTCCTACATCTCAAGTTTAATTAGAAGGGGAAAAAAGGCTCCTTTCAGGCAGACTAACATGAAAGACTGTCAAACGGAACGCAGGTAACATCAGAGATACGGTATCATGGCAGTATGTACAGGCCTTGATTCAAGGTTCAATGTGCCTCTTACACTTTGGCAAAAGAACATTTATACAGTAAAACAATCATTTGCTGGTGCGTGTACGCGTGTCATTGATGAGGATATCACTTGGAGAATAAGCACTCATAGCGCTCTCCTTCTGGGATCAACTCACGGATGCAATTAACTTAAATCTGTCTGTGGAAATTTGATTGACTGCAACAAACAACAAATTAATCCCCCTTCGGCAGCATCCAAACATGAAAAAAGCGGGCGGTGCAGTTTGTCAGAGTGGAAGGAGGATTGAAACAGAATGAGAACGAGGGCGAGGGAGGGAGCGAGTGAGAGGGAGCGAGTAGGTAAATCCTCTGTCGTTCCTTACTAGAATTTTTTTTTTTTTTAGATTTAATTATTCGCCAATTCGCCTTCCGGAAGCCTACATTAATAATGAGGAGGCATTTGCAGATGTCACTTTGTGTTGACTGGGAAGGGAGAGCCCGAGCCTGGTGTCGGTGTGGGGGTGTTGAGGTGGAGGGATGGGCACTGTCAATGCTGCGTATGTTGGCCTTTTCTGGGGTTCACATTGCAGTCGTTCATCTGTACACACCATAACCTCGGCTAGCAAGGCTCGCGTTGCATATTCAGCATATTCTAATGACATTCATCAGGCAGGTTTTGCTGTCGTTGAGTTCGAGAAGGGCCTTGAAGCAAAATCAAAGGCCGACACACTCATACGTCAACCCTGATTGTTGCTTACGAAATACAGTGGAAAACCATTTGAGCATTAGTCTCCTTGATATCCAGTTTAAGGTCGAGGTACCCTTTGTCTTCCCGAGGACAATTCAGCACACTAGTTGAATGACTTATGACTTAAAATCTTACGGGCACTCGAACCAATGATGGTAGTAATGGCAGTATAAATAATGGCTCTACTCCTAAGCATTACTTTTTCATTCTCAGTAATACATAATCTATGATTGTCTATATTTGCAAATTTGTAATTGTAGCCAAATTTAGAGCATGTTACAGTAATTCTTAATTTCTTTCATTTGGCGTACAGCTGGTTGCTCGAGCCACGGTTTGTGAACTTCCTTTTTTCACCTCAGTTTCGATTCAGTTCAATAAAGGCTTGACCAAAAACAAACAAACAAAAAAAAAAAAGCATATTCAAGGGATGTGCCCATGTACTACATGATGAGAAGTGGCTCCAGTATACAACAGCCGTATATATGAAAGCATCAATGCAACACGCGCCTTTTGAGCTACATGCCCGCAGCGCTGCTAAGCTAATGTCCATGCTTTACATTGCTTGCCTTTAATGGGATTCTTGCCACAGTCACCATGGCAGCCACACTTCTACGAGCTTGCTTTGGTCTACTTTCAATAGCTACAGAACCATTCTCTGTTGGTTGCACTAGCGCTGTGGCCAATTGTGGCCAGAAAGCTGCCTTTGGAGTGGAGTAGATGCTATTTCCTGTTTGTTAAATTCTGTTGGTTCTGGTCCGTTAAATTGAGGTTCCACTGTATTGACACCCAATAAAGTGCAATGAATACCAACCGTTCAAAAATAGCTATCTATATATAATGTAAATATATTTATTTAAAATGTACCAGTTAAATGTATTGAATTTATAGTGCAAAGGGTTCAAAGGACAAGTCAAACTTTTTCTTACAGTAATATGTTCTATGCACCGCCACCTGTTCACTGAAGCTGAGCCACGGTTGATGATTAACTGAGGCCTGAGCAACTGTGATGTCATTTTCAGTCGACAGCACCTGGCAAAATGGACACCTCCACCCAGAGGGACAAAAATGGGTCGACTTGCTCCACAAGCACAAGATAATTCAAAACCGTGTTCAGAACATTTTATTGGAATGAAAATGAAAAATTTTGGGGGCTTGACTTCCCCTTTAAAGCAATGTTGTAACAGAGAATATTTTGTTGAATACTTGGAAGTACAGTATGTACCAATTGTCTAGAAGCTGAAATATATATTTTTTAATTTGACATGACACTGATTTGAAAGCACATCCTATTTAAGGTTGCAGAAATGTCCTAAATTAGGGCCTATGATCTTTGTAACTGTCATATAAGGACTATATGCATTGAACTTTACGACAACGGTTCGACATGCCGTAAAGAGCTGCTATCGGGTTACTATAGCAACCGACCTCGGGCATGTGAAGAAAACGTGTCTTCGTTACTGTTATACGGGCCTGCACTGTTTCCGAGCGACTAGTAAAGAACCTCTGTTAAGCACAACTCGCTGAGTGGACATTCTCAATAACATTACATGGTGTCAGAAGTCGTCGACGGACCTGCAGCTTCGGATAATGGCAAAGTTTAACCCTCCAGGTAACTTTCCGTTCGACCGCCCGACGGAGTGGGCTGATTGGAAGCAGCGGTTTCAGCGTTTTCGTGTGGCGACGAAATTGAACAACGAGGACGGCGAGGTGCAAGTAAGCTCTCTGATCTACGCTATGGGCGCGGAGGCGGAGAATATTTTCAAGGCATTCACTTTTGCGGATGAAGCGGACAAGACGAAATTCGACGTCGTGTTAGGAAAATACGATGAATACTTCTACCCGAAAAGGAATGTTATCCACGAGCGAGCGTGTTTCTACCAGAGAGTACAGCGGCCCGGTGAGAAAGTCGAGATGTTTATCCGAGCTTTATACGAACTGTCGGAACATTGTGACTTTGGGATACACAGAGAGGAGCACATCAGAGATCGCATAGTAGTGGGAATAATCGACAAAGAGATGTCTCGTAAACTGCAGCTTGAGTCACAGCTCACACTAGCCCAAACCGTTCAGGCCGTACGCCAGTCTGAGGAGGTGACGAGGCAAGTGCACGAGCAAGGGGAAGCGTGTGCGGCGGTGCAGGAGGTCTCGCATCCGAAAACTGCATTCAGAGGAAAGCAGCAGTGGAAAAATAAAAAGCAAGTGAGTGGGGAGCACACTGAGCAAAAATGTGGAAGATGCGGTAAAATTAAGCACAGAGAGCAAAGTAAATGTCCAGCCATGAAGTCTACATGCAATAAGTGCAAAAAGGTGGGTCACTGGGAAAGAATGTGCCACAGTAAGTCCATCAAGGAAGTGACGGACACAGAGACTGTTTTACAGACGCCATATTTCCTTGGGGCTGTCACAGACACCACCAGAAAGAGTGATAAATGGACTGTAGAAATTGTCATCGGTGCAACACCAGTTAAATTTAAAATTGATACTGGAGCAGATTTGAACATCATGGAGAAAGAGACATTCGACATGTTAGTCCCTGAAGAAAAACTTGTGCAGTCCAATATTCCCCCAATGAATAGCCCTGGTGGTCAGCTAAACTGTGTTGGAAAATTCCAGGCAAATGCAAAGTACAAAGGAAAGTGCTATTCGTTTCCAGTGTTTGTGATCCACAGCCAGACATCTAATAACCTGCTAGGCAAAGAGACAGCATGCGCAATGGGACTAGTGAAACGCATTGAGGAAGTGCACAATGCATTCGGCGAGCATGGAACTCTTAAGACAGAGCCAGTCAAAATAAAACTCAAAGATGATGCAGAACCATATGCCGTTCACACAGCTCGTCGAGTCCCTCTGCCGCTTTTGGGGAAGGTAAAAGAGGAATTGCAGCGCATGGAGAAAAACAAGATAATTGAAAAGGTAACTGAACCAACAGACTGGTGCGCACCAATGGTGCCTGTCCCAAGAAAAAAATGGCCAAGTGCGTATCTGTGTGGATTTGAAAAAGCTAAATGAGGCTGTGAAGAGAGAAAGATTTGTCCTCCCAACTGCAGAGGAAATCACTGCAAAACTGTGCGGCGCAACCATGTTTACGTCACTTGATGCAGCCGGGTTCTGGCAGATACCCTTCATCCACAAAGCAGCGAGTTAACCACATTCATTACGCCTTTTGGAAGGTGCGCGTTTAACGTCTGCCTTTCGGCATCACCAGCGCTCCAGAAATCTTTCAGAGGAAAATGATGGAGGCCCTGAGTGATCTTGACGGAGTGGCAATTTACATGGATGATGTACTAGTTTATGGCGACACACCAGAACAGCATGACGAGCGCCACGCAAAGTACTGGAGAGAATCAAGTCGACAGGTTTGAAGTTGAACAGAGACAAGTGCGTGTTCGAAAAAACCAACTCCACTTCCTGGGTCAACTGATTGACAAGTCAGGAGTAAAACCTGACCCTGAAAAGGTAAAAGCCATCAAAGAGCTCCCAGAGCCACAGAACGTCCAGGATCTGAAGCGTGTCCTGGGCATGTTCACATACTTGGGGAAGTTTATCCCTCATTTGTCAACAGTGGGTCAACCCTTATACGAACTGTTGAGGTCCAATACCACATGGGCATGGGATCACCCGCAGAAAAAGGCATTTGAGCATATCAAAGTCATTCTGTCTACATCTCCTGTACTCAAGTTCTATGATGTGAACCGGCCTACTACTGTATCAGCAGATGCAAGCAGTTACGGCATTGGAGGTGTGCTGCTACAACAACACGACGGTGACTGGAAACCGGTCGCTTACTGTTCTCGCCGCTTGTCAGATGCGAAACCAGGTATGCCCAGATAGAAAAGGAATGCCTGGCAAGTGTTTGGGCATGCGAAAGGTTTGAGAAATACCTGGTTGGGCTGGAGAACTTCAAATTGGTCACCGACCATAAACCTCTGGTTCCGCTGATAAATAAAAAGGATCTGGATAATGTTCCTATGCGTTGCCAAAGACTCTTAATGAGACTTATGAGATTTAAGCCTACAGCTGAATATGCGCCAGGCAAGACTCTTACCATAGCTGATGCATTATCCCGTAGCCCATTACAGTGCACAACGGAGGTGCGACACTCATTCGGATGTAGAGTGTTACATTGCAGCCATCATCACCGGCATGCCAGCCACACCACAAAAGCTTGAGGCTATAAAGCTAGCCACAGCAGCCGACAGTAACCTGAAGGTGCTACTGAGATATATCAAGTCAGGTTGGCCAAATTATGTAGGAAATGTCCCTATTGCCATCAGAGACTATTATCCAGTTAAAAGTGAACTGTCAGAGTACAAAGGTATTGTCACCAAAGGATGTCGCATATTAATTCGGCCCCATTGAGAGGTGACATCTTGGATCGGATCCATGATGGTCATCAGGGCCTAACCAAATGCAGGAGCGGGCCAATGCATCCGTGTGGTGGCCGGAATCTCCACTGACATCAAGCTGAAAGTGGAGTCCTGTCAAACGTGCTGTGAGATGAAACACACTCAGCGTAAGGAGCCCCTCATCTCAACTCCTATGCCTGAAAGACCTTGGCAAAGACTTGCAATCGATCTTTGTGACTACAACAAGCAAACCTACCTAGTAGTGTCCGATTATTTCTCCAGGTTCATCGAGATACTCCATATGTCAACGACAACTGCTTCACAGGTCGTGTTGAAGCTGAAATCACTCTTTGCTCGCTATGGCTGCCCGGACCAGATTGTTTCGGACAACGGACCCCAATTTGCATGTGAGGAGTTCCAGAAGTTTTCCGTGACTTTGACTTTCATCACATTACTTCGAGCCCGCATTGTCCACAAGCCAACGGACATGCAGAAAGGAGTGTACAAATTGCAAAGAGGATTCTAAAGCAGAAAGACCCTTTACTTGCTCTTATGTGTTACCGTTCCACCCCATGCGTAACCACAGGCGTAAGTCCAGCAGAACTACTCATGGGGAGAAGGATTAAACAACACTCCCAACGCTACAGTCAAATCTCCAACCCCAATGGCCAGACCTAGTTGCCGTAAGAAGCAAGGATGCGAGGAGAAACAGAAGCAAGCCTTCTACTTCAATCAACGTCATGGTGCAAGACCTTTACCCCTTTTGAGAACCGGCGATTCTGTTCTCACAAAGCTGGATCATCAGGATGCTTGGAGAACGTCGGCTGTCGTTGCTGGTGACGCGCAACTCCGAGATCCTATGTCATCGAGACGCACAAGGGGCGACTCTGAGACGCAACCGTCGCCACCTCCTGTGTGTGCCTGCTTCTTCTGGAGGTACTCCACCCCACAGTTTCAGCATCCTCAGCCGGAAGCTACTGTCCAACGGGCTGAAACCCCACGGACACCTTGGCTACTCGAAATGAGCTTGCCTCGAACGCCAAGATGGACAGCTATTCACGCGGTCTGGCAGGCTGAGTAGACCAGTGGACAGGCTGAATCTGTAAGGGTGTACGAAGAACGCTGCCCGAACAAATCGAAATGTTTTGTGAAAAAAAAAAAAAAAAAAAGTTGTTAAAGATGTTGAAAGACGTGAAAGTAATCACTAGCTGCTTGTGTTGCTATTTGTATATTCAAAATGTAAAGGTATTTTTGCACTGAGGAAAGTAATCTTGTGTTGTTCTGAAATGAAAACAAAACAAAAAAAAAAAAACAACCCCCCAAAAAAAAGAAAAAAAGAAAAAAGGGGAGATGTCATATAAGGACTATATGCATTGAACTTTACGACAACGGTTCGACATGCCGTAAAGAGCTGCTATCGGGTTACTATAGCAACCGACCTCGGGCATGTGAAGAAAACGTGTCTTCGTTACTGTTATACGGGCCTGCACTGTTTCCGAGCGACTAGTAAAGAACCTCTGTTAAGCACAACTCGCTGAGTGGACATTCTCAATAACATTACAGTAACCGGTACTTGTTGTGGTCCGCCAAATACTAAATAAAAAAAAATAAAGCACTTAAATTTCATCATAAACAACCCCAAATTGTAACGCACAGTCTGAACTGAAAGCACCTCTTGATAGTTTAATTTCAAACCCATTGTGGTGTTGTAGAGCGCTGGAAATAGTGTCAATGTCCAAATATTTATGGACTAGACTGTATGATAGCAGAACAACTGCTAGCTAGTTAGTATTGCATAAATTCTCGGCTAAATAGCCTTCCTAGTGAGTACAAAAAGCCTCAGAAGTACATGGACCTCAAGCTGGGTATTGAATATGTTTGTGTAATGCTGTCATACTTGTTAAAAATAATACATTCAAAATCATAATTGAGAGGGTGGACTTTATACTGCACTGTAAATACCCTTGGTGCGTTTGTTTGGAAAAAAATAATCCAGTTCTCTGAATGTTTTACATTTCTGTAGTGTGTGCATGTGCATTGGAGTTTGACATTGATCTGCACCTTGCACAACACACTCCCTTTTCTTCAGTCATCACTTTCCCTGCATGTATATTACTTGCTTATGCAGAGGCATCATGCAGGCGTTCTCCCCTTTTCTAGAGCAGAAATTGAATTTGCATGAAATATGCTCACACCAAATTGCATCTGACTCCGGGAGGAGGTAATACGTGGCAGCCGCCCCTGTCGGAAATGATTGTGCTCAGAAAAAGTCTCGGTGAAGATGTCGTTAATGAAGTATTCTTCTGTGGTGAAATTGAATACCAAAAAAGATCGACATGGTTATACAAGCACTTTATTCTCATCCTCGCAGAACACATCTCACTCTATCCATGCATTCTGACATTTAGAAACCCAGAACTTGTACGAGTACCCTCCTCAATAGTCGACGATAATGACAGATTTCTACCACTATCGACTTCCATGCTGGCGCAGTCAGCCAGTGACCTCAGATTCTCCGTCTTCGTTTTAGAATGAAGTTAATGCTCTACTGTCATGCACTTTGGAGTCAGCCAATCATCCATGAAACGTCTCCAGTTGGTCCAGAATGCTGCTGCTCGCCTCTTGACTGTTACTCGTAAGAGGGAGCACATAACTCCTACTCTGGCATCCCTTCACTGGCTCCCTATACCTGTACATTTTAGAGTTCTTTTTAAGATCCTATTATTTTGTTTTTCAAATCTTTAAATGGCCTCGCTCCACCTTACCTCTCTGAGCTCCTCCGCCCCTACACACCTGCCTCTCTTTGGAATGACCTCCCACTGAACATTCGGCCAGCCCCCTCGCTGCCATCTTTAAAACTCGTCTCAAAACTCATTTGCAGTCTTTGGCTTTTGACTCAGCATGACTCAGAATTGATCCTAGTTGTACCGTTTTGTGCTTTCTACTGTTTTCGTTATTAATTAATTGTTTATAGTTGTATATATGATATTTGCTCCATGTACAGCACTTTGTTTGCAGTGGTGGTTGTTTTAAAGTGCTCTTTAGTTACAGTTGAGTTGAGAAGTTTACTCTCTCTCACTCGTGGATATGGCTCAGTGTTTAAAAAAAATCTCTATCTGTGGTTCCGAAAATCTTCCACCAAGTTCGACCTAATAAGGAGCACCAACAGTAAAAGTAGTGTAGTAGGCCAGATGTATACCTCAAGAACAAGAAAATGGTTTTATGTTTTCAAATTCTTGGAAGCCGCTGAAACAATGTGCACAGTTGAAGAATAACACTGCTTAAGTATAGGAAAATGAAACTTTATTTTAATAACTCTCATTATAATGTATTTGACATATGTTCAACCCAAATTGTACCTCAATAAATGTTTTGAAAACAAGCAGTTGTAAAACATTAAATACCGATGTATTATAATTGTACTGTAGCCATGTAAAAAAGTTTCCAACAAGTTTGGCAGCCCTAGTTCTTCATAAAGTACACAACTATGACCATATTTGAAAGCTTTCACTTTTGGTTGATTTGTTTCAGGCCGTCTGTTTGGAGCAGCTGGAGAGCAGCCCTTCATTGGCTCCACATTGTCAAGTGCCTTTCCTCTGGTGAACCACCCAGCCTTTGGGGCCCTCTACACTGCTGGAGTGGGCAGGCCGGAGTTTGGAGGACTTGGCTCCCTCGGCATGTCAGCTACTCTGGCTGCCCACCCCCAGCTCGGAGCCTTGTCAGGTAAGACGTGGAGGGGTGCAGTCCAAAATCACTGGAACGTAATGACTGTTTTTTGCCACTTGAATTGCAAACACTGTGTTGATTCCCCTCTTGACAGAGTGGTGGCGAGCTGCTGAAGCCCATGGGCGAGGAGCTGCTGCCTTTCTTCCTTCTTTCATAGGTTTCCCTCCATTCTTTACCCCACACATTCAGCCAAACCATAGCGCCAGCCCTGTTCAGATTAGAATGCCCAGCAAGAATAGCCAAGAGCCACCTAAAGGTATGCCACACAGACACATCTACTAATACTTAAAGACTATGCTGGAGAACAACCTGCTTCATCCCATTTTTCATCTCATGTTACATGTCATAATTTATAAGAAATGTTTGGAAGAATCAATGACATTTGCGGTGAAAGCACAACAATCAAACACAATACATTCCGGGAAGCTAGTCAATAGATTTTTTTGGATTAAGCAGAATTTTCCCTCATGAAACAGTGGAAACTGAATTAATTCACTCCAGTGTCAAGCTGAAATACCGTTTGAATATTTCTTACGTACCCTTGATATCCAGTTTGGGTTCCTTGCACTAGTATGCCCCTTGTCATCACTGTTGAGAAAATTCAGCAACAGCTACAAGTATGACTAATGCACATGAGTAGATGACTGTCTTTTGAGTATTTTTTTTCCATTTGTGCCACTTTTGTCCTGTTAGTACGACTTCAAGCTAGATGTCAAGTATATTGAAATAAGTCAAAAATATAAAAGTGCTCATGCTTGGAAGCGTTAACATAAGGTACTCGAATGTTTTATTACCAGAAGCTGTATTCTGTCTTGTCATTCATCAAATTTTTTTCTTTGCCTTCTGTGATAGCATCACAGGAAAAAAGCTAGAAAAGGCACCAAATGTCAAAAGTTTAATCATTGCCAATGATCAGGACATTCTTGCAAGAATTGCTTAGGTCTCTCACTACATAGGAGATAGGATGAAGAAATGCTCCATGCCTATTTAAAACATTTTGCACAAATGCAGAGACATTTTCTCCCCTAAAATATTAATTCAATTTTCTGACGGCAGTGACATTTTAGAGTTTCCCCCGTCACAGAATTTTGCAAGTGTTCTCCCTTCTCCAGATCAATTTCCCTTTTTTCGAGACAAATAAATTGTTCTCCATCCAGCCACACATGCCTTTTGATTTTCCTTCGGTAATCTTTTTTTTCCTTGCACCCTTTCAATTTCAGTCTTTTATTATGTCAGCCGTTAGTATTGGCCTTGTATATTTTGCAGCCAGCATGTTTTAAGAGTTAGATGCTCAAATCAATATTTGCCTCAGTCCATTTTGTACTTGCTTCCAGATATTTTATTAGACTGTGCATCCACGTTCTCTGAAAAGTGAATAGGTGAAACAGACAATCTTTTTTTATTTTTCAAGGGGTGAATGGCGCAGTAAATGGCAGCGGCATCTGTCAACCCACAACGCAGCCTGGGAGCTTTTGTGTAAGTCCGATCCCTGTTCAGGCATCGACCAATCCAACCATAAAAGCAGAGCCCTCCAACAGTCCCTGTCAGAATAGCCCAGCTAAGACTGTGGAAAAACCTGCTGCTCCAAAAACTAAGGAAAGGGTAAGTTGTTGGTTCCTACGATTCTTCACCAGACACAAAAAATGTAATACTGTATATAAAATGGCAAAAAAATACATTTAGTGATGCGCATTTTGCCCTTTTCTCAACTCAGAGGCAACGTAAAAAGGCAGCAGAGGCTCCTGGAATAAGTAACAGTGAAACAGGCACATCTTCAGACAGCTCAAGCGACGGGTCCCTCAGCAGTGATTTGGAGGACTTCGCGGAGGATGATGAAGAGGACGATGATGAAGACGAGGACGATGACTTATCAGACTCTGAGAAACAGATAAAGAAGAAATCAAAGGTAAATATGAATGCTCAACATCAGCGGCGGGCCGTGCATTTGGCACATAGGCCTGCAGTGGGGACTTGTATAACGAATTATATTACAGAAATCATCAATCTATACAAAGACGCTTGACAATAACAGCATGTAGCTGGAACAGTTCACAATCCATATTTATCAAATAGCATGACAAAAACAAAGAAATGAAGTAAAATGCTTCATACTCAGCAGAGATGCGCATTATTCAATGCTTTAATGTGGCAGAGGGCTACCGATGCGCTAAGCTAGTCAAACATGGCTGTAACAGGTTCTCTTTGCCCAATCAGAGGAGGGAAGTTGAAATCTCAGTCCCATTGCTTGTACAGTTTTAAGTAACAATAGCCAGCACTACCGATTGATGCTAAAGGACTTTGGCAAATGAGATTGACATGGCAACACGTGATGGCTGAGATGTGATTGGACAAAAAAATAAATAAATAAATCTTGACATCCACATACACGTCCTGGAAGCAGTGTAGTCAAGAGAAACATTTTGAAAATAAGAGCATCTACTTTGAGGACCAAATTAATACAATGTCACGCCAAATATGCATGGCTGAGGATGAATATTTGCTTTGTTTAAGAAGGCTTTTTAAATGTCTGTTTCCTCCCCAGGTTCTGATACCAGTCACTGGAAAGACAGACTTTGTGGTCCACACAGCAGACGCCCAGGGGAACCACATCCAAACAGCGCCCCCCAACCCCCCAACCCTCATTCCCATAGCCCATTCCGTGTCTCCCCCAGTCCTGTCCCAAAGCTCACCACTGGCTATACACTCTTCCAGATCCAGACCAGAACAACACTTCAGTGTGATCCAGTCCACTGGCCTGGCTGCCAACTCAAAGTCCCTGGCACTCCTCAGCCAGCCCCACAGGGAGTCCTCGCCGTCTTCCTCCCCCATCGCCCTCACCCACTCTCCAAATGCGCTCGCCAGCTCCGCGTCTCCCAAACGTCCCAAACTGCTGCCGTCCTCTTCGTCCCCTCAGCATTTGCCCCTCTCCCTTTCCTCCTCCCCCAAGCCTGTTTCGGTGCCCTCCCCCCCATGCTCGGCCTTCCCGATGTCTACCTCCCCAAAGGATTTTACTTTGACCTCATCTGTAACCAGCCCCCACAAGTCCTCACTGAAGCCACCTCACTACGCTGCTGCGGGCAGTGCCAAAGCAAACAACAGGAGGAAACTGCTTGAAGACTCACTTGCACAGATCAATGAGTTCAGACTGAAACAGGTAAGCCGACTAACTCAATTGAATTCAGCACATCAATAGGAGAAAGTGGAGGACTCACACTGTTGTTTTTGTTTCGCACTGTACATGGTCCGGACCCACAGGGGATATGAGACCATATTAAAAAAAAAAGCTTTGCCTCTTCCACACACTTTTAATGCAGCACACGCTGAAACTTTTTCAAATGTTTTTTTTTTCCCCCAAGAGTCTATTGTCAAAGAACACTTTGCGGAAACGATAAAAATGCTGTGTCACTCACATAGTTCTCCATATAAGAATGCATAGCTCAAGCTTTTATTTCTCATTGCTGCTAGGAGTTTATTGTAAAACTGGAAACATTTGAAAATCAAAATGGTAACCAAATCCTTTCATGTCAAATCATGGAATTCTCCTATCGTAACCCTTTCAGGGTCAGTTCTGAGGTTCCACTGTACTAGTGGTCTGCATTGTAGTTAGTCAGCTGCTCAAACAGTAATACAAACTGACAGCTTGAGCAACTGCACTTTGTTCCATTTTCCCTAGTTTTCTTCTGAACTTTCATTGTGCCTTTCGGTTTTGCTATTACCGTCCACCATCCCCCCAACTCACTGCCTCTTCTTGTTTTCTCTCCGCTCTTCTCCTCCTGTTCCCAGACCCTCATGTCCCAAGGACAGACGTTCCCAGCCGAGCCAAGGAAGCAGGGGCCAAACAAGTCTCCCAAGGGGATGTCGCTGTCTTCTCCGTTGCCACCCGCTTTGCCTCCTCCACCCCAGAACAATCACTCCAACCTCTTCCTCTCGAGCGCCCTGCTCGGGCTTCCTGAACCGAATCACCCCAACGGAGTCATCCAAAGCACCACTCAGGACGCACCTTTGGCCCTCATCACCAAACCTCGCAAAAACTCTGCCTCTCAAGGCAAGTCCCCTCAGTGTGATTCTGATGGTGGGTCAATGCCTGTCAATCTTAGCACAGGGGCAAGTAGGACCCAAACAAGCTCCCAGGCTGGGCTTGCGTCGCAGCCACCTACTACCTCACCTCATGCCGCGAGCTATGGCTCCAGAAAGAGCAAGAACCCAAAGGGGAAGGGACAGACGCCAAACCTGACACAAGGACCAGGACAAACGGGGCCTTTAGCGAACTGGAAAGGCTTCTCTCAGAACCATTTGGTACAGTCTTTAGTCGATTTGTTTCGTGGAGGAGAGTCGGGGATCGGGATTCCGGGAGTCAGTATCCCCGGTGTTGGCATTCCTGGGGTGGGAATTCCTGGTAATTGTAACCCTGCGGCCGGTCTCCCCGCTAACAAGGAATCTGACGACTCAGGCGATGACGACGATGATGATGATGATGACCTTGAAGAGGAGGAAGAAGACGATGATGACTCTGACGACAGCTTGTCAGGTTGGTACGAACCTCACTCAACACTTTATTTATATATGTTACTAGCCTTTCAGCTTGTGTTTTAACAAATTTAATTCATATGCTGTAACTTTTCAGATTTTTTTTTTCTTCTTTTCCTGAATCAAGTTTTTAATTAACACCAGTTCTTGTCACTTTCTTTAACACGTCAAATTCCAGTGTGTTTGGACTACGGGCAGGTGTAAAACGACCTCAGAAATCACACTTTTAAATCAACCATCCATCCATTTTCTAATTAGCTTATCCTCACAAGGGTCGCGGGGCGTGCTGGAGCCTATCCCATCTGTCTTCGGGCAGTAGACGGGGTACACCCTGAATTGATTGCCAGCCAATGGCAGGGCACACGGAGATGAACAACTATTCGCGCTCACAATCGCACCTAGGGCCAATTTGGAATGCCCAATCAACCTGCCCGCACTTTTGCTTAGATTGCTAATAATCCAACAAATGGAGCTTCCACTTCTTCGTCAGCAGAGGGTGGAGGAAAGTTGGGGTTGCATAAGGAATCTCTTGAGGTTTTTTTTTTGTTTGGTTTTTTTAATTGAATTGAATTGAATGTTAATTCTCATGATCGTGCATAGCCAGTCATTGCAAGGTGCTGTACACAATTCGTGGCAGCTATAAACATCACAAGTCCTGTGTGGTCTACTTGTCACAAATCAAGCAATGTAAACATCTTTGGATTGAGAAGTAATGCCATAGATGGGTTTCACAGAAATACAGACAGCAGCAATACAACAACACTCAAAAGCATACTGGAGTGCATACCGGAGCTTTGTTGGGGACTTTCTCTGCATCTTGCTTCATTTGAAATGTCTCGCATGCTGCAGTATTTGACTGAGGGTGCAACAGTAAAATCTTGACCTGTCTGTCTGTATATTGAAAATGCCAAAAAAATGTTAAAGGCAGTTACAAATCTGTAACAAAGGTCAGATTACCTGTACTTCATTGTGACATTGTAATCTGTTTGCATATGTCTAGAGTCAGACAGCAACTCAGACAGTGACATCTCTGGAAAGAAAGTCAAGGAGTCCAGGTCGCTGTCATCCGGCTCGTCAAAGAATGAAACGACTCCCCGCGGGCAAACCAAAGGCCCAGAACTACTGAACACCTCAGCCAATCACACAGCCACCAGCTGCTCCCCTCTCAATCTCCAGGTCATCAAGACGCCCACTATTGTCACCAGCTCCAGTGCCTTGGCCTATCACAGCTCTCCTGGCTCCTCCTCTTACAGCCTAGCCTCTCCATTAGGTAATATATTAAAATAACTAATACAGACTCATTGGGGAAAAAAGAGGGATGAAGATTGGTTTGGTACCTCTTGCTGACTTGTTGCAAGCAGCAGATGTTCACTTTATCATCATTAAAGCTGTATATGATACTGCAAAGAAAAGCTGCAGAAAAGCTGCAGAATGCGACTCATGCATGGCCTGTGCTGTTTAATGCAATATTTTGAAGAGCGATCATTACCTCTAGAAAATGAGAAAGAAGACAGGAACCGGAGAGCCGAGGTCTTGTCGTGGCATGCCTGTGAAACTACTGTTTTGACACGTGTGATCTATGTAGATTACTTATCCACATCAGAGAAAGTAGGACGTATTTGTAGCCAAAGCGGTCATTGCTGTGGAGCCTTTGTGCTCTATCTTCTCTGGAACAGTATTGTTCATTTATCTTTATTTATGCGAATGCCCATTCGAACATGAATTCTCAAATAGTGTGTATCTTGAAGAGCATTGGCACCTGTGATCAAAGTGTTCAGGACATGTTAGGATTTGCTTTTCACACTCCTTAAAGTGCCAACTTTTTTGACGATATCAGCATGCAAGTGAGACATGCAACAAACAAGTTTCCCAACTTTCCCATACCACTGTTCGTTCAGCTCATTCATAATATTTTGAGAGCCATATTGCAGTAATCTTCAAATTCCCCAAAATGCTAAATTTGCACAATGAAATTCCCAAAAATATTGTATGTGTGTGTGTGTGTGTGTGTGTGTGTGTGTGTGTGTGTGTGTGTGTGTGTGTGTGTGTGTGTGTGTGTGTGTGTGTGTGTGTGTGTGTGTGTGTGTGTGTGTGTGTGCGTGTGTGCGTGCGTGCGTGCGTGCGTTCGTGTGTGTTAGAGTGTGTGTGAGAGTGTGTGTGAGTGAGAGTGCGTGCGCGCGCCACACCATTTTGTACTTGTGTATTCTTGCTGTAAAAATACCATTGAATCTTTTTATAGGTTTAGGAAAGAGAAAGCGTGTGATGGATGAGAAGGATTTGATGACACCTCTGGAGTTGGGGTACGGCTCAAATCAATCTGTACCGTCTACGGTAGTCATATCTCACGACAAATATTTTTTTAAAGCTAATGGCCTTTTTTTTTTAAACTTGTTAAAAAACCAAGGTGGCGGAGAGAAACGAGAATCAAAAACATGTCAGGGCGGCCTCAGGGGGATGTAGCCTACTACGCACCATGTGGCAAGAAACTGAGACAATACCCAGATGTGATGAAGGTATCTATGTACGCTCAAACAAATCAATGTGCATCAGTCTTTGTGATATCATTTCCACTTTTGCCACCGCTGCGTGTACCCCTACTACTCCCATTCTGCTTCCTGTGACCCTAATAGTGTGAGATGTTATTCTTAGCGTCTCTTCTTGTGCCACTTTGCTTCCCTCGCCCTCCACAAAGCAATGATTAATGGTTAATGTTGGGATGCACAGCTTCGGCCTCATTTGTACAGATAACCTTTATTTGGTTCAACAGTGACCGTCAAACTACCTTTAGTGCAGTTGTCAAAATAGAAAAATGGCTGCTCACTATTACCCACTCACTGCTCATCCATCAGTCAGCGGGGAGTGAAAAAATGTCTGGCCACAGATAGTTAGAAAGAGCCTGAATTGTGCACCCCAAGGTCACAACTGTTTTTGTTTCCCTTAAGAGCTTTTGCTGGGTTTTTTTTCATGTTTATTTTTTGTTGTCCTCTGGCTATTATCGTGATTAGCAAGGCCTGCACAGATGCACTATAACTGTAGACTCCCTCCCATCTATAGTCTAGTCTCCCAACTGCTTTTTCAATGTCGCTAATTTCGCCTTTTTCTGCCTAAACCAACGCCATTTATTATTTTCTCTTCTGTAGTATCTATCCAGAAATGGAATAAGTGGCATCACGCGTGATAATTTTAGCTTCAGTGCAAAGATCAGGGTTGGTGACTTCTATGAAGCCAGAGAAGGACCCCAGGTGAACGCCTTTCATCTCTCTCCCTCTCCCTCTCCCTCTCTCTGTGTCTCGTATGGAAAACCATTTGAGCATTTATTGATATCCATGATATCCAGCTTAAGGTCACTGAACTTATTGTCCATAGTAGAAAGACAATTCAGCGCGCTAGTAGAGCACCTCTAACTTATAAGTACCATTCTTAGTAAGAGAGTCATTCTACTGGTACACGCTCCTCATTCTCATACTTGTACTCTGAATTGTCTTACTAGTGAGGATAATAAGCATACTAGTACACCGACTTTAAGATGAACATCCTTGATACGGAATAAATGTTAAAATGGCTTTCCATACTTTCTCGCTCTTTCTCCCCCCTCTCCTTGGTCCCTGTTCAGGCTGAGCTTTATGCAGCAGTCACTGTCAGGGCAGGGACAGGAATCATGCAGAACCCTAGTGATGAACTTACTTCCACAGGTGGCCTGTGTTGCCATGTAACCTGGTTTCTATACCTCCCTCAAACCTAAAGAACATTGATTATATCTTTAAAAAAAAAAATCAAGTTCCAGTGAAACATTTTTGATTCCGAATTAAATTCTTCCTTGAGTGTTAAATGTTGTTCACCACTTCCCCCTCCCAAACTCTCTGCATGTATTTTCTGGCTCTTCAGGGTTTACAGTGGAACCTGTTAAAAGAAGAGGAAGTCATTCCTCACATTTTGGCAATGGAAGGCCGGCGGGGTCGTCCCCCCAATTCGGAACGTCAGTTAGCTGGCGACAGTGCCAAAGCTAATCGGCGGAGGAAAGGTCGACCCCCGAATGTGGGCGATCCCTTGGTAACGGAAGGTCCCAGCCCCAGTGAGGTCAAACTCCTGCGCAAATTAGAAGCTCAAGGTCAGTAGAGAAAATGAGCTCCAGTATCTTTGGGTCAAGTTTAGCAAATAATCATAGAAACTACAGAACTACTAGTCATGTCAATTTGTGGTTTGATAATACATTAGTGTTGCAATCTCTATTAATATATCAAATAAATGACATCTTCCATGATTGCAGGTGGCTAACATATTCACACTTTTTTGAAGTACAGATATGTCAAAGTAATTAAAATGGTAAAATTAGAAGGACTGATTCAACTAAATATAAATAGCTAAATTAACTGGATACCTTTTCAGATTTGCCAAGATTCATTCTTGTAGTGAACATCAAAAATTGTCTTTGAAAAAAAAAACATGGATGAGGAATTTCTTGCTTGACTGAATCTGTTGCGTCATTGTCGTGAATGCACATTGGTTCCTTCGTGTTGCTGCATTTCTTATTTTGCCACCTTAAGTCTCCAGGCTCAAAATAATTTAAAATCTCAACCACGGTGGACTTGGCATCCCTCTCTTTACGTCTTTTATACATTGTGTCATCATCCGTGGATGTTGGGGGCTGGGGGTGTTGGATGGGGGGCAATACTGAACCCATTTTGACAACATCCGGAGTAGAAAGTGTTGGTATGTGTTTTCAAATGTACTGCGTAAAAGTAAAAAGCCATCAGAAAATTAAATACTCCAAAGTATAGATACCTGAAAAGTCTATTTCATTATTTGTACTTCCGACCACTGTCCTTGATCCACTTTTACCTAATCAAGTACAGCCCCCTCATCATTCATTGAGCAAAGGAAGGTCAGGCAGAGAAATTCCTCACTGACAATTTTTCTCTTTTCCGGTGTTCAGAAATAGCCCGACAGGCAGCTCAGATGAAACTGATGAGAAAACTAGAAAAGCAGGCACTGGCACGTGCCGCCAAAGAAGCTCGCAAACAGCAAGGTAGGAACCTTTTATTTTATTTCTTTTTTTAAACCAGTCTATACTGGACAGTCAGCTGTTTCACGACTCTATGACTTTGCTCATTGGTTGATATTGTGGAAGTTGGATTGAGTTAAGGTCAGTGTATAAGCACGCTGTTTGTCGTCATTCGTGAGATGCACTATTAGAATGCCAAGGCTATGGTAGTAGAATAGCTAGTATCTTACTAGTAATGTTGTTTTCGGCTACTGTATGACAATGCTGCACGGACAACTCCAGCATACTCGTAGGACAACTACATGTTACTTGTGAGATAGTGAAGCACTAGATGTTAACGAGTAGAATTTTATATTGTCACAGAGAGCTTGCTTGTACATGGACCTGTCACCTGGATATCAAGTGTATTGATTACATGCTCAAAACAGCTCTCCATAGATCTATCACACAAGAAGATGAATTTGATCAGAGCTTTTAATGTGCGCTCTTTCACTTTGAGGTTTGAGTTTAGGAATTTCTATATGATTTCATCTTCTAACTCAGTTATACCCAAATTTGAGCAGAAGACAACATTGAACTAGTAAAACACATTTTTAATGTTAAGATTTGTAAGCAAATTAATGTGAGTACTGTACAAATTTCATATTTTTTTGCAAAACTATAAATGACCACTTCTGGCTAGTGATAGATATATTTTAGCATTAAAAATATCATTTGGTTAAAGAGCTTCTACATACTGGTGTATTTAACCATTACAGAAATATAAAATGACAAATACCAATGGTCATTCGCAATGCTCTTAATTTGGGGTACCTGTGGCACAAACCTAACACGGGGTAGTCTAATAAATTTGCTAGCTACTCTAAACCAATGCAAGTGACTGGAGTGTGATTTCCCATGCAAATGTGGTTAGCACATCAATACATACACGTTATTTGGTATTCCCACACAATAAATGTTGACAAAGTAAAGTCCACCAACAAAGAGTAGCTGCATTACAAGAAAAGTGAAAACATACTTTGAGTTTCAGTTGGATTGTGCACAAGGTCCACTGTAATAGTGAATGTAAAAATCCAACAGAAGAATGAATCAATTGTGTTACCTGATTGATCAATGGGTTTTGTTGATTGTCGATTCCTAATTCACATTCAGAGACACAAATTTAGTCTCACACCAATGGTGGAGGCTGACAGCATGAAAGATGCCAACCGAGCCTATCAGGAGCAATTAGGGGCTATGAAATCTGTCAATCGAATACATTTGAGACTCCGGCTGTGTAGGCCGATTTTGTAGTCAATCATAGAAACTCTCTTGACTCTTGCAGCTATCATGGCGGCAGAGGAGAGACGGAAGCAAAAAGAGCAGATCAAGATTCTTAAGCAGCAGGTACGTGGACTCCATGCCTTTGCTGACCAATGATTTCCTTTCCCCTTGAAAACCAGTATCTGTGTAGCTAAAAAATACTCAGTACCTCTAATCTGATAGTCTTGCTTTTCATTTTACCGCCGGCATTAAACATACTTTTGTGTTTTTTGCCCAAATGAACCAAAATATTGATGTAAAGTGATTTTATCCCAAGTATTTTTCTGTGGTTAAGTTTACAGGTAAAAAATAACTCCTTTAACAGCAATAGATGTACCTCGTATGTCACTCTCTTAACATATTAACATATTTTCTCGAAATGCCCGATGTACACCCTGCCCCTGATAAAATTGCTTGTATTTTATTAATGGGACAGTGGTAATAGAAACAGTCCCAAGAACTGTCTGTGTTCCCAACACATTTGCACTGGTTCCTGGAGAAAGATGCACCTGCTGATCTATGAAGGGTCATGGGAGAACCTTGAAAGAAGTCTGTGGTTGAGACATGAGCTTAATTCATTCCCTCACTATACCCACATAACCCATAACATTCGAGACTCGTCATCATTCATTATTAAAATGAAAGGAAACCATCAAAAGAACTTTGTGTTTTGACATGACAAACAGCACTCCATAATGTTGTACTTTGTAAAATCATAAAGTGCTCATAATTAACTAGAATTTAAAGAAACTGTTCTTGCTGCATTTTTTTTTTTTGCTTCAATGGACATTCTATAGCTCTTTCTAGGCCACCTGGTGTCAGAAAAAATACAGACATAGCGCTATTTTTGGGCTCTTTAAAATTCCTCAGTAAGCAGCAATAATATTAAGTACATGGAGGAAAAATAAGTTATGCCTGCAAGTTATTTTATCTGTCTACATGTGCTGCTTTACCATTTGGGTTCAAATATCCATTGCTTCAACAATGACAGATTCTGTTCGTTAGCCTTCTATGGCGGTTTGCAATGTCATCAAGCCAAAGAAATCCTCTTAGGCAACGCTATGTGGTTGTTTTAAAGACACGGCTTGTTTTATTTGTTTAAACGGGGACATACAAGAAACAGCTTAATGCCTCTTTTGTTGGGAGCATTCTTTGAAGGGAATCTGATAACAGTGATACAGCAACAAAAAAAACACAGATGGTGTAAAAATAAAAATGCTTTCTGTTTATTCTAAAACATTAAGGATTTATCTGTTCATGTCTGTCAATCTATAGCTGTGTTTCCATTACTGTTTTTCGCAACATAAAAGCAATAGTGCTACTTCGATAATCTTTCATATAATAGAGCCGATAATTGTGATTATGTAATTGGGCAAATTAACCCGAAACATTACGTCTGCATTCAAAAAACAAACAAAAAAACGTTTTTTGTTTTTTCCCAACAGGAAAAGATCAAGCGTATTCAGCAGATTCGGATGGAAAAAGAACTCAGGGCGCAGCAAATTTTGGAGGTAACAGAATCTGACCCAACAGCGCCCGATAAAGCAGAACATTCCTGGATATCTGCAGCCCCTTTGACTACTGTATAGTGTTTTTAATCTTCCTAAAGCTCATTACTGAATAGTGGCATGCTTTGGAGGCGTTGTGTCTTCTTAGGCATAATTCCATATGGAACTAATGCTAAATTGGTCTTGGTTGACGGCTGTTGAATATTAAAATGGCGGTTGCTGCCTCTTCAGACCTTATTTAAATTGGACAGAAAGGTCTTTTTTTCCCCCCATCAGACAACAGTTCAGTGTAAGTGGGTCGAGTGGAGAGAAGAAAAAAAGGCGCCACACACAAACAGAGAGAGATGCTTACACATACACAGACGCGCATATCCAGGCGCTCGCAATTATAATGCCGCAGCTTCAAAGTGTTTTAGGACTAAATCAATTTTGAGTCGACACGGTTGACAAGACGCTCTTAACAGGAGGCTTCAACATTTTCACAATTACGTGTTAAAGAGATACATAATTCATTGGCAGTGTTCTACAAATTTGACTGGCATTCTGGGGGCATGGAATGTTTGCTGAAACCAAGAAACTGCAAATATTGGGCTGAATCAGAGGCAAAAGTCAAGCTCGTCCGAGACTGATTGGCATGCATCTGTTCTTGACGTGAATTTTTATTCGCAGGCCAAGCGAAAAAAGAAAGAAGAAGCAGCCAATGCCAAAATATTGGAGGCTGAAAAGCGAATAAAGGTATGACTCACTGAAGCCCTAGAATTAATTTATCACCACTTTAAATACATGGATTGTTAAAAGGCGTTAGTTTTTTTTTACCCAGGATTGTTAAAATACTAGACGTTCAGTTTTTTTTTCAATCCGATATTCTTTAATTCATCTTCACACCCATATAAGAGGCTCTGTCCTCACAACTGTTTCTTATGAGTCACCCCCCGCCCTTCTCGTGCCACCTTTCGCCGACGAGTACACAAATCATTTTAAGGAAAAATACTACCGTTAAATCACGTCAAGACCTCACATCCGTGTATATATTCAACTATGATTAGCACTTGTATACACGTGCCGACATAAAATTTGGTGAGAATCTGTCACGGTTTTCGTACATTATGCCACTGTAATGGACCTGTTGTACACCAATACACAATACACGGGTTGGCTGCATTAGCCAGTCACTTCTATACAGCAATTTTATATTACAATGAGTGGTATAAAATGACCAGTAGCGTGTTAGAAGACAGAAGACGTCACAGTATGGCAGCGTACAGGATTTGTCATTTTGATAAAAAAAAAAATTCAGGGAATCAGATGCCATTGCTATTAGCATTTTTAATGTTCTCATACACCTGCCTGATAGAATGAAGTAAAATGAACTTTGAAACGTGTGTTGCTTTAAAATCACGTTTTTGAAAATCTTTTTTAGTAAGCTACTTTTCTTTTACTGTTTTCTTACTTTGAAGCTTGCTAGTGTTCTTTTTTTTCAGTTGGCATGGCCTCTAAAAAAGAAAAAAATGGGATTGGCAGGAGTATCACAGTGTTTTGATCTTCCTGCCTCATCTCTCTTTTCTCTCTCCAAGGAGAAGGAGCTGAGGAGACAACAGGCGGAGATCCTAAAGCACCAGGTAAACTCACTACAACTTAAACACTGGTTACTGCTCAACGAAAGCTTTTGTCGTGATTAATTCTGAATATGAAAACTCAATGCTTTCTGGTTTTGGATATTACTTCTGTTTCATAATATTTTGCCAACTCTCTCTGCCAGGAGTTGGAGAGGCATAGACTAGATATGGTATGGGTATGTTTATTTTTGTACATCTAACACCTGCATCGTGTAACTGGTTGTGTTATGGTTGTCATAGCAATGCATTAAGTGTAGCACTGGCTGCTGTCATACTACATTCTTCTGCATGGCTTTCCAGCAAAACAAACAAAAGACATAAAAAGAGTCAGTATGCTGCCTCCATCTGCTCATCATGAGGGACAACTGACCATGTCACATTGGCCAGGCAGCTTCTGCCCCCTCCCCTTTACAATACCCCACCCCCACCCCACCCCTTCCTCTACTCGGAATGCATTGCAAAAGACTGCTAGCCAAACCACACTCACTGTGTCTCAAAGTGCACTCGAGGAGTTTCCATCCATCACACACATCATCTTAATTGTTGTATTGGAGTAGAGATTGTTGTCATGAGTACTAGGGTGCAAAATTACATACATTTTCCAAGAAGGGGACTTGACATGGCCGTCAAAGGGAATAAACTACGAAGGCTCGTGCCACTTAATAGGAAACATAGAGTCAGGCAAAATGGATTTGAGCATAATCCGGCGTAAAACAAGATTTCAAGCAAGCACAGTACTACCTAGATTTACAAATTCTGCAATTTTTGATACATCACTTAGTTAATTTGGCTGCCTCTTGTGTGAAGGAGAAAATTTCCCCAGCAATAAAGATCGAACCTCAGGTTTCATCATTATTCCGTTCCATGAAGTCTGAACCGTATGAAAACCAAAGCAATGAGTCCCATAAAAAACAATATATTGTAAATTTAATTAATCCATTTCAGATGGAATCTTTACCCTCACATGTGAACAAAAAATACATTTTATGGAAAATAACTTTTGCTTTGCATTAAAAAAAAGTATATATAAATGGATGAATTGACGTCGAACAAACTTTTATATTTAAAAAATCTTGAGAAGAAGTTAATGAGGAGAAGATGACATTTTTGTATTTTTGCTTTCTTGAATTCTGTCGTATTTCTCGCCTCAACCGATGGCAAGCTTAATTCAAGCATTTATTAACTCATTCAAATTTTTTTTTCAGAATCCAGGCATTCAATCCCATGTACATCTTTATGTATTTTTTTCCCCCACGTGGTAGGATAAATAAGGGTCTGAAAATGGCTAGCACTGAATGAGTGAACGATTCAAGGCAATCAGCCCTCCCAGTCTGCTCAGCAACACTCAAGCAAGTTGGGGCAGTGTTGGCATAATACATCCTGACAAAAGTCAGCCCTTTCAAAAATAGCGCACCAGCATAATGCGTTTCACCATGCTTTCTTTGTCCCGTGGTGGTTTATTTAGCAGCTGCGCACACAGACTATTTTGTGCTTGTTTGTGTGTGACTGCTAAATAAACCACTGTGCGGTTTAAGAAACTGTGGTGAGACTGTGTAACTACAGTGCTTGCTTTTACTTTGAAGGTCTGGGTCATTGCGATGTTGCCCGAGTAGTGCCTAGCAGACCGGGAGACTTACTGCCTTGAGTTGTTAATAAAAGCTTGCATTGTCATCATTTTTACACACCTTACACAATGCCTCGGCTGGACGTTCATTGATTTTTGGAATTGAATGGCCGAGTCAAACGTATTTATTTTTATCTGAAAGCTGAGTGGATGTCAACTGTAGATGAAAAAAATTGAGGTTCCATTCGACTATAAGGCCCTCACATGTGGGCAAGGCGGGCTAACAATTTTAAATGGATATCTGCTTCTAAAAAAAAGTTAACATTTCTTCGTGAATATGATCAATTCCCATCACCCTATATTCACAGTTAATTACCACAATTTCTGTGAAAATTAACTCAAAGGTTTTCCACCACTTTACAAACCTACTCACGAGAGCTTGACAATTGGCACAGGCGTTTAGCATGTCTCTCGGTCTGAGTGCTGAACTTTAACCCGCCCCAGCCTCTATTATTCACCGTTACTTGAATCATTTTGTTTTCATGGTGGACAATGGAGACACGTCAGTTGAATCGCCCACATCACTGTCAGGTCATTTGACGGCAGAAACAGCATGTAGCAAGATCATCGCCGCGATCGATAATGCCGAGGGGACAAATGGGTTCTGTATAGCATTTTCTTTCAGCCTGATTATTGTGCTTGGAGCCCTCCTCACACATGCTCAGCTGCAGCTGAATCTAAGAAGGTCTGCCTATCTTATCTGTCCCTTATGCTCTGCAAAAGCTGTTGTATCAATCCATGTGGACCCGCATACAAACTGAAGGTGAAAATTACAATACTAAAACATAAAACACAATTAAAAGTGTATAATTAAACACCAAAATGATAAACCAAACCGCATCACCAAATTCTGATATCTTCTTGCTAACGTATTCAGTGGTACCTTGATTTACTAGTTAAATTCGTTCTTTGACCAAGCTCAATGCAATTTACTCATCACAAATCACGCTCGTACTCCAACTCGGGTCGGCCGTTTTACCATGCAGTCAGTTCAGCGTGAGCTTTTCCACTGTGCTTCTTGAGGGTATGTTCATTTTGTTGTACGTCGAGGCACCACAATAGTGTAAAACCCCTAAAACGCTTTAAAAAACTTATGTATTTCAGACCTAGAAAACACTGCTACATTCCATTTTTAGTAATAAATAAATAGAAATACATCATACCACTCCTAGTGCTACCAGGTCCCCATCCTATTTTTTTTTTTTTTTTTTGTTTCCCAATGTAAAATTGCTCCTCACAACCATTTCACTCACAGCCGGTAATGTTCTAGGCAGGCAAAACTACTGGTAATTGTGTCCTTTGGTGGATCACAGTGGGAATTAGAGTCTGATACTGTCGAGGGTAAAACCTGAAGAGATCAAATAAAATGATAGCCAGTCAGCGGTGATTCGCGTGGCCTTTTGCAGAAGACTTTGAATCATACACCAGAGAACAAAATAGATGTCTCATCCTCCGCAGACTCATACTGTGCTAATACTAAAACTGCCAAATCCACTCAAGTGTAACTGCTCTGTTTGTAAGCTCATCATTCCTTTTTGTCGTCCCCTCCACTAAATATTATTAGTAAATCGTCAAATAAATGTCACCAATGACTAATACAATATATTATCTTCTGGCAACCAACATTTTGTCGCTTGTATTCTATCCGCTTTAGCTTAGATGCGCCGTCACTGATTCCAGCTGCTTCTCTTTTTTGAGCCTGTCATCACATCTACTACGTATCGCATCTATGTGTTGCTTTTTTGGTTGTCATCGTACTACTGTATTCTTCACGTAATGCTTCCACCATACATGTGACAGTGTATACATGTGAAGCATCCGTTTTGTGTTTGTTCCAAGTATGGTGCCTCTAATGAATTTAGAGCATTTCTGTTGTATTAATACATACTAAAATTGTACAGCCTTGACCGAGCTATTTGCAGTTGTCCCTGTTACTGTAATGTGCCTCTCTTTTCTGCCACTGTAGGAAAGAGAAAGGAGGAGGCAGCATGTAATGCTGATGAAGGCCGTTGAGGCTCGCAAGAAAGCAGAGGTAGTCATGGGCCAAAAAAATCAAAAGACCAACGCACACATATGAAGACACACACACACACACACACCAACACACAAAATGTGACTACACTAGGGGTGTCCAAATTTTTTCCAGACTAAAAGCAATCTGGAAAATGAATGTTCTTTTATATAAGTGATGCTGTCTGGCAGAATCACCGCATCTCCAAAACCACTACTTAAATAGTAAAAAATGCCATCTTTCTTGAGTTGATATGCGCACCAATATCAACATACCACCTCAAAATCATGTTCAATCATGGCTGTATAGTTTCTTCAGCACCGAGGGAAAGCAGTGATTCATTTTTAACAAAACTGATCTAACCTATTTTCACTTCATTTTATTTAGAAATATCCAGACTTTGAATCTTTTTGCCTCTGATTGTAAATAGTTATTTTGCATCATTTGCCCTCTGTATTAAACCACAGTTTATTAGGAGTAACTGGTCATTTTAGTGCTCGGGGATGTCGCACCACCCAGCTTTTTTGATCCTCACACTTTTTACACTGCACATTTTTTACGTGGGGCACTAAAAAAGGAAGGTGGACTACAAATGGCCACCAAGCAGTAGTTTGGACACCAAAACGCCATGCCACAAAACAAAGTCATTATACCTTAGTCAGCTCCCCACATTCTCCCATGATATTGTTCATTCTTTCCCTTCAAAGATTCTGACCCTCGAGCACTTTTCCTTTGAATGCATATAGCTGCAATCTAACACGCAAATGCTTTCACACGCACACACACAAACACAGCTAGTATACAAAGATGTACACATGCACGATTCTGAACTAATACCCTTTCTCCTAATGCGTCTGCAAACTCCGGACCTCACAGGAACGCGAGCGCCTGCGGCAGGAAAAAAGGGACGAGAAGCGTCTCAACAAAGAGCGCAAGCTGGAGCAACGCAGGTTGGAGTTGGAGATAGCCAGAGAGCTGAAGAAGCCAAATGAAGACATGTGCCTGTCGGATCAGAAGGTAGTTTAAGATCTTAAGTGATCTGTTTATTTATATACATGTAGCTATGCTGTTTAGTCTAGATGTCTGTATGTCATTTAACCCTCACACACAGACTGGGGTAAGCTTGACTAGTTTTGCCATTTGACCACTTTCCATAGTATTTTTTCTGATTTTTCCTGAAAAGACCAAAATACAAGATACAGATCATTATTATGAAGATATTTCGGAGCATACTACGGGTGTGCGTGCATGGAAAAGGAACTGAAAGTTTGTTGTTAAATATGTTATTATGAGACAATCAGTATTTGTGGTCTTGATGACACCAAATAAGTCTGTCGTAGCGATATTTGTTATTTCTATGCCCTCAAGTGGCTATTGATAGTACTACATACTATTAAAGTTAATAACCAGGAACATTGGACACATCTTGAAGGTGACACCAAATTGGAACTTCTAGGAAGCATTCTATCCACATTGTCTTCTTCAGGCTCTACCTGAGTTCTCCAGAATTCCTGGGCTGATCCTTCCAGGCCGTGCAGTGTCTGACTGTTTGATGCTGATGCAGTTCTTGCGAGGATTTGGAAAGGTTTTGGGCCTGGACTTGAATGTTGATGTCCCAACACTGGGTATGCTACAAGAGGGCTTGCTCAATGTGGGCGATAGCATGGGTCAAGTCCAAGATCTCTTGGTCAAACTACTGTCTCTGGCAGTCTGTGATCCTGGTTTGCCCCCTGGACAAAAGGTAATGTACTTCATTTGAGTGAGTTTGTTCTCAATTTTTTTTTGTTTTAGTCAAATTTAAAAAACCTTCATAGTTATAAATGTTCATGGTACACTGCTTAGGTGCGTCTTGTTCAAGATTTTAAATAGGCCCCATGAAAGAGCCAATACATTTCTCAAAGATGTGGTAAATGTATTTAGAATAACGGGAATGAGCTTAGAAAAGTGAAAACTGAGGTTAATTAAGGGAAAGGTATCGTTATAAATGTTATAAGCCAGAGCCATGCAAAATACTCTTCCTTGAAACCGTATGAAACGTGGTTGTTTAAGGCTTTCTAAAACTGTGTTTGAATCTCCTATTAAGAGACATCCTTGAATTTTGTAAATTCCTGGCCTATTACCATCTATTCTCATTAGTTTCCATGGAAAGTTTACCGACTTTGAAAATCCCCAGAACTTTGACACCCTTTTGTATGAAGGAAACAAATTCAAAATGTTAACATTTTCTACTTCTCTGCTAGACAAAGACCATGCTGGGGGACCATTTGACCAACGTTGGCATAAACCGGGACAATGTGTCTGAGGTGCTGCAGATGTACATGGGGGCCCATTGTGCGAATACCGATTTCGCCCCTCTGGCGCTCAGTCTGAAGACCAAGGCTTTCCAGGCCCACACGCCTTCCCAGAAAGCCTCCATCCTGGGATTCCTAGCAAACGAGCTGGCTTGCAGCAAAGTCGTTATCAGGTATTTGTTGCAACATAAAATGCACTATAACTTTTACAGGTGAATGTAATTTCACCCCACTCAACTGTTCAGTAGCTGTTTCATTGCCACTGAAATTATTCCAACTGGAGATCTCTGTTGAACTGTTTGTATGTGACGTGACCTCTTATGATTACATGCGCCGTGACATTAAATCAGAACAGCGGTGTGACGTGCGCAGATTGATGATCATGTGATTCATCAAGATGGAGTTCACTCATATATTTAAGCTCAGTAGTCGTGATTGTTTTTACACATTTATTAAATCAACAGCTTGACAAAAGGTAGGACGCTGCCATTTTCAAGTGCGTAAACGGTAACGCCGCTACGCATTCAGCGCAGTGGATGCAGCCTGGCTGTGGCGACTGAATTGTTCACATTGGCAAAAGGAATATCCCACCACCTTTGATTCTGAATGAAAGTCCATTTGGATTTGGCCTCTTGATTCCGATTGAGGTGTTTATATGGAGCATTTTCATTCTGTTTTGTTTATTTAGATTTAATTTAATCGGAATGCCAGGCCCCTTGTAAACTCTGCTAATGTTTTTGCACAACTTGCTGTTCGCCAATAAGGAGCTGAAGAGCAGGATTTACAACAGGTGTTTGAACCATAAACAGTTCCAGTGTTGTCTCTCTCTAAACCACCTATGACACTATAAGCTCAGTGGCCCCTTGTTGCAACAGAGATACAGAGAATCACCGAAAGGTGTAGGAATGAACGTTCTTGACTACTGGAAGATGCGTATTTTGCTCCTCAGCTCCTTGTTAGAGAAAGCCTAATGAACTTTTTGTGAGCAGTATGTACTGTGTTTACAAAATGAGCCAATGGATCTATTTCACCCTTTCTTACAGTGAAATTGATAAGAACCTGGAGCAGATGGCAAACATGAGGAAAGACAAAATTATCATGGAGGGGAAGCTTAAAAAGTAAGTTTATAGTGTGTATATTTTGGGGGCTTTACAAAATAATGCTTGATAACTATAGACATTTCACCCCCAAACTATATTTTCCAATCCAGATTGAGAACCATTTATGCCAAACGCACTGGGAAGAGGGAGGCCAGTGTGGGTGTGGAAGAGAACCAGTCTTTCGGGACGCCGTCTTCGGCTGTCAAACGCAAAAGGAAACTTGGTGGTGACAGTGACGATGACGACGACGACGACGATGACAGTGACGATCCGGCTGACGACGATGAAGATGAGGATGAAGATGACTTTAAGAAGATTAAAAAAGTGGAAACATATGATGAGGTAAAAAATAAATACATTTATATATAGATGCATTGATAACTTTGGAGAATACGTCTGAATGGTTTTCTGTCGTGTCAGGATGAAGTTGACCAAGCCACTAGCGTGGAGGAGCTAGAAAAGCAGATAGAGAAGTTGGCTAAGGTATTGTTACTTTTCTTTATTTTCTGCCTTCGTTGTTAATTGGAAAATATGTTGGTTTTAAAAAGTGATGCAAGTGCATTCTCTTATGCGGCTTCTTGCTAGTTAAGAAATTCTTTGTTCTATGTGACATGTACCTGACATTCACTCCTCATGTCCTGTTTCCTTACACAAAGCAAAGCAAATATTGAGGAATATGTGCCAAAAGAAAACAGTGAATGCTCTGTCCCACTGCAGCAACATCACCAGACAAGGAGAAAGCTGTTTGAAATATCCCACTCACTGCGCTCTATGATGTACGGCCAAGATCGTTACCGCCGTCGATACTGGGTACTTCCCCACTGTGGAGGGGTCTTCATTGAAGCCATGGAGAGTGGAGAAGGTAATTACAGGACACCGAGAGACAGTGTTGGTCTGATGGTAGTTCTTGTGCAGCCTTGTCTGGTTTTACTGCAATTCCTGCTTCTTTATGGTCATTTTGGACACCGACAAACGTCATTTGTCATGAGTTCAGGAGTTATGTTTTTCTTTTACTGGGTGAATACATTTTCAGGTTTTGTCAGTGGTGTAAAATATCCTTTTTCTTTTTATTAGATTTTTAACGTTTAAATTTATTTGTTTGCACAATGTTGCAGGTTGGAAAACGAGGAGTTACATTATTTATTCTCATTACCATCGTTTTTTTTTATGCTCCCCCACACCCCAACCAGTTGCAAATAAGATACATACGGAAACCAATAGGAATTGTATTTCACTTCAGATTGTTTTGCCATATTTTGTCACACCATACCACAATGCTTTCACAAAACTCACTTTTAGATTACTGTAGACCACAGCAACATCTACACATAGCCCAAGCCCAGGTTTTGTTGTCATAATTACAGGAAACAACCTCGTTATGAGATCGTATCACAATTATGACTTAGGATTTCTTTTTTTTTTTTTTTTCTTTTTTACTGGAGAAACTTGTGAATGTGAATGTTCCCGTTTCTGCCTGTTTCTGTTTAAAAAAAAAAAGAAATCCCGTAAATAAGAGGGGAAAAAAATGTTCATGGCGTTAAATTGGCCAAAAGTGGCCACAATCAAGCCAAATGGTACAATTTCACTGCAGATTTACAGAAACAGCCAACATTGAAAATGTCATGATCTGGCTAAAATCCCCACTCTTCGGAAACTTTCTTACATTTGTTTTGAAAAAGCTAACTGGTTCCCCCAAAAAGACGTGAGTTGGACACATGGCCATCATAGAAGCATGAGAGTAAATTTACAATTCCACCACTTATGATATTGTCTTATTTGCATGTAGCGCCAGAGGAACTAGAGGAGGAGCGACAGAGGCGGAAAAGAGCAGCAGAAGAAGTCAAAGTCAAAGATGAACCTCAGGAGATTGAACTGGAGAAGAATGAACCCGCCTCACATTCTGGCCTCCCACATGGCTTGCAACAACAGAAGGAAGAGGAAGAAGAGAATGAGCGGAAGGACTCTCCAACCACCTTCTACCAACAGCAAGCTTATGTGTCTCAAATTTGCCCAGATGCCCCCAGAGAAACGATGAAGGCGGAGGACCAGGCGAGCCCTCACGTTGGACAGAATGGCCATACCTGTTCTCCTATTGCCACAACTACCGTGACGTCATACTCACCCTCTCACAATACCTCCGAGCTGGCATCTGCAAAAACCGCTGTGATAGTCGGTCATGACACTTCAAATGTCCCCGGCCCAATCTCGACCTCCCTATCCGCCCGGTGCCTGCCGGCCCTGCATGAAAGCCCGGGCAACTCTCCTCCGGCCTCTTCCCCAACACCATTCCAACAACTCTCTCTCCAGCCCAACGACCAGCTGCTTCGGGTTCTAACTGAGAGGAGCGGACACTGGTTCAGCCTGCTCCCTCGCAACCCCTGCGACCTTTCTTCCCTGACGACGACCGCGCCGGGGGCGCTTGATGCCACTCCCCAGGCGTCCTCCACACCAAGCAAGCCCAGATCTCCTCCAGCGTCACCTGCACTCCCTCTCACCCCCTCTGCGGCGTCAGCCTCGGTCAGCCCGCACCACCCGGGCGGCCTCCTCACCTACCCTCTCTCAGCACTGCAGGTGAGGCCGCTCACCACAGGTGCATGGAAACACATTAATGTAAAGAGTAGGGTTACACAATTCCTTCTGGAATTGATAGGAATAAACAAGAATAAGTTAATTTACAAAACTGGAGGGTGGCTCTTAAAAGGGAATTTATAGTCCCTGTGAAGTGAATGTCTTTAATTGTGACACACCATCAAGAAGAGTGTCGTTAGCCGCCTTGCCATATTTGAATGATTAAAACTAATTGCCAAGTATATAAAATGAGGCTTCAAAATAGTGGAAATAACAAGCCTTTGTCCACTCTCAGACACTGTGGATGTGTCCAAAAGCTGTTAAATACCTCAAACAACGATCAACAAAAACAAATGCTACTTATAGTGTCTTATAGTATCTTTCCAATGCCTACATGTACGCATAAATGTTTAAGCAGCAATAATCTGTTTAAGGCTTCAGTGACTACAATATATCTCAATGGATCATGGTTTTTCCATGCCACCAAAAAGAGACGCTCTATAGCAAGTCCATTGGTCATGCCTGCGCAAAGCCCTTGTCCACATGCCGGCTGCCACAGTCAGACTTTGAAAAAAAAAAAAAAAAACAATCCTCCAGGCCACACTCCCAAAAAAACCAGCAAGGGTGGAATGATGAAAATATATTTTTGTGTAATCTTGACTAAATCAACCAGATTTCATGCAAGTGCAGCAAACCTCCATATACTTTTTCACTTATTGGAATTATATCCGATGCAGTCACAGTGAAAATTTGCTGTACAAAAAAACAACTGAAAACAATTTTCAAATCCGTTTATCCACACCACACACATTGAAACTTCTTCCAATTTACAATGCACCTTTGAAACACATTGTAATTATGTTCCAAAATTGCAGCAAGTTTCTAAGTAGGAAACTTGCCATGGTGTTAATGTGAATGCATCAACAATTTACAAGAGTGCATGTTGGCTCATTATAGAGAACTTTAAAATGTTTGGGGGACAATCCTGATAAAAAGAAGCAGTAAGGAGTTCCCTGAACCTTCTTTCTATGTGGCTATAATCAGCGGGCTTCTCTTTTGTTTTCTTTTCAGGCAAAGTCAGGCATTTCATTACTGGGAGTATCTTTGGGGAGCTGGTCGAGTGGCATAAGTCCCGGCTTGCCTCTGTGCAGCAGCCCCAACCCCATGTTGGGTCACTCTGTTGAGGGCAACACAGCAGCAAGTGTGTCCAGTAAGAGTGAATCACCTCTACCTCGCATTGAGAAAAGTTCATCCATGCCCTCTCCTCCTACTGTGGAGATTCCGAAATCTCTTGACCACCACACTCCCCGGCCTATCCCAGAGGGTAAGATTCTGACCCCCCTTAAGAGTGCCACTGACCTGTAAACTCTGGTGAGCTCAAATATAGGATGTTGGATAATGGAATAGGTCAAGGCACAAGTGCAAATCATTTTGTCTTGGGGAAGTCCAGTCACAGGTTATCTATCTCATGTCATAATTAAAAGTTCCACGTCATCCTATTAATGCAGTCTTGCCTGCGGCATATCATCTTGCGAGAGAGAAGACCAGTAAGTGCAAATAATGACATTATTAGCCAATTTGCAGCAACTTTGGTCCCTTTCTATGCATAATCGTATGATATCATAAACGGCTTTAGAATATACGATCCAACATAAAGCACACCAGATTACAACAACCTGATCTGATTGTGAATGAGGTATCGAAATGCGTTAAATTGGATTTGTCTCATTATGACCAATTATGAAAGCATTGATTTGGATAATTGTCTTATTGCGGAACTTGTGTGTGGCTGCTTCTCATTATGGTAAATCCTTGAATGCGTAATAATTCTCCAGAAGGGTTTCTGTATGAAAAACTGCAGTCACGCAAACAAGGGATTAGGGGCACATTTTCTGTACAGCATATGCAAATGAATGAAAATTTGATGCGTGATAAACATGGTCTGACACACAACTTGTGTTGATATCCTTTAGACATGTTGACTGGTTGGTGGCGTATCTCTGACATAGAGGAGCTGCGCGCGCTGGTCGTTGCTCTCCACAGCCGAGGTATCAGGGAGAAAGGCCTCCAGAGGCAGGTGCAAAAATATATTGAGATCATCCCTCAAGTCTGCATTAAACACAAGGATGGTAAGTGCGTCAAAACAGTACATTGAACTGAATGTAAACTGTGCTGCACGCAACACACAAGTACACGGATCAAGTGACAAACAACAGAACAACAAAAGTCTGCTCGATTAATGCTATCGTCTAATGAAAATGGTAATTATAAATTGCAATTATAAACCTACCAACAACAAAAAAGAGTCATACAAGTGCTGTGAAAAAATAAACAGGAAGTTTATATCATGGAGGTCCATGGTGTTGATCGATGTCCTCATATGACATACATCTAGTGGCCATGATCGAGCTGCGGGAGCTAGAGGAGAGCCAGGTCAGTGTGGAGTCGGTACGAGGCTGGTGCGTGGAGGAGCAGGCCATGGAAATGGACATTGCCGTGCTTCAGCAAGTGGAGGAACTGGAAAGGAAGGTTACTGCTGCTAGCCTGCAGGTCAAGGTATGTAGCTACGGAAAGTTCATGTTGCTACATGAGAAAAAAAAAAAAAAAGAGTTCAAAATTTATGGAGTTTTAACCCCATAAATTTGAATACCAAAACCAACAAGTAGAGCTTGGACCTGCCCCCCGAATCCCGTTCGCCAATTGTGTTGAAGGCAGTAAACGAGATCCGGTTGGAGTTGAAACTTCTGCTTCTTAACTAGGAGAGAAAAAAAGTGTTTTGTTTTTTTTAGTTTTAAAATGGCTTACCTTAGACTCCTGCGTGGCATTGTGGCCAAAGATAAAAATCTTGGTCAGTCATTGCACCTTTTAGTGCAGTAAATCTTAAATATTTGTTGTAGGACCAGCTCAACTATGAAAAAAAAGTGTGACTTGTGCTGTGACCACGTGCCTTTAGACTCAGTAGCGAGCATCCTGATTTCCTCCCCCAGGGCTGGACCCATCCTGATCCTCAGTCCGAGCGGGAAGATCTGGTGTATTACGAGCACAAGCCCCTCACCAGATCGGGCCCCGTGTCCTCATCATCAAACGGGGGAGACAAGGACGGCAAGGATCATCCCGAGGAGCGGGGGGAGAAGGGCGGGGTGATACGTCACCCAGACAACCCTCTGGACATAGCAGTGACCCGTCTGGCCAATCTGGAGCGCAACATCGAGAGAAGGTACCTGAGGAGCCCCTTAGGTACCACCATTCAGATCAGGCTGGATAATGTGGGTACGGTCACTGTCCCTGCCCCCGCACCATCCGCTAGTGCTGACAGGGAAGGGTAGGTCATCTCTCCAACCGAAAGCACCCCCCGCTCTCACGTTCAGACCCTCTCCTCTGTCTGTGTGTGCTTTCCCATATGACTCCAAGGTTTAGGGTATTGGATGAGGGGCCGTCGGGGTTGTCAGTCACTACCGCCTCTCACACGCACCTACGTGAAACGCTCTCATGCACGCTACTGAAATGCGCATAGCCATTAAGGAAATGTTTTGACTCCCGTTTTTTTTCGCTCTCACATTCTACAGAAAAAGCAGTACTGATACATTCACACACATTGTTGATTTCTTTTTTTTGTTCTCGCATACAATTCAAACACCTAATACGCACTGCTGAATGACTCCCATATGCTAATGAAACACGGTCACATGCACCCTGCAAAATTTTTTTCCGCTCACCCCCAAAACTGAAATGCTCACATCCGCTGAAATGTTTTCGCTTACTACTAAAATTCTCTCATACACACTACTGAAACACTTGAGGCACAGTACAGAAAAGCTGAAAGGCTATCACACACATTTTTTTTCAAGCACATGCTTTTAAAATGCTCTCACACATATTTTTGAAACATTCTCTCACATTAACATTTTTTTTTCACAAACAGCTACTAAACAGCGACAAAACTCTGAAAGGCTCCCACACTCACTGCTCAAACACTCTCACACACAATACTTGAATGTTGTCACACCACTAATTTTGTTCCAACATTGCTAACATACACTACAAATGCACTCTTGGCTGCACTGGTGAAATGCTGTCATCCACTTGCATGTAACGACTGAAACCTTTACACTTACTATAGAAACACTCACACAAACTACCGTTTTTTTTTTTTTGTGATCACTGTCACCACTAAAACGCTTTTATACACACTAATGAGACCCTCTCACACTGAATTTTTTAGCGCTCACAAACACGACTGTGGGACTCACACACTACTAAAACCACTCTTATACACAATACTCAGAGCTCTCATAAACTCTATTGAAACATTCTAACACGCAGAGAAATAAATACAAATAAAAAGCTTTTATACACACCGCACATAATTAAATACAAGTACAAATAAAAAAGCCTTGAAATACACATGCTAAACGCCAACATGCACGCTATTCAAACATTAAATTCTGTTACACATCATTGTCAAACGCGATCATATAACATTCTGAAACATGCATTTAAGTAGGCGGTATGAGAGTGTTTCAGTACCGTGCATGTCAATGTTTTGTGTGAGAGGTAATCCCGTACAACGTCCTTGACGGCCCCTCGCATTCTTGGATGCTTTCACAGCAGATTGTTGATGGTGGCTTGTCACTTTTTTTTTCCTTCATTAATTTTGTGCATTTTTTTTTTTTCTCGAGGGGGTGTGGTATTTCCTGTGAAGGCATTGTGTGTTTTCCACAGTCATCTGCATGGTGTTGTGCATCAGTAACTTTGGCTTTGGTCTACTACTCTCCCGCATACATTTATGCAGGTTTTACCCGTTCACTCTTTTCTGCATGAATGTCGCTTGACGTGAAACAGTCAGTGTAACCTTGCCAGTGTCGCACACTTCCACAATGTTTGGCTTGTCCAGCTGGAGCTCTGTTGTCGTGAACTGATATTTTGCCACCTTCTTCTATATACTCATACTTGTTATGCAAAGTACATGTGTGCTGTTCTGTGTGGCTTTTCTCATCGTCGGCATTACTTGCTATCTGGTAATAGTGGCGAAGAGGAAGTGGCCCATGGTATGAAGGTGTGGAGGAAGGCCCTGACTGAAGTTCGCAGTGCCGCCCAGCTAGCCATGTGTATCCAGCAGCTGCAGAAGTCCATCGCTTGGGAGCGTTCCATCATGAAAGTGGTGAGTACTTGCATTCCTTACTAAGTAGAAGTAAAAATACCAGAGAAAATTCTAGTCCATTTATTTTGTTACTTATTCCCACTGGTGAGAAGCAGATAGACTACTATAGAATCATAATGACCAATAAAGAGCACAAACCAATCCAGAAAGTGTGCTCTTAATGGATGCACTTGTTGTTCAGTACTGTCAGATGTGCAGGAAGGGAGACAATGAGGACCTCCTGCTACTGTGTGACGGCTGTGACAAAGGCTGCCACACTTACTGTCACAAACCCAAAATCACCAGCATCCCCGAGGGCGACTGGTACTGCCCGGCCTGCATCACTAAGGTATCATCCATCCTCCGCAATGCCGTCTTGCATTTGTCCTCACTTGTAACACAATTTAGCACACCGGTGGAACGATTGTGTCTTTTCAGTCGTTTCCACTGTAAGTGCCACTTTCGGCCGACTAGACCAACCTCAAGCTGGATAAATCTGACATTTAACTAGTTAACATATCACGCTTCTCTAATAGTGCTTGTGGCGCAGAGACTTCAACTGGCCAATAATTTTGCTTCATTAATCACATGTTGTTGTCCAACTATAGTGTGCCAATGTGGCTCTACTAGTGTGCAGAAATGTCATGCTGTATTGTACTTTACTGCCAGTTTAGATGGCACAGAATCTTCAGAAAAGTGTTGCTTTTTACACGATTCCAGGCAAGTGGTCCAACTCCCAAAAGCAAGAAACCTCCATGCAAACCAGTAGCATCCAGTGTGGCAGCAGGGAAGAAAGGCGGTGATGCCAAAAAGAACGGCAAGCATGCCGGAAACGGGGAGGTATCTGAAGATGACCCGGCCAGTGCCAGCAGCACACCCAAGAAAAGTTCAAAAGACAACAGTCGGAATAGGAAAAGTGAGGAGGGTTTAAATACTCTGCCGGGACCAAATCAGGAAAGCCCCGTGTGTGTCAAAAGAGCAAAGACTGCTCGAGACAACAACAGGGACTTGGGCTTATGCAGGTATGGGCATTATTATTGCTACTAAAGTCTTCGTTCATGTCTCTCTTAATTAACTCTTGGGCGTTGTTTGATTTTCCGACACTTAGATTGTCTGTGGCCAAAAATAGTCTGTTTATTGCTTTTGCTACAACATATAGTTTTTAACTGACACCAGTTCTTCTCATGGGTATAAAATACCCTTTCAATTTTATTTTTTAACCTTACAAAGTCCAGTTTGTTTGCAAACGGCTATAGCTCATTGGCACCATGCTGATGACACCTGCCTTAAATGATTTATTATCACTTTATGCTCTTGAATTTGCATGAACACAGCTAAAATGTTTAGATTTTGAATGAGATGGAAGTGAGCATAGAGCTCACGTGGTAAACTGAAACTACAATGGCATAGAAATGTAACATGCTTGTAACAAAGTGTGTGTTGGCCAGGGTTCTCCTTGCTGAGCTGGAGCGACATCAGGACGCCTGGCCTTTCCTCACACCCGTTAACCTCAAGTCAGTCCCCGGCTATAAGAAGGTCATCAAAAAGCCCATGGATTTCTCCACCATACGTGAGAAGCTCGTGAGCAGCCAGTGAGTTCAGCCGTCGCTTAGCACAATTGTTTTCCTGTATTATTCAACTAGTTAAGATCCAACGAATGTGTTAACTTATTTCTTTTTGTACTACAAGTCGTTGTTTTTATTCTGCCCAATTTTTTTGTCCTTCCACTCCTTTCACATTTTTCAGCTGATTCAAGCAAGTACTATAATCACAAAATTGAGGACATTTCTGCTTGGACAGTATTTATGGCATTTGCATTCTAGCATCCAGAATTTGATTTTACACAAACATTTAAAAGAAGTTCAACAAAACAGTTTCCTTGTGCAATACGTGAATTAACACATTACCAGATTTTTTTTTCTCCACATTTACCAAAATTACGTGGTCCCCAGGACCACTGATGAAAAATTATGCCCCCCCCTACCATTTAAGTTGCCCATCCCACATCTATGGTATTTTTTATTACATTTTACAGATTCGTACACAATAAAATCGCTAAATACAAAGATCATTTACATATGTCCCTCCTTTTATATTTTTGACTGATTCGAAGCGTTCCAACTTCTAAATGTTGACCTCATTCAAGAAATCTCAGGAACTATTTATCACATTTCTACCACATTGTCAATAAACATGTTTTACATATTTACTACCTCCTCCCATATTTAGTGAATCAAGTCCCAGTCTAAATTTCATTAGTCCCAATGATTCCGTATTATTTTATGTTCACATCAGCTGTTGTGCATTCAACAGAAATTAATCAGAATCAGAATCATCTTTATTGGTCAAGTATGTAGAACACACAAGGAATTTGTCTCCGGTATAACACGCTGCATTAGTATCATCATAAACAAGGACATGACAAATAAGTATGGAAGGACATTTCGTAGTCTCAAGTCTCAAGCTTGTTCTATATTTTCCCCCTGCCTCATACTGTTCTATGCTTGTCTGATTGTAGATATCAAAACCTGGAGACTTTCATCATTGATGTCAATTTGGTGTTTGACAACTGCGAAAAGTTCAACGAGGACAATTCTGACATTGGTCGAGCTGGTCATAACATGAGGAAATTTTTTGAGAAGCGCTGGACTGAACTTCTGAAACAAACAAACTAAATTCAGAGTAAAAGAAAAACAACATCATTCTCCTCATCCTCATTGAACACATTTGACACTCATATCGGGGCAGCAGGTTTTAATTTCATTCTTGGGGGAGAATGTGGCTTTGCCAGCAGGAGAGATCGATGCCACCTTGAAATCCGAGTTGTTACATGAACTGCGCTGGATTTATTACAACAGGGATCCAAAACCCCAAAGACTCCAAGAGAAATGGGGTACTGTAGTGCAATACCACTCCCTGTGTCAGAACACTGCACTGAATGAATCCTCACTGATGTGTCTGCGCTAGAATACTTTCCACTACCTGTAAATAGATGTTTTTGTTATTTAATCGTATTATAGTGAATGTATTTAATTTTGTAATAATTATTTATGAATCAAGGTCCACTTCATTTTCTATGAAAAGGAAGACTCGGCGTAACCACTTTTGAATCGAAAAAGGAATGTGTCTGTGTTCTCATTTTTTTCCTTCTTCACCCAAATAGCAAACAAAGCCAAGAAAAAAAAAGCTGTTTACACTGTTCAGTGCTTTGGGCGTCAGAGGACTGTCTTCATTTGTTCAAACTGCATTTATTCACAGGAACAGCAGAAAGGGACAATTACATTGATGATTCATGTGTATATACTGTTTATTAATGTCAATATTTTGTCTTGTTTGAAACGATGTGTACAAATGGTTTAAGAATATTAAGATATTGTTTATGCCTTAGAATGATTGTAGCATTCTATTTTAGTGAACGTGATGAAAACATGATAAATATTGTTTGTACAGTATATACATATCCTCTGCAAACACTGTGGTATCCTTAATCTTGGTAGTGCCTACCCTTCCAACAGGGGCATGTAGGGGATGTTAATTGTTCTTTGTTTTTATGACATGTCTTTTTTTTTTAGTATGATTTCAATCCAACAAGGCCTCCAAAGTTGGACAGTGACACAGACATCATTCCTCACCGTTGAAATGAAAACAAGGAACAAGCATGAGCAATGCTTCCGTGACGCATTTCCTCACCGTCTGCCAGAGGACCTAAAGGCCATTTGTAACCACTGTGTTGAACCTTGCTGTGTGTTGTGGCCTGATGGAGGCAGCTAGATTTTTTTGTACCAAGTCAAAAAGTACTTGAAGTTACTTTATTTAAGATAATGTGGAATAAAAGTATCATTCTTTTGTAGGAGCTTTATTTTTCACTAGTGTGTGGCACGGACCTATTAAAAGGATGTTTTTCAATGTAAAACTCTTGAACTGGTTTTCTTTGAGTAATACTCAAAACCCCATCTCTCGATGCTAATTGTGTGAATGAGTGCATTGTTCTTCCACACCTAAATTAAATGACTTTAAAACATTTTAAAATGACTGGGGGCAGCAAAGATTCTTTGCACATTCTCTCAACAGATGATTCCAACTTCAAATATGTTGAGCTCATTCAAGACACTGTTGAACCTAACTTTTTATTCTCATATTCTTTTACTCCTAAATTTCCACAAAGAAGCTCCCAAATCAAAACTGGCATTTTAACATTTATCTACAAACGTAACAGGTCAAGTGTAATATTGTGGCAGGGCCGCCGACTCCGACCAAATTGGGGCCCCACTTTTTTAACCGTAAACAGTTTATAGTAGTAATAAAATGAATTTTATATAATGTAAATAATGTAAAAACGGCAAACTGCTGTAAAAGAATTCCACAAATCTAAATTGAACATGCATGTGTACCTTTATATTTGTCACGTGATGCTCATGCTCGCTTAAGGCTAAAGCTCTCGTGTTTGATGAGCGGAAGAGGTCTAATGAGCTTCAGTTTTGAAAATAAACAGTTACTGCGATACAGTAAATAAGATAGAGGAAAATAATACGGTTACTATTATTAGATCGAAGGTGACGAACTCTAGGCCCGAGGCAAAATGCAACATTTATGTGGTCCGCAAAACCAAACCAGGTGCGACGACGTCATGTTTCTTGCGACTTGTCGGAGATGTGAGACTTTGCAAGCATTTTTGATACCAATCCCTCCTTGAAAATTAATTGAAAAATGAACAATGATTTGACTGGCTTCTGATTTTCAAACTACTGTACTTACCCGTCAATTCGTTTTATACATGCAATAATTTAAGGGGATCATAGATTCACAATACGGCATATAACGGCCCTTCGAGGTAAAGACGATGCGGCTTACCACAAAAATGCGTTTGACACCCCATTTATCTACTGTGCAAATATTAGCCTACTACACCATGACTGTTAGTATAACAGTAACCACATTGTGAATTGGGTCATCAACGTTGTGCCTCCGGGCAACGGGTAACCCCAAGGACTACAGTACACTGCTTTAAGAGATTCTGTCAATTGAGTTGCTGGTTTGTGTCATATGTTTTATTGCATCATTCAAGAGAAACACGCGATTACTCTTGGACAATGTGTCGAATCTGCTCTGGAAGTGGCGGCAAGCGCATCTGATGCCAGGGATGGTGAGTGCTGTCATTGCAATCGATGTCATTGCAGCAATCGATGCCTCTCCATCCGCGGGCCAATATAGTACTTCAGGGTAGCTCATAGGGTGAGGCACTACAAACAGTGCGTGTTCCAGCTTTGATGGGCTGCCCTGCATTGCAGTATTACTATGTTGACAACGTTCGCACAGCAACAACAGGGTCCAGTTTTTCTTACAAGCACAATGATCAGTAAGTCAACAAGACGGAACCTTTATGTGCAGAGAAGTGGTCCCCACCCAATCCCCAATTTTGCCAAGTTGGCAAAACCGATAGGGTACATGACGGACAGTAAACATTCATTTTTACGTATGTACTTTTACTGAAGTTCATGAGTAGAACCGGCAAATATACCAGTTAGTAGTCAGCAGTCTTGACTACATTACATCTAGCAACATGTAATGTAAATACTGCACTGTAAATGTAAACACAAGGGAATTACGTCACTCATGACGACATTTTGGGAGGTCACTGCGGTGTAAACAGGAAGTACTGTAAACCGAACTGACTCAAGTGCGAAGAAAAAACGGTAAAGTAAATGATTTTTGTCTGTGTGTGTGAAAATGTTTGAAATAGTGGCGTTGCCTAGTCATGAATTACGAATTCATTAAAAACACAACAAATCGCTTTCATCTAACGTTAGCTTCCGGTTATCTTGGCTACAACAATATTTCCAGTATTTCTCTATTTACCTTCCTTAGCTATTAGGTTAATATCTGAAACATTGGTCCATCTTATTAAAATCAAATGCACATACTGTAGACTCATATCCGTGGTAATGTACACGCCTCTTTTGCTTTGTAGCCGTCTGCCATAAAGTGAAATACTGTATGTGCAACGAGAAACTGGTGTCTCACTAGTATTTTTCCCCCTCTACTGTATGATATTTATGAACACTCATCGGACAGTTTTGGCATCCAAGCAGTCCATCAACAATAGTTAGTCAAAACTACATGTTGACGTTTTAGTGCTACTATTAAGTTCCTGGAGGCTACTACATCTGGTGCGTGGCACTAGTTGTCTCTGGCGGGTGTTACTAATGCAGCAGAGTAATTTACTAGGTTTAATTGAGCACCAGTTAGCCAAAGGTGGCACAAGTAGTGGAAAGAAACTTACTCTTAATTCTCGTTTTTTCTTCTAGTATTTGAGGACTAAGAGCGCACTGCCAGAATATTTATATGGAAAGTGGCTTGAGCATTTATTTGATATCCATATTTGGATTTATGTACTTGTATGCTTTTTGTCCTTACTAATTCACAACACAAAGTTATCTCAAGGCAATTTAGACATTGAGTAAGTTAAGAAACACCTGAGCAAGTAACAGGATAGAGGGGTTGAGTGGAAAGAACAAGAGGCACAAAATCAGCCATATCAGCAAGAATAGTGAAGTGCTAGATGTTAACTTCCAGAATGTTATAATGTCACCAGTAGTATTGGTAACATGCAGTTGCTCACTAGTGAACAATTTTGCCTGACTAGTAACATTTGCTTTTCCAATTAGTAAGTTAAAGATGTTCTTCTAATAAGGATAAAGAGTTTACTAGTACTTGGGCCTTTACCTGGATATCATGGATATCAAATAACTGTGTACAGTACAATGCATAAAGCGTACCAAACACACACACACACACTCACACACACACACACACACACACACACACACACACACACACACACACACACACACACACTCTAAACAAGAGTCATTTGTTTATATGCTTATGTGTTTATGTTAATGTGCTCCTTGTGATATTGTACAGTAGGACCATCTCTCCAAATGGTGTCCCTGATTTGCACTATACAAGACCACCGAGATGACGTTAACTGGTGTGCATTCTCCGCACAACTGTTAGCCACATGTTCAGGCGACAAGACCGTGCGGGTGTACAACACCCAGGACTTCTCCGAACTAGCCTTCTCACCGCTGGAAGGACACGGTTACACCGTCCACTGCTGTTACTTTAGCCCCTGCGGACAGTTCCTTGCCTCGTGTTCCACAGATGCCACCACGCTGGTGTGGTCCATGGTCACTGGGGAGATCGAGGCAGTCCTACAGCATCCTGGTCGCAGCCCCGTTAGGATCTGTGTGCTCTCTCCGGACTCCACCCATCTGGTCTCTGGTGCATCTGATGGGTCATTGGCTCTCTGGGATTTCCCATCCAAGCAGCTCCGCAGGTTGATGAGTACTTACTGTGAAACCCCATTGGTCACAGAGGATGCATTTCCGACCCACCCGCGATGTGTGAAAATCCGTGACATAGCTAAATCATATAAAAACATGTTTTTTAAATTCCTGCAAACTTTGAAAGGGAATTGAAGTCAAATGTTTTCTTTGCAGTAAATTCTATGTTCCCCTATTAGTCTAAATAGTGAATGCGATATTCTGATTAAGCGTTTGTGGAATCAGAATTAAGAAGAAAAAAGAAGATGAAGCCAGCCATTTTCATCGATCTCAGGGCGATGCGGTGCCATTTGTCGTCACCTGTTTTCTGGCCTCGATCTCATGATGTTTGTTAAGCAAGCCCGAGAGCACTTTGATGTTGTTATTACAAAGAATTTTGCCTTGAGTTCAAGAAATTGGAGGCTATCATTTCACAACACTTTGAGGATAAAAAAAAGGCTTGTGTAGTCCTCCAAAGATGCAAAATTTCAAGCTATTTGTCACCCACAGTTGAAGTTTACTGTGAAACTGACACATAAGACAAAAAGTGATTAAACATTGTATAATATTAGTATTACATTGTATAGAATACTGTTTCTTGTTTGTCATGGATTTTCACCTATGGTGGGTTTGGTGTCCCACGTGACACTCATGGATTTATGATAAATAAGTGGAAGGGGTTTAAAAGTGTCAACTGTTTGTGAAGGACCAGTTGCGTGAGTGACACGACAATGGTGGCGTGCTCGTTCAGCCCGTGCAGCCAGATGTTTGTCACGGGCTCCACCTATGGCGACCTCCGTGTGTGGGACCTGGATTTGAACAAGCTCCATGCAGAGAAGAATGCTCACGACCTCGGCGTCACCTGCTGCGCCTTTGCTCCCAACATCCTCAGTGGTCAGAGACAAAGCATTTTTTTTTTTATATGTACCTGTCATCAGCAGGCTGCAAGTACAGAGAGGAGAAGTCCAAAGCCCAAAGTCAGTTGGGTGTGCCACAACACAGTCAATGACCCTCCAATTCTGGTTATTTGTCTTGCAGACAGTCAAGTTGTGCAGTTCCATTTGGCGTCGTGTGGTCAGGACAGTCACGTGAAGATCTGGGCCATGAACAAGCTGAGTTCTGGAGGTAAACCACAGCAGAAGAATTCACAAAACACACTAGGTCTCGGCTGGCTTACTTGCTAATCAGGACTTTTCTGCCATTTTTAGCCTTTAGGATGCAGCTTCTGCACACGTTGACTGGCCAGTCGGCTCCTGTCCTAACGTGTGCATACTCCTCAGATGGACAACTGCTTGTCTCAGGGTAAGGAGGAAGGAGAGGAGGTGATTTATTAGATTTTAATTGATTTTACAGTTTCTGGCCCCTTTGAACTATCTCTTGAACGTATTGCCTGTATAAATCTCCCTTTGAGAAGTCTCAATAGCGATTGAATTTATTATCTCTAGGGTAGTTAAATAATTTACACCTGATGACGTCAGAGAACGCTGACTAGAATGACTCTACAGAACATGACCACTGGAGGGAGACATGCATCAGTTTATTTCATCTGAAAGTCACTAAACATTTTTTTTTTTGTTCTACAGCTCTGTGGACAAAACAGTGACCGTCTATGATGCAGTGAGTTCCATGTTCAAGTTGATTCTTATGAGGTGCCATATAGGATAAAAATATTTATCTCTTATACTCGGCAAAAAAATCCCTCACGAACAAACCTCTAACAAACGTCGTGGCCACCCTGAAAAACACAACCCCAAAAAGTCACTCTGGAAAACTTGAACATTCACAAAGAAAAAAAAACACACACGACAAAAAAAAATCTCACACACACAAGAAACACCTCACACAAAAATGGACACACACTAAAGCTGTCACACATGAGTTAAAACTCTCAAGCACAACTTAAATCTTATCTCAAAACTCACAAAAACAACCTCTCAAACCTTCCCAAAACCTCTCATGCCACACCAAAAAACCTGTTACGCACGACCAAAAAACTCTTAACACACCACCCCAAAAACTGTTACTCTCACCTAAAAACCCTGAGCCGCCAAAATCTCTCGCTCCATGAAAATAACAGCTCATACCAACCCCCCAAACACTCTCACATGCCCCAAAAATCCCCTCATGCACAATTCCTTGACTGACCTAACCCTTTTATTAATTAAAAACAAATAACCCCTACACAAAGATCCAAAAGGAATGTTCCTTCACTTTCATTCTAATTGGCTCTGCCATACAAGAAATCTCGCCCTCGCCCAGTTGCCGCTGTTCAGGTTCAGATGGCTCCCAGATTAACTGCCGTATGGGTGAGAAGTTTTTTCATAGTGCATGAAAAGAAAATGTTACTTTTTGCATATTCCGGACCTCATACATTATGGTGTCTCTTGTTTGTTATATTTATTAATACACCTCTTTCTTTTTAACGTTGTAGAAAAATGCTGTGTTGCTTTACACATTGAATCAGCATGAGAGGTAGGTCCTTCGAGAAGCAAAGCTTATACAGTGGATTTGAGAACACATTGTAAAACGTGTATCCCAACTATATTATTTGTCTTATTTTGAAGCAGTCATAACTGAACTGTACTTACTATATACTTGAAGCACACTCTATTTGAACATTTATTTTACAAAATTACGGTACTACAGAAACCAAAATGTTGTAAAATGTCTATTATATTCACCAGTCTAGTGTATACATAAATAATACAGTACACATTTCACAGCGTTTATGAATGCACAGCAAATTCAAATTGACATTGCTCATATCATAATAGCCACATTGGTAAAAGATTCAGTCCTAACATTTTCATCATTATAGTCAATACGTGAAGACAGCCAAAGAGTGTTTAATTTGGCTGTTGCTTCATGGCAAACAGAAGCAATATTCCAATGACAACTATCCTCTGCCACAGGTATGTGACGGCGTGTTCCTTCTCTCCAACTTCACCACTAATTGCCACGGGATCCATGGATAAGACGGTGAACATCTGGAGAGTGGAAGATGGACGCAGCGGACATGGTTTGAGCAACACAAACTCCTCCTTATTGAATGTTTCCTTTTTCATTGTTTGCCTTTTCTTTGTCTTTTTCATACCTGCTTTGCTGCATCACAGCTGGGAAACCGATGCCTGGTAAGGTTTATATTAACATTTGTTCCATGAAATTGCATCCATTTATTTCCAACGGTCTATTCTCTTCATTTAAAGCATTTTACACTTTTCGCAAACTAAGGAATCCCTGTTCATTTTGTATTTTCACCACTCTTAGTCTTATTTACTGTTTTGACCCTTAATGTGCTCTCTATTCCAGAAGACTCCACTGTGACGGCATGTCAAGGTAAGATGTTAATTTTGTTACACCAATGGTGACTAACATACAGTAGATAGATAGATAGATAGTTTGCCCTGCAATTGACTAGCGACCAGTTCATGGTGTATTCTGCCTTCTACCTGAAGTCAGTTGGGATAGGCTGGTGCCATCCTGTCCAGGATAAACTGTGTTGAAAATGGATGGATGGATATGTATTTCTGTATTAATATAATATGGATATGTGTGTGTGTGTGTGTGTGTGTGTGTGTGCGTGCGTCGCGTAGCGTGCGTCGCATCGTCGTTCGCGATAAACTGTGTGCGTCGCGTGCGTGCGTGTATGCGTGCGTGCGTGCGTTAATATAATATGGATATGTGTGTGTGTGTGTGTGTGTGTGTGTGTGTGTGTGTGTGTGTGTGTGTGTGTGTGTGTGTGTGTGTATACACTGCTGTGAAAAAGTAATTGCCTCCTTCCTGATTTCTGTGTTCTTTGCATATTCATCACACACGTTTTCTTTTCATCAACCAATTTTAATATCACACAGAGACAACCCAAGGAGATACAAAATGCTGTTTCCTTTATTAAGGCAACAACAACAACAAAAAGCGACACCCTTGCACCACATTTGTTGAATCAAGAAATCATATACCGGTAAATAGAATCTGTCAGACAAAGCGAAGTCTAAGAGCACGATCTAAGAGCACTTGAGTTTTGAGGGCGCAAACTGATGGTCAAACGTTCTCCTTTAGGATTTTCTGGTAGACAGCAGAATGCATTGCCCCATCAATCACAGCAAGTTGTCTTGGTCCTGAGGAAGCAAAGCAGCCACAGAACATCCCACTGCCATCACCATTAGCCATTCATCAGCAAAATGGCCGTCCATCAGTGACAGACTTCCTTAAACTGTTCTAATAGTCTCACACAGTTGTCCACAAAGAGGTGCACCTCGCCCCATCTTTGCTTGTGAATGACTTAGCAATTCAGGGAAGCTCCTTTTATACAATCAAGGCATCCACCTGTTCCCAGTTAGCCAGCTTACCTGTGGGATGTTTCATACAGGTGTTTGATGAGCATTCCTCAATGTTCATTTTTATATGATACAACATAAAATACATGTTTATTTATATAGCGTTTTCGCAACAGCTGCAGCTGTATCAAAGCGCTTTACAGAACAGTTACCATAACATAACAGAACACATAACATAAAACATGGACAATCATACAGTCATAACAATTATTTCTGCATACGCCTTGTTGTTTGAAGCAGTTACAGATGAAAGAGGAGAGAATCAAAGTCTCCTTTCACCAGTCACCTGTCCCAGCTTTTTTGGAATGTGTTGCAGCCATAATATTCAGTTTGGCCATGAAATATCATGTCTTTGTAGTGTATTCAATTAAATATAGATTGAACATGATTAGCAAATCATCATATTCCCGTTTTATGTATGTTTAACACATTCCCCCATCTTCATTGAAATTGGGTTTTTATACGAGTTCTTAACAGCGAGAACAAGCACCAATTAAAAAAAAGTGGTGTTTTGATCAGTTTTTGTGTTTTAATAAGGCTTAACGTGTTTGCAAAGGGTAAAACTGCACTTAAAAAAAGGCCAATCTTTCTACTTGAACTTGTCGCAGGTGGGTCTAGAAAATCTCTTCTATGATAAGGGTGAGATCACTGATTTAATAAATGATCATTTGTAAAGACTATTTTCTGCTGCAGCATGACTGCGCCAAAGCAAGGTCGGTAAAGCCACCTGCTCTCGACTTTTCCCAATGTTTTTGTTTATACACAGTCCATGTATGGAGTAGTGCCTGTCAGCTTTTGATCTGTCTGCACGTGTGCTCTCTCCACCTTTATACTTTTATCCTTTGTCAATGAGAATATCAATGAAAGCTCTCTGGATGAATCCATAACGTGTCCCAGCTACTTAAGCTGCACCTCTTGAAATCAATCGCCAGCAGGGCTCCAAGATAACATTTACCCTTTTTCAATAAAAGAAGGGGGGAGAAAACTCAACTGTCACTCTGCTTTGTCCTCTCAGCATCGACATCAGCAGGTCGGTCCAAGCTGCTGGTCAGTGATTGGTCAGAAGAGGATGTGGCCGTGTGGCTGTTGGAGGAAGGTCTGGAGGGATTGGTGGACACATTCAGGACCAACAACATTGACGGGATTGAGCTGCTTGCACTTACCAAAGATACACTACTGTCAGAACTGCACATAGGTAGGAACCACTCGCTGCTTACCTAAGTTTATGACTCTCAAAAACTCCCAGGTGCCCTCCTCATTAGTCCCTCTTGATCTGGTACGGTGGTTTTCAGAAATGACACTTCTCAGATTTTCAACTTCATTGACAATGATTGCTTGTTGTCCTGCCGCGTCATTGTTGTCACCCCAAAGTTCCTGGCGGGATCTTGTTGCTTTTAACACCACCTACAAAATGCTTTTCTGGACATTGCTCTCTGTTCTCACATTCTGAGGAGTGCGCAGCGGACTCTGAGAAAAGAATGTCTTTGAGCTAGTGCAGTACATGTGGGAGCCAAATCAATAAATGTCTTCCTATGTGGAGAGCATTTATTCAATAGCCTTACTATACATCTTAAGATCCATCTCATAGTTGCTCTTGGGACGTACTTGTAAGCCTCTTCAGTGCACTAGTAGAACAGCTAGGCTGACCTACAAAGCGGTGTCTTGCTAGTAATGTTTTTCTCCTCCTGCCTTTCACTTATAACATTTCTGCACACTAATATGACAACAGCGGCCCAGTGGTTCAGTGGTTAGCGCGTCAACCTCACAGTGCAGAGGTACAGGGTTCAAACCCAGCTCCGGCCTCCCTGGGTTTTCTTCGGGTACTCCGGTTTCCTCCCACATTCCAAAAACATGCATGGCAGGCTGATTGAACACTCAAAATTGTCCCTAGGTGTGGGTGTGAGCGTGGATGGCTGTTCGTGTCTGTGTGCCCTGCGATTGGCTGGCAACCAGTTCAGGGTGTCCCCCGCCTACTGCCCGAAGACAACTGGGATAGGCTCCAGCAACCCCCGCGACTCTTGTGAGGATTAAGCGGATCAGAAAATGGATGGATAACATGACAACTTTGTAGTACTAGGAGGATAACTATGACACAAGTGAGGCAAAACTGTGCACTCCTTGACATCTACATACTAGTTGTACTACTTACTAGTTAAGTGCTAGAAGTTAACTGTTGCACTTTTATAAATTCATTAGTAGTAATAGTGCCACACATTTGTCAACTAGTGCCCAGTTTTGACTAACTATTAACTTAGAGTTGTCCTACTACAAACTGAAGTTGCCTTACTAGCATAGACAAAGAGCTTTCTCGTACATGGCGGCGAGCCATTTGAGCATTTGTTCGATCTGCTTCATATCAATATTATTGTCCATATACTTGTTCACTTTTTACAGAATGAAATAGTCTTGGTAGTACCCTATTTTCTGCTCTAAAAGGTGCACCTAAAAGCCTTCAATTCTGCTGCCGTAGATTGCAAATGTCCCCAGTGTGGGACAAATAAAGGTTTTCTTATCTTCTTATCTTATTCATTGAAGGTGCGCCTCATAATCCAGTGCGCCTTTTAGTTTGAAAAATACGGTAATGTTTTTTCCACCCCTAGTGCCATGTTTGCCTACTTGTACAAAATTTAATCTTTCTAGGTAATGGCTGTCCTGCATCAGTGGAAGGCAGTAGCGGTATGAGTGTGCTCTGGTTATTCTACTTTGGTGTAGTGTGCTGACTTGTCTCACTAGCGAAGACAAAGACCGTGCTCGGAGGACAACGTTGGCATAATTATAGGACCAAACTGTGCAGTAGTTGACAGTTCTACTATGCGCTATTAAAATTACAAGTGGTACTATGAAGTTTCCGAGTGTGTCACTCGTAGGTAAGTCAGTAGTGATGCCCAGATATCAAGTAGTGTAGTTTTGCATCACTTAGTAACATGCAGTTGTCGTATTAGTATGCCGAAGTTGTCTTGTGTCTGTGAAGGAATGTCACACGGTAGTCGAGAAAATGTTACTCGTCAGACACCGTTGTTCTACTACTGCAGTGTTTCCCAACTTTTATTGAACCATGGCTTATCTCACGGCGCACCACTTTGGAAATTGATTGACAAAGAGTGGACATGGCTATATGACGTGCCTTCTGTCATTTAGTGGAAGAGCACTTGGTTGTTATGCCCGTCACGAGATGTACTTGACATAGATAACAAAAAGATGTGCTTGTGCACTCAAATAGTCCGTATGAGTGAGGACAAAGAGCATACGAGTACATAGACCTTAAACTGCATAGCAAGACAATTGAAGAAATGCTCATAGTATTTTCCTCCCCTAAGTATATTCACAGTGTACCAGTAAGATTATGAGGCGCTATAAAGAAATTCTGGTTTGATAATTCTTGTTTATTCTGTTTCACTCTTAAAATGCTGCCCCTGTTGGCTGAGCATTTCCATTAAGAACACATGCAAACGTGGCCGCTTGGTATTTAACTGTGACTCGGACAGACGGTCATCAGTCGCGCTGCCTTGCGTGTTGATGCTCACCCACGCTTATGTTGGCTACGCAAGACTGACAAGTGCCGAACAGGCGGGGAGGGGTTAAAAAAATTCCAAATCTTAATTCTGAAATCAATGTTCTTGCTTGCTGTCACTCCACCTTGTTCCGCTTCACGTTCCTATTTAATGAGAGAACACAATGACAGGGTGCGTGTGCGTATGTGTGCAGAATCAGTGGGGCAGCGCAGCAAATTACTGAGGAAGGTGGAAGAGTTGAAGAATGCCTTGGTGTGTTCGGGTGTTCCTGATGAGTTCCTGTGTCCAATCACCAGGGAGTTGATGAGAGAACCAGTCCTCGCTGCTGGTGAGCCACAGGTCTACCGCACTGGGTGGAACATTTCCAGTAAATTTTTGGAAAGTTGCCATGGGAATTTAAGGTGGGGAATATGGGTTTCAATGCCATTGAGGTTGAATCCTGCAATTTCACCTGAAAGCCAATTATCCCTAATTTCAAATGATCTTAATAGTGAATAAAGATTTGGGAAAGACTAATCCAGAGTACTTTGCATATGCCCATAGATGGCTACTCGTATGAGAGGGAGGCCATCACGATGTGGATCAACACCAGGAACCGCTCCAGCCCCATGACCAACCTGCCCTTACTGACAACTCTGCTCACCCCGAATCACACGCTGAAGATGGCCATCGCTAGGTGGAGGACAAACCACTAGTGATGTGCCGGTCGCGAACGAGCCGGTACAAAGAATCGTTTGAAGTGAACTATCATTTTCTCTCTCTCTCTCTCTCTCTCTCTCTCTCTCTCTCTCTCTCTCTCTCTCTCTCTCTCTCTCTCTCTCTCTCTCTCTCTCTTTATGTCGCTCTCTCTTTTTCACGTGTCTGAAGCGAGGTTTGGCAGTTGCCATGCTCCTAGATGTAGACCAGAAGAGAAAGGGGAGGGGCGAGGGGCTTGGTAGGGACTGCACGGAGTGCACGCTGAGCACATGCTCCGCTGCCTCTGTGCAGGCACAGACAGACTAAGGAATTGACTTTCCCAGTTCCAACTCGTCCAGAGGATCATAAACACAACAACAAAGACCAACATGGTGAGACAGCACCTGATAAAGGTACCCAGAGAGCTGTAATTTTTCGGTGGGACTGTACTTGTAAAGTTGAGAGCCACTTCAATTGAAGGTTTGTCATTCCGATTGGTCACCAGACCTTGTCAACACCGTCGACGACGGGCGCGAGCCTCTTGCGAGTTTGCGGTCGAATTTTACAATGATTCCGACTGCTATTAGCTGACATTGGAAAGCGAAATCGGGTTTATTGTTTCCCCTTGCCAATGGTGGGCCCCCTGCTGGAGTTTGAGACCGAAATGTTTCCTGACATGTTGATCGATATACAGTGAATACTTTGAGGGGGAAAAGTTATCGGGGCCCTCAGAAGGTCATCCGATGTTTCCTCTCCAATCTGAAACGAAGTTTGATTTCACCGCGATCCTTTGGGTTTTGCAGGTTCTTCAGCCCCCGGCCCCATTGGGACCATCAGAGAGCACCCCGCAAGCATCCAGACGAGACTTGCGTCTCAACTATTCCAGCGGAGTTGCCCTGATCAACAACGCATCTTGAAACAATGAATAAAGTTGGCTTGCACGTTTTGGTAGTGTGCGGAATGGGTGTTTTATTTGCACTTTGTTCACGATCGCCAAGAACAGGGGTGTCAAACAACCGGCCCGTGGGCCGAAAACGCCCGCAAGGAGGTTTGATCATGCCCACAGGATAATTTTAAGGTGGAAAAAAAAGCATAAAAGACACGGAATGAATATTTTTAATAAAGTGCAATTCGTGTAATATCCACTAGGGGATACACTGTTTTGATCAGAGGAAAATACAACATTGTTTTGATCAGAGAAGAAGACAACAGCAGCCTCAGTCTGTCACTGAGACAGACCCAACACAGCAGACGCTATCAAGGACATGTGAATACTTTATTCTTTACACATATTATAGCACTCTCCTTAGTTTGTCCTTAGTTTGTAAGGTGTAGGCAGGGATTACATTTAGATTTTATATGCTTGTGTAAATGGTTTAAGAATTCCTTTCTTTATGAATCTTGTTTAATCTTAAATGTGTATTACTATATTTTTCAAGACCAATTACTTGTTAAGGTTTTGTGCTATTGTACAGTCAGTGGGATCAGTTGCAATGCATATACAGTCAAACCTCGGTTTTCATCCATAATCCGTTCCAGAAGGATGTTCGAAAACCTAATTGTTCGAAAACCGAAACCACCTTTTTAAAAAAAATTAAAATGTTTATTGAACACGTTTGCTCACAATGGAAAGCAACACAAGGAAGCGTCACTTCCTCATGTACCCGAGGAAGCGTCACTTCCTCGTGGAAGGAAGGCGAGAGAAGTCAAATGGTGCATTCAAGAACCAAAATTTGTTCATCATCCGAGGCATAAAAAAATGGTCGAAAACCGAATTGGCCGAGAACCGAAATGTTCGAAAACCGAGGTTTGACTGTATGTGGATGACAAAAGTAAATTGCATATTTGTCTAAGGAAATCTTAGGTGCTTCATAAAATGTTTTGTAAAAGATATGTTCATTAAATTTCAACATTTTCCGAGTGTTCTTGTGCATCTTTAGACCAAAACAAAGGAAAGACATATTATTTTGGTTATTTATAGCAGAGTATGGTGTAATTTTTAATTGTCCGGCCCACTTGACATCTACCGAAGCCCTATGTGGCCCACAATGTGAAATGAGTTTGACACCCATGCTAAACATGGTTGTTTTTTTTCAGCTAAAAACGCCTTACTATACATCGGCGTTTTTTTTGGCTAAAAACGGCTTACTATACATGGTTGTTTTTTTCGTCTAAAAACGCCTTACTATGTATGGTCGTTTTTTCGGGTTAAAACGCCTTACTATACATGGTGTGTTTTTTCGTCTAAAAACGGCTTACTATAAATGGTCGTTTTTTTCGGGTTAAAACGCCTTACTATACACGGTCGTTTTTTTCGTCTAAAAACGCCTTACTATAAATGGTCGTTTTTTTCAGGTTAAAATGCCTTACTATACATGGTTGTTTTTAGTCAAAAACGCCTTAATATACATGGGCGTACACGGAGGAAAAAACGCCTTAATATACATGGGCGTTTTTATGTCTAAAACGCCTTACTATACATGGTCGTTTTTTAGTCTAAAACGCCTTAATATAAATGGTCGTTTTTTTCGGGTTAAAAGGCCTTACTATACATGGTGTGTTTTTTCGTCTAAAAACGCCTTACTATACATGGTCGTTTTTTCGGGTTAAAACGCCTTACTATACATGGTCGTTTTTTTCGTCTAAAAACGCCTTACTATACATGGTCGTTTTTTTAAAAACGGCTTACTATAAATGGTCGTTTTTTTCGGGTTAAAACGCCTTACTATACACGGTCGTTTTTTTCGTCTAAAAACGCCTTACTATAAATGGTCGTTTTTTTCAGGTTAAAATGCCTTACTATACATGGCTGTTTTTTTCGTCAAAAAACGCCTTAATATACATGGGTGTTTTTTTCGTCTAAAAACGCCTTACTATACATGGTCGTTTTTTTCGTCGAAAAACGGCTTACTATAAATGGTCGTTTTTTTCGGGTTAAAACGCCTTACTATACACGGTCGTTTTTTTCGTCTAAAAACGCCTTACTATAAATGGTCGTTTTTTTCAGGTTAAAATGCCTTACTATACATGGGCGTTTTTTTCGTCAAAAAACGCCTTAATATACATGGGCGTTTTTTTCGTCTAAAAACGCCTTACTATACATGGTCGTTTTTTTCATCTAAAAACGCCTTACTATACATGGTCGTTTTTTTCGTCTAAAAACGCCTTAATATAAATGGTCGTTTTTTTCGGGTTAAAATGCCTTACTATACATGGTATGTTTTTTCGTCTAAAAACGCCTTACTATACATGGTCGTTTTTTTCGTCTAAAAACGCCTTACTATAAATGTTCGTTTTTTTCGGGTTAAAAGGCCTTACTATACATGGTTGTTTTATTCGTCTAAAAACGCCTTACTATACATGGTTGTTTTTTTCGTCAAAAAACGCCTTACTATACATGGTTGTTTTTTTCGTCAAAAAACGCCTTATTATAAATGGTCGTTTTTTTCGGGTTAAAAGGCCTTACTATACATGGTGTGTTTTTTCGTCTAAAAACGCCTTACTATACATGGTCGTTTTTTTCGTCTAAAAACGCCTTACTATACATGGTCGTTTTTTTCGTCGAAAAACGGCTTACTATAAATGGTGGGTTTTTTCGGGTTAAAACGCCTTACTATACATGGTCGTTTTTTTCGTCTAAAAACGCCTTACTATAAATGGTCGTTTTTTTCGGGTTAAAAGGCCTTACTATACATGGTTGTTTTTTTCGTCTAAAAACGCCTTACTATACATGGTCGTTTTTTTCAGCTAAAAACTGCTTACTATACATGGTGTGTTTTTTCGTCTAAAAACGCCTTACTATACATGGCCGTTTTTTTCGTCTAAAAACGCCTTACTATACATGGTCGTTTTTTTCGTCTAAAAACGCCTTACTATGAATGGTCGTTTTTTTCATCTAAGAACGCCTTACTATACATGGTCGTTTTTTTCGTCTAAAAACGCCTTAATATAAATGGTCGTTTTTTTCGGGTTAAAATGCCTTACTATACATGGTCATTTTTTTCGTCTAAAAACGCCTTACTATAAATGGTCGTTTTTTTCGGGTTAAAAGGCCTTTCTATACATGGTCGTTTTTTTTCGTCTAAAAACGCCTTACTATACATGGCCGATTTTTTCAGCTAAAAACGGCTTACTATACATGGTGTGTTTTTTCGTCTAAAAACGCCTTACTATAAATGGTCGGTTTTTTCAGGTTAAATGCCTTACTATACATGGTTGTTTTTTTCGTCAAAAAACGCCTTAATATACATGGATGTTTTTTTCGTCAAAAAACGCCTTAATATACATTGCCGTTTTTTTCGTCTAAAAACGCCTTACTATACATGGTCGTTTTTTCGTCTAAAAACGCCTTACTATGAATGGTCGTTTTTTTCATCTAAACGCCTTACTATACATGGTCGTTTTTTTCGTCTAAAAACGCCTTACTATACATGGTCGTTTTTTTCATCTAAAAACGCCTTACTATACATGGTCGTTTTTTTCGTCTAAAAACGCCTTAATATAAATGGTCGTTTTTTTCGGGTTAAAATGCCTTACTATACATGGTATGTTTTTTCGTCTAAAAACGCCTTACTATACATGGTCGTTTTTTTCGTCTAAAAACGCCTTACTATAAATGTTCGTTTTTTTCGGGTTAAAAGGCCTTACTATACATGGTTGTTTTTTTCGTCTAAAAACGCCTTACTATGAATGGTCGTTTTTTTCATCTAAGAACGCCTTACTATACATGGTCGTTTTTTTCGTCTAAAAACGCCTTAATATAAATGGTCGTTTTTTCGGTTAAAATGCCTTACTATACATGGTCATTTTTTTCAGCTAAAACGCCTTACTATAAATGGTCGTTTTTTCGGTTAAAAGGCCTTTCTATACATGGTCGTTTTTCGTCTAAAACGCCTTTTTATACATGGCCGATTTTTTCAGCTAAAAACGGCTTACTATACATGGTGTGTTTTTTCGTCTAAAAACGCCTTACTATAAATGGTCGGTTTTTTCAGGTTAAATGCCTTACTATACATGGTTGTTTTTTTCGTCAAAAAACGCCTTAATATACATGGGTGTTTTTTTCGTCTAAAAACGCCTTACTATACATGGTCGTTTTTAGTCTAAAACGGCTTACTATAAATGGTCGCTTTTTCGGTTAAACGCCTTACTATACACGGTCGTTTTTTTCGTCTAAAAACGCCTTACTATAAATGGTCGTTTTTTTCAGGTTAAAATGCCTTACTATACATGGTTGTTTTTTTCGTCAAAAAACGCCTTAATATACATGGCCGTTTTTTTCGTCTAAAAACGCCTTACTATACATGGTCGTTTTTTCGTCTAAAAACGCCTTACTATAAATGGTCGTTTTTTTCATCCAAACGCCTTACTATACATGGTCGTTTTTTTCGTCTAAAAACGCCTTACTATACATGGTCGTTTTTTTCATCTAAAAACGCCTTACTATACATGGTCGTTTTTTTCGTCTAAAAACGCCTTAATATAAATGGTCGTTTTTTTCGGGTTAAAATGCCTTACTATACATGGTATGTTTTTTCATCTAAAAACGCCTTACTATACATGGTCGTTTTTTTAGTCTAAAAACGCCTTACTATAAATGTTCGTTTTTTTCGGGTTAAAAGGCCTTACTATACATGGTTGTTTTTTTCGTCTAAAACGCCTTACTATACATGGTTGTTTTTTTCGTCAAAAAACGCCTTACTATACATGGTTGTTTTTTTCGTCAAAAAACGCCTTAATATACTTGGTCATTTTTTTCGTCTAAAAACGCCTTACTATAAATGGTCGTTTTTTTTCGGGTTAAAAGGCCTTACTATACATGGTGTGTTTTTTCGTCTAAAAACGCCTTACTATACATGGTCGTTTTTTCGGGTTAAAACGCCTTACTATACATGGTCGTTTTTTTCGTCTAAAACGCCTTACTATAAATGGTCGTTTTTTTCGGGTTAAAACGCCTTACTATACATGGTCGTTTTTTTCGTCTAAAAACGCCTTACTATAAATGGTCGTTTTTTTCGGGTTAAAAGGCCTTACTAGACATGGTTGTTTTTTTCGTCAAAAAACGCCTTACTATACATGGTTGTTTTTTTCGTCAAAAAACGCCTTAATATACTTGGTCATTTTTTTCGTCTAAAAACGCCTTACTATAAATGGTCGTTTTTTCGGGTTAAAACGCCTTACTATACATGGTCGTTTTTTCGTCTAAAACGCCTTACTATACATGGTCGTTTTTCATCGAAAACGCCTTACTATAAATGGTCGTTTTTCGGTTAAAACGCCTTACTATAAATGGTCGTTTTTCGGGTTAAAACGCCTTACTATACATGGTCGTTTTTTCGCCTAAAACGCCTTACTATACATGGTCGTTTTTTCATCTAAAACGCCTTACTATAAATGGTCGTTTTTCGGGTTAAAAGGCCTTACTATACATGGTTGTTTTTTCGTCAAAAAGCCTTACTATACATGGTTGTTTTTAGTCAAAAACGCCTTAATATACTTGGTCATTTTTTTCGTCTAAAAACGCCTTACTATAAATGGTCGTTTTTTCGGGTTAAAACGCCTTACTATACATGGTCGTTTTTTTCGTCTAAAAACGCCTTAATATAAATGGTCGTTTTTTTCGGGTTAAAATGCCTTACTATACATGGTATGTTTTTTCGTCTAAAAACGCCTTACTATACATGGTCGTTTTTTTCGTCTAAAAACGCCTTACTATAAATGTTCGTTTTTTTCGGGTTAAAAGGCCTTACTATACATGGTTGTTTTTTTCGTCTAAAAACGCCTTACTATACATGGTTGTTTTTTTCGTCAAAAAACGCCTTACTATACATGGTTGTTTTTTTCGTCAAAAAACGCCTTAATATACTTGGTCATTTTTTTCGTCTAAAAACGCCTTACTATAAATGGTCGTTTTTTTCGGGTTAAAAGGCCTTACTATACATGGTGTGTTTTTTCGTCTAAAAACGTCTTACTATAAATGGTCGTTTTTTCGGGTTAAAACGCCTTACTATACATGGTCGTTTTTTTCGTCTAAAAACGCCTTACTATACATGGTCGTTTTTTTCGTCGAAAAACGGCTTACTATAAATGGTCGTTTTTTTCGGGTTAAAACGCCTTACTATACATGGTCGTTTTTTTCGTCTAAAAACGCCTTACAATAAATGGTCGTTTTTTTCGGGTTAAAAGGCCTTACTAGACATGGTTGTTTTTTTCGTCAAAAAACGCCTTACTATACATGGTTGTTTTTTTCGTCAAAAAACGCCTTAATATACTTGGTCATTTTTTTCGTCTAAAAACGCCTTACTATAAATGGTCGTTTTTTCGGGTTAAAACGCCTTACTATACATGGTCGTTTTTTTCGTCTAAAAACGCCTTACTATACATGGTCGTTTTTTTCATCGAAAAACGGCTTACTATAAATGGTCGTTTTTTTCGGGTTAAAAGGCCTTACTATACATGGTTGTTTTTTTCGTCTAAAAACGCCTTACTATACATGGTTGTTTTTTTCGTCAAAAAACGCCTTACTATACATGGTTGTTTTTTTCGTCAAAAAACGCCTTAATATACTTGGTCATTTTTTTCGTCTAAAAACGCCTTACTATAAATGGTCGTTTTTTTCGGGTTAAAAGGCCTTACTATACATGGTGTGTTTTTTCGTCTAAAAACGCCTTACTATACATGATCTTTTTTTCGGGTTAAAACGCCTTACTATACATGGTCGTTTTTTTCGTCTAAAAACGCCTTACTATACATGGTCGTTTTTTTCGTCGAAAAACGGCTTACTATAAATGGTCGTTTTTTTCGGGTTAAAATGCCTTACTATACATGGTCGTTTTTTTCGTCTAAAAACGCCTTACTATAAATGGTCGGTTTTTTCGGGTTAAAAGGCCTTACTATACATGGTTGTTTTTTTTCGTCTAAAAACGCCTTACTATACATGGTCGTTTTTTTCAGCTAAAAACGCCTTACTATACATGGTGTGTTTTTTCGTCTAAAAACGCCTTACTATACATGGTCGTTTTTTTCGTCTAAAAACGCCTTACTATACATGGTCGTTTTTTCGTCTAAAAACGCCTTACTATGAATGGTCGTTTTTTTCATCTAAGAACGCCTTACTATACATGGTCGTTTTTTCGTCTAAAAACGCCTTAATATAAATGGTCGTTTTTTTCGGGTTAAAATGCCTTACTATACATGGTCATTTTTTTCGTCTAAAAACGCCTTACTATAAATGGTCGTTTTTTTCGGGTTAAAAGGCCTTACTATACATGGTTGTTTTTTTCGTCTAAAACGCCTTACTATACATGGTCGTTTTTTTCGTCTAAAACGCCTTACTATACATGGTCGTTTTTTTCGTCTAAAAACGCCTTACTATGAATGGTCGTTTTTTTCATCTAAAACGCCTTACTATACATGGTCGTTTTTTCGCCTAAAACGCCTTACTATAAATGGTCGTTTTTCGGTTAAAATGCCTTACTATACATGGTCATTTTTTTCGTCTAAAAACGCCTTACTATAAATGGTCGTTTTTTTCGGGTTAAAAGGCCTTACTATACATGGTCGTTTTTTTCGTCTAAAAACGCCTTACTATACATGGTCGATTTTTTCAGCTAAAAACGGCTTACTATACATGGTGTGTTTTTTCGTCTAAAAACGCCTTACTATAAATGGTCGGTTTTTTCAGGTTAAATGCCTTACTATACATGGTTGTTTTTTTCGTCAAAAAACGCCTTAATATACATGGGTGTTTTTTTCGTCTAAAACGCCTTACGATACATGGTCGTTTTTTTCGTCGAAAAACGGCTTACTATAAATGGTCGTTTTTTTCGGGTTAAAACGCCTTACTATACACGGTCGTTTTTTTCGTCTAAAAACGCCTTACTATAAATGGTCGTTTTTTTCAGGTTAAAATGCCTTACTATACATGGTCGTTTTTTCGTCAAAAAACGCCTTAATATACATGGCCGTTTTTTTCGGGTTAAAATGCCTTACTATAGATGGTGTGTTTTTTCGTCTAAAAACGCTTTACTATACATGGTCGTTTTTTTCGTCTAAAAACGCCTTACTATACATGGTCATTTTTTTCGTCTAAAACGCCTTAGTATGTATGGTCGTTTTTTCGGGTTAAAACGCCTTACTATGTATGGTCGTTTTTTCCGGTTAAAACGCCTTACTATACATGGTCGTTTTTTCGTCTAAAACGCCTTACTATACATGGTCGTTTTTTGTCTAAAACGCCTTACTATAAATGGTCGTTTTTTGGGTTAAAACGCCTTACTATACATGGTCATTTTTTCGTCTAAAACGCCTTACTATACATGGTCGTTTTTGGGTTAAAACGCCTTACTATACATGGTCGTTTTTTGCGGCTAAAAACGCCTTACTATACATGGTCGGTTTTTTCGCCTAAAAACGCCTTACTATACATGGTCGTTTTTTTGTCTAAAAACGCCTTACTATACATGGTCGTTTTTTCGGGTTAAAATGCCTGACTATACATGGTGTTTTTTTCGCCTAAAAACGCCTTACTATACATGGTCGTTTTTTCGTCTAAAAACGCCTTACTATACATGGTCGTTTTTTCGTCTAAAAACGCCTTACTATGAATGGTCGTTTTTTCATCTAAAACGCCTTACTATACATGGTCGTTTTTTCATCTAAAACGCCTTACTATACATGGTCGTTTTTTCAGCTAAAACGCCTTACTATACATGGTGTGTTTTTTCGCCTAAAACGCCTTACTATACATGGTCGTTTTTCGTCAAAAACGCCTTACTATACATGGTCGTTTTTTCGTCTAAAACGCCTTACTATAAATGGTCGTTTTTTGGTTAAAACGCCTTACTATACATGGTTGTTTTTTCGTCTAAAACGCCTTACTATACATGGTCGTTTTTCGTCTAAAACGCCTTACTATACATGGTCGTTTTTCGTCTAAAAACGCCTTACTATACATGGTCGTTTTTTCATCTAAAACGCCTTACTATACATGGTCGTTTTTCGTCTAAAAACGCCTTACTATACATGGTCGTTTTTCATCTAAAACGCCTTACTATAAATGGTCGTTTTTTCGGTTAAAACGCCTTACTATAAATGGTCGTTTTTAGGTTAAAACGCCTTACTATACATGGTCGTTTTTTCGTCTAAAACGCCTTACTATACATGGTCGTTTTTTTCATCTAAAACGCCTTACTATACATGGTCGTTTTTCGGTTAAAACGCCTTACTATACATGGTCGTTTTTTCGTCAAAACGCCTTACTATACATGGTCGTTTTTAGTCAAAAACGCCTTACTATACATGGTCATTTTTTTCGTCTAAAACGCCTTACTATAAATGGTCGTTTTTCGGTTAAAACGCCTTACTATACATGGTCGTTTTTCGTCTAAAACGCCTTACTATAAATGGTCGTTTTTTCGTTAAAACGCCTTACTATACATGGTATGTTTTTTCGTCTAAAAACGCCTTACTATACATGGTCGTTTTTTCGCCTAAAACGCCTTACTATAAATGGTCGTTTTTTCGGTTAAAACGACTTCCTATACATGGTGTGTTTTTTCGTCTAAAAACGCCTTACTATACATGGTTGTTTTTTTCGTCAAAAAACGCCTTACTATACATGGTTGTTTTTTTCGTCAAAAAACGCCTTACTATACATGGTCATTTTTTCGTCTAAAAACGCCTTACTATACATGGTCGTTTTTTTCGGGTTAAAAGGCCTTACTATATATACATGGTGTGTTTTTTCGTCTAAAAACGTCTTACTATAAATGGTCGTTTTTTCGGTTAAAACGCCTTACTATACATGGTCGTTTTTTCGTCTAAAACGCCTTACTATACATGGTCGTTTTTCGTCTAAAACGCCTTACTATATATGGTCATTTTTTTCCGGTTAAAACGCCTTACTATACATGGTCGTTTTTTTCGTCTAAAAACGCCTTACTATAAATGGTCGTTTTTTTCGGGTTAAAACGCCTTACTATACATGGTCGTTTTTTTCGTCAAAAACGCCTTACTATACATGGTCGTTTTTTCGTCAAAAACGCCTTACTATACATGGTCGTTTTTTTCGTCTAAAAACGCCTTACTATAAATGGTCGTTTTTTCGGGTTAAAACGCCTTACTATACATGGTCGTTTTTTCGTCTAAAAACGCCTTACTATACATGGTCGTTTTTTCATCTAAAACGCCTTACTATAAATGGTCGTTTTTTTCGGGTTAAAAGGCCTTACTATACATGGTTGTTTTTTCGTCTAAAACGCCTTACTATACATGGTTGTTTTTTCGTCAAAAACGCCTTACTATACATGGTTTTTTTTCGTCAAAACGCCTTACTATACATGGTCATTTTTTTCGTCTAAAAACGCCTTACTATAAATGGTCGTTTTTTTCGGGTTAAAACGCCTTACTATACATGGTCATTTTTTTCGTCTAAAACGCCTTACTATAAATGGTCGTTTTTTTCGGGTTAAAACGCCTTACTATACATGGTCGTTTTTTCGTCTAAAACGCCTTACTATAAATGGTCGTTTTTCGGGTTAAAACGCCTTACTATACATGGTGTGTTTTTTCGTCTAAAACGCCTTACTATACATGGTCGTTTTTTCGTCTAAAAACGCCTTACTATAAATGGTCGTTTTTGGGTTAAAACGCCTTACTATACATGGTTGTTTTTTCGTCTAAAACGCCTTACTATACATGGTTGTTTTTTCGTCAAAAACGCCTTACTATACATGGTTGTTTTTCGTCTAAAACGCCTTACTATACATGGTCATTTTTTTCGCCTAAAACGCCTTACTATAAATGGTCGTTTTTTCGGGTTAAAACGCCTTACTATACATGGTGTGTTTTTCGCCTAAAACGCCTTACTATAAATGGTCGTTTTTTGGGTTAAAACGCCTTACTATACATGGTCGTTTTTTCGTCTAAAACGCCTTACTATACATGGTCGTTTTTCGTCTAAAACGCCTTACTATACATGGTCGTTTTTCGGGTTAAAACGCCTTACTATACATGGTCGTTTTTTCGTCTAAAACGCCTTACTATAAATGGTCGTTTTTTCGGGTTAAAAGGCCTTACTATACATGGTTGTTTTTTCGTCAAAAACGCCTTACTATACATGGTCATTTTTTTCGTCTAAAACGCCTTACTATAAATGGTCGTTTTTCGGTTAAAACGCCTTACTATACATGGTCGTTTTTTCGTCTAAAACGCCTTACTATACATGGTCGTTTTTCGTCTAAAACGCCTTACTATAAATGGTCGTTTTTCGGGTTAAAAGGCCTTACTATACATGGTTGTTTTTTCGTCTAAAACGCCTTACTATACATGGTTGTTTTTTCGTCAAAAACGCCTTACTATACATGGTTGTTTTTCGTCTAAAACGCCTTACTATACATGGTCGTTTTTTCGCCTAAAACGCCTTACTATAAATGGTCGTTTTTCGGTTAAAACGCCTTACTATACATGGTGTGTTTTTCGCCTAAAACGCCTTACTATACATGGTCGTTTTTTCGGGTTAAAACGCCTTACTATACATGGTCGTTTTTCGTCTAAAACGCCTTACTATACATGGTCGTTTTTTCGTCTAAAACGCCTTACTATAAATGGTCGTTTTTTCGGGTTAAAACGCCTTACTATACATGGTCGTTTTTTCGTCTAAAACGCCTTACTATAAATGGTCGGTTTTTTCGGTTAAAAGGCCTTACTATACATGGTTGTTTTTTTCGTCTAAAACGCCTTACTATACATGGTCGTTTTTTCAGCTAAAAACGCCTTACTATACATGGTGTGTTTTTTCGTCTAAAACGCCTTACTATACATGGTCGTTTTTTCGTCTAAAACGCCTTACTATACATGGTCGTTTTTTCGTCTAAAACGCCTTACTATACATGGTCGTTTTTTCATCTAAAACGCCTTACTATACATGGTCATTTTTTTCGTCTAAAACGCCTTACTATAAATGGTCGTTTTTTCGGTTAAAATGCCTTACTATACATGGTCATTTTTTCGTCTAAAACGCCTTACTATAAATGGTCGTTTTTTTCGGGTTAAAAGGCCTTACTATACATGGTCGTTTTTTTCGTCTAAAACGCCTTACTATACATGGTCGTTTTTTCAGCTAAAACGGCTTACTATACATGGTGTGTTTTTTCGTCTAAAAACGCCTTACTATAAATGGTCGGTTTTTTCAGGTTAAATGCCTTACTATACATGGTTGTTTTTCGTCAAAAACGCCTTACTATACATGGTCGTTTTTTCGTCTAAAACGCCTTACTATACATGGTCGTTTTTCGTCTAAAACGGCTTACTATAAATGGTCGTTTTTTTCGGGTTAAAACGCCTTACTATACACGGTCGTTTTTTTCGTCTAAAAACGCCTTACTATAAATGGTCGTTTTTTTCAGGTTAAAATGCCTTACTATACATGGTTGTTTTTTTCGTCAAAAAACGCCTTAATATACATGGCCGTTTTTTTCGGGTTAAAATGCCTTACTATAGATGGTGTGTTTTTTCGTCTAAAAACGCTTTACTATACATGGTCGTTTTTTTCGTCTAAAAACGCCTTACTATACATGGTCATTTTTTTCGTCTAAAACGCCTTAGTATGTATGGTCGTTTTTTCGGGTTAAAACGCCTTACTATGTATGGTCGTTTTTTCCGGTTAAAACGCCTTACTATACATGGTCGTTTTTTCGCCTAAAACGCCTTACTATACATGGTCGTTTTTTGTCTAAAACGCCTTACTATAAATGGTCGTTTTTGGGGTTAAAACGCCTTACTATACATGGTTGTTTTTTCGTCTAAAACGCCTTACTATACATGGTCGTTTTTTCGTCTAAAACGCCTTACTATACATGGTCGTTTTTTCGTCTAAAACGCCTTACTATGAATGGTCGTTTTTTCATCTAAAACGCCTTACTATACATGGTCGTTTTTCGTCTAAAACGCCTTACTATAAATGGTCGTTTTTTTCCGGTTAAAATGCCTTACTATAGATGGTGTGTTTTTTCATCTAAAAACGCCTTACTATACATGGTCGTTTTTTTCAGCTAAAAACGCCTTACTATACATGGTGTGTTTTTCGTCTAAAACGCCTTACTATACATGGTCGTTTTTTTTCGTCTAAAAACGCCTTACTATACATGGTCGTTTTTTTTCGTCTAAAAACGCCTTACTATAAATGGTCGTTTTTTCATCTAAAACGCCTTACTATACATGGTCGTTTTTTTCGTCTAAAAACGCCTTAATATAAATGGTCGTTTTTTTCGGGTTAAAATGCCTTACTATACATGGTCATTTTTTTCGTCTAAAAACGCCTTACTATAAATGGTCGTTTTTTTCGGGTTAAAACGCCTTACTATACATGGTCGTTTTTTTTCGTCTAAAAACGCCTTACTATACATGGTCGATTTTTTCAGCTAAAAACGGCTTACTATACATGGTGTGTTTTTTCGTCTAAAAACGCCTTACTATAAATGGTCGGTTTTTTCAGGTTAAATGCCTTACTATACATGGTTGTTTTTTTCGTCAAAAAACGCCTTAATATACATGGGTGTTTTTTTCGTCTAAAACGCCTTACTATACATGGTCGTTTTTTTCGTCTAAAAACGCCTTACTATAAATGGTCGTTTTTTCGGGTTAAAACGCCTTACTATACATGGTCGTTTTTTTCGTCTAAAAACGCCTTACTATAAATGGTCGTTTTTTTCAGGTTAAAATGCCTTACTATACATGGTTGTTTTTTTCGTCAAAAAACGCCTTAATATACATGGCCGTTTTTTTCGGGTTAAAATGCCTTACTATAGATGGTGTGTTTTTTCGTCTAAAAACGCTTTACTATACATGGTCGTTTTTTTCGTCTAAAAACGCCTTACTATACATGGTCATTTTTTTCGTCTAAAACGCCTTAGTATGTATGGTCGTTTTTTCGGGTTAAAACGCCTTACTATGTATGGTCGTTTTTTCGGGTTAAAACGCCTTACTATACATGGCGGTTTTTTTCGTCTAAAAACGCCTTACTATACATGGTCGTTTTTTTTGTCTAAAAACGGCTTACTATAAATGGTCGTTTTTTTTGGGTTAAAACGCCGTATTATACATGGTCATTTTTTTCGTCTAAAACGCCTTAGTATGTATGGTCGTTTTTTCGGGTTAAAACGCCTTACTATGTATGGTCGTTTTTTCTGGTTAAAACGCCTTACTATACATGGCGGTTTTTTTCGTCTAAAAACGCCTTACTATACATGGTCGTTTTTTTCGTCTAAAAACGCCTTACTATGAATGGTCGTTTTTTTCGGGTTAAAATGCCTTACTATAGATGGTGTGTTTTTTCATCTAAAAACGCCTTACTATACATGGTCGTTTTTTTCAGCTAAAAACGCCTTACTATACATGGTGTGTTTTTTCGTCTAAAAACGCCTTACTATACATGGTCGTTTTTTTCGTCTAAAAACGCCTTACTATACATGGTCGTTTTTTCAGCTAAAAACGCCTTACTATACATGGTCGTTTTTTCATCTAAAACGCCTTACTATACATGGTCGTTTTTTCATCTAAAACGCCTTACTATACATGGTCGTTTTTCAGCTAAAACGCCTTACTATACATGGTGTGTTTTTCGTCTAAAACGCCTTACTATACATGGTCGTTTTTTTCGTCTAAAAACGCCTTACTATACATGGTCGTTTTTTTCGTCTAAAAACGCCTTACTATAAATGGTCGTTTTTTTGGGTTAAAACGCCTTACTATACACGGTTGTTTTTTTCGTCTAAAAACGCCTTACTATACATGGTCGTTTTTTTCGTCTAAAAACGCCTTACTATACATGGTCGTTTTTTCGTCTAAAACGCCTTACTATGAATGGTCGTTTTTCATCTAAAACGCCTTACTATACATGGTCGTTTTTTCGTCTAAAAACGCCTTACTATACATGGTCGTTTTTTTCGGGTTAAAACGCCTTACTATACATGGTCGTTTTTTCGTCTAAAAACGCCTTACTATAAATGGTCGTTTTTTTCGGGTTAAAATGCCTTACTATACATGGTGTGTTTTTTCGTCTAAAAACGCCTTACTATACATGGTCGTTTTTTCGTCTAAAAACGCCTTACTATACATGGTCATTTTTTTCGTCTAAAAACGCCTTACTATAAATGGTCGTTTTTTCGTTAAAAGGCCTTACTATACATGGTCGTTTTTTCGTCTAAAACGCCTTACTATACATGGTCATTTTTTCAGCTAAAACGCCTTACTATACATGGTCGTTTTTTCGTCTCAAAAAGCCTTACTATGTATGGTCGTTTTTTCGGGTTAAAACGCCTTACTATACATGGTCGTTTTTTTCGTCTAAAAACGCCTTACTATACATGGTCATTTTTTTCGTCTAAAAACGCCTTACTATAAATGGTCATTTTTTTCGGGTTAAAACGCCTTACTATACATGGTCGTTTTTCGTCTAAAAACGCCTTACTATACATGGTCGTTTTTTCAGCTAAAACGCCTTACTATACATGGTCGTTTTTTCGTCTAAAACGCCTTACTATACATGGTCGTTTTTTCGTCAAAAACGCCTTACTATACATGGTCGTTTTTTCGTCTAAAACGCCTTACTATACATGGTCGTTTTTCGGTTAAAACGCCTTACTATACATGGTCGTTTTTTCGTCTAAAACGCCTTACTATACATGGTCGTTTTTTTGTCTAAAACGCCTTACTATATATAAATGGTCGTTTTTTCGGGTTAAAACGCCTTACTATACATGGTTGTTTTTTTCGTCTAAAACGCCTTACTATACATGGTCGTTTTTCGTCTAAAACGCCTTACTATACATGGTCGTTTTTTCATCTAAAACGCCTTACTATACATGGTCGTTTTTTCAGCTAAAACGGCTTACTATACATGGTGTGTTTTTTCGTCTAAAAACGCCTTACTATACATGGTTGTTTTTTCGTCTAAAAACGCCTTACTATACATGGTCGTTTTTTCGTCTAAAACGCCTTACTATACATGGTCGTTTTTTGGGTTAAAACGCCTTACTATACATGGTTGTTTTTTCGTCTAAAACGCCTTACTATACATGGTCGTTTTTTCGTCTAAAACGCCTTACTATACATGGTCGTTTTTTTTCGCCTAAAAACGCCTTACTATACATGGTCGTTTTTTCATCTAAAACGCCTTACTATACATGGTCGTTTTTCGCCTAAAACGCCTTACTATACATGGTCGTTTTTTCGGGTTAAAATGCCTTACTATACATGGTCGTTTTTTTCGTCTAAAAACACCTAAATAAAAATGGTCGTTTTTTTCGGGTTAAAACGCCTTACTATACATGGTGTGTTTTTCGTCTAAAACGCCTTACTATACATGGTCGTTTTTTCGCCTAAAAACGCCTTACTATAAATGGTTGTATTTTTCGTCTAAAATTGCCTTACTATAAATGGTCGTTTTTTTTCGGTTAAAACGCCTTACTATAAATGGTCGTCTTTTTCGTCTAAAAACGCCTTACTATACATGGTCGTTTTTTTCAGCAAAAAACGCCTTACTATACATGGTGTTTTTTTTCGTCTCAAAACGCCTTACTATGTATGGTCGTTTTTTCGGGTTAAAACGCCTTACTATACATGGTCGTTTTTTTCGTCTAAAAACGCCTTACTTTACATGGTCATTTTTTTCGTCTAAAAACGCCTTACTATAAATGGTCGTTTTTTTCGGGTTAAAATGCCTTACTATACATGGTCGTTTTTTTCATCTAAAAACGCCTTACTATACATGGTCGTTTTTTTCAGCTAAAAACGGCTTACTATACATGGTGTGTTTTTTCGTCTAAAAACGCCTTACTATACATGGTTGTTTTTTTCGTCAAAAAACGCCTTACTATACATGGTCGTTTTTTCGTCTAAAACGCCTTACTATACATGGTCGTTTTTTCGGGTTAAAACGCCTTACTATACATGGTCGTTTTTTTCGTCTAAAAACGCCTTACTATACATGGTCGTTTTTTTTGTCTAAAAACGGCTTACTATATATAAATGGTCGTTTTTTTCGGGTTAAAACGCCTTATTATACATGGTTGTTTTTTTCGTCTAAAAACGCCTTACTATACATGGTCGTTTTTATCGTCTAAAAACGCCTTACTATACATGGTCGTTTTTTTCATCTAAGAACGCCTTACTATACATGGTCGTTTTTTCGTCTAAAACGCCTTTACTATAAATGGTCGTTTTTTCGTGTTAAAATGCCTTACTATACATGGTGTGTTTTTCATCTAAAACGCCTTACTATACATGGTCGTTTTTTTCGTCTAAAAACGCCTTACTATACATGGTCATTTTTTTCGTCTAAAAACGCCTTACGATAAATGGTCGTTTTTTTCGGGTTAAAAGGCCTTACTATACATGGTCGGTTTTTTTCGTCTAAAAACGCCTTACTATACATGGTCGATTTTTCAGCTAAAACGCCTTACTATACATGGTTGTTTTTTTCGTCAAAAAACGCCTTACTATACATAGTCGTTTTTTCGCCTAAAAACGCCTTACTATACATGGTCGTTTTTTCGGGTTAAAACGCCTTACTATACATGGTCGTTTTTTCGCCTAAAAACGCCTTACTATACATGGTCGTTTTTTCGTCTAAAACGCCTTACTATACATGGTCGTTTTTTCGCCTAAAACGCCTTACTATGAATGGTCGTTTTTTCATCTAAAACGCCTTACTATACATGGTCGTTTTTTCGTCTAAAACGCCTTACTATACATGGTCGTTTTTTTCGTCTAAAAACGCCTTAATATAAATGGTCGTTTTTTTCGGGTTAAAATGCCTTACTATACATGGTCGTTTTTTTCGTCTAAAAACACCTAAATAAAAATGGTCGTTTTTTTCGGGTTAAAATGCCTTACTATACATGGTGTGTTTTTTCGTCTAAAAACGCCTTATTATACATGGTCGTTTTTTTCGTCTAAAAACGCCTTACTATACATGGTAATTTTTTTCGTCTAAAAACGCCTTACTATAAATGGTCGTTTTTTTTCCGGTTAAAAGGCCTTACGATACATGGTCCTTTTTTTCGTCGAAAAACGCCTTACTATACATGGTCATTTTTTTCAGCTAAAAACGGCTTACTATACATGGTGTTTTTTTTCGTCTCAAAAAGCCTTACTATGTATGGTCGTTTTTTCGGGTTAAAACGCCTTACTATACATGGTCGTTTTTTTCGTCTAAAAACGCCTTACTATACATGGTCATTTTTTCGTCTAAAAACGCCTTAATATAAATGGTCGTTTTTCGGTTAAAATGCCTTACTATACATGGTCGTTTTTTCATCTAAAACGCCTTACTATACATGGTCGTTTTTTCAGCTAAAACGCCTTACTATACATGGTGTGTTTTTTCGTCTAAAACGCCTTACTATACATGGTTGTTTTTTCGTCAAAAACGCCTTACTATACATGGTCGTTTTTTCGTCTAAAACGCCTTACTATACATGGTCGTTTTTCGGTTAAAACGCCTTACTATACATGGTCGTTTTTCGTCTAAAACGCCTTACTATACATGGTCGTTTTTTTGTCTAAAACGCCTTACTATAAATGGTCGTTTTTCGGGTTAAAACGCCTTACTATACATGGTTGTTTTTTCGCCTAAAACGCCTTACTATACATGGTCGTTTTTATCGCCTAAAACGCCTTACTATACATGGTCGTTTTTTTCATCTAAGAACGCCTTACTATACATGGTCGTTTTTTTCGTCTAAAAATGCCTTAACATAAATGGTCGTTTTTTTCGGGTTAAAATGCCTTACTATAGATGGTGTGTTTTTTCATCTAAAAACGCCTTACTATACATGGTCGTTTTTTTCGTCTAAAAACGCCTTACTATACATGGTCATTTTTTCGTCTAAAACGCCTTACTATAAATGGTCGTTTTTTTCGCGTTAAAAGGCCTTACTATACATGGTCGGTTTTTTTCGTCTAAAAACGCCTTACTATACATGGCCGATTTTTTCAGCTAAAAACGGCTTACTATACATGGTTGTTTTTTTCGTCAAAAAACGCCTTACTATACATAGTCGTTTTTTTCGTCGAAAAACGCCTTAATATGTATGGTCGTTTTTTCGGGTTAAAACGCCTTACTATACATGGTCGTTTTTTTCGTCTAAAAACGCCTTACTATGAATGGTCGTTTTTTTCGTCTAAAAACGCCTTACTATACATGGTCGTTTTTTCGCCTAAAACGCCTTACTATGAATGGTCGTTTTTTTCATCTAAGAACGCCTTACTATACATGGTCGTTTTTTTCGTCTAAAAACGCCTTATTATAAATGGTCGTTTTTTTCGGGTTAAAACTCCTTACTATAGATGGTGTGTTTTTTCATCTAAAAACGCCTTACTATACATGGTCGTTTTTTTCGTCTAAAAACGCCTTACTATACATGGTAATTTTTTTCGTCTAAAAACGCCTTACTATAAATGGTCGTTTTTTTCCGGTTAAAAGGCCTTACTATACATGGTCGTTTTTTTCGTCTAAAAACGCCTTACTATACATGGCCGATTTTTTCAGCTAAAAACGGCTTACTATACATGGTGTGTTTTTTCATCTAAAACGCCTTACTATACATGGTTGGTTTTTTTTGTCAAAAAACGCCTTACTATACATGGTCGTTTTTTTCGTCGAAAAACGCCTTACTATGTATGGTCGTTTTTTTCGGGTTAAAACGCCTTACTATACATGGTCGGTTTTTTCGTCTAAAACCGCTTTACTATACATGGTCGTTTTTTTCGTCTAAAAACGCCTTACTATAAATGGTCGTTTTTTTCAGGTTAAAATGCCTTACTATACATGGTGTGTTTTTTCGTCTAAAAACGCCTTACTATACATGGTTGTTTTTTTCGTCTAAAAACGCCTTACTATACATGGTTGTTTTTTCGTCTAAAAACGCCTTACTATACATGGTCGTTTTTTCGTCTAAAATGCCTTACTATACATGGTCGTTTTTTCGGCTAAAAACGCCTGACTATACATGGTCGTTTTTTTCGTCTAAAAACGCCTTACTATACATGGTCGTTTTTTTCGTCTAAAAACGCCTTTCTATACATGGTTGTTTTTTTTCAGCTAAAAACGGCTTACTATACATGGTGTGTTTTTTCGTCTAAAAACACCTTACTATACATGGTTGTTTTTTTTCGTCAAAAAACGCCTTACTATACATGGTCGTTTTTTTCGTCTAAAAACGCCTTACTATGTATGGTCGTTTTTTCGGGTTAAAACGCCTTACTATACATGGTCGTTTTTTCGTCTAAAAACGCCTTACTATACATGGTAGTTTTTTTCGTCTAAAAACGCCTTACTATACATGGCCGATTTTTTCAGCTAAAAACGGCTTACTATACATGGTTGTTTTTTTCGTCAAAAAACGCCTTACTATACATAGTCGTTTTTTTCGTCGAAAAACGCCTTAATATGTATGGTTGGTTTTTTTTGTCAAAAAACGCCTTACTATACATGGTCGTTTTTTTCTTCGAAAAACGCCTTACTATGTATGGTCGTTTTTTTCGGGTTAAAACGCCTTACTATACATGGTCGTTTTTTTCGTCTAAAACCGCTTTACTATACATGGTCGTTTTTTTCGTCTAAAAACGCCTTACTATAAATGGTCGTTTTTTTCAGGTTAAAATGCCTTACTATACATGGTGTGTTTTTTCGTCTAAAAACGCCTTACGATACATGGTTGTTTTTTTCGTCTAAAAACGCCTTACTATAAATGGTCGTTTTTTTCGGGTGAAAAGGCCTTACTATACATGGTTGTTTTTTTCGTCTAAAAACGCCTTACTATACATGGTTGTTTTTTTTCGTCAAAAACGCCTTACTATACATGGTCGTTTTTTTCGTCTAAAAATGCCTTACTATACATGGTCGTTTTTTTCGGATAAAAACGCCTGACTATACATGGTCGTTTTTTTCGGCTAAAAACGCCTTACTATACATGGTCGTTTTTTTCGTCTAAAAACGCCTTACTATACATGGTTGTTTTTTTTCAGCTAAAAACGGCTTGCTATACATGGTGTGTTTTTTCGTCTAAAAACACCTTACTATACATGGTTGTTTTTTTTCGTCAAAAAACGCCTTACTATACATGGTCGTTTTTTTCGTCTAAAAACGCCTTACTATGTATGGTCGTTTTTTCCGGTTAAAACGCCTTACTATACATGGTCGTTTTTTTCGTCTAAAAATGCCTTACTATACATGGTAGTTTTTTTCGTCTAAAAACGGCTTACTATAAATGGTCGTTTTTTTCGGGTTAAAACGCCTTACTATACACGGTTGTTTTTTTCGTCTAAAAACGCCTTACTATACATGGTCGTTTTTTTCGTCTAAAAACGCATTACTATACATGGTCGTTTTTTTCGTCTAAAAACGCCTTACTATGAATGGTCGTTTTTTTCATCTAAGAACGCCTTACTATACATGGTAGTTTTTTTCGTCTAAAAACGCCTTACTATACTTGGTCGTTTTTTTCAGCTAAAAACGGCTTACTATACATGGTGTGTTCTTTCGTCTAAAAACGCCTTATTATGAATGGTCGTTTTTTTCATCTAAGAACGCCTTACTATACATGGTCGTTTTTTTCGTCTAAAAACGGCTTACTATAAATGGTCGTTTTTTCGGGTTAAAACACCTTACTATACACGGTCGTTTTTTTCGGCTAAAAACGCCTTACTATACATGGTCGTTTTTTTCGTCTAGAAACGGCTTACTATAAATGGTCGTTTTTATCGGGTTAAAACACCTTACTATACACGGTCGTTTTTTTCGTCTAAAAACGCCTTACTATACATGGTCGTTTTTTTCAGCTAAAAACGCCTTAGTATACATGGTCGTTTTTTCGTCTAAAAACGCCTTACTAAAAACGCCTTACTTACATGTCATTATTTTTGGCTCAAAATGCCTTATTATACATGGTAGTTTTTTTCATCTAAAAACGCCTTACTATACACGGTCGTTTTTTTCGGCTAAAAACGCCTTACTATACATGGTCGTTTTTTTCATCTAAAAACGCCTTACTATACACGGTCGTTTTTTTCGGCTAAAAACGCCTTACTATACATGGTCGTTTTTTTCGTCTAAAAACGGCTTACTATAAATGGTCATTTTTATAGGGTTAAAACACCTTACTATACACGGTCGTTTTTTTCGTCTAAAAACGCCTTACTATACATGGTCGTTTTTTTCGGCTAAAAACGCCTTAGTATACATGGTCGTTTTTTGGGGGGGCTGAAAACGCCTTACTATACATGGTCTTTTTTTTCCCCTCTAAAATCGCCTTCCTGTACACGGTCGTTTTTTTCAGCTTAAACGCCTTTCTATACATTGTCGTTTATTTTCGCCTAAAAACGCCTTACTATACATCATCGGTTTTTTTCGGCTAAAAACGCCTTCCTTAATATGGTCATTTTTTTCGGGTTAAAATGCCTTATGGCATGGTCGTTATTTTCAACTTCATTTTTTAACACATCTCCACAATCAAACTTTAACTAAAAATTGAACACAATTATTTTCAGGTTTTTTCTTAAATTTTTTCTGATTTTTTTTCAAAAAAATGTTTCCCCAAATTTTTTTTTGTGGGTGAGTGGGCCTGGCTGGAATGATGGCTGATGATTCGCTGATAGCTGTGAAAGTGGGTGGAGCATGACGGTAACATGCTGTGATTGGTGGAAGGGGGTTGCTATGCAAATTAGGCGTTCTCTGGTTGGTGAGTTATTTGGGGGCGTGGTTATGCAAGTGTAGAGCAATCTGATTGGCCATAATTTTGGGAAGTGGGCGTGATCCTGCGAATTTATGTGAGGTTATGCAAATGAGAGGCAGGTCCCACTTGAGTCTTGAGCTCAGACTTGCACTTGGGTCACATCAGACAGTCTTTTCACTGTTCCCGTCGGTTTCACATGACCCAAAAGCTCGATTCCTGGAGTTTCGATTCATGTGGAGACCAACGGGAACAATGAAAAGTCTGATGTGACTGAAGCGCAAGTCTGAGCTCAAGACTTCAGTCTTTGAAAAGGCTTCGAGTGAGTTGAGGATGGATTTGGCCATGAAAGACAAAGACTCAAATTCAAGTTGAACAATTTATTGGACAGAAAAGCGAACATGACAATGTAAAAGCATTTGCAATCTTTGTGTGGGCCAGTTCAAGTTGCACGCACACAAACACTGACGACAGGCCTGAGATGGGAGCATGTGCTTGACCAGCTCATGCGTGATGTCACTGACATCTCATGACACACCAAGGGGGACATGAGCACGTCCGACTTCTCTCACTGAGACAAAAACTAACTGCCGTGTTCTCCACAACAACATGATCACACTCTTCTGGTCAAGTTTTTAAATGACTTTGAAGTGGGCCAAAGACATGCTTCTATCAGCAGTGGAAGTGTGATGGCTTCACATCAGGGGGCAGATTTGTTTCAAAACTATTCCCACAAATGCACCGTGACTTTATTCATTAGTTTTTCTAAAGGAGGTTGCATATATACATATATATATATATATATATATATATATATATATATATATATATATATATATATATATATATATATATATATATATATATATATATATATATATATATATATATATATATATATATATATATATATATAACGCTCTCTCCCCACACCTAAAGTACAATGTGCAACCTCCTTTCAAAAAACTAATGAATAAAGTCACGGGTGCATTTGTGGGAATAGTTTTGAAACAAATCTGCCCTCTGATGTGAAGCCATCACACTTCCACTGCTGATAGAAGCTTTGGTGTGGAAAACTTAGAGAATCGTATTCAAGTCAAACGCTGTTCGTGATCGCTTTTTGATTGACAGCTGAGGTCTACTTGTCGGCGGCGTGCTCGCTCACTGCCCCCTTTGCTGACGTTGTTTTTTACTCAAAGGAGCAACGTGTTGTAATAACTCTCCCCAATTGTCTACATCTATACACTCAGAGATAAACTGCAAAGACAGTTTAAAATGTGAAAATTACTCACTGAGAACAGAGCTTGTGGACAGCGGAAACACTTGCTTATTGAACCGGATGTGGTACCATTCTTGTGCTTGTACTTCTTCTTGGTGAATTAGATGTCTTTAGTTCATATCATCCCCTACTGTCCGGGAAACCGCAAAGGCATTTGGCAAGCAATCTGAATCATTCATTTAATCATTCATTCATCTTACGAACCGCTTGATCCTCACTAGGGTCGAGACAGCTGGAGCCTATCCCAGCTGTCTCCGGGCAGTAGGCGGGGGACACCCTGAATCGGTTGCATACCTAGGGACAATTTAGAGTGCTCAATCAGCCTGCCATGCATGTCTTTGGAATGTGGGGGGAGCACCCGGAGGAAACCCACGCAAGCCCGGGTAGAACATGCAAACTCCACACAGGGAGGCCGGAGCTGGAATCGAACCCGGTACCTCTGCACTGTGAAGCCGACGTGCTAACCACTGGACTACCGGGCCGCCTCAATCTGAATCTAATTTACAGTATTAGCCAAGCGTGCAAAAAACACAAAACACTAAATTAGGGCATATCTTGAAGCACCACAGATTTCAAGGGCAGCTGATCCACTGAGCTGGTGGAAATACCGAGCTTCCGTCTACCCCCATTTGATCAAAGTAATGGAAAGTAGATTGTGCATTGTCGCAACATCTGTCCCGTCAGAGAAGGTGTTCTCAAAGACTGGACAAAAAGTATTTAGTTTTGTTGACTGCAAACTTAAAATAAAGCGAGTAGTCTATGTTTGTTAAAATAAAGCAAGGAGTAGCTTATGTTTGTTTTGTTCACTGCTGCTGTTGCAGTTAGTACTCACTATTTTTGTTATGATGCAGCATATTTGATTGTTGTTGGTTGAAGTTTAATTTTGTTGCTTGTTTATTGTTTGGAGCCTTTTTAATGTTCAATAAAATAAGTAAAAAGCCATTTCTTTGCTTGATAGTTGTTGCTATTTGCAGTCAGTAGAGTGCAATATTTAGTTCGCCAAGTAATTTATCAAAATGTATGCTAAATTTGTCATAAATATTTAAAAGAAAAGCTAAAGTTAAAAAAGCCGTTTGAGAGCCAAAAAGAGCCGTCTCTTTTAACCCAGCCGATCCAAATGAACCGAATCACCGAAAAGAACCGAAAATCCCATCACTCCAAACCACAAAGAAAGTCTCCACCACCACTGCCACTAGATCATTTCAGGTGCGCGAGTCGAAGGACCCAAAATATTTCACATTCCTCACGGACAACTTAATTTCATTAGTGTCGATTTGTTCTGTGTGGGCAGATTTAAATGCGCTGTTATAGTTTGTTCAATTGAGTGCAATCATAATCATGCAGAACAAACTGAACATTAACACGATGATATTTTACATTATTTATCATCACATTCTCCTCGTATTGCATTTCAAAGTGTGAATAGCTAGCTTTCATAACACGTACAGTATACTTGGTCTTAACGAGAAGTGGGTTGACTAGCCGAAATTGTACTAAAAAGTACACCTATTGTACCCTTTAACCCTTTCAGGGACAGCGGTGTGGATATCTTACCATGTTATCAGGTTACAGGGTGCATGAAAGGGTTAAATTGGTTTATTGGTCAGTTGATTTAACGTTTCCCATCCCTGGTCTAGATTACTACTCATGTCTGTTTATTCCTTTCAACTGCATTTCATACAATAGTGGTTTCTTTCGAAAGGCGTTCACATAATCCTAGCACTTGTTTGTACCCTTACATGCAAACAAATAGGTACAGAAATGGTCCCTTTGCCTGTTTGGACCATGTGTGTACCCTTTGTAACCATAAACACTAATGGTATTTGTACCTAGGGGTTCTATTGCGAACAAACCCTACAATGTACATCACTGAACTTGCAGCTTGGCAGACAAAAAAATTACTCTTACATTACCCTTTTTGTCTGAGCGTGAACTGAGAATAAAATAATCACCAACTTTAGCTTTTTAAATCAGGTCATTTTGATTACTACATTTAGCTACATGAAAACTACAAATTATTTGAAGCAGTTTATTTCAGTTTATTGCAGTGCACTTCTACACCAGTGCAAATTAAAACCACAATAATAAACATCTTGTTGATCGTGCTTTGTATTTTATTAGCCATGTAGTCATTATTTGTTCTCCTTACACATTGCATGAGGACAATTTCCTGATCCAGCATACATAGCTGGACATTCTTTCATTTTCTCTTAATCCAAATACACACAGGAAACATACACCGTGCTGTGAAAGAAGCATAAATAATTAACTACAGTCATCTTTGTTAATTTATTGTACCACATTATTTGTGGCCACATTCTGTATTCGTAGCATGAAAAGTGGATATGACAACTATGGACATAATTGTAATAAGACTGTTCTGTATTTTTAATTCTTGACTGCTCGTGTTCAGGAAAACCAATAAACACTTCATAAGTTGTCTGCTATGCAAAAATAAATACCATATACAGTAAATATTGAAGCAACCAACATTGAACAGGAGGTTCTACCATTGTCATGTCTTATCTGCCTATGAAAAAAAAAAATCAAATTTAGTTCAAAGGCTGTAATGTTGAAAGAGAGCCATTTACAGGTAAATATATCATCTGCAAATATAGTGTATATCATACAAATATAAATGTTTTTTTTAAAAGACAATCAAAATGGTCTTATCCTGTAACTAGCGTAAGGTGTATTATGAGTCATGCACAAAACTTTCTCAGACTTGAATGTTTGATATAGGACAATTCATCATGACATCATACGATCTTCCGGGTGGCGAAAGATTAAACTTTCTCTTGAGAAACCAAGGTACACTGCAGCCTTGAGATTTGACCAATTCATTCCTTGACCACACTCTTATCTCAAATCATCTTATCCCATTGATATGAATGAAAATGCCATTGATCCGTTCAAGCCATCCCTCCCTCAAAAGATCAATTGTTGTAATGTTTTTTGTGTGTTTTACATGAGGAAAAATAAGCACGCCATATTATCGCACTTTATAAAAATCTACACATTAGACAAATAGAATTAACAAGATTTAAACAGTTGGTGTCACACTACATGAATTAAATGGTGGTTGTGCTGCTCCCTCCTGGTGTGCTCACCATGGCCACCTGGGGGCAATGTAGGACAGACGGTTATTCTGTTAAATGCGACATCTCAACTCACTCAGTTCATCGGTAAGTATGGCACTGATATTAATCGTTCTACACAGAGGATAAAGAATGTCTATTGTTTTATTTTCTGCACCATTTGAGTTCATTCCATTGCTTAAAAGGGTTAAAGCAACACAGCATAGATGCTATTTAGCATTAGCAATAACATAAACTACTGTTTTGTCTTTGACAGTAAACTTCAATTAGGAGTCGCAATGAACAGCTTGAAGCCACTCTTCTGAATAATTGCTCATAATTTTATCTGCCAAACTACTTCGGGTTATGAAGTTGAGTCACTGCCTCCATTCAGCACTCGCATCTTAAGCCTGCGCTCTCAAGTCAAAATAGGAACATCAGTGAGACAGCTCATACCTTGAAAAACTAAATGGAGTCACGAGTATCTCATGGCTCCACTGTGAATGACTTCAAGGAATTAATGATTTTCTTCTTGTAAGGTAATACAGGAAGTTTTACTGCAGATAAACTGCGTGTATGAAAATATGCTGTGCGTCCTGGTGCCCCAAAAAGTTCACAAATGCTCACATACTACCAGAATTCATAAATGATCTTAGCCTTCTACTGTGTGATTCTTTTGGCAAGTGATGCTGTTTGACTTACAATCTGTTAAGCTGTGGTAGATAGCCTATGTCGCAGTTATCTAAGTAAGGAGGCTACAATCGCTTGACCTTGATTTTTCTCTTGCTCAGTTTGGCACGGACACATGACAGAGGAATGGATATTGCGCTGCAACGCAACCAAATATTTTACATATTGTCTTCCACAAACCCGATGATGGAGACGTGGTCCTCAGTCTGTCCCTTTGAAAATGGCAACCCCGTCACAATTTACAACATCCATTTGCCGTATTCTCTTCACCTACAGACTCCACTGGATTGCAATTTTCTTTCAAATTCGAAAAACAAAACAAAACTAGGTTATAGCTGCCAGCGCAACCCAAAACTCAGCGAGTTTTTGTCATTGATTCAGTCCATGTCACTACTAGTCATTCTGCCACCCGGAAGTATCTTAGTGACTATTGTATACAAATATTCCAAATTGGTCTATAAGGACTACCATTCAGATAATGTACTAGTTATCTAAAAACCCTACTTAAGGTATGTGTGGTTTCCTTTAACACACTATCGCGCTAGCTGTAAACATGTAAGCAGAAGCAGACCACTGGTTGGTTCTAGATTGCAAATGCAACGCAGCAGCAGAAGTCAAACACAGGCTTGCGTCGTAGCTACCATGTGTGGGACTTTTTGTGTTCTCTTTTCGGCTTGGACAAATCATTTAGACATTGGACTCAATAAAGGAGCGTTTGGGCTTCATGGGCGCCATATGCAGCGTTGGATTGTCTCTGGTCAGACTCGCCTGCCTGTGCCTCCCATCGGGAAAATTTAGATGGGACGACACGGTGGCTCTTGCCTCTCGCTGGTGGAGCCGCTCTGCGAAGTCCCGACTCTGCTGGTTGCTGGCGTGACTTCCAGAGAGTGGCTCCTGGAAAGAAGAGCGCTTGTACTCATTGTTCAAGCCCTGGAACTCCATGACTGACATGTTGAAACTTTCCACGCCCCCTCCTCCTTGCCCCTGTCGCCCAAAACCTGAGGTCTGCTGGCTCTGGACTCGCACTGCCTTGTCCATGACCCCCATGAAGGGCCGCGGCTTCATCTCACCTTTGGACTTGAAGCTGCCGCTGCTTTTGAGGGGACATGGGGGGTCGAGCACCTGCTGCTTGCCGTTGTCTGACTGGTTCCCACTGGAGGCCTGACTGGAGCTAGAACCCCTGGAGCCTGCTGTTCCTGCTCCACCAGCCTCCCTCCTGACTTCCACAACCGAGCCCAGAGAGAATGCCAGGCTGTCCAGAGCCACAGAGTGTGCCGAGAGTCTGTCGGAACCCCTGGAGAAGCCGGACGCGCGGGATTGGTACATTTGAAGGGGAGCTGGTGGGGAAGAGCTGCTCGGGGACATGGGGTGGTAGTGTTCGGTGGGGCTGAGCCCGGAATGTTCCGAGTCGAGGGCCAACACAGGTGCAGGCCTCAGGGAGGTGGAGATATGTCTCCCTGGCAGAGGACTGGAGGGTCCGCAGAGAGACAGAGGCCTGCCACCCACTCTGGCCCCTGATTGCAGGGAGTGGCAGTGGTGATGATTCCTGCTGCTCTGGTTTTGACATTGCTTGTGGACGGCAAGAAGCGGGTCAGGCAGGTCCATAAAGAGCGGATTCTGGACATACTCCTCTTGAGGAAAACACACTGTCTGATCAGATAACGCAAAGGCCACACCTCCTGGGAGAGTCCTGTTTGGAGCATACGGATTCAGAGGCCAAAATTCGGAGCCTTTTCCACATTGCAGGCTCAACTTTTCCCTTCTTCCTCTTCATCTTCGCGCTGTATATCAGACTGCTCTTCTGGGATCGGCCTCTCTAGACTTCCCTGTGAACACACGTCTGCCTCGCCCTCGGGGGTGTGATGGTGGTGGCTCTGAGGGTCCCTGTTGTGACTCTGTGACGTATTACTGCTGCTGGTTATCCTCTGATGGTGCGTGCACTCCTCCTCTACTCGTACCAGCAGGCGACGGATCTCCCGATTGGAGGGACAGAGTCGTGCTGCTTCATGGAGGTCTGCCAGAGCCTCAGCAAATTGCCTGGAGAGGACATTTGAATTATATAGTGAAACGCCGCTGTAAATAGGTTCACCCGTTCACAAGTGCAGAGTTTTCAGCAGGATTAACAGTATAGAGGCAATCAGAATTCAGAGTTCCGTGCTATCGGTGTTGGACACAACCTTCTGCTACAACACGCCGGGCAACACTGAGGTCAACTTGTACAGTTGAAACAGGCCAAGGAGGTCCCCAACTTATACTGTAGTCGTCAACAGCCCTAATCATTGTTCCCACGGAGAAAAGCGAATATGTGATTGTGAGTACTGTTCGATGCTCTGTAAAGAATGTTTCTGCTCTGTTTGTGTTAAAGCAGCAGTTGTTGGGTTTTAACTAGCTTAACACTTATGCGGTGTTTTGGACTTTCATGGAACAAAATGATATGATTTGGTTGAACATTTTGGTGTTTAAATACAATGTCATTTTTACACTAAATTTGTGTGTTTTAATAAGGTGAAATGTGTGAACAGTATATGGCAGGGGTAAAATGATTTACAGTGGACCCCACATATTTGTGGTTCGGCACCCATGGATTCACCTATTTGCAGGTTATTTTTCAATATTTGTTTTATATGTCCTTTTAGGGGATTAATTTTTGGGGGTAAAAAAAAAAAATCCCCAGTGCATTTCAATTGCTTTCACTTACACGCTGATTTTTCTCGCTATTTGCAGGCCGGCCAAGTCCCTATCCCACTCTAATAAAATTGGTTTAAATGGTCTCTCTATATTTCACCTACTGTGGGTGGCCTGAAACATATCCCAAGTGATCAACAAGGATTCGCTCACATTACAGTGCATATTCTCATTAATTCAGCAATAGTATGGATGTACCTGCTACTCCTCTTGGCCCGTGCTCTGGCATAATAGGCCTCATAGGATCTGGGCTTTAGGTCCAGAGCTTTTGTTGCAAAGTCCTCAGCGATGCCAAAGTCCTGAGTTTTCACACCCCCCCCCCCAAAAAAAAGTTAGAGAATGGCAAATAAGCCCAAAAAAAAGTACAGAAACATTGAACAGATGGACATTTAAAAAAAAACATAAAGATGGCCAAATTATTTGAAAAGCTTGCAGTGCATTTTATGTTCAATTTGAAATTTCACCAAAGGCCCAAATTTTTGTGAGTTCTGTTTCTTCGATACCGTTTACCTCACCAGACCCTCTGCAAATTTTTCCTACATCTAATAAATCTGTGTTTGCATGATTCAGCCTTACATTGGTTTTCCTTCGGCAGCGGGATAGGTTGAGATAGAGAGACACGCGCAGGTCCTTGAGCCCTTTTAGCTCTTCTCCTTGGCCCTCCTGAGGCAGTTTTCTCAGAGCGTACTGGTAACGCTGGCCGGCCTCTTTCATGCGCCCCTTCTGCTTTCCACATCAAAAGCAAGAGAAAGAAATGGATGGAAAACAGAATGGCATGTTGGTACCTATCAGAACATCCTCCTTGAAACATGATTGGAACCCTAAAAGGGCTTGTTTTTCTTTTTATATTATTATTATTTCAATTTCCAAATGAATCCAACTGAACCTGTGGTTGTTATGGATAAGTCAAATGGATTTTCAAATAGTTGTCCGGAGAAGATTGCAAGACATCCGTTTATTAGCCCGTCCGTCAATAATGTCTGGATTTCCATCACGTCTACTTTTTAATCAGCTTACCTCTTGAAATGTGAATTATGGCTGGCGCGCCATCTCCATTTTAAGCAATGTTTTCTGTTAAATTGGGCCTCTTTGGTACATAAGTTGATAAGTGACTTGAGCTCGGCCATTGTGCTGCATTTTTTTTCCTGGCACTGCATCTTCCCATCTATCTGCACTCTTGCACACTTACCAGTTGAAACCAGTTAAGACCATCCCAGTCTTAACTGCCCTTTTTCTGCATCTGACAGAAAAGGGTTCCACGACCGTGTCACGATTTTTTTCGCGTGTTTACAAATATCTGAATACTGAAAAATCAATGTTGATTCAGCACAGACAGTAGACTCAAGGACAAACCTCCTTTTGTGGGGGTAGCCGTTTCATTCGAGTACCTTGTAAAGCAAGTTTCCTTCCTCCATGAGCTTCTGCAGCAAGATGAGAAGGATGTCTGGTTTGGTGGAAGCCATGGCCCATGTGGCGTGACCTGATAGATGGTCACAAATAATTCTCTTGGGTCTCACCTTGTCTCTGTGACTTGCACCAATGTCCCTACCTGATCGATCATGCGGTGCCGTTCTGTAGCCTTGTGATTTGCATGAAAGATGGAGGAGGAGAAAGGCGAAAAGTGAGATCGTCAAGAGGATGTAAAACTGACTGTTGCGATTTGCTGATTGTTGTTTCCAGAGCAGCCACTTGAGCTACAGCTAAACTTTTCTACGTATTTTTGCAATCTGGTGTTTATGAAGTCAAAGCTCCACTAATGGAGGATCCAATGCAAGGCTGGCATATGTACCGGTCTTGAAGCTTTTTTTGAGTAGCGAGGCCACCAGGGCCGGATTCTGGCAGCCAGGAGTCCGCTCTGCAGCCCTGCTTCCATTGCTGTCCGTCCTCTCGAGCACTGCCCCGTGATCTAGCAGAAAGTGTACCTAACCATGAAGAGGAACATACTCATGCAAGTTATTCTCTGATCAATTTAACCAAAGCTTTCCTCTTTTATCCTCAGCAGAAATTGAAAATACAATTACAGTGAACCTCTGCCATATTGCGGTTTATCTTTCACACCCCCCGTGAGGAGGAAAATGTTATTATAGACATACATTGCGGGGCTCGACAGATTAATCTGATGGACGATTAAATCGGCCGATATCAGATCTTTTTAAATAGGCAAAACGTTGTCTCCCCCGCCCCACATTAACACATTAAAGGATACACAAATCCAAGGACTTTTTTTTTTGGTCATACCAACACTCATTTCTACATGACATGGAACCAAATACAATCCCCGAGGTGCCAGATTAGTCAAACTCATCCCAAGACTTGTGAACAAAACATAAAATAAAATAAATGCTATCAAGATAAGGGTAATACTTAAGAATGGAAATGCAAGAGGCTTGAATTTCACATATGTACTTGAGATAAGAATAGTGTTCAAGATTATGTGCAAGGTCTGAATGGGGGGCATAAGGCTATGATGATAGTTTGGAGTTTTTTAGTAGTTGAGTTTTAGTAGTTGAATAAATAGTAATCTTTGGAATCATTTTTTTTCTCTCAATCAAAATAATCCAGATTATTATTTTTTCCTTTATTGCCCAGCCCTAGACTGTATATTCTGTTAATCGGTATGTTTATATATGAAATACGTCCATATTCTCATGAGAACATGCTCAACCATTTTAGTTACAAAATAGAGTATCTTTAGATTCTCACTGTGCGTTCATCCATCACTTGGGTATTAACATTCAAGTTTGACTGTATATAATTTTACTTTGAAAGCAAACATATCCCAAGGTATTTAAGGTGCAATAAGATAAATGCAGCACGACACCCACTGTATCGGCATCTCCGTTTAGGGCGGCGAGGTCGAGAGGAGTGCGTCCCTGTCTGTCTGCTTGGTTCAGGTCCCCCCCAGCATCCACCAGATGTTGCAGCACACCTCGGTGGCCCCTCATGCAGGCCCAGGCTGTTGCAGTCAGACCTTCCTGATCCGCGGCAGACACAGAGGCGCCTAATTACATCACACAAACAGACGATGTTTAAAATAGAGAATGGACGGGTCACAGAAAAGCGTAGAGGTCACTTTCCATGGAAAGGGTTACGGATCAAACCCGTTTTGAATTTTCCGTTCAGCTCCTTTGAGAAGTTGCGCAAAAAGTACTGAAAGATGGAAGAGTTGGAACACCTAAATGTTGTAATGTACTTGAGGATGCTGTTTCGCAGTTCAACTATCGCAGCCCGCTAGATCGCAACTTAATTGTCCCTTGCCATCTAGTGGAGAAGCATTTAATTGTTTTGCATGTCACTCGACAACACGGCATAGACAGATGAACACAGATACATTATTTGTAGAAGATAAGTAATCATTTTCTGATGAATAAAGACACTTACCCTTGGACAGCAACATCTCCACAGTGCTGCCGTGGCCCTCGGAGGCAGCCAACATGAGCGGCGTACGACCCTGCTTGTCACACACGCTCATGTCCGCGTCGTGCTTTAGTAGCAGTTCCGCCACCTGAAATAAGGGCATTAGATTTGCTTTAATCAAATCCAGAAGACCCGGATAAGCTTCAAGATGATTTCATATTTGATGAAGAAGAATCAACCGTGATGCAAAAGCATCCACCCTGAGCTTCTCTTTTATACATTTATAAGTCACACCCCATTAACTTCACTAAACATTGACTGTGCCCTATCTCAGAGGTGTCGTTTGCGTAACGGGTGACACCACATTGTCGTAATGGTTTCCCTGTGGCACCAAGTGTGAGAACCTGTTTGTTCTTGATACCCCCCAGAAGACAATTGCCTACAGTGCCCATAGGCAATAACTGTCTCACTTCAACATAGTTCCTTGGCAACAAGATGGCGGCACCGCACTACGTTTGTCTAAATGAAGCTCCTCAACCCACTCCAACATAGTTCCTTGGCAGCGATGCACTACTTTTGTCGAAATGAAGCTAAGTCACTTCAACATAGTTCTTTGGTCACAAGATGGCGGCAATACATTACCTTTGTTTAAATGAAGCTCTCAACTCACTTCACCATCGTGCCTTGACAACAAGATAGCGAAAATGCACTCTTTTGTCTTATGAAACTCTTCAACTCTCTTCAACATAGTTCCTTGGCACCATAATGATTCCAAAGAAATATTTTTACTTAACTGTCCCACTCACCACAAACATACTCAATAGTCTAATCAGTTATTAGTCAGTATTAAGCAAGTGACATATGATTCGTGTTGCGCCGAAACCTGATAGGTACAATTTTGGTCAAATACATATTTTTCACATATTTATCCTATTGGTGAGTCCCCACCTGGGTCTGTTATTTTGACAATTTTTGAACAATCTAAAGTGTCAAAATTTACTTGCTCTCTTTGACGATGCAGTATAAATGGCTATCATTATTTTGGTCTCTTGAAAAATGATGGTTTTGGAGATCCAAAGGTTTGGCTCGACGAATGTGAGTCTTGTTGCTATGATTATATAAATTGTCCATCAGAAAATCAAGTAGCGCAATGCAGTTGCACTCAGTGTGTCTTGTCACCTGTGTGTGTCCGTGTTTGGCTGCACTTAGGAGGGGGACCATCCCTCTGCGGTTTGGCACCTCCAGCCCTGCCCCTCGGTCCAAAAGGAGCATGCACACCTCCAGCCTCCCCCTGCCTGCTGCTGCACTCAGCACTGAAAAGAGAGAGTGCTACGATGAGATAAGGTGGACAAGAATTTATCATGGAGACAGAAGTAGAAACGAAAGGAAGAGGCCATTTATCATACTTAGCCTTGCAAAGAAAATGTAACCACACCAGAGAAGCAGCAAAATATTCCATTTTTAAAGGCCAATTAGTATGTTGGTATGTAAATGCTGAAGGGCATTCACATTATTCTGCACCCAAAAATATAGACGTTCCTATTACTACTCCCACAATTCGCATCTAATTCAGACCATTCAAACGTTGTGATATTCACAAATTTGACATGAGAAATTACATTGCAAAAGTCACAAAGCACTATTAATCATTAAAACATTATAAATTACAATGCACTGTTAGCATTTGAGTTTTTCATCTAAGTGGAGCAGTAACGAAAAGGCAGCCAGCAGGTCGCAGTCACCAAACAGGACAATAAAATGACACCCAAGTATGAAGGAGTCTGACCACTGAGGCCTCTACAAGCAACTGTTCAAATTGGCTGAAAGTGAATGCGAGCACCTCTGTCATGGCCCTGCCAGCATTTCCTCAAGCCCAACAAAGATTAATGGTCATGCAAATGTGAACATTTGAGAGGCTACTTCATGCAAACAAGCTTTCCATCTCATCACCGTGGCACTGGAGAGTACAGCGTAATAGAATTACTCTCTAATGGAGCTGCGAGTACAGATAGCAGATAGCAGACCTCTGCGATGCTTTCAGGAAATTGAGCTAAACTGCGCTTGCATTTGCAATAATGGGCAAAGTGTGTTACAATTGACGAAGACATGCTGCAAATGTGGCAGAACGGCACGTTCTTCCTGATGAATGCGAGGCTCTCCATTTACACACCAAAACAACCGAATCAACAGTTCGTCAACAGTGGAACCATAGGTAGGCACAGAATTGTGGTTCTCTTCTATTTTTGCAGAATTCTACCTCGGACTAATTGATGTTGATCATTTCAGACAAATAACTTTGCTGTACATGCACATCCGAGGCGGGAAGGTTTTTATATAGCACACAACTAACTCTTATGTCAGGCCGGTCAAATGGAAGAAAGTAGCACACAGAAGGAAGGGAGAACGCTAAATGGAGGTGAGTGATGGAAGAAGCGCACCCGTTTCTCCCCAGAGAGAATCGTGAGCGTCCATCTGCACTGCCAGCTGTTCATCTTCCAAGTCCAGCAGGCTCTTTACCACCTGCAGAAAAAAAAAACCCCACAATTAAGTCTCCTAGCTTTGCCGTGTACAGATCAAAAATAAATAAATAACATCTCAATAAAAGCAAGGACGGACACTGTGCTCCACATCAGTAATTCCCCAAGCACTTCTCCAGGAAAATACCTAATTCCACTGAATTGGTCGGAAAATTACCATTTGTCCATCCTCATCTATCTATGCAAGCGGCAAATAGTGTGACAAGTAAATGCGTTTCCACTAGATGGCAGAAGGTGTAATTAACCTGTGTATCACCCGTTTTTCTATTTCGAGACCAAGTCAAACAACAGGCCAACATTTCACACTGTGAACTCGCACGGTTTCACTGTATAATATCATTGTTTGTAGATGTCAACAAATTAGGACAAATTAGGCCTGAATGAAGCTCCTCAACTGACTTCAATGTGGTTCCTTGGCAACAAGATGCTGCCAGATCAAAGCAGTACTGTTATTGCTTTTGCCTGAGCACAAAAATAGTGATTGAGATGAATATCTCACAAAAACAAATCTGCAAATAAGTCCATTTGGAAATGCCAAATCCCAAACGAGTTTCCAGACTGCCCCTAAATGTTGACATTTTGCTTTTAAAGTATGGAACAGTGCGAGTAAATTTGTCATCCACTTGTGCAAATGAGACCAGTAAATATTTTGATTATTTTATTTTATTTATTTATTTATTTGGATACTTTTCGGCTTCATACTTGGGAATCAAAAGACAATCGAAACAAGCCCGGCATAGCCAGGATGTTGTGACGATGCAAGAAAGTCTGGGTTAGGGTCATGTCATTGGCTTCAGCTTACAGACCCACAGGCAGACAGCCGTTCACTCTCACTTTTACACTACCATTGAGTGGGAACTGACTGTACAGTGGTACCTTGAAATGAGAGTTTAATTTAGGAAATTCTGTGTAGATAGATAGATAGATAGATAAAGAAATAAATAATAAAAGAGTTTGTCATCAGTGTTGTGTACCTGTGTGTGTCCTACGCTGGCTGCGGCTGTGACCGCTTGCTGCACGGCCTGTTTTTTCCCAGTGGTTGTCTGGTGCTGCTGTGGATCAGCGGCGTTTTCGGGCCCCCAGTCCTGTCCCAGTAAGATGCCGATGATCTCCGTGTGGCCCTTCAGCGCAGCGTGGAGCAGCGCACACTGGCCATTCTTATCAGCCTGGCCCACCTGGCAAATAGAGGAGCACACCGAGGGATTTGCGCTGGTCCTGGGCATCGCTTCCAACACGCTGGCCTAGATGAAGCCTGCTGTTGTCATCTGTCTCCCAGAATAGATACCGCAACAGGGCAGGCCAGCCAGCCAATTGCCTGGGGCCGTTTGAGCATTTACGCCAGATCCTTGATATTCATCTTAAAGTCCATGGACTAGTACTGTCCACTCGTTGCCTGAAACTAGTTGGGTGACTGTCTGTCTCGTTACACTTTTTCCACACTACTCTAAGGTGTGTTTGCACACTAGTAGAACAATTACATGTTACTAGTGAGGCAACATTGTACACTAGTTGAATTGCACTTCTGGTACTACAGTAGTACCAGTACAACAAATAAAGTGCTACATTTTAACCATTCAAATTTTATAACGTTACTCGTAGTAGCAGAAGTAGAGTTGGGCATCAAGAATCAAGTAGAACTGGGACTGACATTGCGGTTCTCCGAAAATTGTTCTGGTTTTAAAATGGCGGTGCAAAAATTCAGCTTAAGGTCCTACTAATAGGCAAAAAGTGGTTGTAGTTGCAGAAAGAAAGGTGAATTGTCTTACTAGTGAGAACATAAACTGTAGTAGTACATGGACCATCAGCAGGATGTCAAGCGCAAAGGGTTTTCTATACATGCACAACACGCACACACAAACACAGACGTGAGCTACGGACCTTGGCCCCTTTCTTGCAGAGCAGGCTGACGACATCCGCGTGTCCCGCGGCTGCCGCCAGGCACAGGGGTGTCACGCCGCTGTCCGTGCTCACGTCTACGGCTGCGCCCATTTCCATCAACAGGGCCACCATCTCCACATGTCCCAGGTGGGCGTGGACGGCCAGAATGGGGGCGTGTCCCACCACCTCAGTAAACCAGCTCACATTAGCGCCACCAAGCATCAGCAGACGGCTCACCTAGAAGGAGAATTGACAGTGCATCCACACTTTATGTTTCAGCCTTTTTCTAAAATGGAATACTTTTTTTTCCCTTCAAAATTCTATACATCACACCCCATAATGATATGATTTTTGTTTGGGGGGGGGTCTCTGAATAGCTTCCCACTGCACTGTACTAACGTGCACGCATAATAGACCTCCCTTTGTGAAGGTCATCATTTTATTGAGCTCCCCAGAGAGGTGATATGTTCTCATAAATCAGGCTTGTGTGTGATTGAGTATTGGCTCACACTGCCGTGCCTGCCCTAACTGAGATTAATGGGATGCCGTATGACACAAGTGTCAAACCCAAGGCATTGGGACCAGAACCGACCAAAAGATACTAAAACATATTAAGTGTGTCTTAAGTAGGGCCCGCCTGATTAATCAGCCGGTATTAGTAATTTTCAAATTAGGCGATTTTTCTTTCCACGTCTCGCTTCTACTCCATGTCCGTTCAGGCACAAATTTTTCCGCATCCTGAGCATCTGGCTTGTACATGTATGGTCCAATATACATCTTGCCAACATCCTCCTCTTCCTCCAACTCTTCAAACCCCCTCAGATAAGTTTGAAGCGTCACTTTCCGAATCAATTTCGGACTGGCTTTGTGCACTTTCCATAGCGAGCCCCGCTATTGTTGTCTTGATGTGATGTCACACTTGCGGGTTTGTCGCTCGTCACGATCTCGCTTCGGGAAAACGGATTACTTTGTTGAATTTACAAAAGGAATTTTTTTTCATCCTTTATTTGATGTATTTTATTGAATTGCTTTACATTTGACAAAAAGACATTTCATTTGGGATTTTCCAACATTACATCACTCTTGACCTTTAACACATGATGGCAGAAGACAGCGACATTCAAACAGCAACAGTAGCATTTTTCCTATTTTTCTCTGTTAAGTTAAAAAATAAAGGATAAAGTATTGCAAAGCAGTCAAATGTTCTGTCTGTAAGTCATATTTTTGTTATAAGATTTAAAGTTTTTTTACATTTTATTCATGAAATATTGTTCAAAATTAAGCGGCTGATATCAGAATCGGCATCCGCCTCAAAAAAAAAAGAAAATCCACCGGCTGGGCTCTAAAAAACATTACTTCCTAGTTTATTCCCATTTTTTTCCCGCTGAAAATACAATTTTGCAGCCGTATGCGTGTCAAATGTCACCTTGATATTCGGCGTGTACAGGTTCCTTAGTGATGCGAGTGCAGCGGACAGGCTGTCTGTGCTGCAGTTCACCCACATGGCCTGCAGGACAGTGGAGGACACCCCGGTTTTTTTACTCAGACCCTGTAGAACCAAAAGGGAAAGAGAGAAATGTAATATTGTGCGATGCAGAATATGAATGGCGTCGAGGTATAAAAGCCTCGGATTCCTGAATTGCCTTCAAGTGTGCCTTTATGTTTTGCACTTGTATGTGTTATTTAGGTATGTACTGTAGGTTATCTGTGTGACTGACAAAGCAACAAACCGTTTGTGGTACAGATAAGGGAGACACCATTTGATTTTGGTAACAACAAATAATGTATAATTGTTCATCTATCTATGGTTGTGACATAGATAGATGTCATTCGTACAATAAAATAATATCTCTGCATTTTACGAAACAGGCCCAGATTTCATAATTGCTACAGGATACGGGTGTTTTTGGCCCTGGCGGAGGTCTAAACAGACCCAAGAGGGATCCAGTTCACAGACTTGCTCACCTTGAAAATGTGAGCCTTGAGGATGTGGTGTCCCAGTTCCATGGTCTGCTGACGGTTCAGCTTGCCGTCCTGTCTGGAGAACATGAACGCCAGGAGAGCGTGGCCACTCCTGTAGACATGCGTGCAGTTTCACCAAACAAAAACTTCCTTTGTCACATTGAATCTTATCTGGAGAATTGCGTGAGCAAGAGTCTTCTTTTCAGTTCCTCAAAGTGATGTTATACATTTCCCATTTCTCGACAGCACAGCCACAAACAAATACTTTTAAAGTGTGTTTTAAAATGTGTGTGTGTTTTTTTTTAAATATGGTCACTCTATATCCCAGATTTTCACCTATCTGGAATTATGCCGCTTCATAAACATGGGTTCACTGTATTCTGGTGTTCAGTCTGACCTTGGGTCACAGAGGAAGTCGGTGCTTTCTCCATCTGCCCTCCAAACGAGCCACTCTCTGAAGGAGGGATGGCACAGCATGCGTGTGCCATCTCTGCGTCTCACCTGCCGGCAGGTGCAAGACACACAACAACTTGTGAACTTTAATTAGTCGGTTTCCCAAAAGGCAGGTTTGTCCTTAATTGCCCTTCCTTGTAGATTTAAATAACAGGCGTTTGGTACTTACCGACTGAATATCATAAATATTAGGGGTGAACAGTTATAATCATCAGATAGAAAAGTACAATCTTTTGCACATGGTGCCTCCGTGTTTCTGAACTATGCACAGTATGTTTGTAGAAAAGTGTGAATCTTTTCGAGCAAAATTAAAGCAATGGCCATCCCATGAAATTTGACTGTCTGTAAAACGGTCGGTATATCTTGACGCAGCAAATGATTCTGAAGCATCTTCACTAAGCACAATCAATATGGCGGAACTGTGAGATAAGACTTTATATTTGATGTTTTGCCACTTCATTTAGGCTTTAATGTTCTGTTACGTCATTAGTCTTTGAATGTTCAAGAATCAATATTTTTGGCAGAAATAGAGGGGCCCAAAATGTCATTTTGCTTGGGACCAGCTCCGAGTCTCACCATGAATCCCGCCAGGCTGTCTAATCTCTGATGAAAGTCCTTCCATTCCAGCTCACCCCTCACGCTGCCCGCATTGAGTGCCCGGAACATTTGCTCATCCGTCAGCGGGTGCAGCGACGCCAGGGCCACATTTAGCACCGGAAGCACTCGCTCAAAGACGTCTTGGTCCTGGAAGCTCACGCGGCACATCAGCAGGTACACCTAACACAGATTCACATCTTCAAATTACCGCTGATGACAGATAGACAGCGATCCTAAAACTAGACAGTGGATGTCAACGCGTGGACATTTGGGAATGTTGATGTGGAAAATGTGGCATAATGAAAAATTTGCAAATTTGGGGCATGTGAAGAATACTTTTCTATTTCCCCAAATTGGATGAATCAGTTGTGGAATGTCAAAGTGTATTGTTAAATGTGAAACACGTCTCCATTCATTTCCTTAGGATCCTCGTCATATAAAATGTGGAAATGTGGGGAAAGGAGGAATTGGAGAGATAAGAAAATAGGGTCCCCAGATATACTGAATGAGGTAAATATTTTAAAGTTTGTTTCAGTGTAGAAATGTGGAAGGAGTAGAGCGGCATAAATCGGTGTAATAATAAGAAGATGAAGAAAACTTCTTCAGCATATACTCAATAATGATCCCAAACAAACAAACACATTGCATTTAGCATGGCAAGCATGCAAAGCTTTCATGCAGTCATAAAGTCGTCCTGCTTTCAGGCCTTGCTCTTCTGCTGCTCTCTCTCATATTGGTGATTACGCAACATCAAAACACGTCCGTCACTGGCTGGAAGCTATTTCCGTGCCCTTTCTAGAGCTTTCATCCTTGATCACAGATTTGACAACTTTGTGTTTGTGCAAAACATTTTGGAACAATGGCAGCATCCCCGACCCCCATCACTACCACCACACACACATTTACACACACATATCTTATCCCATAGTTGCTCTGCGGTTCTTTTGGTTTTTGTCAACTTTGGGCTCGTTCATCATCAACAAATGCACTTTTGCGAGAACTCCAGTGTTTTCTTCTCAGGGGCTTGTTCCCCGGAACACGTTCAACAGCATGCTGTTAACTTTTATTGACGTTTCTTCTTAAATTAAAACTTTGAGCAAATGGGAAATGTTTTGTAGCATAGCATATCCTTTTTCTTAATTGAACTTTTGCTAACATTTTTGAACACATACCAAAATACCTGCGTCATACTTACAAAAAAAACTCTCAGGCTCACCCAGAAAAGAATCGCACACAACAAACTCTCTCTCGCATACACATGCGAAACCTCTCGCTCACAAGGAGAAAAAAACTCAGCCAATCACCCCAAGCCTCTTTTTACCATAAAAAAACATGTACCCAAAAAAACTCACAGAAAGTAATGCTTACGTTTTTTACAAAGAACTCACTCTCACACTCACCTAACACCTGCAACAATATAGCTGACACATACCTTGAAAAACTATTAACCTACAAAAAAACACGTACACTCACCAAAACCTTTCACACTTAACAAAACATCTCACACGTACCAAAAAAAATTCATTTACAGCTGAAAATATCTCACACACAACCCAAAAACTCTCTATCAAACAAAAAACTCACTTCACTCATACTGAAAAGAACTCATGCTCACCCAAAAGAAACCTTTCACATACAACCCAAAAAACTCCCTCACTCATAAAATATGACATTCACACCCAAGAAAACTTTCACTCACATCCCCCACCCCCAAAAAACACTCAACACAATCTCACACAAAAGAAAAATGTGTAACAAAAAAAACTCACTCACTCACGCAAAATCTCATGTTAAAAGAAAACACTCACAAAACAGAAGAACCCTCATACTTGCCCAAAAAATCTCACTAAAATAAAAAAAACTTCACTCACCAAAATACATTTTACACAAAAACCTTAAGAAAAATGTGTAACAAAAAAAACTCACTCACTCACGCAAAATCTCATATTAAAAAAAAAACTCACAAAATAGAAGAACCCTCACACTTGCCCAAAAAATCTCACTAAAATAAAAAAAACTTCACTCACCAAAATACATTTTACACAAAAACCTTTACTCACACCAGAATAATCTGAAACCAACAAAATACTCTTACACCCAATAAAAACTATCACAAACGACAGAAAAACCCTCACATGCACCAAAAAAAAGAACATCACACTCACCAAAAACCTCTCACACACACACCAAAAACCCTCTCGCACTCACCAACAGAACTCAACCACAGAAAAAGAACCTCTCAGTCAAACTAAGTAAAAGTCTGAACGCCCTTAATTTGAAAAGCACACACACTGTGAACTATTGACCAGCTGACCTCCGATAGTGACACGGGCACAACCAGGTAGTTTCCCCCTTTTAGTGCCAGATGTCCTTTATGAAACAGATCCAGGGTCAGCTGCAGGTAGAGGATGGAACCATTGCTGCGTGTGGTCAGGTGACTGCTGAATTTGCTGAGGAGCAGCAGGTCAGGGGCGGAGCCTGTGGCCGTGGTGACGTTGGCCGCGATTTGGGCGCTGCCGTTCACCCGGTGGTGGATGTAGTCGCTGAGGTCAGCTCCCAGGTCGCTGCTGTCGGGCAGGATGTCCAGCGAGATGCCGGAGAACGGGAGCAGGGTGGTTATTTCCTGCAAGAGAGAGAGGGGGGAAAAAATCCAGTAATTACAGCATACAATTGATTACGTTTTCATATTTTATTTCATATGCAGATTTATGAGTATGTATTATCAAATTACATAATTTATAATGATTTTTCCTTATTGTTTTCCATATCCCATACAATTCATTCAGATTATTATATTCTGCACCCAAATTCTTTTTTATTCGGCCCACAGTCCAAAACCTCCAGATTTCTCAATTGATTACAGCTATTCAAATGGCAAAAGATTCACAAAATGTCAGTGTTACACATTCCAAAAATTCCCACTTTCCCGAGAGGTTCCACACCCACACAAAAAATATTTAAGAGAATAAGCCATTCAATGTTAAAGAAAAAGTTTGCCATCTTTTCCAATCCATAACCAAACTGTTCAGCTCATTCAGAGCATCTTGCAGACTATTTTCCATATTCCAATAATCCCACATTCACAAAATTCCACACTTTTCACAAGATTATTCCCAAATTAAGAGACACTACATCTTTACCTTTTAGAAACAAAGGTGCCTCGACTTACAACTTGGATATATACCTTGAACACAAGGTACCTAAAAATCATATCTCGAATCATATATCCCCATTGAAAGAAATGCCATTGACGGCTGTAGAAGTGCAAAGGTCAATAGTTTTTACCTAGGCTGGCAGTAGCACGGTTAATCCATTCCAGCTAGGCCAGACAGAGCTGTGCAATATTGCAGACATGCATAATACATGAAGAGTTTCACACCTGACTCAGTAAACTGCAGTTATCGTTGTCTACTACAGAGGATAAAGAATATGTTCCTGTGAGTACTGACATATTGTCTGTCGACATGTGTTGCTATGCACTGTGTGTGTGTGTGTGTGTTCAAATACTGTATCTGTTGTTTCAAGTGTTATAATGATCAACATCAATGATAGTTTTGTTGGCCGCCCTATGGCCTTCTAAATAGTGCGTTAGCCTTTAACTATTCGGCTGTCGTACAAGAGGAAGTAATGTGGTTGTTGAAAATACACAATGTGTATACTCATCCATCCATCCATTTTCTAATGTACTTTGTCGCGGCCGTGCTGGAGCCTATCCCAGCTTTCTTTGGGGTACACCCTGAACTGGTTGCCAGACAATCGCAGGTCACACATAGACAAACAACCATTCATGCTCACAATCACACCTAAGGGCAATTTGGAGTGCCCTATTAACCTGCTTTGTATGTTTTTTGGAATGTGGGAGAAAACAAGAGTACCCGGAGAAAACCCACGCAGGCACAGGGTGAGACCGATATGTTAACCAGTAGACCACTGCGCCGCCCACAATGTGTAATTCTTTTTATTTTATGTTCACTTTTCCAGTAAACGTCAACAAAAAGCGTGCTCGATCTGCAAAACTGCTACTTGTGAAGTGAGTTGAGTTTAAACTTCCACATTACGTGAGAGATTTGAACCATTTCAACTTCAGGTATCATGTCTAACATTTCAAAAAATTCTATGGCATTTCAGTTCAGTGTCAGCTCTTACGCATTCATGTGCAGTTTCTACAGAAAGTGCACATTTTAGTTATTTTCGACTCATTGAAACACAATGGGATTCAGCATGTAAAGAATTCTACACCGGGTCTTTAGTGCTCAGCTAAAAGCACTGAAATCAGGACCCATTGCTCAGATGTCGCTGAATCACGCAGAGCCATGGCATGCAATTCGGTAAACAGTGTGGCAATGACTCAAGCGGCAGCACAGCTCACAGGCTTCTTCGCTCAATTCACACTTTCAAAACCAAAGGTCAGGGCAAGCAAGGCCTTCTCTGCTCTAACCTACATTTACAACATCAATTCCAATATTTGTTTCATTAAATTGTCTGAATAAAATACTATTAACTCATTTGGTAGCCTTCTGCTCCGCTACACTGCTTCTGGGAAAAGTGGATGACAGATTTTTGTTCAGTGATTTGTTGCCACGTCAACCTCATATGCCCACCCAGGTGTTCAGAATCAAGAGTGCTGCCCTATTCCGTTCTCAATGCCGCTTACCCTGAACAGGGCCGTGGGGAGTAGTGGGGGGGATGCAGGAGCCTATCGCAGCTGACTTCGGACGGAAGAGGGAATACACCCGGAACTGGTCGCCAGCCAATCGCAGGGCACACATAGACGAACAACCATTTACACCCTCATCCATACCGTCACCGAGTGGGGACCGATCCCACGCTACTCGTACACAAGTCAGGCGAATGTGCCACTACCCCATCAGTGACAAGTGCTGGCCTATGTAACCTAATTTGGAAATGGGATTGTCAGATTTTAATTTGCCTCCCAGGGCCAACTTGCTGATCCACAATAACATCAGCATTATTCCGTCCTGATTGGTTGGTCACGGCAATATTTGTTCCAACCGACTTCAACAAGAATAGCATACCTGTAGCCATGCACACCCCCCCCTCGCCCCCCCCCCCCATCTCCTTTATATATTAGGGTGACAATATTTTGATTTCCAAAAAAGACGGCACTCGCCTCGGCCTCGAGCTACTGAAATGATACTCAAGGCTCTCATACATTGGAACTCTCAATAATTTAAAGTAAGGCTGCATTATTCTGGAAAAACACACAATATGCGATATGTGTGTTGCATTTTACAATATTAATGATATTGCAATATTTAACATGTACCTAAAGAAATTACATCTTCATTATGTATTAAAGAAATTATTTTTTTCATGCGGAAAAAAAATAAATGGACTGTATTCTTATCTAAATAAGTTCTTTAGTCGCAGCAATGTCCCAACATATATATTATTGTTCTCCTATTGGGTGGCGGTGCAGATTAAAGATTGCATTTGATTGGTCTCAGTTAGATTTAGGCCTGCATTTCCCTATGAATTTAGTGTACATCTTTTGCATTTTGCACTGCATGCGCCATTATTACAATGACAATATTTTTTTCAACATATTGTGCCTGGCATCAGGGGCAGATTGATTGCAGTTTTATTTGGCTTCTTCAACAAGTCAACATAACGAACCTCTCGTTCCAGTGACTTCAACCACAGCGTTGAAACACAGGCGAATGAACGGGATGTCATTCCATCTCGTTTCAGCAGCAAACGGTTGGCCATCACACTTGTAACTGAACACACCTATTCCACACACTTGACCTGACTGCTCCTGCTTGCCTTCTCTTTCGGGTTGTTCCCGCCTCGCCGGTGTCAATGTCACACGCACCAATAACGGCAATACTACGCCTCATTTAAAAAAAAAATATGTAAAAAAAGAAACACATGCTAATTGGTCCCAAGAGAACCAATTAAAGGCTGACATTTTCATGAATTTATAAAATCCTCCCAGATGACGCCTGAACCCAGTTTAAAAAAGTGGACATGTCCGGGCAAAAAAAAGGACATTTGGTCATCCTAATATACATATATGGAAATCTATTTTTTTCTGAGACCCCCCAACCCCCACAAGCCCTCACTTGGCCCCAGGAGAGAAAAAATCCTGGCACCGTGCCAGCCTGTGGCATCAGCACTCTGCCAGCCCTTGTAGTCAACATACATACATCTGACATTTCGCTGGTGTCGGGTGGAATCCTTTTACCTCCAAAACATTACTTTTCAGGAGACCCCAAAAAGGGTTTGTTTGCTCAACTATTAACATTGCTTTGTCAAAGGGAACAAGACATTTCCAACACTAAACATTGGTCAATAATTTGTAAAAAAAAAAACAGCACCCACACATGGACTCACCAATAATAAATATTTGTATAATAATAATAATAAGAAGAAGAAGAAGAAGAAGCAAATTGTGACATATGAGGGTTTTGCCCCAATGCGAGCAAGATATACAGTAACTGTCAATGGCCGTGAATGTTTAATACAGTGTCACTATTCGCAAGTTACTGTTTCGCAGATTTCTTTTTTACACCAATATTTGGTTCAAAAAACGTGGCTATTCGCTCTTTTTGTGCACTAAGAGACCCCACAAAGTGGTGCCAAAAGCCCGTCTTGGTTCAGAGAAACCACATTATGTTGAAGTGACACATCTCAAGTGAGACCGTTTTCAGCAATTTGCTGGTGGTGTCACTTGTGTTTTTTGTTTGTTTGTTTTTGACTATTAAGGCTTGGTCCCTAGCCACAAAGAGTTTTTCTCATGTTTTTAGATTAATATTGAATGTGAACTTCCATATGCTCTATGTAGCACGATTGTGTTCTGTTACATTGCTTTTTGGTTTAGTACGGATGATTTCTACGAGTTGTGATGTGACAGTCGTGGTATTAAGGGGTGGATTAAGTTGGATAAATCCTCACTGAAGGCAAAGATACCGAATGGACCACTCACCACTCGTTCAAAACAGTGAGTGAAATTTGTTATGGACAAATGCTCCAACAAGATCTGAGAATGACAGGGAAGGTAGGATTGTAGGTGTGTCTTCCATCTTCTTCAATTATCGAAAGCCGGCTGACTTGTAATGCATCATTGCCAGCGTGGCCTCCGAATGCATTTGGAGCATTCCAAATCACTAATTCAATTATATAACCGACTGGCTGCTTGACAAGCTCCAGACTCTCAACTGACTCCGCGTAGCACTGACATGCATTCACGCTGTAATCCACACAGCATTTGGAGTTTTTGGCTTTGGCTTTTGACAGATGCAGCCTCTGTTTGCTGGGATTACCGAGCGGATTGAGCAAAGGCACCGTGTGCCAAAAGCCACAACGTGTAGGCCATGGAAGTAAGACTGTATGTCGAACATCTCAACAAGGGAAGTGTAGAGAGATAATGGTATGAAGAATGCCACAGAAATGCTTCTGTCAGTTTGGTTTCAAGTGGAGAATAGTCCTAATTGGTGTAGAGGAAGAGTACAACCAGGACTGGTCGCCAGCCAATCGCAAGGGCACATTGACAAATAGTTCTTGTTTCACCCTCAAGTCCAATATCCTGAACTTTTTGGAGGAGTGTGTGTGTCATTTGGGAGCCGATTTGCATGATATTATGATGTTTGTGAATGGACTCACCAAGAGGCCCGTCCTCACTGTGACCACCAGCTTGAGCCAGACAGGGAACTTGGAGACGATCTTGGTGATGAAGGTGGCGATGGTGTCCCCGTAGTCTGGTTTATGAAATTCGGCCTCGTTGAGACTGTCAACCAAGATGATGTAGTCTTCTTCAGGCAGCCTTCGCTCTGAACACATATGGAAAGGCAAATAAATTGTCTGTGATGAAGTATCGACACCGCATATTTCTCTACTGGAAACAAAACAAAGATGGGATGTTAGTGATAAAAAATACAGAACAGGCATTTGTTGTATAAATTATAGTTGTTCAGAGACCAATCCTCCTAAGTATGTAAGCACCAGCTAGCTTTTGAGCATCCCTCATGATGACTAACTTACAGAGCAAATATTAATGATAAAATAAGTTTCACAATTGTGTCGTTCTTAAAACATTTAATTTTAAATAGTGGTAATTATGCTGTGAAATTGTGATTCTCAGCTTAAACGCAACTCTGGAACTAAAACAATGCAAACCTGTTACTCATATTATCAGGAAAAGACATAGCCAAGGTTTTCTTTTTTTTAATGATATCGCGAGATTTGTTCTTAACCGTATAGCTCATTGGAACAAAGCTAGCATGTACTTTAGAGCCTACTGCCCGAAGACAGCTGGGATAGGCTCCAGCACCCCCCGCGACCCTAGTGAGGATCAAGCGGTTCGGAAAATGGATGGATGGATGGGTTACTCTTTCTAATTGGAAAGGACTTTTCTGAAAATATGTTTATGAGCTGCCAAACACAGCAACATATATGATATGATGAATAAAATCTCATCAAAACTCTACCATTAATGGTTGACCAGGATGAATCAAATAATGTTACTGGACCAACATCTAAAAAACATGTCTTTCCCAAAAAGGGAATGACCCATATGCTCAATGCACTGTACTTTATAATTGCCCGGGTAGTGGTTCAAATATGCACATTTTAGTATTCTAGCAAATCTATGTTATGAAACCGGTGCTATTGATTACATCCTGCTGAAAAGGACGAGATGGCGTCATGGTTTTTTTTCCTCAAGCAGGAACTCCATCTTGTTTTGTATTATCGAAGCTGTCAATGCAGCTATGAGGACTCACGTGCTCTCAAGAGGCACAAGGGCTCTTCATTTTCTCCCTAACCTGCTTAATAGAGACGGAGGAGACATAACACTCCTTTGTTTAGACTCAGTCGGGCTGGGCCATAATAAACACATCAATCTAGCTTGACTGGCTGTATCATAAGACAGTGAGCTGGCTATTATGGCCTAAGCATTCCAACGCTTCTGCCTCAGCGTATTGAGCGACCTTGAAACCCAGTGGGATGCTGATGAAACACCAGGGCAAAAATAACACTTACTCTTTCCTCATGCAAATGATCGAGCATCGCTTTCTCACTTTCCTGGGACCCAAATTAGTGACTTCATCGGTCAGCCTATCATAGAGTGCACACATTGCTATATAACATTCTTTTTTTAAATGCTATTTAAGACAAGAAAAAGATAAGAAAACCTTTATTTGTCTCACAATGGAGAAATTCCCAATTTACAGCAGCAAAAATTATGAAAGGGAGAAGTAGAAGAACAAAAAGTACATAAGTAAATATAAATTATAAATATAAGCATTTCATACATGACATACAGAATAGTTACTATATAATCAGTGAAAATGTGTTTCACATTAGAAGTCAGCATTCAGCTAGCAGACTGTCCTTTGATGAATTATATGGTTTGGTTGAACATTTTGGTGTTTAAATATGAATGAACTTTTGTTGTATGCTCTGTTTTTGTGTTACTGCTGCATGTGGGCGGCGGCCCGGTGGAGCAGTGGTTAGCGCATCAACTTCACAGTGCAGAGGTACCGGGTTCAATTCCAGCTTCATGTGTGGAGTTTGCATGTTCTCCCCGGGCCGGTGTGGGTTTTCTCCAGGTACTCCGGTTTCCTCTCACATTCCAAAAACATGCATGGCAGGCTGAAATTGTCCCGAGGTGCGAGTGTGAGCGCAGATGGTCGATGTCTCTGTGTGCCCTGCGATTGGCTTGCAACCGGTTCAGGGTGTCCCCGCCTACTGCCCGAAGACAGCTGGGGATAGGCCCCAGCATCCCCTGCAATCCTTGTGAGGATAAGCGGATTGGAAAATGGATGGCTGGATGGATGCTGCTTGTGGTAAAGTAGAAGTTGTCTGAAAATGTATTACTCAATAACATTATTTGGTTTAACATTTTGGTTTGTAATTATACGATGTTCTTGAAGCTTGAAGATGCTGCATAATTAAGGGCAGGAAGAAGAGGCAGAGTAGGTCCCCAACTAAACTCCAGTAATTGCTGTTGTTCCAGCAGAGCAAAGACAACATATGCCATTGAGCCATGTCATATTCTCTGTTTATATGTTACTGCTGCCCTGGAATAGGCTGGCAACCAGTTCAGGGTGTCCCCTGCCTACTGCCCAAACATAGCTGGGATAGGCTCCAGGACCCTTGTGAGGATAAACGGATCAGGAAATGGATGGATGGACATGTTGCTGCTCCATGTGTGTTAAATAGAGTGTGTAATTGCCATAATATTTATTTCCATGAGCCTGTCTATGGTGTTTCACAGATTAGGTGAGGATTAAGACATTTGTTTGATGAATTTGGTGATGATTTGGTTGAAAATGGGTGAATGTTATTATATGATTGCAGAGATTGCAGTGTAAAGGAAACAGATTTTCCTGCTCCAAAATGACACCTCTTGAAATTTTGAAAGATCTTTAAACTTCAACAATGCACTTGTCTTCAATTGTCAGTCACTTTTATAAGCACGTGTGTGTAGATTTTATTACCCTTGCGCAAGCTGGTCATAGGCTCCAGGACACCCTTTCGAAAGGCAGCTATGGGGTCTTGGACACAGGAGCGCAGGCTGAGAATATTCTGGAGGTGAGGTTCCTGGATCAGAAGCTCTCTGTATGGGGTGAGCTGTGGTGCTCTGGCTAGCAGGGCGGCGATACTGTGAACAAATTCTGGGACCAGGCAGGTGTATGTGTTGTCAGCCTGGCAGAAATGGTAAGCGACCACCTGTCAAAATAAAAAGGTAAAAGATGTGGATGATGCCACCCTTACAAATACAGTGAACTCCTGAACCCTCGATAGGTGAATTTACTTTTAAAAAATATATTTAGTGACCCTTGTCATTCTTTCACTGTCAAGAAAAGGGAGATAACTGTATAGCATCAATTTTGTCGAACAAAAGTCCACTAGCTTAATGACAACATATAATGTGAAATGCCAGAGACCAGCTAACAGAAATTAGCATAGATGCCATTGACTGTCTAGCAAATGAATGACAACTATTACTTCTTCTACTATGGCAAAACATATTCATTTTTAGCAGTAGCTTTGTGAAATTCAGCCTGGTAGCAACAAACGACTTTTTGTTGAACATCCTCCACTACAAGCAGTCTTACGAGTTCCCATGGTAACTGTTATTGAGGCTATCTTAGTAAATTCAGAAGCTTCCATGCAGAGATGCAACCAGCAGCAGCTGCAAACTCCCACTTAAAGTACAATGACAAAGTATTTGTACTAAGTTACCCCCCGCCCCTCCCCAAACCTCTGGTATGAACCACATCATGTCTGTCCGTACACACATAATACCCAAAGGAATGTATAGGCATAAATAACTGACTCCTTATTCCATCAGCACGTGCAACTCATTACTTGGAACATGATTTCTGTGTGTTCTCTGTGTATGAAATGAAATCTGTACTGCGGTGATGGAAGGTTAGACAACCAGACTAGATTGTGAGATATTCTCTCACAAGTGTGACACTACAAGCACTCACGTGGTGTTGAAAGGTACCTTGTTCGCGAGGCATCTGGCAAGCTGTGCTGTGCTATCGCCCGCTCCTGTAACAGCACTCTGGTTGATTTGGGAATCGGCGGCTTGTTTGGAGACGGCTTTTCGCTGCCTTTCCCCGCCTGTGTAGGGCGCAAAGTGCCATTTAAGCTATTATTTATATACAAGAAGGTGTCTCAAGCGAAGCGCGGATACAGTATGGTGGAAGGAAAGAACCAATTAGACCGCTGCATGGATGCTGTTTTAGCATTTATTGGATTTCACTGATCTCTATAATAAGGTTCATGTACTAGCATGCTCTTTGTTCTCATGAGTAATCCAATTTGGCCCACGAGTAAAACGACTGTTTTAGGTATGCTATTTTTTTTTCCGTGTGTGACACATGGAAACATGTTTTTTTTTCCACACAGAACTGGGTAGAAACACCGTGTTAAAGGGCAATCTGTCAATCTGCTGCTTACAGATTCCCGTTTGGCTGGCTGACTGAGGACAGACATTGAAACACTGATGGAATAAGTGATTTTCGGCCATCGCCTGAATCGTCACTAACCCGAAAAGCAAAGACGGGGGGCAGTTTAGAAAGGACAAGCAGGAGGAGCTGTAATAGTCTCAGATTTTTGAGGGTTTTTTTCTGAGATGGTCCAAACCATTTTAAATGAATAAAATTGTTTCCTGTTTCCCTTGTAAACAGTTTTGTGCCGAACTGTAATTGAGCAATGTCGGAAAAGTGATTAAAATAACAATGATTGTCCTGACGAGTGACGGACTGAGCCGGTCTGAAATACGTGAACGATGAATTTTTACTGATGCACCACACTGCTTTATTTTCTTCGGGTTTTTTTTCGTACAAGAATAAAGGGTAATTGCTCATCCAGTACAGCAGGTGGCAGTGGCATTCATTTTCAGAAGACATAAGGTGCATTAACAAACCCTTCAGAAATACCATGGGGAAAATAACGAATGACGAGAAATAAAAAAAACAATCTTAATCAATTTATTCTTTGTCGTAATTTGAGTATACTTAGAACATGTTTTTTGAGAATTTGTATTCTTTAAAGTCGCAGCGGAGAGTTGGGGGTGCGCATAATGTTTTCTTCTTCCAAGGTGGCCGTGGCAGAAAACAATTGAGAAGCACTGCCTTAGTACTACGAGTGACATTAAAGACATTCCAGTGATTAACATCTGGTGTTTCAGTGGTATATTCGGGGGTATACAGATGACAACTAGTGCACGTTTTTTGCCTCACTAAAAACATGTAAGTGTCTTACCAGTATGCCGAAATATCATAGAGTAGAGGAAGGCAGCAATGGTGGGGGAAAATCATTAGAACGACAAATTCATTCTACTAGTGTGCTGAATTGTCTCACTCGTGAGTACAAAGAGAGTATTACTTTTGTACGTGCACCTTAAGGTGGATATCAAGGATCCCGAATAAAGGCTTTCCACACTGCTGCAGTTAATTAGTACATATCTAAGCTAGAGTGGAAAATGTGCAGTCCAATCACATAAAACAACACAGAGCGAGAGTTGCAGCATGGCCATGCCTCCTCTCGACATGCCAGATCGACTGCAGCCATGTTGAATATAAATCAAAATGACAACATACGTATAGTGCATGAATAATGCAGTGGTGCTGAAAAAAATCAACAATGCTATAAGTTGTTATGCATTTGCACCACGTGTTTTCCGAACAATACTGTATATCTTTATGTGTCATGACAAAAACGGATGCCGTTTATGAAAAAAAGTGTCACATTTGATGTTCATCCCTAAAATGAGCGCCGCAGCAATGCAAAGGTGACAACATGAGGTTACACCTCCGCAAGCTAACAAGATCCAATGGAAGAGACATGAAATACTGTCGACTCATACTTGTTTTTGTTTCATGTCAGTTTCCCAATTGTTTATATATTCACAGTCGTATTGAGCTGCATTCTCTCATTGAAAACATTGTTTTTAATACTCAGGCGTTCTAGATCACTGCAAAATATTACATCTGAAAAGACAGAATTTTACAAACGCTTTCTCCTTAAACGCCTGTTTCAAGGGGAATTTTTTTTTCCATTTTCTGGACCTGCATTTGACACCTCTGGCTCCAGAGGAACAATGATTATTACTGGATACCACCACCACCCTGCCGCTTCTTCATGTTAGAATTAAGCTGCATGTTTTCCAATAGACATCAGTGCTGCATGTTAGCATGTTGTGGCACAATGTGGTCCAACACTGAAGCTGCGCAACTCAAAAAACGGGCTTGCCTGTATACTGTAAAAACACGAAAGAAAATATCGCTGAAAAATCTGCGATATTGCGGGAATGCGAAAGATGACATGCATAACAGCTCAAATTAAGTGTAACTTAATTCTCGACTGTACAACATCCACTTTATGATTGATTCGTGTTTTGATAAAAATGCAGGCACCCGCAGTGGCTCCTCTGTCTCCTGAGGTTGAGAGGAAAGAAATTTCACCTGTGCTATATGCTGCAAAGATAGCACATTTGACAATGAAGTTGACTTGAACTTGATAAGCAATAATTTGAACCTTACATTTGGGAGAGGAGCTCGAGCTGTGAGGGATGCTGGGCCCACCATGTTGCGTGTGCACGCCATGACAGCTGAGCGCCACCAACCGCCACATGATAGCAGTTTTGCCCGAGCCGGCGTTGCCCACGATGACGGCCCCTCTTCCCTCGCAGTTGCTGGTTTTTCTCAAGACCTCATCCAGACGCGTGAAGAGCCAATCCCGGCCCACGAAAGATGTTTCCGTTGTGGTGCCCGGAATTTCAAACAGCAACGGCTTCAGCATGATGTCAGCTTGTTTGAAATGGGCCAATCTCCCTGAAGAAAGGGAATGTTTTCATACAGGATTACACACATAGTAATTTGAATCAAATGTTTTCATAAACAACAGCCGGAGTTACTCAATGATTATCACACCTACCTTTTTTTGCAAATCTGGTTGAGAAAACAGGTCTTCTAAGTGCTTGGAACAAAGGATGTTCATCCGCTTTGCGAGAACAAAACTGTATCGTTCCAATTTTCTGGTCTATGTACATGCCCTATTCTTTTCTTGTGGCCACTCAAACAACTGTTTGCCTGAATGTGAACAGTGCATCGTCACACAGTGCAGAGGCATTTCGCCGAATAAATCCATAACAATGGCAAAGAGCATTTAACAGATCAATCAACAATGGATTCCAATGCCTGACTGGCGACTCGGCATTCTGTAAATGACATCACTCGCCAGAGATTGCCGAACAAAAGCATTTTCGTTGTTAAATTCATTGCAATGGATCTAACTCTTAATGTGGGTGGGTTGCGTAAAAAAAAAAGTTTTCAGCTCTAAGTATTGGCCAAATTTACCTCACGCTTGACCTTAATGCCATCAAAATGATTAATTTCAACCAATAAAACATGCTCAACGCCAAGTGAAAAAAAAATGCATCTATTGTATTTGTGGGTTTTTTCCGATTAGGCGGCAAAGCTTGGATACAATACAATACACCCTGATTTATACAGCGCTTGGCTGAAGCTGTTGCTTTTTTGGTTTAGACAAATCATTCTTAGAGCCGAGAACATGAAATAATTCTCGTAGCCCCTTAACTACATGATTAACCAGTCAGCAGAGCATGATTACTCTTAACAACAAATTAGCTATTTACATTTCCTTTGGGCTTTTTTAATAACAATTTAGAGTTTTTAAAATATGAGCGCCGACCAACATCCTTTATCTGAGACACTTATCCAAACAAAGGTCACGGGTGAAGCGGGAAACACCTTGAACTGTTTGCCAGCCAATCGCAAGGCACACATAGACAAACAACCACTCACAATCACACCTATGAACAATTTAGAGTGATCCATTAACGTACCCTGCATGTTTTTGAAATGTGGGAGGAAACCGGAGTACCCAGAGAAAACCGACGCAGGCATGTGGAGAACATGCTGCTTCTTAAGCCATTCATTTAAAAACACAGTCTTAGCTGGCATCTTTAGGAAAGACATACATGTTTTTTAACGAGCTCTACTGATTAGTCGAGTAACAGATGAGGAACATCTCACTTCTACAAATCTGTTGCATCATTGTCCTACTCGTTCCTGAGCTCAAGTTCACATTCCTCCACGTCACTATTGTCCATGTTTTGCTCTCAATCTCAATCAATCAGCATCTCAACTCTGTTTGACTTTCCCTCTCTCCGTTTATGTCAAGTATTTGTGCTTGAGATGTGCCACCAGTAGAGATGACAGCACAAATGATGACACAACACTGCACTTACTGTTTAGCAACAGTGGCATATAAAATACCTTTGGAGTCCTCATTTGTGCGCCCAGGTGTGTTTAGCTTGCGGACGGACCCCCTGTGCCCACCGACCGCTTGGTTCTCCAGATAACTCAGATCCTCTAGTCTCGTGGAACAGGATGCTGTCAAGAGAGTCATTATGAGAAGGGCAAAGAAATGCACAAACTGTACAGATACAAAAGCTCACACATGTAAAATTCATGGTTTGACTTCATTAATGTTTCCATGGAAACATGAGGAATAATCCGTTCTGCCGCTCCATGATAACTACTCTGTGATGTTGCCAAGTCAGGGAAGAAGCAAGACACATCATCACGTCTTGTCGTCTTCGTTTGACATAAATTTGGTCCAAATTTATAGTCACAGACTATCTCATAAAAATGACGACACTCCTCAGTTTTCTAAATATTTCATGATATCTTTTCAGGGCAATTTTCAAGAGTGGGCAATCTTGATACAGTTATGTCCTTTGCTTTGAGGTGCCATATTGAACTGCCAGTGTTTGATACTTTGTAGATGGTGAGAGCAGCAAATGTAACACACTTGCTCCCCTTCACGCCTGAGACCTTGGAACACACACACACACACACACACACACACACACACACACACACACACACACACACGAGTCACATGACAGCGGGGAGGGGAAAATGGCTAATTGAGCCCAATGTGGACATTTTCACTCGGACATGTACTCACGTTTTTTTGCCAACAGTTTGGTGTTGAATTATTTTGAAAATAAATTACAGTAAATTTACACTCTTGTAGCAGAAAGTTGGACTGTTTAGCGCCATCAAACAATGAAATCGAAGAAAGTGAATAAAGAACATTTAGTGCAGGAGAGAAACCGGGAGTCGTTTACTCCCACGTCCGCCTTTGCCACCTACCCACTCATATAGCAGAGTTTACAGGTCAGCCATGCTTTATCTCCACAGTATTTAAGACATTCCTTGCAGTCTTCCGCTAAATTATACTGTCAGCCAGCATTCTAGTAGTTCCGTTGGGGCAACAATATCTATCTATGCACAATTCATTTTCAGTGTGGTATGGTCAAACAAACCAACAAACAAAAGTGTAGGTCATACCACACTTGAATAGATTACACGGCTAGACCAATCAAACAGCAAAAGCATGAAACGAGTGCAGCCACTGGACAGATGATGACCTGGCCTGACTACAATCATGGAAATCCCACGTTTGACGCAGCCTCCATTAATCTCCGAGGATCCAAGGAAGCTGGAGCACATCGCTGAGCTCTTATAGGTTTAAAGCTTTGCGCAATTTTGGTTTCAGGCTGAAGAATTGCAGCCAGCGGTGCCAGTAAATCCACAATATCCCCTAGCTTTTGTGAAAACACATCATCAAATCGTTCTAATGGAAAAGGCAATACGGCAAAGCCACGCTAGATTGCAGTTCATTGTTCTATATCGCGGATTCTTAGGCGTTTCTTCTTTCTGGGGTCTTGCAGTATCCAGGCAAGTCCAAATTTGGGAGTTGAGCGCCTTCAGTGTAGTCCCTTGTTGTGCCACAACATGTAAGACTGGGGTCTCCTATTGTGTTGCTATCCCTAACAGTATTAGTTGTAGTTCTAATAATATTGCTTGCTCTGTTTGTGTTGCTGTGTTGAAGTAGCAGTTGTTTGAAGGTTTACAATTATCGTAACATCTTTGCTCATTTTCATTATGTTCGCATTAAAGTAGCAGACTTTTGTTTGACGAAATGATTTGGTTGAACGTTTAAGTGATTAAATATAAAAAGTTTGACACTCTTTTGTTTAATGTGTCACTTCTAAAGGAAACTTTAACGGAGAGTAACAATTAAACAGCTTGAAGCAAGCACGTGCGGGATCTTATTTTCAGAAGCGGGCGAACGACTCTTGGTTTCGTTTTCTCAAATTTTGTGTGATAAGATCGGCTCATTTCTTGACAGCGTGAGTGTAAGAACAGCGGCTAAGGAATACTTTTTTAATGTTTATATTTACATTTATATGTATGGTTTAGTCACTTTAAATGTATTTTAAAATGTTTTTATACGATCTCGCGATATTGCAGGATTTCACCTGTAGCGGGTGGGTCTGGAGCGCAATCCCGTGATAAATGCAACCTTTACTGTTTTATTAATGCTCCCTTTCTTTTGTTTAAGTAGCTGTGTCTTTATAATTCCATTCCTCACACTTGTTCATGTACAGCAACCCGAACAAGTGTGAGGAGCGGAACACACTCAATTTTTGCAAAGACTGACGATACTTGAATGTACTTTCATAATCTATGAACAATGACTTTAGAAGAATGGAAATGCAGAGGATCACGCATCCAGTAGGAGAATGGAGGATGGAGAGAACATCTTCAGTACGAAGTGTGAACAGGAGAAACAGTGTGAAGGAGGTGTGGCGTGGGATGAGAAAGATTGCTGGCTAAAGACTGCCTGGCCAAATTGCTGAGTGGACCACAAATGGGAGTGAGCAAGGGGGGAAAAAATCCTGTTTTCAGCCAGTTTGACAACATCCCCGTCACCCACAACAAGGCTGCCTCCCTTTTTCATCCACTGCTGATGACAGTGTGACTGATTACCTGCCACCTCTTGTTGATCCTTCCCCGCATTCAAAGGTCAACTCAGCCCCTGCACCCATCAAACCTCCTAACACAAACTCTGCACAACATTAGAATCACGAGCAGTCGCTCTTCAAATGGAATTGGATGCACCTGCCTCAAAAGGTAGAAAATCTGTTTCTATCCACAAGTCAACACAAGTGACCTCCAAAACGATATCAACCTATTTAGCGACTGTGGAAATATGAGTGAATCCAATCATGACATGGGCTGCATTTATGTAAGCCCCTTTTAAAGCTACTTTACAATGTGCCTCATTCACAGCCATGAAAGTTGCCTATGGAAAAGCGCTTGAGCATACAGTATAGCTTTGATCTCTAGCTTCAAGACCCTGTACCGAAACACTCGTTGCCCTCATTAGTAAGACAATTCAGTACACGCTGCTTGGGCGAATGTGTCTTAACTAATTTTGTCCCCCCTTCCTCCACTTTAGCATGATATTGGATATACAAGTAGGTCAACTCAATGTTACTAGTGAGACCGAACTGTGCACTAGTTGACATCTGCACAACTAGTTAAGTACCAGATATTAATTTGTACAACTTTATAATGCCACTCGTAGTAATAGCGAACACTTTTGCCTTACTATGAACATATAGTTGTCATGGAAACATGTCCTACTAGATAGAACAAAAGCATAAAAGACATGGAGCTTAAACTTCATATCCTGCTTCAATTCAACATACTAGTATGGTCTTTGTCCTCCCTAGTGAGACAACTCAGCACACTAGGGTGCACACACAAGTAGTGATTTTTTTTTCCACAACTGGATGACGTTTCTGCACTCTAGTAGAATTTTATTAATGAGGAAAAATTACAGGTGTGCATTTTGGTGCTACAAGTAGAGTCTAGAAGAAGTTTGACACATGCCTCCTAATTAGACGTACACGTGTTACTACTGGAGCGCAGCAAGACACAGCAACACAAAGTTGCTAAACAAGTGTGCAGTAGTGTTTCAACTGTAATCGTCGGCTTCGTCGGGGGGGGGGGGGTATTGGTCTTATAGTGCGCTGAATTGTTGTACTGTGGACAAAAAATGTACTAGTATGTGGAGCTTAAGCTTGAATTCAAGGATATTGAATAAACGCTCCAATGTCTTTTTATAGAGGCCTTAATAATAAGAATGCTTCTCCAAATCTAATCGTGCACCATCAGGAGCAAGAGCAGCGATGTAGAATCACTATAGAAGAAAACATTCTTTATTAGTTGACATTTGCATTATGATCGGCTGCGCTTCATTCTCCAAATATACAGTAGGCCGGAAATATTGTAGCAATGTCCATTCAGAATTATACATAAATGAGTGCAACCAGTAATCAGGTCGGTTATGTGCTGGGCTGCAGCAATTATGGCTGGAGCGGCTCCCTCACCAAGCTTTAAGACAATCATAACGTCTCACTCAAAGGCCACAGAGGTACACATTATTCACATGCAATTTTGTGCATTAGCTGCCTCGGGCAAGACAAAATTGAATATTGGCTTTGAAATACACTTATTTGTGATGATACTTTCTAGTCTCAGGCTTTACTTGTATGGCATGCAGCGCAATAGTTTTCTGACCTATTCTAAAGACTGTGGAAAGAAAAAACACACTCTGATACACACCACTAAACACACAAAAACTACAAATAAGCAACTTGAGTAAAAACACATTTCTCAGCCAGCAATTACTTATTCTTACTCTAAAAATGGAACTGAACCAAAATGTAAACATCCTGTAACTGCTACCATCACTGTCGACAGAAATCCATTTTAGGCTTTTCCTCGATATCCATTTCTTCAATATCAAAGATATCCAGTTTAAGATCATACTACAGCACAATGCTGTCTTCCCTACCTCCTTGCTGCTGTTTTACATGCTGTATCTTGCGTGTTTTTATATTGCAACCTAATTTCTGTGTTGCATGGCCGTAAAGCTTTGTTTTAAATTTAGAGCGATGCGCTATGTTCTCAACTTTCATGTGGAGTAAATATTAGCAGGCCCAGCCAGTACTGTGCAGCCCACTTTGTCTTTATCCTCAATTTCATCTCGGCTGTCGAAATGAAAGCACCAGCTGACAGAATAAACTGGCAGGCTTGACTGTGAATCCACTCCTTGGGGAATCTCTTTTATGCCTGCACCAGAAAGCAAGCACAAATGAATAGACATCTAAGGGAATGAGAAGAAGAAGAGGAAGAAGAGCCTTGTGCACCAGCATTGATCGTGACAGGAGAGGTAAGAGATTTAGTTTTATGACAGCCTCACAGGGCATTTCAACTGCACTGCTCACCGGTAGTCCGGCCAACACATGGCGCAAGGAGTTCTCACTCCATCTATCATCAGATGAACAGCCAGACCGCGCTACCTTAACTACATTACTATTCCCACAAAATGTATGGCGCAAGAATATAGTTCTCACTCTTCATTCCCACGGATGGCGACTCCACTTTCCTGTTCGATACGGTCTGTTTTCCAACCTTTTTCGAGTCAAGGCATATGCTGTGTATGAAATCATAAACTACACCGGTAAATCTAAAATCTATTTTAGTAGACATGAGCAGAATTTGAGTTGGAACAGCAATGGTGGACTCATACTTTACTGTGACAACCAAGATTAATAGAACAATGTATTAGAGGTACCTGCCACAGAATTTGGACGGGGCATGACCAAGGAGGAATGGCTGTGTATGTGACGTTGTGGGAGGGGTCTCTTGGGTGGCGGGGGTGTCCTGGGCTCCTTAATATCGACTCTCACTGATGACTCCTCGAGTTGGATGGTGGGATTACTCCGTGGGGGCCCAAGATGGTTGTCCTCGCCTGCCTGGCCCCTGACGACAACACCGCCCCCTGGGTGTTCGTCCGCAGTCATATCTGAACTCGAGATGCTCCGCTCCTCATTCTCAGAAGAACTCGTGATGGTCGCTGAAAACCACAAGAGGAAGATTGGCGAGGTAGACTAGGTTTATGAACAAAAATGAAATACAGCGGCACCTTGACTGAAGAATTTAATTTGTTCCCCCACCAAGCAAGGATTCAAAGGCCAATAATTTCTTCCAGCCACCTCCTAAAATCAATAATATTACTGTTTATATGTATTATAATAAAAATACCCAATCCATCCATCCATTTTGTAGTCCGCTTTATCCTCACAAAGGTCGCGAGTGGGCTGGAGCCTATCCCAGCAGTCTTCGGACAGGAGGCGGGGTACACCTTCTGAACTGGTTGCCAGACAATTGCAGGGCACGCACACCGACGAACAACCATCCGCGCTCACAAAATTCAGTGTTCCTTTAACCTGCTAGGCATGTTTTTGGAATGTGGGAGGAAACGGGAGTACACGGAGAAAACCCACGCAGGCCCAGGGAGAACATGCAAACTCCACACAGGGAGGCCGGAGCCAGAATCAAACCCTGCAACTCTGCACTGTGAGGTGGACGTGCTAAACAGCCAACTCCCGTGAGTCCAATAAAAATAAAAATGTAAAATAAAAAATAGCACTGTATGTTCTACAAAAACAAGAAAAGAGAATGTCAAACAAACTGATTTTTTATAAGCGGAATTACTGTAAGTTTGGATAACTCACAACAGCAACAGCATAGTGTTGGAAGTGTGCCTCTAAGAGCGTGGTTGAGTGAGTGTAGTCAGGAACCTCCTCAGTTCTTTCACGGCAGAAAGCGTATCGACTCCTTTGTTTCACTTCAGTCAGGCGGCGACGTATCGGATGCATTTGCATCTCATGCATTTGCAAATCAACCATGGCGATGGCTCCTAATTTGAAAAAGTTGGGGCAAACGTTCGTCAAGTGGTAGCTTGACGGTGATTCCCCCACTTAAAAGCGAACCTCGCATCTTCGTAGTATGCTATTCTTGATTTCACAAATTCACTGTTGAATCTATCTTGAGCTATTCGCGACCTATTTGCCTATTTTTCATGGTCTTTCTGTCAGGCCTTCTGATGCCACAAGATGGCACCATGGTCCTGGCTAATCAGAAAGCAGTAATTGGTGTTCGTGACATAACATAGAAGTAATCAAACTCAACTGAGTTTAGCCTAGATTGTCTGTGGAAGTTGCCAAGTCGTTGCCATATGTGTATTTACATGTGCACTTCCAATGCATTTTTTTCCAAATCAAATTATGTGCAAGCCCATTATTAACCTATTTGGGGATCATAGTTCTTGGCATATGGTATAGGGTTTAAGCTAGCAATATATCCTATTAAATGAAACTTGTTTGTAGGTCACATATTTTAACTATTCATGGCAGGGCTCAGTTCCTATCCCCTCAATAGTTTATGATAAAAAGCAGTTATAAAATCCTATCTGCACAAACTAACACACTTACACAGACTGCACCACCAGCATACTGAGCGAAATAAACCAACTTGTTCTATTAAAATAATCACAATCAAAGGCTTTTATTCTTGATGCAGCCTTTGCCCTTTAGTATTTAACTATAAATACAGAGTCTATTTAGAAAAAAAAAAGTGTCCTATTTTAGGAGCATCAGACCCATAAGCAAGAAAGACAGCAGTGTCCCAGTTTTGACAGCAGGGAGTTGAAGCCTTGAGGCTGAAGTGGCACAGGCGACACACAGAAACTGCGGGACGGGAGTACACATTTCACTAGGACTTGCAGCTAAGTGACGGTTCATCTAACTTCCTGTCTGCATCGCCTAAAAGGTCTGCTACAAGTCAGCTAGGCGAATAGTAAGTACAGTGAAACCCCATTAATCACGGCAGATACATTTCACACCCTCACAGCTTGTTTTGTTTTAGTTTTTTTTTTTTACTGTGAAACTGCTTCATAAAATGTTGTACATCAAACACTAAAATCTTCAACCCAAGCCTATATTGTATTCAAATCTTCTAGCTTAATGCTAGCATATAAAGTGAAATGTCATAGAGGGGCTTACAGAAATTAGCATAGATGGAACTGCTAATTTGAAACACATGGAGCAGCAACACATACAAACAGGGGATACAACGTTACCCACAGACATAAACAGGGGTACCTTAACGAATGTTTATTATTTGAAGCGATCGTAAATTGAGGTAAATGTTCCCATTGAAATGAATGGCAAGTGCATGTTATTGCTGTTAATGAAATGGTATCTCTTTTGTTAACCTCAGTGCTGCCTGGCATGTTGTGGCATAACATCATATCACACCAAAGACGCACAATTTTAAATTAAATTCTAAAATTCCATTAAAAAGCAATTGCATAAAAATATGTGGCATAGTAGGGGGTGCACTGTACATGTCTTATCTTGTCAACATAAGAGCTGAACAAATCTCACCTATAATTCCACTGTCCTTGCTCTCCAGGGTGGAGGTGGGACTTTGAGGAGGTGGGCCGAGGCTGCTCCCAGCGACGAATCCAGCAGGAGAAAATTGAGCGGGGCTGCGAACAGGGCTGGAGAGCGTCCCGCTAGGGCTGAGGCTGGAGCCACCGTGTGGTGAAGGTGAAGGCAGGGCCAAAGGATGGCACACATTACTACTGCTCAAGGTGGATGAGGGACTCTCAGAATAAGGAGAGGCAGTGCTGCAGGTCAATGTGGAGCTGGGGCTTCCTCCCTGAGCGGAAGCATCACCCTGAAAATGAAAGGAGACACCAATTACGAATAAGTCATGTGGGCCAATTTACAACCAGTGGTGTAAGTTTTCTCCATTGCAGTGTTTGCCATTTATCGTATGGAAAGAGGGATGAGTATTTATTCGACATCTTTGGACTTGTACAACCCTAGTCCCCATTACAATTACAACGCAATTCAGCGCACTTGTAGAATGTTCAAATAGCACCATTAAAACGACGGCCTTACTAGTCAGGTTGTTTTTACTACAACTTTTGGCCTACTAGAGTACAAATGCCACTAGTACTACTCCTCCCTATTTAAAGCAGTTTGTCAATATCCCTGTTATACAACTGAAGGTCCATGGAGTACTATACGCTTTGTCCTCACTAGTACAACAACTTTGGCATGCTAGTAGGTAGCTCAAGTTACTATCCATCCACCCATCCATTTTCTAATCCGCTTATCCTCACGAGGGTCGCGGGAATGCTAGAGCCTATTCCAGCTGTTTTCGGGGAGTAGGCGGGTTACACCCTGAACTGGTTGCCAGCTAATCACAGGGCACACATAGAAGAACATTCTCACGCAATTACACCGATGGACAATTTAGAGTTTTCCATTAACCTGCCATGCATGTTTTTGGAATGTGGGAGAAAACCGGAGTACCCAGAGAAAACCCACGCAGGAACGGGGAGAACATGAAAACTCCACACAGGAAGACTCCGCGGAGCCTGCATCTCTGCGTTGTGATGCAGTCGTGCTAACCAGTCGACCACCATTCCGCCCACTCCAAGTTACTAGAGAGGCAAAACTGCTCACTAGTTGACAAATGTGTGCTGCTCTCACGTCTAGTGACAAACTTAGTTTTTTCACTGTAACTGCCATTTTCCCCAATGTTTCAGAAGGACAGCTGGTTAGATTCTCAAATGAATCCTGCGCTGTTGACATTCACCATTTGCAAAGGAAAAAAACTCACTTGACATGCACGACTGTTCAAGATGGAAGATAACCTCACAGAGATGGATATTCTTCAGAAATAAAAGGATACACTTGAGCGCAGAAAATTCAGGGAACACTTCATGTGAATATGTGGATGATAGTGATAGTTACAGACCTATTACAGTTTGTGCCAAGGTTAAAAATGGGGAACCAAAGTTGAGGAATGAGATAGCACTGTCTGGTTTGTTTTTCATAAATCAACAATGGAAACAATCTTGGAATAGAAAACTAAACTTGTCACTGTCACAGAAAAATGAATATCAATCGCTGATGATAAACTCTAGTTCAGTGGTTCTTAACCTGGGTTCGATCGAACGCGAGGGGTTCGGTGAATCAGTCTCAGTTGTTCGACAGAGCCTCTGCCATGGAGGTTAAGGCACACCCGACTCAACATGTCAGTTAGTTATGACATGACTGCTTGGCCATCACTGGCTGGTTCGTTTTGTGCACAATTTTAAAAATTATACTTTAAACTCAGACTAATTGAGTTTAGTTTTTTCAGTTTTTTATAAATGCATTTTTTTATGTCTTGAATTAAAAAAAAACGTATTTTTCACAATGAAGGGTTCGGTGAATGTGCATATGAACTGGTTGGGTTCGATACCTCTAACAAGGTGAAGCACCACTGCTCTAGTTGCGCTACTTCACTGATCTCAGGTGCATATTTTGTATGAAAACACTCTCACCTGCCATCTGATGGAAGAGCATTTAATTGTTTTTGTCACCATGTGTGTGTTGCAATCATGAAAAAGATGGCACTGTTCATGGAGTGAATGATGAAGACTGGGTAAAAAAGCCGCCGACGTTCAAATCGAGCCGGATGCAGGATGTCAGGGTCACTCACTAAGCAGTTTGTAAATAAATTATTTTGCCCGGAAAGTCCTTTCTCAGTCTTCTTTTTTTTGTTGTTGTTGTCACAAAAACAGAAAAATATGTGTCAGTGTCACAGTTCTGCTTAGTCTGTTTCTTTTTGCAAAAAGCACGTTTTTTCCACTTTTTGTTCAGAAACCATTGTTTTGGAGAACCCTACCTGCATGTTCTACTTCAGATTACAAAAGAACAGAAAAATATAGAAACGTGTTTTTTTTTGGGGGGGGGTTGTCTGGTAACAGAAGAGAGTCTCTTTTTTCCTTTTGGTAGGTTTGGTGATACTATTGTCACAGCAGACAATCATTCGTGGCTTTTGAAAGATCAGCCCAAAAAAACTGGGAGTGGGGAGTTTAGCTTCAAAAAACACTTGTACTAGCAAATAAGAAAAAGCATTTACGGACCAATTAAGTGAAATTGGATCATTACCCACAGCACAGTGTTTACAAATCAGTGCTGGAAGAAGATAGGTTTTCATTCTATTTTGATTTCCCTGGGGGAATAATAAAGAGTATGAATGTAAAAAAATGTTAAAAATGAAATATTAGGACTAAGATTAAAAATGTCCATTGTGCTTTTTTTTATGTAGACATTAGCTGTATTGAGGGTTTTTAAACATTCAACAAGTAAAGACAATCGATTTCGACGATAATGAAATAGCAAAAGTCAAAAAGAGCTAGAACAACATTGGCCGCAGGAGTTGGTTTTACTAAATGCTTAATTTTACAATGTGCATTTATGTATTCAGTCGTCATCACACACAGTCCAAAGTGCGGGACCTTTCCCATCAATGGTAAGTGAACCTTGACATATTTGTACAAAAGAACACGCTTGGATAGTTTTGCTAGTACATCGTACCCACAGGGAAAAATAGGCTCTCTCATAATATTTTTATCTTGGTGGTTTGATCAAACGCAGTTCGGGTCTTCTAACACTGATGCAACATTTATGCAATGCGAGGGGTGAAGAGAAATGAAGCAGCTCACCGATGTTCCTATTATCCTGGAGCCTAATCTATCCCAGCCAGCCCGTGACAAGCCACATTCCTCACATGATCCCTGCTATCTTGGTGAAACTGACTGGATCTGGAGCTCAGGTGGTGAAACGAGGCTGGGTAAATGGGCCAAGGCACAGAGATGGCACTACAAGCACCTTCAATAACTCGCGGACACAGAGTAGGACACCGATAACATTCAGTTGTGTACTAATGCGTGGACGTTAAGATGGATATCTAAAATATTAAATACATTGCAGCAATTGTATTCCAAACAATTTAAATACAGCTAAATGTGAGGGGGAGGGGGATGTGTCGATTTTACTGTGTACTACTACTCATGATTTCAAATGCTAGATGGTAAATTGTAGAATTTCGGTTCTACTATTAGGTCCAAGAGGCTACTACTATCGGAATCATGCCTAGTTAGGCCTAATGCAGCACAGTAGTTTACTAGTAAGATCTGATTGTGCACTAAGAGGCCAAAAGTGTCACTAGTAATGAAAAAACATCACTAATAAGATGCAGCCATTCTGCTAGTCGGACTCTTCGTTCCCCAAGTGCAATGAATTGTCATGCTAGTGTGGACAAAGAGACATTCAAATGACATTCACAAGGATTGCAACATTATCCATATACAGTATGTAGAAATCTAGATGGTTTACTGAATTCAAAGATGATAATCATATTTGATATTCAGCCCAAATTTAATTTCAGGCAGTCCATGAAATAAATCAGCCAGAAATGAAAATATGAGGAAAATTCAGCAACCCCTTCTTGTTATAGGCCAACGACAGAAGAGTAAATCAAGATGCTGTCTTACCTTCTTTTCCTTCCGGTCTTCCATAGGAGAGCTAGCGATGCTGGGCGTTGCGTCTCCCAATAAGAAGCATAGTCTGGTCATCAGTTCCTGGGAAGAAAGGGAGGAGCCCAGCTGGGGCTCCACGTGGAGGTCTGGTGCGCACACACACACACACACACACACACACACATTCAGTGTACATGCATATGGGCAGGCCAATAACAGTGTCATGGGTAGGCCTCTTAATGATGCTTCCTGCGCGGCAGCCTGCATGAAATGTGTGCATCGCATCCACAGGTCAGTGCGCCAAATTCCCCTGTTTAGAAATGCACTGACAGCAGCTTTACAGTCCCCTGATGAGGTAGCACCGTTTGAGCATTCATCCCATATCCTTCATATCCAGCTTAAGGGCCATGCGCTAGGATGCTCATTGCCTAGTAAGACAATTCAACACACAAGTAGAATGACAGTCTTCCTCGTTATGTTTTTTTTAAACCAACGAGCTGCACGAGGAACATCATAAGCCCATCCACCTAGTATACATGCGTGTAGACCTTACCGGGATCATATCTACGGCTTTTGCCTCTCTAAAATATTTTTATCGACTCAAGCGAGTTTAACTATGTTTTTCTTCCTGAACATGAATTTCCTCCTTCAAAAGAAACTTGAAATAAAGTTTTTCAGATTATCAATTTAGCCATCCGATTGGTTAACAGGACCGCAAGCACCAAATCATGCAGTCTTTTTCTTTCAGCCATGTCAGCCAACAGCAGAGTTATGAAATTTGGTTTTACCAACCATCGAGAGCTGGCCTTAGCCACGTCTTCATAAAAAGAAAACAAACATAAAGCTATCCACAATTTCAGTCACCAAATCGAACTTTATTCGACACACCACAAAAAGAGGCAATTGTTGTTGTTTATCTGCACACACGGTCAATACAGCAAAGGTGTTCCATCCGTCTAAGAAGGTGTTCCGTCCGTCTAAGAAGAGTGTTAAGAATGATGGCATTTTTCTGATTTTGTGTTCGTAAAAATTGTATTTTTCTGTCTTAATGACTCTTGATCTCAATCGGACTTGGACTCTGCCCGACTTCAACTCGGACCTTGCGGACTCGGGCTTCACTTGTACTCTGACTTTTGTACCTCGGACTTGACGTGGACTCGATAAAGGTGGCCTTGACTAAGACGTGCTGCTTCTTGTGCGCGCTAGTCATTCTACTGGTGCACTGAATGGTCTGAAGAAATTAAGGATATGCTTTAGAGGCTTACATAGGTAACATCACAAGGTTGTGCAAGGTAGAGAGTTGGCCAGGTGCTTGTGGTTAAAAGACAGCTTGTGAATTTTAATGAGCTCGGTGACGAGAGAGATGCAGAGCGTTGGCTTTTGCTTCCTGCGAGATTGCCTGATGCAGGACATATGCTGCATTCATTTATCACTAGTTAAGGCTCCCTGATGCTTTGACCTCCGACCCCATGACAACAACACGGGTGCTCAACTCTCCACAGAATAAAGACTCTTCAAAATCGTAGCATCACTGTTGCCGTCTTTAACCAGCTGAGCAATTTACTTGGCATGTTCTTACACCTCATGTTCGGGGCTGAGTAACATGCATATTGAGTAGGCTTACAAACAGGATGACAGAACATCTCAGATAACAAGAACAGCTCACGCCGCCTCGCACACATCTTTGCATCCACACACCACATTTGTTTTGCACTCATTCTTTCTCGCCGTTTCACTCTGTACCTTTGTAAAGCGACTGCTTTGAATCACCCTCACATTCAAGTCAAACACGAGCCTTGAGAGGATGAAGGTCAATTTTAATAGGCAGGCCTGGGCATTTTGTTTCACAAGGCTCCCCAATTAGAGCCTTTCTCTATGCACTTCTCACTTCACAGCTTGGGAGAGAACGAAGGATTGGGTTGAGGGGGTGGGGTTGGTGGTGGGTGGGGGGTGGCAAGAAAACTTTGCATTTAGTCAGCAGAGCACGAAGACTCAATCGGGAGTAACACGAGGACACCGCGAATGTCCAAAACGATTCATCAAACCATCTAGCAGTTGCCATTGGAAACGGGAAGCTGAAAGGTGCCTGGCAACCGGGAAAGAAAATGCCCGATAAAAAAAATAGAATAATAATAATAATAATAATAAAAAAAAAAATCTTCGGATAGCATAGCTCCCTCCATGCACAAATAATAAAACCTGTCTGCATTACTGATATTTATTCAGAAAAATTACAACGAGGTTAGAGGCGTGTGATTGACTTCATATACTGTGAAGATTATATTGACACCATTTGTCTCATTCACCTGGAAGGAGGAACTTCATTCAGATGTTTACTGTGTGTATCAAAACACACACACATGCACACAGACCCTCGGATCACATCGCTCACCTTTATCCCATTCATTATCCTCAGCGGTATACCTTCTCTCATCATTAAGTACAAAACAGCCACAATGCTGAACACACTCACAGCTTCACTCTCACCTCTGTGGTCTGTCTCGCCACAGCACAAGGCGAAGACGAGAGGTCCTCTCGAGTCGCACGAGCCGTCCGCATAGTCCAGCTTCCTCACCCGTCCTTTGGCCACAGTAGAGGGGAGAAGGAGAAGGGGAAGGGGAAGGGGAGGGGCGGGAGAGGAGTGAAGGCGAGATGGGCGGGAGGGTTTTTCAGAGTGCAGCCAGGGAGGAATATGAAAGAGAGAGAGATTAAACCTCTCCGGATAAGATCTGCGGTGAATTTAAATCACGTCCCAGGAGGCTAAATCAATATCTCCATATGATGTGCCATGTAAACATTTTAGTGCTCACTGGAACGTGGGCATTAATCTGTGATATATTAATTGTGTGTGTGTGTGTGTGTGTGTGTGTGTGTGTGTGTGTGTGTGTGTGTGTACAGAGCCAGGGACAGTGCACGACTATTGATGTGTGGGTGTGTCTCAATTTATGCAACAGCATCTGAGCCTCCTCTGAAGCACAGATTCTTGAGGTCTGACTGTACATCGTTCATAATGAAAACACTGAGATTCAATTAATTTTCACACCGAGGGTTGGTCAGTGTCTGAGTTGTGTTCACAGTATGTAGTCAGAGAGCCTACACTGGCCAGGCTAGTGCAACGTTAAACAGCTGATTTGGACACAAGTGCCAAAAGAAAGCAAAAGATGGGGCAGGGATGGGCAACGTAATTGCTGGAGAAGGCTATAATGTTTTCAATTTTTTTTTTTTTTTTGCTACTCGGGGCCACTACACACATTTTCTAACCAAAGGTATAACAACTGCATGCAATATAAAAATGACAATTCGAGGACGGCACAAAACAGTTGAACAGCACACCAATATGAAGTGGATGACCTCATTTTGTGCATTTTCTTTTTAACAAAATTCAACTTACTCAAAACTGTAATATTATTGAGGTACTATTTTTTTTTCTGCACGGCCTATCATTCCCAGTCCGTCATATCATTTGGCCGACTCATGTCGCAGCACAGGGTCCAATAAGACCCAGTGGAAGTGCAAATAACCCATCTAGTGGTGAATGGTGATATTACAACTCAAAACTACAGTCAATGCATATTTGCCATTTTGCAACCACAAAGTCACGTATTGGCTGATATGTTTTTTTTTTTTCAGCATGTATTTATTTATTCAATTATTTATCCTTTTCTCTGGGATTGTTTTTCTCCCTTTATTCCCCGTTTTCTGTGACAAACATATAGTGAATGTTTATCAGTGGTTTCTCAAGAATTGGGGTTGGGGGGTCCATTTTGTTTTTTAATCAAGGGGCCACTTAGATCGTGGTTGCAGGCTGCTAATTGGCCATCCCAGAGATTTCAGGGCATTTCAGTGATTTTTCATGTTGTCTTTGATGACAGTGGGAGAAAGACATGAAAACTTGTTTGAGTATTTATTCCACATCTTAACATCCAGTTAAAGGTCCATATACTAGTAAGGTCTTTGTTGTCACTAGTAGGCCAACTTTGGTATATGAGTAAGGCAACTACATCTTGCTTCATGTATACTGTATTAGTAGGTTCTTCATGTGTTAAATACATACCGGAATACATGCTCAAATGACTTTCCATAGAAAAAAAGGCAATTACAGTTCTTCTCAGTTGCTTTGGTCCATTTTTCAGATCAGAACTGAATTTCTCAAAATGTCTTTGAGCAAGATGGAAATGCTTTGCCATATCCATGCAAATGACTATGTACAATTATCTCCTGTTTCTGACATTTTCGATTCCTGATGTCATGTTGCTCAAAATCTGTGACTTGAATTGTCTCACACTCAACATGATGGCATTAGTTCTCCAGATAAATCTTCACATGCAAAGTGGTTAAACGAGTTGTCATAATATGTCAGGCACACTCCTATACATTATCTAAAGACATTTTTTCCAGTTGAATCTTGATTTTTTTTTCCTTTCTTACAATGCCAAATGTGTGAAGCATTCAATCAAACAATGATTGACAGGTTTTCTGAAAAAGCTCATAGAAGTGAAGCTAATTGTTGTGATTTGGATGAGAATTTGTGTAAATCGGGAGACTGCGTTGTAAATGCTACAGTGTTGCATGTACAATTTTCCCAAATTGTTTTATCCAATGCTCACATTTCGACTTTTGTCTTTGTGCGATGCAGCGCTGTCCTTTCCTTTCTGTATCACAGCGAGATGGTTTGTCAACAAAGTAAGTAAAAAAAAGTGAAATGCGAATCTTGCCCAGTGTCTTGCAATCAATATTACACACAGATAAAAGTCTAACTTTTACATAAAAATTCTGATTTTGTGATCGAAACTAAAGCGGCAGTTTACATTTGAAAACCCCTGCGGAGCACACTGTCACTATTGACAACATGAAGCAATTTGATTGTCTTTATCCATACACAATTACACTAAGACTTGTCCTTCTGGTAGCACTGACACGTTCAGTGACACAACTATTTACTTTTCAGAGGTGTACTAAAGATTTTGAGAAAGAAAATGGCTCTTGCGGGGGAATCATGATGTTTTGTTTTTTTGTATCAATTGCGTTGAGCGATGCACTTACTGTTTTGCAAGTTTCAATTCTGGTCTGAGAAATGGATCGAAGAGATTGCGGAAAGACGGGAGCAAAGCTCCCTTTCCCTCAATGGCTCTGCTTTGTTATTGGACAGTGCCACCTACTGTGTACTTTAAAACCATGCATGCATGACAAAACCTTTTTGAAGATCTCATCATTAAAAAAAAAAAGCTGCAAATCATATCCTCCAGAATAGAATGTTGATTGATTATCACGCTCGCCTGTGGTTGACTTCATGTTCACATGAATGCAATTTTTTTTAGTTTGTTAGAATTTCATTAAAACTACAGTGGCATTCATTTTGTATACATTCAAATGATTGTTTTATTTTTAGAATAGTGTGAGAGTGAATGTTTGTTTATCTATATGTGCCCTGCGATTGGCTGCTGACCAGTTCAGGGTGATGTTTTTGACATAGTGCGTTTTTGTGACAATGTAGTTCTTTTGTATCATTCACTATAGAATCGGAAGCTTTACGAGAGAATGTCACACCAAATCAAAATCCAGCTTTTCATCGCAATTGAACCTTTTCCAGACAAAATCAAGTGACATGGGAGACTCAACTAATTGTGATTCCTTGCCTGAAGTCATCATGTTCAATCATTTACAGTGACAATCTGTCACGTGTTTGGGCCCCTCTGGGCCTCGCCTGTATGCATCCATGTGTGTTTGCTGTCACGCGTATGGCGCAGCTGAACGCACAGATGCACACTAATCAAGACAAAGCCATTAAAGCAAGCGTTCCACTTTCGGTGCAGCTCAGGTGGCTGTCATCATTTCAATGCGCTTGTACCTTCAAGTCCACTCACCTTGAAACTTGGTGCTCGAATGGGATGGAACTATGTAGTCTTGGCGAGGGAGTAGAGGGGAGGAGGGTAAAGAAATGGACAGCCCCTTGGTCAGTGGCTTGGACCTTGCACGGCTACCGTGGTAACCGCTGTCCAGGTGCGGGGCTTGACCATGGCACCCCAGCTGCAGAGTGTTGGGAGGATGTACCCCGCCACCTACAGAAGACAGGAGAAAGACACAAATTAAGTCTCAATCCATTAACATGAACTGTTGGTAGTTTTCTGTTATTCTGCACCCTAAAAATATTATCCCACATTTCACTTTTACCAATTGATTCAAGCCAATTTAAGCCAAGAACTAAACCGAGCCTTTTCCGTTGCTGGTCCCTATCTCTGGAATGACCTCCCACTGAACATTCGGCAAGCCTCCTCGCTGCCCATCTTTAAAATCCGCCTCTTTGGCATTTGACTCAGCATGACCCAAATTATGATCTTAGTTATACTGTTTGGTGCTCTCTACCGTCTTTGTTACTGATTTGTTGCTTTACTATTGTATATGTTAGTTGCTCCGTGTACAGCACTTTGTGTGCAGCGATGGCTGTTTGAAAGTGCTCTATAATACAGTTGAGTTGAATTGAGTTGAGTTGAGAATCGAACTTAAAGACTTAAAAATTCAGGATAGGTTAGAAACTACCTTCGATGTCCACAGAATTCCCACTTTTCCCACAATTCCACATTTGTGAATGACACAACACGTTTTCCCCACTTTCCCAATCCAAATTCAATATGTTCAGCTCATTCCCGACATCTTGAAAACAATGTTTCCACATTCCCCAAATTTCCACACTTTTCACTACAGTATTCCAAATTTCCTGTGTCCAAATTCCCATTTCTTTCCCATTGTCCCACACTACCATTTATTTAACTACGTTTTACTTTTGGTGTGGTTTTTAGCTGCTACTGAAAGATGCAACCAAACAAAATGCCGTATTCATATCTACTGAACAAAACCTTGTTCTTCTTCTGTTTTCCACGAAAACATTGCCCCTAAAAAGAAAGGCATTTTAGCACATTTCCATCCTTTAAGTTTTTTTTAACCTTTTCCCAACTCCAAAATGTTCTACTCATTCACTACACCTTGGGAAGTATTTATAACATTACCAAAGTTCTCAAATATTCACAATGGAATTCTCAAGTGAAGATATATCACATTCCTAAAAAAAAACTAAATTCTCACAAGAAAATTCCATCTCTAAGTCTCACGCTCCAAATTTCACTGCAGAGTCACATCTCCAGCATTCACATGCACTTTCTCCAGAAAATGCATTCTCTAAATCCTTCACAATATCTTTACATATGAGCTGTCTCTTGGCAGATTTACAATCAATAATTTGAGATATGAACGTGATTTATCCCCCCGCCAGTAGATGGCGCCATAAAATTTCACATGCAGCCTCTATCGATTCACATTGGCTTCCTTTAATGAGGCATTTAGCTGGTTTGCTCTCTGCCAATAAACCCCACAGAAGAGCGAGAGTGGACAATATATTACGTACAGTTGTGTTTTCTTCTTGCATTTTCCGTTGGGTGATTAGGTGGGGAGAAAATGTTTTTGTCCAGAACAATGTTGAGCGCAATTTTGTTGATGAGAAAAAGTGTTTGAAAAATGTTTACTTTTGTCGTGTTTTTCAGGATGCCAGAACATAATTGCATTTCCATTTATTTCAAACCGTTTTGAGAAATGAGTTTGATCACAGAATGAATCAAACTCTTACCTGAGGGCATCATTGTACCATACTGAAATACTTTTGCAAGCTGCGCAATAGTGTTGTTCGTCTGCTCTACCCCAAAAAAGGAAACAACATAAACTGAAATGTGAGTGCGCACAAGAATTGTTTAAATCTTTGGTGATCCCCCCCATTTTTGCCAATGATCAGGGCTGCTCAAATGTACTGTAAGCAAATCACGCAGTATCATTTTAATGAGACCAACTCTGCTCCTCTGCAACCAAGGGCGGCACGGTATTAAATATTAACGAGGACAATGCTTTCTCTGATACGGAGCTCTACATATGTTTTTCTATCATCATAGCGCTCTTTGAAGGAGTATCTGTACTGCAGCAACTGCAGCCTATGAAATACATGCAGTATATTTGCTTTACTTCATCATCAGTAATTTGACATTTTCACAATTTAGTTCAAATTGCTGCCCCAAACAAAGATTAAGGTGGTTTTAAAGTAAATGCAACACAAGCGACAGATTGAATCTACTTAATTCATAGGCTATTCTTCCCTGTATTGTACTAGGTCACCATGTTTTCTTCTGACACACTTGAAATGAGGCTAACTGAACTGGCTCTTCTTGAATCACCCCAGAGAACATGGCTAGTTCCTATAAACAGGTTCATTCAGTATTATAATAATCCCTACTTTCACATTAATCGGGTATTCTATTTAGATGATAATGACGCAAAACTAGCATATGATGCAAGTTGTGTGTTTATTTGTGCTTACCAAGGTGTTTCTGCTTCCTCGTTCCAGCTGTTTTTTCTTCCTTGTGTTTTTTTTGTCCAAACACTGCCTTGAACATTTTGCTTAGTCTGTAGAAGATGGGAGAATGCTCTTTATTTGTTTCTTTGGCACCACGATAGCAGATTTCATTCATATTGTTGCAGTCAGAAAAAACATTTCTTGTTTGTTTTAATCTACGAGACATCCGTGTTACCTGTTAATGGCTTCTTGAGTGATGTCTTCTTGTAAATCCACACATCACTGACAGACCCTGTGCCCTCTTCTGTCGACTACCCACTGAAGTAGAGGCGTCGAGCACATGCGTATCCGTTTAATGTCCCAATTTTGAGGTATTAATATTTCATCGTTTGCCCTCTTAAAGAAACAATGTGACTTTTTTTCCCCACCTAATCTATTTCATCACAAATCCATGCCAGCAACATAATTGAAATCACATAACCAGAGGACGCAATTTCAGGACAAATGGTTTGTGAAGAGCTGAAGCCGAGAAACTGGAATTGTTTGAATTATTCAATGTGAAACTTGAAATGTGGAAGGGGGTGAAAATTGAAATTATATTCCAAGATAAGAATTTTATTTAGAAAATTTAGGGAATCTGCTTGCAAGATGCCCTGAATATTTCCAAGTTGTAAAGGTTTGAAACCGTCAAGAAATAGGAAAGGCGGTGATAAAAACCATAAACTGTACACATATAATCATCTCATCATATTGTAACAAGAACACAAGTGGCCCTGCATGTGTTTGGTGGAAAATAGTAACAACCAGAGGTACAACTACAGTATTTTTCATTGTTAAGAAAGGTTGGGGGGAAATGCTTCTAATATCTGTTAAAGTGAAGAAAATCTGCACATTTGCTGCAGATCCATCCATTTTATAATCCGCTTTATCCTCACTAGGGTCGCGGGGTGTGCTGGAGCCTATCCCAGCAGTCTTCGGGCAGTCGGCGGGGGACACCCTGAACCGGTTTCCAGCCAATCACAGGGCACGCACGGAGATGAACAACCACCCGCCCTCACACTCACACCTAGGGACAATTTGGAGTGTTCCATTAACTTGCCATGCATGTTTTTGGAATGTGGGAGGAAATCGGAGTACCCGAAGAAATCCCGCACAGGCACGGAGAGAACATGCAAACTCCACATAGGGAGGCCAGAGCCGGAATCGAACCCTACATCTCTGCACTGTGAGGCCGACGCGCTAACCACTCGTCCCCTGCCCCCAATCTGTCTTTGTCTAAACCTGTCATGCATACAGAGGATGAGGGATGAAGAAGCCGAAGGCCTGACTGCTGGACATTAATTACACACTTGCTATGGGTATCTCCCATTACCCCTGGAAGAAACAAGCACAGGGCAGCAGGGCCCCTTTTATATTATAGAATTATATAGAATTATAGAATCTAGAGAGAAAATAAAAATAACAAGATAAAATAATCAGACCGACGGACTGTCATTCAAATTTTTGCGCGCAAAAGTTTGGATTGAATGGATGAAGTTCGTTTTTTTTCTTTACAATTTTTCTCGTATCACAGAGTTAACGTCATCTTGGTGCAACGTGAATCGTTCCAAGCAGGATTTTAGCTTGCAAGCAAGTGTGTGTGCATTGTGTTGGTAATTATTGTATCAAAATGTGTAAAGTCGAAATGCTGCGAGCGCTGCTGAACCAGCGCCTCAGTGCGGCCGTGGATGAAGTATTAATGCTGTTTCTAAGAACGGTAGCAGAGTACGATGAGGAACTTGGTCGGAGAAAAGAGGAGAACGAGCGACAACGTCAACTTTTGGACGCTATTTTCAAGCCTCAAGCTGCGTTCCACATTGCAGGTTTGTCCCTTACTCTCACTTGTTCTATAACGAAATGATAAGAAAGTATTGTGAGATAACAGTTTGTGGAAACTTTTATTTTAGGATTTCTAAACATTTTGAACGTGGAGTGACAAATTGCGTTTTTTCCGCTATTCGCTGCAGGGCTGGATCCCTATCCACGACTTTTTGGATTCGTTTATGTGACGTTCGCAATGCGAGCCCGGGGGCTTTTTAACGTCAATTTGAGTGGACAACCAATCTGATGGATTAATCTGATTAAATTCTACTCCAACAATGCAGTATTAATTAAATTACCTTGCTTAAAGTAGCTACATTGAAGATATTGCAAAGACATTTTATGCCCTTAATTTATTGGCCATGACATTCGTCAAAGAAGGAGAATCTGCTTGATGGTTGCGCCTTCTCGGCAGCACGCGTGTGCCAGCACTGATTTTGATTGGGAGGAATGTCGGCGCCATTTGACTGTGTTGCTGGACAGCTCCGGGGTGCTTGTGTCTTGCGCCTTAAATAGGCAGCATTTTCACAGCCCCGCTTTGTTCAGCGGAAAGGTCGCTGCTGATGGACAGTCTGCGGCTGGATGGATGCGTGGCTTGAGGAGCCGACGATGAGAAGAAAGGAGCGTCAGCGCAGAGCGCCGATGCGTATTTGGAACTGGGAGTCGCGGCTTGGAATTGATGCGCATTTACATGGGGCAGGAGAAGAGAGAATCTCTTTTTCCATAATGGATGCTACAGCTTCTTGTTGCTTTCAAGTTTAGCTTGTCGCAGACGTGTGCACATTTCAGCATGACGTCTTTGATCCACTAGTGTGGTGTATTAACCACCATAGTTATTTGTATGTTATTGGACGCATTGACTTCCCGTACTTTGTATTGCCATCTACTGCGCATGTGTGAAATGTTACCTGGAATGTCTAAGCTTTTTCCCCACGTTGTTAATGGCGGAACTCAACGGTCTAATACATAATAGAAAACGCGTGTGTGTGCCTCGTCATTTCAAGACACAACATCTGGCGACGAGTAAAAGTCGATTTTAGGGTAGGAAGCAATACTCTAAAGTTTAGTGAGGTAAGATGGCTTACTTTTCTCAAAGACCGGACGAGTTTAAACCGAGAATGAATCGTGGTCTGCCTATGTGGAACGCATGGAACTGCTGTTCGAGGCGCATGATGTCAATGACGACAAGAAAGTTGCCGTTTTACTGAGCTCCTTGGGCGCATCAGCGTATGGACTTCTCCGTAATTTAGTGCAACCTGCCAAGCCCAGAGACAAGACTTTTGCGGAAATTGTATCCACATTGAGGAATTACTATGAGCCCAAGCCATTGGTGATATCGGAGCGTTTCCGATACCGGAAATGTGCAGAAGGACAGCCAGACGGTTACGGAATATGCCGCTGAGCTACGTCAACTCGCTACAAGGTGTGATTTCGGGGACAGACTGGACGAGGCTCTCCGTGATGGCTTCGTCAGCGGTGTTGCTTCGGAGGCTTTGCAACGCAAGTTACTCTCGGAAGATGGCCTGTCGTTTGCGAGAGCCGTGGAGCTTGCTGTCAACATGGAGACTGCCCACCGGGATGCACAGCAGTTGAGGAAAGGTGAAGATGTCACCACACCTGTACACAAGGTTAAGGAAAACCAAAGGAGAGGACACTCACGCACACACCAAAGTGGATGTTGCCGATGTAAAGGCATGAATCATAGTGCAAATGACTGCTTCTACAAGACTTCAAACTGCCATCAGTGTGGTAAAGTTGGTCATGTAAAGAAGGCATGTCGGGCTCGAGCACCTGCATCTGACGATAAGGTCAAGAAAATGGGGAAGAAGATAAGCAATGAGAGAAAATTTAGTAAAATGACTGGCTATGTGCAAACTGATGAAAAGAAAGATGATGATGTTCCCATGTTCAATGTCCACGTGTATAGTGCTAATGGCGGCCGTAGACCATACAGGGCCATTTTTGATGTAAATGGAAGAAAGGTTCCAATGGAAATTGACACGGGAGCAGGAGTCAGCATTATCTCTGAAAACGTGTATGAACGGTCATTCTCTCGTATACCACTAGAGGGAAGTAGTGTAGCACTAAAAGGCTACTTAGGGGAGACAATTCCTGTAAAAGGACAGTTCATGGCTAAAGTGAAGTATGAAAGTCAGACTGTTGACTTGCCACTGATTGTAGTGGGAGTTGAGGACCGTCACTCTGCGGACGTGAGTGGCTTGATAAAATAAAGTTAAACTGGGAAATGATCAAAACAGTCACAGAAAACAAAATACAAGCATCTCCAAGAGCCAAGTCCATCCGAGAAGTACTTGCAAAACATGATGATGTCTTCACTGATGAGTTAGGGACCTTAAAGGACATTAAGGCAACAATATCCGTCAAGCCTGATGCAGTCCTAAATTCCACAAAGCCCGTGTTCTGCCCTTTGCCATGAAAGAAAAAGTTGAAAAAGAACTGGGCGCCTTGAGAAAGATGGCGTCATCACCCCTGTCAAGCACAGTGAGTGGGCTGCTCCAGTCGTTCCAGTACCCAAGCGAGATGGTGGACTTCGCTTGTGTGGTGATTACAAGATAACAGTGAACCAAGCAATTAACACAGAGACATATCCACTACCACGCATCGAGGAGGTGTTAGCCACACTATGTGGTGGGAAAATATTCTCAAAAATAGATTTGGCTGCAGCTTATCAACAAATTCTTCTCGATGACGACTCAAAAATATACTACAATCAATACACACAAAGGACTGTTTGTGTACAATAAACTGTGTTTTGGTATCAACTCTGCTGTCAGTATTTTCCAAAGGATAATGGAGAATCTAATGAAAGACCTCAACGTGGTGATCTACCTTGATGACTTGCTCGTGATGGGCCGAGACGAGTCAGAGCACCTAACGAACCTGGACAGAGTTCTTCAGCGGCTGAAAGAGAATGGTCTGAGAGTGAAGAAGACAAAGTGTGACTTTGGTAAGACGCAGATCGAGTACCTGGGGCACGTGCTGGATGAAAAAGGAGTCTACCCGTCCAAAGATAAGGTCAGGGCCATTCATGATGCTCCAGCACCCACAAACACTAAAGAGCTAAGAGCTTTCTTAGGTCTCGTGAACTACTATGGACGTTTTGTACCACGCCAAAGTACAGTTTTAGCCCCACTTTACAGACTGCTGAAGGAGAATCCATCCATCCATCCATTATCCGAACCGCTTGATCCTCACTAGGGTCGCGGGGGGTGCTGGAGCCTATCCCAGCTGTCTTCGGGCAGTAGGCGGGGGACACCCTGAATTGGTTGCCAGCCAATCGCAGGGCACACAGAGACGAACAACCATCCACGCTCACATTCACACCTAGGGACAATTTGGAGTGTTCAATCGGCCTGCCATGCATGTTTTTGGAATGTGGGAGGAAACCGGAGTGCCCGGAGAAAACCCACGCAGGCCCGGGGAGAACATGCAAACTCCACACAGGGAGGCCGGAGCTGGAATTGAACCCGGTACCTCTGCACTGTGAAGTCAACGTGCTAACCACTGGACTACCGGGCCGCCTTGCTGAAGGAGAATACAAAATGGAAATGGAGTAAAGATGAGCAGAGCGCGTTTGACAACTGTAAAGAACTGTTGACAAGTGACAATGTATTAACCCATTACAACCCGCGCCTGCCACTTACACTCGCATGTGATGCTTCTGCTTACGGGATCGGAGCTGTCATTCAGCACACGACTCCTGATGGGAAAGAACATCCCATCGCTTATGCTTCTCGAACGCTCTCTCCAGCGGAAAAGAACTACTCACAAATAGAAAAGGAGGCTTTGAGTCTAGTGTACGGTGTAAAGAAATTCCACCAATACCTATGGGGGCGGAAATTCGAATTGATAACCGACCACAAGCCTCTGCTTGCGCTGTTCGGAGAACGCAAGGGACTACCAACAATGGCAGCAGCACGCATACAGAGATGGGCAATCATATTGTCTGCTTATGATTATCGCATAACCTACAGGCAATCAGAGGAGCACGGTAATGCAGATGGACTATCCCGGGTCCCCCTGCCTGAGACGATAGACGATGGAACGAAGACAATAACAGCTTCTCTTAACGCACTGATTTGTGAGCACCTGGACGAGGTGCCATTATGTGCAAAACAAATATCAAAGGCTACACGCAAAGACACTGAGCTCTCACTGCTACACAGATACATCCAGTTAGGGTGGCCAACAGAAATTCCCGAAAATTTCAGGGTATTTCACAAAAAGAAAGATGAACTTTCTGTAGAACAGGGATGTGTTCTGTGGGGAACAAGAGTAGTGGTGCCAGAGAAAATAAGAAGAGCAGTGTTGAAAGAGATCCACGACGGACACCCTGGTATCGTAAAAATGAAGACAATTGCACGACAATATGTCTGGTGGCCAAATATTGACATGGACATCGAGAAGGTCTGCAGACAGTGTGAGACGTGCCAGCTAGAACAACGCATGCCACGCCATGTTCCACTGCACCCATGGGAGTTCCCTGGAGGGGTGTGGAGAAGGATTCACATTGATTTTGCAGGGCCATTCATGAGTCACATGTTTATGATAGTGGTCGATGCGTACTCCAAGTGGCTAGAGGTCTTCAAAATGTCACAGATAACCTCAGCAGCCACCATCACAAGGCTTAAAAGACTGTTTGCAGCACAAGGAGTACCCGAGCAAATCGTCACCGACAACGCCACAACCTTCATGTCGAATGAGTTCCAACTCTTCATGAAAAGGAATGGAATCTTGCACACGACTGGTGCACCGAAACATCCTGCTACGAATGGACTCGCTGAGAGATGCATTGCGACCTTCAAGGCAGGCATGAAGAAGCTTGCAAGAGAGATTTTGAGTGTTGAGGATAAGATTTCACACCTCTTGCTGCGTTATCGCACAACACCAAATAGTACAACTGGAGAGTCACCAGCAGACTTGTTCTTAAAGAGACACGTACGAACACGGCTGGATTTCCTTAAACCGAGCATCTCTGAGACGGTGAGGAGGAGACAGTATCAGCAGAAGGAGGAACATGATCGTCAGGCTGCCGAACGACAGTTTGATGTGGATGACCCCGTCTATCTACGCAACACAGCAGGAGAGCATCCCAAATGGATCCCTGGAGTAGTGATACAACGGACTGGACCAGTGTCATACCATGTGCAAGGTGAGACTGATCAGATATACAGACGCCATGGAGACCAGCTGCGTCTTCGATACCCACCTGATATTTTAGATCCTGGACCTGAAAGTGCGACTCAGTCAGCTGAGCAGGAGAAAGACTTTGACGAACCGGAGTCCACAATTCCTGCATCACCAGCTTTTGCACCAGACCCGCCTGAGCCACTTGTGCCAGAGACAGTAGTTTTGAGACGTTCAGGACGTAAAGCACAACGCCCTTTACGTTACAGGGATTGATTGTGATGTCGTCATTTGAAAGATGTTCAAATTGAGTTTGGTTATTATTGAAGAAATGTTATGCAGTATGATGGATAAGGAAATGTGAATTTGTTATGTACCTTTAAACTAAGGGGGGAGGTAATGTGGTGTATTAACCACCATAGTTATTTGTATGTTATTGGACGCATTGACTTCCCGTACTTTGTATTGCCATCTACTGCGCATGTGTGAAATGTTACCTGGAATGTCTAAGCTTTTTCCCCACGTTGTTAATGGCGGAACTCAACGGTCTAATACATAATAGAAAACGCGTGTGTGTGCCTCGTCATTTCAAGACACAACAACTAGTGAAAAGGACACTTTAATTCGCTCCTCTTTCATCTATAACTGCCTCAAACAACAAAGTGAATGGAGGAAAAGTGGTTACGATGGCACGACTGTCTGTTTTATGATTTGAGATCTGTTTATTGATATTGCACAAATTGTAGACATGATTTGACTGTCTATTACATATACCAACATGGAACTCATTCATATCTTGTTTGGATTAGATGTAACTCTATAAAGATTTTAACCAATGCTGCTATTTACAGTATTAGTTTGTACAGTTTTTACTTGTATATGCATAAATATTGCTGCTGTGACCATTTAATTTCCCTCACGGCATTAAATTTTCCTCACGGGATGAATTCTATCTATCTATCTATCTATCTATCTATCTATCTATCTATCTATCTATCTATCTATCTATCTATCTATCTATCTATCTATCTATCTATCTATCTATCTATCTATCTATCTATCTATCTATCTATCTATCTATCTATCTATCTATCTATCTATCTATCTGCCCTTCCTTCTTTCTGGTCTGCCAACAGTGTAATAACACCATCGCACCAAAGGAGGCGGTATTGGACTTGAATGTGTCTTGCTCACCGGAAGTAAAAGGGCAGTGATTAGGCTGTGTTGTTGTTACCCCACAACTGCGTTGGCAAATTATTTTGTGAGTACTGCTGTCACGCAACTGACTCGTTTTAACACTTAAAGTATGTATCAACTCATCGTAGCGCATTTTGTGACTTCTCCAGATAGCCTGGCTTGTTGACTACGAACAAAGACAAACACATCACAAAACAGATCGCGTGAGTAAAGTGTTAAAATGTGTAAAATAGAAATGCTGCGAGCGCTGCTGAATCAGCGACTAACAGCGGCCGCCGAGGAAATTTTTGTAGTGTTTGAAAGAATGATAGCAGAGTACGAGGAGGAACTTAGTCGGACCAAAATGGAAAACGAGCGACAACGTCAACGACTGAACGCTTTCGAGACTCGAGTTGTGCTTCGAAGAGCAGGTGTGTTCAATTATTTACTCTTATTTTCCATCCATTTTCTTATCCGCCTATCCCCACAAGGGTCGCCGGGCGTGCTGGAGCTTATCCCAGCCGTCTTTTGGCAGTAGGTGGGGTACAGCCTGAACTGGTTGCCATCCATTTGCAGACTCTTATTTGTTCAGGAACTAATTTAGTTTGAAAAGAAGCACACACACACAACAGTATTCCTCGTTTGTTTCCCAAATGGAATCCTCATCGACGCTTTTACCAAGATTTAAAATGTTGTTCCGGATAGCAAAGGGCCTCCTTTGACTGGACCACTAATAAATAAATCCTTCGATGACATCTGACCAAGGCACAGTGATGAACAAAACAGGGTAAATGGCTCAGAAAATGTTAACGTGAAGGAAATAGCTTCCAAGTGAGACGGCCGTAATTTACATTTCAACAGGTACGTTGTACAGTAAGCAATGTCTTGGGCTAATTCAGTGACATCACTGTTTGAGAATGAATATAACCGAAAAGTGTGTATGACTTTTCTAAACTACATGTGTTCATCATCTTGTTTATTGCAGATGTGAGTAATGAATGCCTCCCCATTGAGCAGCAGGAGAGGGCTTCCAGGGTGGAGCAGGAGCAGGCCAAACCACCCCTCATTAAAGAAGAGGTGCAGCCTCAAGAGCTGGACTTCCCAATGTTCTCTGTCATTGTGAAAGTTGAAGATGATGATGAAGGCAAAGGTCAAAGTAAGCAGAACGGAGCGGAGGAGCCTTCAGGCAACAGCTCAAGTGACCACATGACCATAGAAGGTGATGGTGACCACTGCGGAGGATCACGAGCAGAAAGCCTCTTAGCTCCATTATCAGATAGTGGTGGCACAACATCTGACACTGATTGTGATGAACACTCGAAAGAGGAAATGACATGTAATGCTGACGAGGAACAGTGGAAATGTTTTCAGTGTGACAAAACTTTTAGCCACAAGATAAATCTGAAAAGACACATGATCCTTCACACGGGAGAAAAACCATTCAGCTGTTCAGTTTGTGCCAAAAGTTCACCCAGAAGGTGCACCTGACGTCGCACATGAGAATACACACAGGAGAGAAACCTTTCACTTGCTCGTATTGTGGTAAAGGTTTCAAGCGCAAGACGAATTTGACGTCACACACTAGGACACACACTGGAGAGAGGCCATTTTCTTGCCCATCTTGCAACAAAGGTTTTATTGATTACTCGGCAATGATTAAACATACAAGAACACACACAGGAGAGAAACCTTATTCCTGCTCATTCTGTGATAAAAGTTTTGGTGCAAGCTCAACATTAGTGACACACCTGAGAACACACACAGGAGTGAAACCTTTTTCTTGCTCAATCTGTGACAAAAGTTTTTATGATTGTTCTGGTTTGGCTCACCACATGAAAACACACACTGGCGACAAACCTTTCTCTTGTTCGGTGTGTGGAAAAAGCTTCCGTGAAAATTCTCTTTTAACCAGACACATGAAAACACATGCTGGTGGGAAAATGTTCATTTGTAGTGTGTGTGATCAAAAGTTCTCCTATAAGCATCAAATTGACAAACACCGATGTGCTGGTGAGAAGAGCAGCAGTGCATGAAGCCGCAGTACTTTCAATATACCTTGCAGGTATGACATACCACAACTTGCCGGCCATCACTGAGGTCTACTGGAAGAGATACAGAATGTTATAAAGAGCAAGAGATGAGCAGAGAAGAGGCGGAGATGCTCTCCTACTCTCTAAACTAGCATTTTATTGAAGATTTCTAGTTACTGTATAACATCTAAGTTAATTTCCATTAGCCCTTCTGGGACCTTTCAAATTCTTTATTTTAAGATTACACCAGTGAACATTCATGAGTGTTTAAATGTACAATGTTTTACTCGCTTTTTAATCTGTCTGGTTTACAATAAACTAAGAGGAAAAAAGAAATAGCTTGAAGCAAGCACGTTTTACCTCTTATTTGGAGAACTGTGTGAACGAGAGTGAGAAAAGGTGCAAAAGAAGTTAAGAGTGTAGTCAGGGTTAAAATACATAAAACAAGTTATATGCTCTCTCTAGATCTTGGTTATTCATTTTTGCAGCTGGGTCTGCAACGTATAGCTCGTGATAAACTGGGTTTAGCGTCAGTCACAATAGCTATCCATCAAATCAGTCGTCATCCATCCATTTTCTAATCCACTTATCCTCATAAGGGCGGGCATGCTTGAGCCTCTTCCAGCTGTCTTTGGACGGTAGGTGGGGTCAACCCTGAACTGGTGGCCAGCCAATTGCAGGGCACAAATAGGCGAATAACCATTCCTGTTCACACTCACATCTAGGAACAATTGAGAGTGTTCCATTAACCTGCAACCTGCCACGCATGTTTTTGGAATGTGGGAAGAAACCGGAGAAAACCCACGCAGACACGGGGTGAACATGCAAATTCCACACAGGGAGGCACAGAGGAACCCTGTGCCTCTACATGCTGACCAGTCGATCTCCGTGCCACATCAAATCAGTCATATAAAAACCAATAAACCACAGAGGCTCCGGGTTGTCAAGATGACTAATCCTCATCTCCCACTGCCCTGAGTTAAGTAACGGCACAACCGCTTACTCTTTTTAGCTGTGACTCCATTTTGAGGTGGTCACATGACACCAGTTTATGTGAGTGCAACGCTCCCTATCCCTCTTTCATTTTCATTCAATTTAATGTCTTCTTCTTGCGGCACAAAGCCGAAGAGACACCATGTCAAACACATCCGCGAAAACAAAACCACTGTGATGATACAAACATTTTTCCAGTTTCCCAAAACTGAAGAATAAGGTGGAAAAGAGACGTTTCAAAAGTTGCCTGAACACATTGCTGCCAGGTTTCCACGCCACTCAGATCTTTCCTCCTTTAAGACAATTAAATCAGCACAATGAAAGCAATATAAAAACGTTTCAATGAAACACACGCAATTAATTAGTCGCATTTTATTACCTAGACTGGTGGATTGGTTCTAGCGTGTTAAATAAATTAAAATTGAAGCAGTCAGTGGTCCGAATTTTCTCTATGCGGCCTTCGTAAAAGTTAATCTTAGAACACCCCTGTCTTTAACATTGCGACAAACTTATATTCCTCAGGAAGTTGTTTACAAAACACAAGCAAACTGTTAATATAATTGTAATTCAACCCACTAATGAAAATAAATGTATTGCTTTTTTTGGGGGCGAGAGCGTCACTAAATGGTGAACCGCTGCTCGATGCAGTTGGTTGGGCGAGACGTTTGACGTCATCGATGACGGCACTCAGACCAAACTGAACGACTCCGTCGCCGAGGCTCGGTCACTTCATTCCCACGAGCGGTAGCGGAATGCACATCTATTCAAGAGCTGCTATGACCACCTCTCACACCCACCCAGTCACTCCACACATTGACTGTTCACTTGAGCTAACGTTCAAGTCATCATCATCATCTTCAAAGACAGCACTAACACGCTCACAACACTGTTGTTAAAGCGCAACAAGGAGCATGTCACAATCTCGTCAAAAAGCCTCGACATAATACGCCCCACCAAGACTGGGCATCATTCAGAAACACGTCTTGATGCCCTTTGGAATTTCTCAAGTCAGTGTACGGGTTTGATGTAGCATAACTCGCCTAGACATGCCTGGGGAGCTTTAAGCGTGACGCAATAAAGAAGCGACAGTGTGCTATGTTAACAAAACGCCTTGACTAGCAACAACACATCGCTAAGCAGAGTGTGAAGTCTTTGGACCATCGTGTGAAAATGTGTAAGGTAGAAATGCTGAGAGCATTCCTGAATCAGCGACTGAGCGCGGCCGTCGACGAAATAGTTGTAGTGTTTGAAAGAACGATAGCAGAGTATGAGGAGGAACTTTGTCGGACAAAAGAGGAAAACGAAAGACAACGTCAACTGCTGGATGCTATTTTCATACCTCAAGTCTCGGTTCAGAGAGCAGGTTTGTTGACCTCTTATTCTTACGTGGTTTGTCAATAATTTAATAAGAATACGATCAACGCAATCAGGGGCAGTAGCTGTCATTTCAGAATTGAGGTGAGGGAACAAATTGTTCAGGTCTGGACCGTGCATTTGCTACTTCGCTGCGCCTTACGTGGAGACTTGCCCGACTTAATCCACCTGTTGCCACGTCGTATTAAAAGAAATACTATACAAAACACATTAAAACAGCGCTCAACCTTGCTACGTACATCTTCTGGAGCAGTTAACAATTAGCGTGTCACTCATAACATGACAAAACATGAACTATCTAAATAACATGCGTCATACTCATGAGAGATGCTGATTATTACATGTCTTAATGTGTGCAGATTGTTGCATACGTGTTTAGCTAGTCGAACATACGGTGCCCTCCATAATTATTGATACCAATGGTTAAGATGTTAAATGTCTTAAAATAAATTCTATTTCCATTGCACAAGCATACTCTCACATGGAAAATTGTACAAATTGCCACCTTCGTTCTCAAGGTGTCACCAGACTTCGTAATGATTTTCTTGATGTTTTTATTTTTTGGGTGTCCCTGGCACTGATATTGTTCCCCAACAGACAACGCCAACGTAGATGGCACTTGTTAACATGGACACATAGATTTCCAGCATCTTGTTGTACACACTGAAGGATCTGAGCTTCATCAGGAAAACAGTCTGCTCATACCCACTCTTCTTGTACAGAACGTTCATTATTGTATTCCATTACAGTCTGTTGTTCAAGTGTCCTCTCAAGCACTTGTGCACCATCTCAATGTCCTCCTTCATGATAGTAAAGGTTGAGTGGTAGTATGGGTCCTCCTAAAGTCCATAAAAGGGGGCATATTTTGTTAGTGTTGAGGACTTATTATTCCTGCTGCGTCAGTCCACAAATTTGTCCACGGGCTCTCTATACTCCATCTGTTAGCCATCAGGTTGTGTCAAAAGATTACAGAGAATGATGTCCAAATAGCCTCTACCATAGGTGATCTATGTTTATTTAAAAACTATTCAGAGCACAATTGTGTGCTGCTGCAACAGATTGGCTTTTTCTCACAGCAGAGTCTGTTTAGTTTTTTCCTTGTAGTACTATGAATAACACAGTAATTGTTTGGCATGCTGAAAATGAAAATGTGACGCATGAATACACAACTTCAAAGCCTCCATCGATTTTCTGGACCGCTTATCTGCCCTTGGGTTGCAGATGTGCTGGAGTCTATCCCAGCTGACTTTGGGTGAGAGGCGGCCAATCGCAGGGTTTATACAAACAACTATTCACAGCGAAAGCCAATTTAGAGTCTTCAATTTGACTTTATCAAATCACCTGTATTTGTCTTCTTGTGTCCTGCAGAGGTCAGTGAAGAAAATCATCTTGTGCAGCAGGAGTGGAGCTCCAGGGTGGAGCAGCAGGAGCTAGAACCTCCCTATATTAAGCAGGAAGAGCAGGAGGATGATGTCACCAATTTGCCATTAACGGTTATCCCCGTGAAGCGTGAATGTGATGAAGACAAAGGTCAGACTGAGCAGAACAGATGGGCTGCGCCTCCAAGCAGCAGCTCAAGTCACCACATGACAAGAGAAGGTGATGGAGACCACTGTGGAGGATCACAAGCAGAAAGCCTCTTGGCTCCACTGTCAGACAATGACTACATAACGGCACTCTCGCCTGAGACTGATGAGGAAGAACACTCGAAAGGTGATATGACATATCACACTGGCAAGAAACACTGGAAATGTTCCCAATGTGACAAAACCTTTGGCGTCAAGATTAATCTTAAAAGGCACATGATCATTCACACAGGAGAGAAACCTTTTGCCTGCTCAGTTTGTGGTAAAAGATTCACCCAGAAGGCACACTTGACATCACACTTCAGAACACACACTGGAGAGAAACCTTTTGCCTGCTCATTTTGCGGTAAAAGATTCTCTCGGAGTGAATGTTTGATAACACACACAAGAACACACACTGGTGAGAAACCGTTCCGTTGCAATGTGTGCGATCAAAGATTTTCTTACAAGTATAAGATTAAGAAACACAAGTGTCCCGGTGAGAGGAGCAACAATAAATGAAATGTGGAAAATATGGACTTTCTGACACCTTGACAAACTCCAAGTGCTTCTGATTATCTTGAAAAATGTACATTGGACCACCAGGAGTGCCACCTGGACCCCTCACAACTATTACCCATTGTATTCTTTAGCATTTATAGATCACAATAAATTTGAAATAAACCAATCAAGATCTCACCGAAGTGACTTTCTGCGTGTTTTCACAAAAAGAGATAACCTGCATAAAATGTCTGCCATGATATGCACATCACACTCAGAGTCCCTCGAAAAAGTTTCCATGTCTCTTGAACTTTTTCGCAATTTGCCACATTACATCCTCAAAATTATTTGTTTTGAGATTTTGTAGTATGCCGAAATTACAACACAAAGTAGCACATTACTGAATAATATAAAATAAAGAAATGTCATATCCACACACATGCTCACACACACACACGCACAAACATTCGAAAAACGGTCTGGACTGCAGGCAGGCCAGTCGAATACCTGCACTCTTTTACAGCGAAGCCACGCTATTTTAACACGTGCAGAATGTGGTTTGGTATTGTCTTGCTGAAATCAGCAAGTGCATCCATGAAAAAAACATTGCTTGGAAGGCAGCATATGTTTCTCCAAAACCTGCATGTACCTTTCACCAGTAATGGTTCCTTCATAGATGTGTAAGCTACCCATGCCATCGGCACTAAGGAACGAACATTAAATATCTTGTCTTTGTAGTGCAGGGGTAGGGAAGTCCAATTCCCCGAGAGCCATATCCTGCCTGTTTTAGATCTCGCTCTCCTTCAACACACGTGATTCAAATGATCAGCTCATCAGCAAGCTCTGGAGAGGCCTGAAAAACGATAATGAACAATTGTTTTTTGACTGTCCCATTAGTGCTGCATTTTGGAAAGATTTGGAGAACTATGTGCTGTGTAAAACAAATTACAAAGAATGGAAAACAAATAATTACTGTGTTTGAATTTAAAGGAAAAAAATGTGTATTATTGTTAATTTAGACGTTTTGTTAAGAAAATGTCATATCCATAAATGTGAATTTCTGAATTCCACCCTGTTATTTAAATCATTTTTGATTGAGGTGGATAATTATTTTAAGTCTCGATCTAATGAAAATGTAGATAAATAATTGCTATACATTCATAAATGTTTAAAGAGAAGCTCACAGATATCCCTGTTTTGAAAGATGTATGATTTTAATTGATTTTCTTTATTATTATTACAAGTATTTTTATTTCATTTAATATAGAATTTATTTTTGTTATACTGTTATGTATGTAAAAGATGTTACAGTAATTGCATTGCCTGATGGTTGTGTTGTATCTATTTTGTAAAATAAAAAAAGACAAACTGTTATATTATTATGTTACATTATAAACATATGTATCTATCTTTACTTATTATTACATGAATTTAGTTAAAAATAACTTCGCATAACACAACGCGAAGATGTGCAATTATCTCCCTGCATTAAGATATTAAATGAAATGAATGAAATGCTTTCAAGATGATATATATATATATGAATTTATAAAGAAGGTTTGCTGGAGGTCAAAATGTGTTGTGATAAACCACAACAACAAACAACTTGGTTGGAATCAGCCATGTATGTTGTTTACATTCGCCATTGGTACTCAATACTTGAGTATGGGGAAGAAATGTTGAGAATAGACTATACTACTGTTTTATCCACTTTACATGAGCGCAAATGAAGATTATTAATTTACGTGACAATTTACAGGCGTCTTGAAAACGGTATATCGCTTCAGTACACAGTACAACTCCTGAAGAGAAGGAAATCGCGCCCGTGTAGTTAGTCCAAGTGGAGTTTCCGTAGTTAATCTCTGCAAGACGTCGCATTCCCACGAGTAAAATGTTGAGGCTGCCGGATCAATTTCATAACCGCCTTTACGGCGTCCTTTTCGCCATTACTTAGTCTTCTTTACATTGTCTTATCTGGCATTTAAAAAACTGTTAACATTATTCACTTTTCGCGTCATCTCGGTGCGCTTGGAACTCCTCAAGCTAATTTAGCTCGCTAGCTGCGAACAAAGACGCGTTTGTGAGCAGCACATGCTAGCAAGGCTAAACATGTTGACAGTGGAAAGCTGAGCGCGTTTCACTAAATTCTGACTGGTAAGGAAGTACGCGAAGAATGATAGCTGATTACGAGGAGGATTTTTTTACAGACAAAAAGGAGGACGAACGGCAGCATCGTTGCGCGTTCCATACAGCAGGTTTGTTATTTTCTGTAAGTCCTTTCGTTTTTAGAAAGTCACATGTGCACGCCACAATTCACTTTCAAGCAAAGTATAATGACGAAAAAGATGGAATATTTGGTCCTCAGGTGACATTTCCGGACAGACCAAAAACCCATCGACCCGTACAAGTAAACGTTATTTTACTAGGCTTTTGTAAGCACTGTTCCAATATGTCGTATTTTTTTTTCTTAGCCTCAAACTTATGTACACAAAACCACATCAAAAAGGGGCAAAAAAGACTTTACTAAAGTTATCAGAAAATACATTTTGTACATTTTCAGTAGTTAATTTCCATTTTCATAAAGCGGGTTTGTGTGTATAATTTGCAGGGGCTGTAAATAGACAAAATGGAGAAAAATGTAAACACTAAGAATGTTCCGAATGACCTCACAGACCGCACAACTGTTATTAATGAATTAAGTGAGTTGTATTCATTTTTTGAGTCTTTGATTTTCTGCCCTCCAGATGTCAGTGAAGATGAGATTTCTTCTGAGGAGCAGGAGCGGCGCTCCAAGGTGGAGCAGCAGGTGCCAGATCCCCCTCGCATTAAAGAGGAAGAGGATGAACACAGCATCAATGAGGAGGGTGACCAGATTGAGGAGCTGGACTTCCCGGTGATTCACGTCGTCGTGAAGAGCGAAGATGACGAAGACGAGCCTCACTCCTCACAGCTTCATGTCGGTGATAGCGAGAAGCGATCCCAAGCAGAAAGCCTCTTAATTCCACTCTCGGAGAGTGAAGACACACACTCACACTCTCCCGACACTGATGATGACGAACGCTCGAAAGGTGACAGGACATGTCTTAGTGACAACAAACACTTGACCTGTTCCGTTTGTGGGAGAAGCCTTTATGACAAGAAAACATTGAAAGTCCACATGAGGACACACACAGGAGAGAAACCTTTCATCTGCTCGGTTTGCGGGAAAACATTCGCTCAGAGGGGGAATTTGATCAAACACACGAGAACGCACACTGGAGAGAAACCCTTCACTTGTCCATACTGCAGCACAAGTTTCAGTGACAGTTCGACGTTAGTGAAGCACATGAGGAGACACACGGGTGAAAAACCCTTCAGCTGCTCGTTGTGTGGTGAAAGATTCTCTCGGAAGTCCAATTTGACGACACACACACGAACGCACACTGGAGAGAAACCTTTTGCATGCTCGTTGTGCAGTGCGATGTTCAGCGACCGGTCAACGCTGAACAAACACATGAGAACGCATACCGGAGAGAAACCTTTCAGCTGCTCAGTGTGCGGCCAGAGGTTCTCTCAGAAGGGACACATGACGACGCACACGAGACGACATACCGGAGAAAAACCTTTTGCATGCTCAGTCTGCCAGAGCAGTTTCAGCGACCGCTCAACTTTTGTCCGGCACATGAGGAGACACACCGGACAGACGCGTTTGTCTGCCAGTATGGAAAAGCTGCACTGAAATGGCACGTTGGTGAGACAAATGTTGAACTGCAGTGTGTGTAATCAAATATTCTCTTGTAGACTTCTCATAAGTGAGGCATATCGTGCTTCCAGGTGAAATTTTCAAGATGACCTGAAAATACACTCCACACTGGTACCTTGATTTAGGATTGCTCCACATAAGAACCGTCTTTTCTATTTTTATTTTTTTTGCTTACTTTGGTATGTACAGTAAGTAAACTTCTTAAAACCATTTTATTTATTTACATTCTTTATTGTTTAATACATTACTGTGCTATTTTTATTTTTTTAAAGATGTCGCAGTTTTACTTAGTTGCATGTCAAGTGGGGCTTGCAAGTCAAGGCACCACTAAACTTGCTAAATGTGGAAAGTCGTTATTAAAAAAGTGAGAGGAAGGCGTGTACAAACAAACTCAAAGTTGCTTGAAAACTGCATCCAGCAGATGATGTCGCTTGTTCTCTTTTGTTCCAGAACGTGTTCTGTTGTCATTCTTGCACACATTTTCAGACTTACTCACACTTGAACTCTGCTTCGCAATGAGTTTGCAACAAATGTGTCTCTTTGGTAGGTGTTACTCAATTCACGACAAATTTCATCCTAAAATTTCACCCTGAAAGTCCAATGTCTAGATTTTTTTGTGAGTAGTGTTGGTGTCAAGTTAAGAAACATAAGTGTGCTGGTGGACGACGCGGCAGGTTGTGTTGGTCGCTTGATTAGACAAACGTACTCTCTGTGATGATAATGAAATACTATGTGATGTTAGTGTTAAAACCTATAGTCAAACACTTAAATGCACGCTTCTGACTTCAAACATTTTCTGCCGGGACTACAAGTCACATCAGTCCATCTCATTGGACCACTGAAAATAGGATGCGTCTGTCTGAGGTGAGGCACACCTGCCGATTAATTGGGGCGCGCCTTCCATTAAAGCCAAGATTTGAGGAAATGCGCTATAGTTAAACACATTTGCCACAGTTTGGCTTGTGTGACAGACATGGCAAAAATGATTCACTTGTGGCTAAACTATACCAAATTGTGCCCATGAAATGGACATAGCATGCTAAAAAAAAACAAATGTGGGTTTTATAGCATTCCCATGGACAACTTGGATGTCGGGTTAAACAAATGGAGTGCACCTTCACTAGAAACAGCTATAATCCCGACCTTACTGTTCCTATTAGATCTTTATTCTGTCCAAAATGTATTCATTTTTCCACGTCACAGCGGGGCCTTCATACTTGTGGGCTATGTTTTCATTTCAATATGCTGCAATCAAGGAGCTACAATGATAAAGTATATTTTCATTCAAAACATTTGCCATCTTAAATCCAATACCGACTTGTACATTTAGCGCAGCTTAGTTATGTAATATATCATCACGACTTGGAAGTTCCTAATAAATCACAATGTGAAGTGTGCAGAATGTTGTCATTGTGCTTTACTGGCTGAGAATAACTTCTCATTTCTCGGGCCAAGAAACATGTAAGCTAGGGAGAGCATTTACCTCTTATAACCCCCCCCCCCCCCCCCAAAAAAAAACAAAACTGACCAAAAAACTCACACTCACGAAACAAATTCTCTCACATACACCAAAACCCCAAACTGTGATTCATGCTCTGTTATCTACGGAAGAGGATTAGGGCCAATGAAGAAAAAAAAAAACAAGGTTGGCAAGATTCTGACTTTAATCTCAGAATTCTGACTTTAAAGTGAGAATTCTGACTTTATTCTCAGAATTCTGACTTTAATCTCAGAATTCTGACTTTAAAGTGAAAATTCTGACTTTATTCTCAGAATTCTGACTTTAATCTCAGAATTCTGACTTTAGTTATCTGAAGTGTCCAGTGAGATAAAGGATGAACTAGCACTCAGAGACGACGTCAGTTCGTCAGTTGACATTTCTACATGTCTGTGTTCCTGCGTGCACAAAGAGGATGTGCTTCAAGTTTCGCTTGCCCAGCAACATGCCTGTAGCTCTGTGGGTTTTCTTGTTGAAATAAGCAACACCTCGTGTTAGGAAACTTCCTCTTTTTTATCTTGACTTAATTTAGACTCACACACCAAAGTCTGGATGTTTTTTGGAAATTTTTGAATCTTTTTTTTTTTCCTTGATAGGTGCCCAGTACAGGCAAAGACAGAGGGTAAAGTAAAGCAGGTGTTTTAAACATTTTGGAGAACATTTTCCAATTTGCTCATTAAAATGGCAATTGAAAATAACTGTCAAGCATACTCCTAAATCCCATAGGAATTTTTTATACATCCCTATTTTTGAAGGGGGGGAGCCAAATCTATGGCTTGCACCCCCCAGTTCATGTGAGGGCCGCTGAGGTTAAACCCAAGTGGTCATGTGATCAGCTTCTACGCATGACATTTCCTGTTGAGCTGATTAAAAAAAAAACTTGTCATCCACCCACTCTCACCACCAGTTTGATCTCGAGTGATGTGACACTTGTGACAGACCTCGGTCACACCAGGACATGTCAGCATCTGATTGGGGTCCCGTGATGCAAGTGCTTGTCCTTCTCTTCTGGCTCGCGTTATCTTACGCTGTTGTTGAGGGTAAGTTTGTCCGAATCCTCCCGGTTGCTCGACATTTCTTTCGAACCCAAGAGTGGGCAAACTTTTGTGTAATTTTGGTTTGGAAAACGGACAGATGGGTCAGGTCAATTGAGTCAAAATATACGTTTAGTATATAAACATTTGTTTTTAAATATGTTGTGTTTTTTTTAATATATAATAAAATTGTCAAAAACATTTTCTTTAGAATTAATTTAACTAATTTATGAATGAATTATGCATTAATGATTTTTTAAATAATTAGATTATTAACTCATTCACTCCCAAAGACGTTTTTAAACGTCTTTTCAGACTTGGTCTAGAATTGGCTGGTACTGAATGAGTTAAACAAGGATTTAAGAGAATAGAAAATACAGGTTATAAAATGTTTATTTCATATTTTTATTTGATCATTTACAATAATTCTTAAAATATATAAAGGTTTGAATATGTTGTACTGTATTTGTATTTGTAATTAATCTAGCTGTAATTAAATCCACACTTAATGAAAATAAATATTTGACAGTTTATTTCAGATTTTCAATTTTATTATTTCCAACAAAACATTGTAAAAAGTTAATTTTTAAAAAGTTGGGATTTTTAAATTGTATTATTTACAACGATTTACAATTATAGCAATGTTTTATTTGGGCCTTATGTGGCATACACGTCCATCCCCGTCCGAACATTTTCTTTGACCTTGGTGATAAGGTTGCCTGGAGTCCAACGATCTTTTTAGCGGTCCCGTCCTGCCTCCCGACTGTGCCAAACAGAACCTCGCACCCACAGAGAGCAAGTGTGAGCTGACCCACCCCAAAGTCTCTGTAAGGTATTTCTTCTCAATGCCTCTGACCTTCCCCACCTTTGTCCCTGCCTGACAGACTGTGAAGACATCCTCTCTGGCTGCCTTGCCCAAAGTTCCTGGACCAGGTACAGTAACCTTGAAGTGCAATTTCACATACTTATGTTCAACCTTACAAATGTATGTTGTGTCCCAAAAATGTACAGTGTTCCCAGTGGATGGAATGATGAATGAATGAATGGATAAATAGCACAATCACTCCTTAAATCCACCGTTTAAACATATTTAAAAACAATGGCAAAGGTACAGTAAATTACACAAGGTTGCTCGATTTTCTTTGTAAACTATTTGAAAACGGTTTAATTATTATTCCGGAATAACATAGCACGGAATGAACCAAATGAAGAAAATATGGTGGACTATAAAAAAAAAAAAATCCAGGATGAAGTAAGTGCATACGGTAAAATGAAATAAAAGTGAAGTAAACTAGTGACTCACCCTTTGTCGGGTGTAGGAGTAGGAAACACAGAAGTGATACAGAAGACGTCTCGCCTGCCAATTGACATTCTAGCCATCTATGTACATATTAAACAAATAATAAGTTCACCACTGTATTACATTAGCAAATAAGTTAGAACAACTTCCTCTCCATTTTGGACCACTTAAAAACAACATTTAAGCATTGGCCTCAATGCCACAGAATCTTATTTCCCCATGTCATATGAACTATTGTCTTTAAAGGTGTTATAAGCAGCAAATTGTAAAGTGCATACCCAGAGTGCGAGGCAGGGGCGTCTTCATTTTAAGGACCGTTGACCCTTCCGAAAAGGTGAGATGATTTCTTATGCCCTTTCGTTTTGTTTTGACTCTCATTCACCGAACAGAGAATCTTTCCTGGTTTTCATGACTTGATCAAATTTACAATTCCATGATCACTGGGTGGAGTGTTTTGGAATCAGGAATTTCTGTGAAGTATTTCTTCTTGAATGAATATCAGAGTGAGGAGCACCGACTCCGGAACATGGTGTTCAAATCCCCTCATCAGCCCTCCAGAGAAGCAGAGCGCCCGGGTCCAGGGACAATGTGTTGGTGGTGGTCACCGTGCTCGACAGCGCGCATTTCAAGGTCAGCACAGAGGATCCGATATTTTGGGCCCGTTTTAGGCAAAAGGAAAATTTGAGGTCTCTTGTAATCCATTAACGTTAAAAGATAATTGAATCATGAAGCACTCAAATGCTCGACCCAAGTTAGAACAACTATAACGCAAGAAAGCACTTCTTATGATCTACTTTTGCGACATGCATTCAATTGAAAAGATCATCTGGAGTCATGAGAAATATCCAACCTTCAAAGAAAACAAAGAAAGAAATGTTTTTGGCACTTTATTTATTTAGGACTGTGTTTACTGTATTCCATAGCCCCCAAGTAGAAAACATGGAAGAAGACTCCTTCCCGGCCCACCTGGCCCAACAGGCACAGTTTTGGGGGGAACCGTCCTGGTGGTGCAGGCAGGTTTAAACCCGCTCCAGGACCTCCCAGAACCCATCACGCTGACCTTCAAATACAACAAGAAGGTAAAAATGGATCATGGATGTTTTCCGTCAGGCCACAGCTAGGCCCTCTGACATTTTGAACAAATGTTTCAGGTTGCCAACGGGGCTTGCGTGTTCTGGGAGGAGATAAATGAGGAAGATGGAACTGGTGGGCGGTGGCGTCTGATTTCTATCTGAGTCTTCATTTTCTAACAGCCCCCACCCCCACACACACACACACACTCCTGTGTTTGCGTGTCTTTTAGGTCAATGGAGCACGTTCGGCTGTAACACTAGCGACACCGGGAGTGAATTTATTTGTCGGTGCAACCACTTGAGCTTCTTCGCTGTACTTGTGGTAAAAACAAAAAACAAAACACACACGTTAGCAGTTTTTTACATTTCCTTGAACGAAAGCAACTTTCAAGCTTTTCGGAAACATGAAGAGAAACATGAGCGTCCACCGGTCATGTTTTTGTTTTTGTTTTGTTTTAAGACAACCTTTACCTATCATGCAGACTTTTGTCAACATGCAAGACAATTCCAGACTTTCATGGATGTAACATAAATTTTTTGTAAACATCAAATCAAGTTTAAATGGGAGAAGTGGTTCGGAAAATAAATGGATCAATGTGTTTTTGTAAACATCAAAGGCAACCAAATGCAGTTTTTTTCCTTGTAAATATGTAAGACAACCTAACATACGTGTTTTTGGAACATGAAGACAATTGCGGTCTTCCATGCGTGCCTGTTTGACTAAAAATCAAAGGTTTTCTAATGCAGCCTGAACTTTTTTCTTGAACAGAACCCTGATCTCTCGCTGCGTGAGGAGGATGTCTTCAATCTGAGTTTGATCACATACGTTGGATCATCGCTCTCGGTCGTCTTCACCATCATCAGCTTGATCTTGTACTCCTGTCTAAAGTCAGTTCATTATCGTCTCATTGTGACCTCTGTGTAATACTAACGCCAATTAAACATAAAAGTCATGCTACGATAACAAATTCCAATTTTTTTTAATTAAAAAAAAATGCAATTTTATAAAAATAAAGCCGTATTTTTTTTTTTACTGAAAAGTACGTTTTAAAAAGTCATATTTTGTCAGAATGAAAAGTAGTATACTTATGAGGAAAATAGTCTAATTTTGCATTGTAATATTATGCTATTAAAATCAAAGTTTAACAAGGGAAAGAGGTCATCAGATACAATTTTGTTCTTGTTATATTACATATTCTTCACGACATGAATTAGGTCAACTTTGGAATGGCCAACTGCAAATAGGCATGACATTGCTGTATTCTATATCAAATATTGACCAGAGTCATTTTGAAAAATTGCCTTGTGTTCTTGAACAAAAAGAATACTTTATTCATGCCAGGATGTCATATTATTTTGATACGTCACAGTTATTTCAGAGCTTTTAATTGGCCCAAAGCTAAGGTTGGGGAGTAATTGTTTCCTATGTTTTCCTGATGCACCGGTCCCCAATTATTTTTGATCATCCCCTGGGATCGGAAGACCCCAGTTTGGGAACCACTGAGCTCGACTAGAGTGTTTACAATAAAATGTCTGTTTCGCTTAGCAAGCGGCAGCCGGACAGAGCCGTTGGCCTGCACATGCACCTGACGGGAGCGCTGCTGTGCCTGCACCTCTGTTTCTTGCTCTGCTGCTTGTGGTCGTGGAGGCTCGCCGAGGAGCCGGCCGATTGGTTCTGCGGTGCTCTTGGCCTCCTTCTGCACTGGTCTCTTCTGGCCACCGTCTGCTGGTCGGCCCTGGAGGGTTTCCATCTTTACCTCCTGCTGGTGCGCGTATTCAACATCTACATCAGGAGATACCTGCTCAAACTGTGTGTGGTGGGCTGGGGTAAGGGATGCGGAAGACCTTGTCGTACACGTGTCACAACATCAAACCGTAGATCACCCTTAAAATATAAATTCTATTCTCGATACACCCACAACAGGTATATATGTTCACAATCCAGAATGACTTTCTTCATATGTAGTTTTAACCCTAACACACACACATTCAACACTTAAGACACACTTTTTACACACATTGTTAATGTGTTCAAACACAGGCAAACACATTGCAGGCATCTAATGTGTAGAAAATACTAAACAGTAAAGATAATTGCTGTGCGGTGAATGCTGGAGTTCCAGAGCTAGTTGTTTCGTTAAGACTGAAAATAAAGTGCTCCCAATACAACTTTTGAACGCTTTTTCTTCATGTTGACATGTTTGAAGCATCAATGACATCACGTTTTTCTTTCCCTTCAGGTGTGCCCACATTGATCACTCTGATTTGTGGAGTGTCGGGGGTTTACGGCAAGTACACGCTGGAAGTTCGGGACTCCGCCAACAAAAATTCAACTATACAGCTGTAAGTAACCCAGCAGCCTCATCGCGATGTTTGTAATGTGAGGTTGTTGTTTTTTTTTTTATGATGAAAATAATCTTGAATAAGTGACATATAAACCCAAAACATTCAAAATTGTTACGGTTTCCATTGTAAATAATGGAAATTAAAAATGATAGGTGATTAACCATCCTACAAGTTCAAATAAATGAACCACCATGGGACTAATCTCTAGGACGAATTTGGAATAAGCCTAAAATGTCTGCTTCAAACAAAAATTATGTTTTTTTTGTTTCTTTTAAGGTATGCTTCTTGAGACCTTTCGGGGCGGGGGCGGGGGGGTCCTCATGATAGACATGCAGACTAAATGTCATGTAACAAAATGGCTTTGGGGGTTGAATTAAAAAAAAAAAAAAAGAAAATGGGGCGGTATTGAGCTAAAGCCCTTAAATCAACCAAAATAAGACCCCCAACACCCTCCATCCCAGAAATGATATCACTGATTAGGAGTAATTGTATCTTAAAATAGGAAACACAATAATTCTGTCGGTGAAGAGTAGTATATCAATACACCAGCTATACTTTTTCAGTTCTGATCATTTCACATCAATGACGTAATATATTCAGCATTCCACAATTTTTTTCTTGTTTTGTAACTCCAGTTTTTCAATGTCATTATTCTATAAACCAACAGATGCTGGATGAGCAGTCAGTTCATTTATAGGAAAGCGGTCACCTACGCCACCACAGTGGTCTTCCCCAGCCTGGTGGTGCTCTTCAATTCCTGCATGTTGGGCCTGGTGATCTTCCAGCTGTGGAGGCTGCAAGGAGGCGGTGGAAAAGGCGGAGGACCGAAGGGCAGCAGGGAGAAGACCAGCAGGTTGTGGAAAGACTGCGTGACCGTGCTGGGCCTCAGCTGTGTGCTGGGTTTACCTTTTGGCTTGTCGAGTGCCACCTATGCCTCTGTGCCGGGCGTCTACATCTTCACCGTCCTCAACTCACTGCAAGGTCAGTCAAGAAAAAAACAGCAATAAGGTGTTTTAATGCAGGGCTTCTTACACGTTTTGGACCAGGGACTCTTTGCAGGGGAGAAACTTTTACATTTTTTCTATGACCACTTCTTATCCTCACGCCAATTCAACATTTACTTGTGGGGGAAAAGTCGGAATGTTACAATAAATTCTTATTTTGGGGAGGAACATTTTTTTAAATTGAATGGACTGTCAAGAAAAAAAATTTCATTCCTCGCAATAACAAAGACATATTTTTAACAAGTGAATTTCAAAAATACTGTACAACTTTATTCTTGGAATGCAGTTGACTTTATATCCATTTTTTCAGCACTCATTGATTCACGGATTTTTAAAAAAATGTAATTGATTTTTTAAATGATTCAAGATCATCATTTATTGCACGTTCTTTTGCTGACCTCCAAGCCTGAACCAAGTTTTATGAACTTGTGGTTCAATGTCTTCACGCGTTATTGACCATTGTATAATATCGTTGTCTCTCAGGGGTCTTTGTGTTCCTGTGGTGTTTGGCATTGACGTGCAAGTCTCAGTCGGACGCCGCCTCCTCCTCAAAAGACACTTCCTCTCAGAGAATCATGACCACCAGCTTCAACAGCTGACGAGCACCGCCGTGCGTGCGTTTTAATGATTTAAATCTCCTTTGAGCTCATCCATGTTTGATCCATTTTGTCTAGTTTTGCAATAACCCCCCCAAAAACTGACATTTGTAAACAGATGGATACCGCTGTCCTTCACTTTGTCTTAAACTTGAGTCTGGGGAACCATTGCTGTCTTTGTGGGGTTTTTTCCTCGTCTTGCGGTTTGTTTCTGTATTATGCAATGCGCTTGCTATCGTTAAACATTGTCAAGAGCCCGTCGCAATGATAATGAGACCAACAGTGTGCAAGTGTGGCATGGTTGAATTGTATTACAGAACTGTGCAATTTGAATTTTCAAAGTAATTTGTCCAAGTAGAATTGCCGTACAAGTTTAAATGCAGATCTATTTCCGTGTACATTTTTGGCTAATACCTTCTCGAAATAATTCTTCCCGAATTTAATATTAAAGCCTCCCATCACTACTTAACTTGGGTTAAACGCCAATTCTTAAATCTTCGTGTCCGGATGAACTCGTCTCGGTGCAATTTAAAACTTCTCCAGCTAATTTGGTTTAGCTTGCTTGCGGAGAACAAAGGGATGCCTTAATTGTTATCAACTCATTGCTAAGAAAATATCAGGTGAGGGGAAGAGGTTGTGATTATCGTGTGAAATGTGTGCAAAAAGTGTGAAAGAAGAACACAAGGAGACATTTTTTCAAGCAAAAGAAGAGAACGAGCCACAACGTCAACTACTCGACGTTGTTTTCAAGAAGACTCAAGGTGGGTTCAACGCAGCAGATCTATTCAGTCTCTTTCGTTTAGTGGTTTTGTTCTGAATGTAATCTGTTAAGCGTCGTAGTTAAATCGTTTTCTTGTGTGTAACGGTTATTTAACGTTGTTCTGAGGGGTTAAATCAAGCCGTCATATTGTCGCCTGTTTTAATTTGTATGTTAACCAAGAGTGACAGATTTTAATTTTTTTTTAACATTGGAAATAAAGTTGGACGTTAGGTCATTAATCATTTTCTCCAGGCTGACAGTTTGGTTCTCTTCTCTCTGTGTCGTTAAGGTCTGCCGGCCCTTTTTAAAATTATTATCAACATATTCCATATGGCAATAAGTATGAAATTCAGTCTAAAGCTGAGAGGAAATGACAAAATGCATATAGCTTCTAATTTCACTTGACAGCAACACACCGAATTTTGTAAATCGTGAACTCCAAATTTGCAAACTATTACTGTACCCCACTGAGACTTACCTTAAGGTCTTCACGATTTTATATATTATAATTTAACTAATGTATACATGTAATCTTTAATCATTTTAAATGTAATAAGAGTGGCTGGGTACAATTTAATTGGCCGACTTAGTGGATGATCCATATTGCCTGTTTTGTTCAATCATTAAACACACACATGAGAATCCCTTCAATGCAACATACTTTTACCTTTTACTTCTACCAGAGTGTTTATGTTAGGAAGCTATAGTTTTACTGTGTTACATTGAGCTATACAGTATTATGTTTGCTACATTTATTTTACCTACTATTGCAGGAACAATTTATTTGATTTGGTTTGTCAGAGAGACTCCTCCCTTGGACGCTGACAAGCTTCTGTTTCACCAGTCCGATGTAACCAATGATGACGTTTACCTTTATTCCCTATGCTAAATGGTGTGAGGCAGCCACATGAGTGAAACTTTTCAAAGACCAACTTATGTGAAGCGTTGCAGAAACAACGCTGTGTGACTCACGGTCTTAAAAGGCTCGTCATCTGGCCTCACGTTCATTCGATGTTTACCTTACAGAGTAGAAAGAAGAACAGCTATGGTTTGACTAAATGTGAGTGACGTTCCATACTTTGTGATCGTGAGATTAACATTTCAGAACCCTCATGGTCAGTGGGGTCTTTAAATCATGTTGCTCTTGTCTACCTACAACTTCACTCAAACAATAAATTACTCCCCCCAAAAAAAGAATCAGAAAAAAGAATCGGAAGACCAGATTGGATTTTGCAAAGAAGTACAGAAATAAACCATGCAATTTTGGGAACAAAAATTTATGCTTTGATGAGACCAAGATTAACCTGTGCTAAAGTGATGGAAAGGCCAAAGTATGGAGCAAAAAAGGATCTGCTTATGATCCAAAACATACAAACTCATCTGTGAAGAATGGTGGAGGTCATGTCATGGCTTGGGCTTGGATCGCTCCTTCTGGTCTTTATTTATTTATTGATGATGTAACTCATGATGGTCACACCAGAACTAATTCGGAGGCCTACAAACCATTTTGTCTGTCAATTTACTGAAAATTGTGTCCAAACAAATTAGGAGAAGCTTCATCATGCAACAAGACACTGACCTAAACAGCTCGCCAACACAAAAAAGGACTTTATTTGGGAGAAAAAAAATTTAATGTCTTACACTGGCCAAGTCAATCATTGGACCTTAACCCAGTAGAGCCTGCATTTTACCTCCTGAAAAGGAGACTGAAGGAAGAAACATCCAGAAACAAACGAGCACTGGTAGAGGCTGCAGTAAAGGCCTGGAAAAGCATTTCAAATGAAGAATGCAACAGTCTGGTGAAGTCTGGTTCACTTATAGAAAGTAAGGGTTATGCTACCAAATACTGTTATTCACTTGTCTGGTGCACTATTTTTGTACACTTGAAAAGTAAAGACGCTTTGTCCCAATTTGTTGAGCATGTCTACAGTTGCATGACATAAAAAGTGGAATTCTGACCTTTTGCCTCATTGACATGTTTTATTTGAAACCCAAATGTCTTAAGTATACAACAAAAACAGAGCAATTGACCTTGGCGCTCCAATACTTTTGAAGGCGTCAGGACAATTATCCCATCCTGGAAAAATAAAGGACTAACAGAAATATGACATTTATGCCCATGTTGAGTGAAATGTTTGACCACAAGTGCAATAATTTAAGTATCAATCACTCCTACAGATGGAATACAGGAGACATGTTTCAGTCACGTATGGATTTTTTGGCTTAATGTTTTCACATCGTCATCAAAACCACTGGCTCATTTTGTTGAAGATTAAATATACATTTTTACATCTGACCACAAATAATCCGTTTTTTCACAGTCTATTTAAAGCTTCATTGATCGCTGCTATTCTCACCAGTACACTTGTGTGTCTTAACATACTTACTAGAAGAAATACTTTCAGCACGTACACTGCAAAGAAATGGTTTCGCCCCGGTGTGTTTTCTTACATGTGTGCCTAAGTTTCCCCTTTGAGCGAATTTTTGACCACAAACTGAACAGGCAAAAGGTTTCTCTCCAGTGTGTGTTCTTGTGTGCCTTGTTAAACTTTCCTTTAGAGAGAAACTCTTACCGCAAACTGAGCAGTCAAAACCATTCTCCTCAGTGTGTGTTTTTGTATGTGTTCTTAAGTTTCCCCTTTGAGAGAATCGTTTACCACAAACTGAACAGGCAAACGGTTTTTCTCCAGTGTGCGTTCTTGTATGCCGTGTTAAACTTTCCTTTAAAGAGAAACTCTTACCGCAAACTGAGCAGTCAAAACAATTCTCCTCAGTGTGTGTTTTTGTATGTGTTCTTAAGTTTCCCCTTTGAGAGAATCGTTTACCACAAACTGAACAGGCAAACGGTTTTTCTCCAGTGTGCGTTCTTGTGTGCCGTGTTAAACTTTCCTTTAAAGAGAAGCTTTTACCACAAAATAAACAGGCAAAGGAATTCTCCTCGGTGTGTGTTCTTGAGTGTGTTCTTAAATTACCCCGAAGAGAGAATCTTTGGCCACAAACTGAACAGGCAAACGGTTTCTCTCCAGTGTGGGTTCTTGTGTGCCGTATTAAACTTTCCTTTAAAGAGAAACCCTTACCGCAAACTGAGCAGGCAAAAGAATTCTCCCCAGTGTGTGTTCTCATGTGTGTTCCTAAATTGCCCCTTTGAGAGAATCTATGACCGCAAACTGAGCAGACAAAAGGTTTTTCTCCAGTGTGTGTTCTTGTGTGCCTGATTAAACTTTCTTTTAAAAGGAAGCCCTTACCACAAACCGAACATACAAAAGAACGCTCCCCATTGTGTGTTTTTGTGTGTTGAATTAATCCTGAGCGAGCACTGAAAGCTAAGTTGCAGACTGAGCAGGCAAAAGGCTTCTCCCCGGTGTGCGTTCTCATGTGTATTTCCAACGAGGACTTATTGGAAAACCTTTTGTCACATTGAGAACATTCCCAGGGTTTGCTGTCAGTGTGACATTTCATATCGTCTTCACACTGTTCATCCCCATCAGCATCAGGAGTGTTTGACAATATGTCGTCACTGTCTGATAGTGGTGCGAAGAGGCTGTGTTCTTCTGTTTCTCCAAAGTGGTATCCTTCACTTTCTGTTGTCTGGTATTGACTTGAGCAACTGCTTGAAGGATTAAACTCTCTGCTTCCCTCACTTTGACCTTCGTCTTCATCCTCTTCGCTCTTTGAAGGTGCAAAAATGAATGGCAACTTTGGGAAGGACTCCACCTCTACCTCCACCACTTCATCTTTAATGTACAGAGGCTCTGGCTCCTCGTCCTCTTTAACTTGGAGAGGCTCTATCTTCTCTTCTTCCTTATTGTAAAGGGATTCAGGGTCCTGTTGTTCAGGAGGATGATATTTTTCACTGATGACTGCAGGACATAAGAAGACAAAGACACATGGTGTAGTTATGTCAAATCTCTTTTAAATCTATCATATATCCCCTTTTAAAAATTTAAATAAATTATCCTGGCAGCCGGAGAGCATGTGCACTAAAAGTACATTTAAAACTCAAACTAAGATTTCAAATATCTTTACAATCAAGTATTCAACTAATGATTCCATCAATTAATCGACTAATATTATTAAATAATAAGAATAAGAAGCCCTTTATTCGACTCACAATGGAGAAATTCCCGATTTACAGCAGCAAAGTTATGAAAGGAAGAAAGTAGAAGAACAAAAATATTTCACATTTTTAAATAATGCCAAATTATGCAAAACAAAAGACAGACATGTTAAATAAACCAATAATTGGCTTTATTATATGTTGTCTCGAAAACTAAACTACTTATTGCAACATGTGTGCATTTAAGTGTCAATAGATGTTGCGTAAAAAATTCAAAACAAAACAATAATATCAAATTACTTTGGAACATGTATAACTTGTAAAAGTATGGAGAACAACTTCAATTGTGAACGCTGGTTTCATTTTCAAAGAGGAATTAGAGTACACATATCTGTTTCAATTGTAAAACGTCTTCAGAAATGATTCTAAACATCCAAGCAAAGCACGGGTACCTGACAATCTACTTAAGTGTTTTAGTACCACCGCAAATCTTGTTTTTGCTTGATTTGTTTTTTTAATTGATCCAACAAAATTGACCGGCCTCGGTGGTCCCTGGCGCAGCCAGGCGACGCTGACCCAGAATCCAATTGACATGCTTGATTATTGTCACAGTGCCATACGGAGTTATGATTGGTATATGTGACTCAATTCCACCTGGGGTAACCTAATCAAAAAACAAGCGAGAATAAAAAGTGAACAAACCTGCTCTGTGTAACACATTTTGAGGCTTGTTGAAAACGTCGTCCAGTAGTTGACGTTGTGGCTCAGGTTCTTCTTTTGCCCAACAAAGTTCCTCCACGGACTCCTTTTTTACAGCTTTTGCACACATTTTCTGCCAGTAATCTGAACACTTTACACTCTCACTTAATTTGTTCTTGGCGATGTGTTGCCATTAAATGTTTCTCTTTGTTAGTGACTAGCAAACAAAGCTAAGTTAATGTAGGCTACGACAAGAGTCTTACGCAATGTGCATCGAGGCGAGTTTAGCCGAAAACAAACATTTAATTGAAGATGTTTTATTCCGGTAAAGCAGAACGATAACATTCTACGTCGATGTTTAAGTAAATTTAGTAATGATTCGGGAAGATTTATTTCGTAAAACACGAAGTGCTCGCAAAAATGTACACGGAAGTGAATCGGCAGCGAACGTCGTACGGTGCACCACGAGGACAAACTTGTCGCCACGGACACTAATCAAAAAACCATCACGTTAAGATAAGAAAAAACACAACCCATCCATTTAGAGTACGCTTATATTGAACCTACCCCAGCTGAATTCAGGCGTTCTGCTTAAATTTGCTTTTGTGGGAATGAGTTAAGAAAAAAATCTACCGGTATTAGTCCATCTCGATAACACGCCCATTTTGCCACTTGATGTTGACTGAAAATGGCATCTCATTGCTCAGTGTCGAGGTAACAACAAACCATGCCTCAACTTCAGAAAACGGGGGAGCATTTGCAAAAGAATTAAGCACGGAAAAAGATTTGGTCAACAAACCTCACTTTAACAAAGGCACATGTCACTTAAACAAAATAGGCTCCCAACGATCAATGGAACTATTTGAGCGCACTTATAAAAGAAACCTTGACGCTCTCTATTTTCTGTTGTGCATTTATCCGAACTATCAAGATGCGACTCACCACTGTGCACTCCTCGTACCTTTGACAGGATGCAGGTGACACACATGTGTGCTGTTGCGTTACTTCCGCCATAATTCAATAACGGTGATACATCACCACGTTAAATGTGTAAATCAGATTTGGAATATCGTCATCCCCTTAAAACAATGGTTAACTTTAAGTCATATGTTGATTTTTTTCCCTAAACATCGCCTGATGTAGGCCCGCTCTGCTGCTAAAATCGACCTAGGGAATTATTTTAGTAAGGTGACCATATATTACAAAAAAGAAACATCAGAATGAAAAAAGCAATTTTGTCCTATTCTGAGACTGGCTGTTGTTGACCACTAATAATAATGTGTGTGTGTGGGGAGGGGGGGTACAGTAACCAGGGGTGGCTTTGGCTGTAAGATTTGCTTCTAACACATACTAGCATGGTTAGCAGGTCTTGTGTTTGGCAACGTGTCTATTCAGAAATACAATTGTGTAGCGCTATGATTCTACACATGTTTGTGCCCCCTGAAGCAGTTTATTTCATCAGCACAATACACTATAGTTTTCAATACAAACAGGTGGAAAAAAAACATACACAGTGCTATTCTCACTTGCTGTCAAAATGATTTTGTGGCTCCCAGTGTGGGGTTTTTCCCCCCATGGGGGACGTCTGAAATTGCTTTGAATAGATCACGAGTCATGTTAGTCTTCCCAACATGCTGCTCCAAAGAACGAGTTCAGATAGCCATCTTGCAGGGCTGGCTAAAAAGAGACAACAGCTCCAAATGCCAGGAAATGCACCCAAATTACAGCTGCCACCAATGCAGTGTCGAAAGTCACTCTTTGTCAGGCAATAAGTCACAAATTCATATTTATTTGAAGGATACGTAGAGACTCCCTTTATTCAGCTTTGGCCACATGAATAGTTAACAGTCACTTTTTTACTGTGTCCTCCTTCAGCCACATTCTCCTGGCATGAATCCTAAAAGCTGAATCCAACCGTTACTCGTGTACAAAGACTGACGTACAGACTCATCTTAAAAAAAGTACAGACACTGAAATGTACATAAATACAAAAGAAAGAAGAACGAAGTTTTATTGTCAAGTATGTTTTGATAACTTGGCAGAACAACAACAAACATCTTACTACTGTGCTTCGTGTGATTCAGTTGTATAGTGTGTGTACTGTAGAAAGAAAAACGAAGAAAAAAAATCCCTAACACGCTTTCAAAACATTTGACAAATGAGCCATCTACAGTCCATAGCCCACTGTACAAACGTCTCCATACAGTGATTAGGTAGTAGAAAATGAGTCAAGAATGCCCATCACAGCCCCAGTTTCTTCTGCAGCTTCATAGCTGCTGCTCTTCTCACCAGCACACTTGTGTTTCTTAAATTGACGTGTTTCATTAAACCTTAACTCACAAACACTGCAACTGAATGGTTTCTCACCACCGTGTGTTCTAGAGTGTGTTGTCAAACTTGTCTTTTTAGAGAATCTTTTACCACAAATTAAACAGGCAAAAGGCTTTTCTCCGATGTGGGTTCTTGTGTGCATGCTCAATGTTTCCTTACGTGTGAATGTTTTACTGCAGACTGAGCAGGCAAAAGGTTTTTCTCCTGTATGTGTTCTTGTGTGTATATTCAATTTTTCCTTACGTGTGAATGTTTTACCACAAACTAAGCAGGCAAAAGTTTTCTCTCTAGCATGTATATTTGTGCGTGCCGTTAAACTAGCCTTTTCTGCAAAGCTTTCACCGCTAACTGAAAAAGACAAAGAGTTGTCTACAGTGTGTGTTCTTTCATGTATATTCAATTTTTCCTTACGCGTGAAACTTTTCCCGCAAAATGAACAGGCAAACGTTTTCTGCCCAGTGTGCGTTCCCATGTGTTGAACCAATGTTGAACGGACACTGAAACTTATGCTGCAAACTGAGCAGGCAAAGGGTTTTTCTCCAGTGTGTGTTCGTGTGTGCGCTGCTAAATGAGTCTTTCTCGAGAAGCTTTTACCACAAACTGAGCAGGCAAAAGGTTTCTCTCCAGTGTGTGTTCTTGTGTGGGCTGCTAAATTTGTCTTTGAACAGAATCTTTTATCACAAACTGAGCAAGCAAAAGGCTTCTCGCCAGCATGTATTCTTGTATGCGTTGTTAAATTTGCCTTTGCATAGAATGTTTTTCCACAAACTAAGCAAGCAAAAGGTTTTTCTCCAGCATGTGATTTTGTGTGTGTTGTTAAATTTGTCTTTTGAGTGAATCTAAGACCACATACTGAGCAGGCGAAAGGCTTCTCCCCAGTGTGTGTTCTTTTGTGAGTTGTTAAATTTGTCTTTTTAGAGAAACATTTACCACAAACCAAGCAGACAAAAGGTTTCTCCCCAGTGTGTGTTCTTTTGTGTGTTCTTAAATCTCCCTTTCTCGAGAATCTTTTATCACAAACTAAGCACGCAAAAGGCTTCTCTCCAGTGTGTGTTCTACTGTGTGCTATTACCTGTCCTTTTTGGGTGAATTTTTCCCACAAACTGAGCAGGCAAAAGGTTTTTCGCCTGTGTGCGTTCTTGCGTGCATTTTCAACGATGACTTGTTGAAAAATGTTTTGTCACACTGAGAACATTTCACACGTTTGTTGTCAGTGCAGCATGCCATATCACCTAAAGAGTGTTGTTCATCATCATCATCGATATCAGAAGAGTGTGATGTTATGTTGTCGCTATCTGAGACTGGAGCCAGGAAGCTCTCGAATTGGGATCCCTCACAGTGGTCATCATTACCTTCTTCACTCTTTACAATGTCATCGGTCAATAAAAACTTGGTGATATCATCCTCCTGCTCTTCTTCTTTAATGTGTGGGGACTTTGGCTCCTCTTCCACTTTAATGTGGAAAAGGGCTCCAGTCGCTCTTCCTCTTTCATGGGGTTGGGCTTCTGCGGCTGCCTCTCCATTCTTGAGCACCACTTCTGCTGCTCAGGCCGATGATCTTCACTGATGTTTGCAGGAAACAAGAAGACAAACACACATGGTTTAGTAAAGTCGAGCAGACAACTACTGGCAACCCCGGTTAAGAAGAATACAGAAAGAGGGATCGTTGACAATTCTCTTAGCGCTATCTCTGAACTACCAACCAAATGATGCTAATTCTTGGATCCTAATTGATATGAAGGGCTACCAGTGTGAGACGCACTTCAGAAATAACAAAGTTGCTTAAACGACCTTTAATATTGTATTATTAATGTTGTATCCCAAAACGTATTTTTTAACATTGATTACTTGCTGTTTTTACCTTTTTTTTTCGAGCATATCAGTTTTTAGACGTTTTCATTTCTTTTATTTTCATAGTTAACCTATTGGCTAGCACAAAATGGATTTTACAATGGGTTGTAATTTATAGTTGATGTTTCTGAAAAAAACAATCCACCTGTCCACCTAATCCTTAATTCATAAATGTTACTAAACACATTAAAATTAGTAGTAGTAGTTATATTATTATAAACACTTGATGTGCTAGAGAAAAAAAATGAGGACACATTCAGAATAAAAAAAAAACTTTCAAAAAGTTTACTTGCATCTCTGATTTTAAAAAAAAATCCTAAAAACTGTTGACAAGTGTAATTCATGATATTGACTCTAAAATGTTCACATTTTGAAATTATCACTTTGACACCATTCCAAGAAAATCACAATGTCCCGTCAACAGGTGGACACACACTCATGTGTCACAGACAAACACTCTGGTCGACGGTATACTTGTCTAGGTAAAGCTGATCGCATGCACAGGCAAAAACCTCGCACGTGTCGTTCCAAACAAGCCGACTAGTTGAGGAAAAAAATGCTACAGTGTGATCACGTGGCCAATGTATGACAAACATTAAGCATCGGGGGATAATGCAGAGTGGAATGTAGTGAAAACACCACTAACAGGGGGATCTGGAAATTTCAGTTCATGCTGACCCACAATTACCTGTTTTTGATCAAAATCGTGTTCAATGTTGGTGACGCCCCGTCAGATCCCCAACGTATAGACTAGTGGGTATTAATGTTACAACAGATGTAACGCTGTAGTTTGGATCATTTTGAGAGGAATAAGTATACTAACCTAGCCGTGTAACACAAGTTGAGGCTGCTTGAAAGACAGCGACCAGTGGCCGATGATGAAAAAAAAAACTTCCTCCCCGTACGCTTCTTTCACATCTTTTTCACACTAAAATCACAACACTTTACACTCACACTTTATCCCTGCTTAGCTATTCATTGATAACAAACGCATTTCTTGGTTATCTGAGCAAAACTCAACTCAGCTAAGCTAGGTCGAGAAACTGTAACGTGCTATGAGACGAATTTACACGGTCACGAAGATTTTAGTTATTAATGTTTTAATGCAATAAAGTCGTGACAGGCGTACTGCGTCGAGGCTAAAAGACATTCAGTACCAATTCGGGAATCATTATTTGTGGTACTTCGTGTGATTAAGTGGGGAAAAAAAAAACATCATCAACGTAGCTGAAGCGGAAGTACGACTACGGCAACCCCACTTGGTCAAACCTCGGGTATAGTATTATTGCATTGTGTGTGAATGTATTGTCGTTAATGTTGTTACAGCCTAATCGATTTAACCCCCATTAATTAGGCTTGTAAATTTGGAGAGACAAGCATTGTATTCTTTCCTGGCTTGATGTGTAAGGTTCTGATGTCACCTCGTGTCTTAAACGGTGATTGATTGCCACCAAAATTCACATTTCACAATCCTCTTGTTCAATTCAACCTGTGTAAAATAAAAGCGATCTGCGCGATCATTTGGATTCATAGAGGTCAAATGTGAATATGAGCTGCTGTGAGGAAACGTCACTCTCCCCTCCACAAAATCAAGCGGACAATAGTAGGAATACGTATATCAATTTTGGTGGGGATTGGTCGTAGTTTTGGACATTTAGTGATGTCAATTTTTTGTTACGTCAGAGAAGCAGGCAGCCATGGCTGTAAGCTTCCACTAGCTCTCGTGGCTTGTTGAGGCAGAATTAACTTTCCACAGAAGCTCCGTGCTCCCCACTGGCCACGTTCACCACCACCGGTCGGGCAGCCAGAAGCACCAGCCGGTGCGACTGAGGAGGTCGCGTCCCAGGCCCCGTCCCCGGTCATCCCTGTCGCGCTCGCACATCATCTATGCAACCGTAGCAGGGTGAACAATTGTATCCACCCAGAGATGCAGCGGCGTTGTAGTGCGAGTTGGCTGAGTCAATTTCAGATAAACCGCTGCGATGAAAACAGAGAGACGTGACAGAAACTGCACCTAAGCTGAATGTAGGCTTCATAGGTTGGAGTGGGCCCAAATAGAGATGTCCACGTTTGACCCAGTGATTTAGAAAATATTGTGGATATATTTACAATGATTTAGAATGGACAAATAGGCTGTGGTTCCTCCTGTGACTTCCACCACATGGAGGGAAGGGGTTGGTCCATTTTGCTTATTCCCTGGGTTGGTTTTAAAGTTGGGCGGCCTGGTGGTCCAGTGGTTAGCGCGTCAACCTCACAGTGCAGAGGTACTGGGCTCGATTCCAGCTCCGGCCTTCCTGTGTGGACTTTGCATGTTCTTCCTGTGCCTACATGGGGTTTCTCCATGTACTCCGGTTTCCTCCTACATTCTAAACACATGCATGGCAGGTTAATGGAACACTCTAAATTGTCCTTTAGTGTGATTGTGAGCGTGGATGGTTGTTCGTCTCTGTGTGCCTTGCGATTGGCTAGCAACCAGTTCAGAGTGTCCCCCGCCTACTGCCCGAAGACAGCTGGGATAGACTCCAGCACGCCCCACGACCCTTGTGAGGATCAAGCGGATCAGAAAATGGATGGATTGTTTTAAAGTCGCAATTTTTGTTGTGCTTTCTCCAAAACAAATTGATATAATTGAAATTGCAAGTTATTATAATTGTCCTGATTTTTAAAAAATACATGAATTGAACTTGTTAGTGAAAAATTGACCATGCTGTGGCCGGTTGAGGAAGGTTAAGAAACACAAAATGACTGCATTGACATTTCCCTAACGGCTACAACTGGAATCGGAAATCAGTAAATGTGGAATCCAGTTGCACCGTAGCACGCATTCAAAACTAGCTATTTACAGAAACGTTACGTTTCTCTGCAACTACGGTAAGTAGCGCAACGCAGACGGTCATTTAGAACATTCTTTCAGCCTCTGTCCTCCCCTCACTGAAGAGAGCCTACCTCTGTCTTCCTCACGCCCCAATGTCGCTCTTCGGTTCATGTACGGTGCACACATCCAGCCAAATGTCATTAAGCACTTGACTAAGCTTAACTGTAGTACCCCAGCAGAAAACGCTCAGTGAGTGTAGTGAGTTGGAAACGACACTGGCTATGCACGTTAAAAAAAAAATAAAAATCAATATAAAACCACAAACTTTCCAGCGGTCTAAATGGTCCAAGCCACACCTGACAGTTTTTTCGTCGTCCCCTCCAAGTTTTGAATATTGGTTGGTAGCCCCAAAAAGTACCTTTATCCATAACGCGACCCGAGATCTGCAAGTCGCTTTTTGGGGTGGCGCTATCTAGACTCCACCGCAACGAGCGGAGATTGGCCTCACAACACCACCTCGGGCCTGGCAGGCGTCGCGATTAGCTGGGTATAAATCACCGTAAAAGATGGACAACCAGATACAGGTATTTTTTAAAAACTCCCCCTTTACGACAGTCCTCTTGCATGTGCGTCTTTTGCGTGTTATTGCCTCAACGCGTAATTGTACTTAATTAGTTGTCCAGCATTCACAAATGAACGAGCACGGCGTCGTTTAGGCCTATTTACGAAAACACTACGCTTGCTACTCATTTGTGAAGTGTCTCGCAAGGATGATATGCTTACGTAGGGTTTAATATTTACAAACTTTCGACGTTTTCCCATTTACCAAACTCCGGCGCGTTTGTGGCGCACTATTTAATTGCATACTGTGCTATTGGGGGTCGCTCAGTTGATTCAACACTTGAGTATTTAAAACGTGACTAAATACTTAGTTGAATGCCGACGGTGAGCTAATTTAAACAAATTATGGCGTTGGCTTCATCCTTACTGTGCGTTTTAGTGGCTAATATAAGAACAGAAGCGATTTTTGTTGCATTTCGTTACTTTTTTTGTTGTTGTTTTTTTTGCATGTTGTTACTTTCTTGTTTTGTTTAAACGAATACAATTTGAACCAACTGGGGCACATAGATACGACTGTAGTTTGAAACGTATCAAATGTTTTGGACCATAAAAAAGCTACATTTCGCGGCGTGGTTGCTGCTGTTTACAATTTCTAATCTGCAGAAAGTGCAAACTTTTGCAGACTTGATATATTTTTTTAATAACTTAAAATGTGTTGCAGTGGTGTAGTGCTAATTCTTTTTGTTGTTGTTTTTGCAATATTATAATACCGACAACTAATAATTGTGAGCATGATAAAGGTGGTATGAAATTCCCCAACTCAACAAATATTTTTTTCCTGCCAGTTGAAAGGAATATCCAACCAAATATGGTGAGATCCTTCATAATTGCATAAGATAATGACCAAATCAGAATGCCAAATCAACAAAACACTTTATCTGGAGAAAGAAATGGAAGATTTCGCACCAGATAAGTCCATCTCCAAACCAAAGCTCTCAAGAGCAAGGGTCCCCAATAGACACAACTAGATTCTGATGGTATGATAACTGTGAGCAAAAATATTGCGGTATCACAGTATTAAAATTATAGCTTTTAAACAGGGGTGTCCATTGCGTCATTTGTAAAAGGTTTTCGGTCTGTCGCGTGGCATTAACTCAATCAATGCAGTTCTATGCTATTGATGTAGCTGATCACAATACAGGCACCCGGTTGGCTGCATAACACACACATGGCGATGTGACACATCAGAGGAAGTTCAATGATGATTGGGTGACTGGCGCACGAGACATTAGCTTCTTCAGCGGTGTCAACTCAAGCCAATTGGGTACACTAGGAGCAATAGGAATTTTCCCATGACAAAAATTGAGAGAAATGATGTGAATTGAATGACACGTTGTTTATTTATTTGTTTGTTTGTTTGTTTATTTATTTCATTGGCACAATGCACATTAATCAACACAAGAATAAACTGTAAATGCGCCGGACTAAGCATAAATGCTAGTTTTCAGCCGTAGTCCCAAGTTAGGTTTCTTAACATAAACATAACATCAACAGTTTTCTTAACATCAACAGTTACCATCAACTTTATGGCATAAAGTAACAAAATAATTTAAGACAGCACATAACATAAAAACTGGACAGCCATGCAAACTTTGCCACTTTTCCTGCATACGCTTTGTTGTTTGAAGCGGTTGTAGAGAATCAAAGTGTCCTTTCACCAGTGGGTCAGAGACGTCACGCTCAAAATGTGCACACGTCTGCCACAAGCTGAGTTTGTAAGTAAACAAGAAGCTGTAGCGTCCATCGACGATGGCCATTCGAGGCCGACATTATGAGCAGGAGGACCTCGGAGTAGGACTTCTCCTGTGCACGGATGTCTCAGTGATAGTGGGGACAGTGACGAGGAATACACTTTTAAACCAGGTGAAAATAATTATTTTCTAAAGTTTCAGCTTGTTTGTGACATTTATGGATGGAGCTGTGCGGACACGTTGAATAAATAAAAAATCTCTGCTCTTTTCCAAAGTCATTACATTTTTCCACGTCTTCATTCACATGTAAGGGCCAGACTGTGTAACATTGTGCAAAGCGCAACGTTCATCTGTGCCTCAACAAAAACAACGACTTTTGTGAATTCCAAAAGTGATCTGAAGTTACATGCTCTCTATCCACACTGAAAGGACAGACAAGCTGAGTGGAAGTAAACATTTTTTTCTTGCAGGTTTTTGTTCATTTCTCATGTTTTGTTTCCAATGTCTGTTCTCGTAATTCATAGCAGCGTTTTATAATAGCGTAGCAGTTGTAAGAGTTGTAACTCCTGAAAATGACTTTGTTACATCACTGAAGGAATCTCCACACCTGAGATGGCAACAGATGTTTAAAAAACAAAAACAAAAATGCCTGTTGTTGCACATTCACACCGAATGCACCTTTATATCTATTTTGTGCATTATTCTCAAATGACCACTTTTGATTTACAAAGGAGGTTAGGTAATTTTCACTATGGAGTTTCTTCTTGGTTTCTTCTTAGGTGCTGAATGTTGAGCGTTTGCAGCCACTGCAAACCTGGTTTAAAACAACCAATACAAAGGTCACTCAAGTTAATGGCCAGCGGAAATATGGAGGACCACCTGAGGGTGAGAATGGGCTCTATACACCTGGGCTGTGTGGAATTCAGAATTAAATTGGCGGTGCCCTCTAAATTCCAATTCACTTCAATTTGAATTTGAATTGGGGTGGCAAATGTAGCGAGCTGAGCAGTGTTTTACCCTATGTACTACATCAGTTTCATACAGATATTATTGCAAGGACTTCATGTGCACAATACTTAATTATAATAAACTGCACCTCTTTTCTTTTTCTCTTCATTGCTTTCAAAGTATGGATGGGGCCAGCCCCTGGAATAAACTGTGAAGTTTTCATCAACAACATCCCACAAGACGTCTCCGAGGACTTGCTGATTCCTCTCTTCAGCTCGGTGGGGCCACTGTGGGAGTTTCGACTCATGATGAACTTCAGCGGGAAAAACCGTGGCTTTGCTTATGCCAAATATGGCTCCGCAGATGTGGCTAAAAATGCTATTCGCCGGCTACATGGTCACATGCTTTTGCCAGGTGTGCGCTTAATTGTGTGCCTTAGCACTGAGAAGAGGCACATCTACCTCACCAATTTACCAGCCACCTTCAAGCAAGATGAGCTACTGAAGGTACTGCAGTTGTCTTAACCCCCTTTGTATGATAATATGGACTGTGCATGGCTGGATTGTTGGCACTGGTAGTGGGCCATACCTTTTGTGCGTTTGAGTCTGAGCCGTTGTCCCAATGCTAGCAACTTCCGGTCTCCAATCCTTGACTTCTGATTTCAAAACTCCATCAATTTGTTGTGATGAGACCATGAGACATTGCATATGGTTTCACACTCCTGACGGCCCTCTGTGGGAAACTGTAACTACAATGCGGCCTGAAACAAAAACGACTTTGACACCACTTTTTGATCGTGACCCCGACGTGGACAAGCCAATAGGCGCAACAAGACGGTTGGATTATAGGACTTCACTTTACGATATGTAAATATTCAGATGAAAAGAAGCACTTAAAGTCCCTATAAAGTGAAAATAAAAATGTAATTTTGAATTGATGCACCAGTTAGAAGACTACTGTTAAAAACACACCAAAATCCAAATTAAGTCTATAAAATGTGGCTTCAAAATGGTGAAGAATCACGCCGCGCTGATATTGTGGGCATGTCCGTTGAGTGTGCCGAAACAAATCAATCAAATACCACAAATGGAATGCCTTCACGTCATTACGTGTTTCAGCCACAAAACTGTATCTACTTAACACTAAAGAGTCTGGGGTTTTCTTTCCCCTACTACAAAATCCAATCACAATCCATCGGTGTGATTATGTGCCCTGCGATTGGCTGGCAACCAGTTCAAGGTTTACCCCGCCTACTGCCTGAAATCAGCTAGGCCAGACTCCAGCACGTCCGCGGCCGTCGTGAGGATATATCAGTTCAGATGGATGGATTGTATTGAACTGTATAATCTTTTCTACCATTTTTCTGACGACCAGATACTTCGCGAAATGGTAGAAGGGGTTGAGAGCCTTTCTCTGAAGTCTGGACCTGAAATGGAGGGTGTGACAGCCATAGTCGTCTTCTCATCTCACGATGCGGCTTCTATGGCAAAGAGGGTACTCAAGGAAGGTGAGTGAACTTTTGCAGCTGCAGGAGATGGACATCTAGTTGTCGTCGGATGTTTACATGGGCTCAACATGGTTTTCATTCAATTCGAACTCGGAGCACACGTCTATGAGCGCAATGGTGTATTCATTTGTGAAATCAAGAAACTACAGACAAACAATGGGCTCATTTCCAGGTTTAACAGAGCAAAACGTCCAATTCTTCTGCACTCTGAAGGAAAAAACAGACCACATTATTTCCAACTAAAATATTTGAAAAAGTCTAGATTTTATTTTTCCTCCGTAAACTCAGAATCTTTGCTGAAATGATCTTCTACCTCATGCTTGGGTGGCTTTGCGATAATGGCACCCTAAACCAAACAATTGAAATGAACCCAACTAGTTCTGCCTTGCAAGAATGGTCAAAAATGCAGCCAACGTTATGCCAGAAGCTTGTTGATGGACAATGCAAAGGCATCTAACTGTAACTAACAGTGTCTTTTTCATAGGACCTCCCTCCCTCTGCCCTCTTCCTCCTCCTCCACAGTGCTTGGTGAGAAGGAGGGAAAAAAGTTAATTGAAGGCGATTAACTTCAGACACCCACTTAACTCTGCAAACAGCCAATCATATTGTGCCCTAATTAGAAGTCCCCTCAAAAAAAAAACAAAGAAAAGGAGCTCATTACTGCTGACAGACAGCTTTGGTGTTCATTGAAAACGTATTCAAATCGTCAAACCAGTTATCAGCCCACCAGGCCTCCTCTTGGAGTTGTTCACCAAGCGGTGAACCTCACCCCATCCTTGCTTGTGAAGAACCCTTTTGGGGATCCTCCTTTTATATCCTGTCATAAGGCTCATCTGTTTCCAGTTAACCTGTTTACTTGTGGAATGTTTCAAATAGGTGTTTGATGAGCATTCCTCAACTTTCCCAGTTGTTTCTTGCGCCTGTCCCAGTTTTTTGAGGAATGTGTTACAGGTATAAAATTCCAAATGAGATGAAGCAGTTCAGATCATGAATGGATGGAATATTATGGAAAACACAATTTGTGGTTGTCTACTTTAATGCCGTGAATGGACTATTTTATCAACCAGTCAGCAATATCGGAATCGTCGTCTCTTTTCTCCCACTGACAGCAACGCTGATAATGAAACATTTGAACCCCTTTATTTTATCTTCTATTCATGCTTTGTTAAATCTAACACACTAATGTGCATATTTTTCTCACTAGGATTCGCGAGGTGCTTTGGCATACGCATCTCAGTCCAGTGGCAGTACCCAATGAAGGTGAAAGATGAGTTGCACCTTCCTCAGAAATATAAATCCTTGAAGGCTTCTATCCCAACGCTTCCATCCAACATGGCAAACGTCTCAAAGATTTTAGCCCAGCCTCCTCCTACTCCACAAAACCATTCGTTGATTCCCGCTGATTTCTCCAGAGCCGTGGGAGGACCCGTTGTCCCTAAATCAACCTCTAATGAGCATCTGTCTCCGGCATTGTCAGCCTCTCCAGTGACTTTCCTTCAAAAGTGTTGTGAAATGAGTGGAATTGGTGTGCCACAATTTGAGTTTTTCTGCAGCGGTGATGGACCTGATGAATTCCTCCACTTAACCTTTATGGTGAGTATCCTTGGCCTGGGAGTCTTCCCAGGGGAAGTTAGAATATTGCCAGGACCCACTGCCACAACCACGATCGAGAGAGCTCGAGAGGCTGCAGCTCAGCAGCTTCTGAAGTCTGTGATTGGTCTGAAGGTCTTCCTTCGCTGAATCTGTTTGGAGCCTACCCTGCCCTTGTTCTCGTTTGTTCATGCTGTGTGGTTTTCTTAAAAGAGGTATGTAATGTTGATTGTGGTTTGTTACCCTGTGCATGTTTATTATTATTATTATTTCCAAGTTGTAGTGGAATTATTTAGATTGGTTGAACTTGTTTTATACTTGCATGTGTTTTATTGCTTGACTTGTTTCTGTATAAATGTGAAAAGAAAATGGATTGGTGGCATCTTTGTTAAAACATACATGCAAATCATTCTTCCCTGAATTAGTAATATACGCACTGACCTCTTTGTGTCTGTATAAACCACTCTTGGAGCAGCGATGTTCGAACTCGGGCATCAAGGGCCGATGTCCTGGCTGTTTTTCATCTCTCCCTGTCACAACACACCTGATTCAAATGATCAGTAGCATTAACCTGCTTCTTTAGAGCGTGTTGATGAGCTGATCCTTTGGATTAGCAGCGAGAGATGAAAAACAGGCCGCACATCAGCACTTGAGGTCCGAGTTTGGACACCCCTGACTTTGAGGCTACTCCAGTTGCTTAGCTTATTAGACACGAACAAATATCGTTTATTATAAACAAATTGCAAACTCAACTCAACTCTGAGGGAGCGAGAGATCGACAGGTGGATCGGTGCAGCGTATGCTGTGATGCAGACGTTGTATCGGTCTGTCGTGGTGAAGAAGGAGCTGAGCAAAAGGGCAAAGCTCTCAATTTACTGGTCCATCTACGTCCCAACCCTCATCTATGGTCACGAGCTATGGGTCGTGACCGAAAGAACGAGATACAAGCGGCCGAAATGAGTTTTCTCCGCAGGGTGTCCGGGCTCTCCCTTAGAGATAAGGTGAGAAGCTTGGTCATCTGGGAGGGGCTCAGTAGGACCGTTTCTCCTCCACATCGAGAGGAGCCAGATGAGGTGGTTCGGGCATCTAATTAGGATGCCTCCTGGACGCCTCCCTGGTGAGGCATGTCCCACTGGCAGGAGACCTCGGGGAGGACCCAGGACACGCTGGAGGGACTATGTCACCCAGCTGGCCTGGGAACGCCTCGGGATCCGCCAGGAAGAGCTCGAAGAAGTGGCTGGGGAGAGGGAAGTCTGGGCTTCCCTCCTAAAGCTGCTGCCCCCGCGACCCGGCGATAAGCGGTGGAAAATGGATGGATGGATGGAACTCAACTCTATTTATAGAGCACTTTAAGACAACCACCGCTGTATACAAAGTGCTGCATATGGAGCAAATATATATACAACAAACAAATTAATGACGAAGACAGTAGAAAGCACAAAACAGTCAAATTAAGATCAAAAGCCAAAGAATAAAAATGAGGACAACAGCAGCTTCAGAGTAGGGTTTTCAAAAAGAACTCTGATTTCAAAGTAGGGTTTTAAACAAGAGCGACTATAGTAATAATAATAATAATAATACAGTACATGGCTTTAAAAGGTGTAGTTACGGCTCCAGCTACTGCAGACAAATTCATTGTGTGTTTCAATTTACTCCCCAATAAAGATTGAAAAAAAGAATAAAAATAAACTTTCAATAATTTTGTCGTTCCATTAAGTGAACCGCTGTTAGTGAACGGTAAGCAACATTATCATCGACAGTTCAAACGTGTAATGACGACTGCCGGCCAGCGAGAGTCACTAATTCAACAACTGTTGTTTCCTTGAAGCACTGTACTGTACTGTAAAAGGAAAGTAAGCGAGATGGCGTGTTTAGACTGTTTTGAAGTTGTATTCGTGTCTACTGTAATGTCTTTTACTGCAATGTCACAGAATACCTTTAACACAATTGTTTTGTGTGTCTACTGTGTGCGATTAAACCAGAATATTCATCGGATAGATTAGCTTGGTTGCTGCGGACAAAGGGACGCGGAATTTGTCGTGTTAGCTATTTGTTTTGAACCCTTCCAAAATAATTCACTGCTAAAATTTTGACTCGAACCTTATTTGCTCAGGGATTTGGTATTTGTGTGTCTAAATTTGTATCTTTCATGCTTTCCTGACCACGGCAAGAAGTTTGTCCAAGTGAGCTTGTCGTATAACTTCCGCTGCACATTCACTTCCGTGTTCGTTGTGGCTAGCGGCACACACTTCACGAAATAATCATTTCTTAAATATTACAGAACCTCACGAAACGTTAACGCCGATCGCCATATCATCGCTTCACTGGAGTAAAACGTCTTCTATTAAATCGCCGTGTTCGGGTAAACTCGTCTCGGTGCACGGTGTTACAGCTTCTTGAGATAACCTAGCTTGTCTTAGTTTGCCGGTCGCTCACGAAGAGACGCGTTTGATAGCAATAAATCCCGTGCTAAAAACAAATCCGGTGTGTGTAAACCGTTGAAAATGTGTGCAAAAACCGTAAAAGAAGAGTTCGGGGAGGAACTTTTTTGGGCAAAAGAAAACGAACCACAACGTCAACTACTGGCCGGTGTATTCAACGACTCTCAAGATGTGTTACAAAGAGCAGGTTTGTTCACTTCTTATCCTTCTTTAGCAACTAAACAATTTATTCGAAACAGTATTCATGTACAATCCAGGTCCCACGTAGTCATATTACAACATTTAAAGTTGTTAATATAATACGAGGGAGCCTGAATCTGTGTGAAATTACACAAAACATTCAATTATCCCTTCAAATCAATTTGTAGAGACTTGCACAAAAAACAACAATGAATGAAAAGAGAACATTGTTTTGTACTAATTTCCCGCTATGGCCTTTAAACAGTGAGACTTGTACCGTGACACGACTAAACTTTATTTGAGGATAATCAGAAGCACTGTAAATGACGGCAGATGTTTGCTGACATAATATATACAGTTGTGCTCATAAGACATACTCTGGGGGTACGTAAATTTATGAGCACATCAGTATATATCACCATTCTACGAAATATACATCATAAAATACAATACATTATATTGAATAAATTAAAAGTGGAATAATAATAATAATAACGTGTCAGTATGTTGTCAGTTTTGAAAAGAAGAAAAGAACTATTGAAAAGAAAATATAAAAAGTGTAAAAAACAAAAAAAAAAGTGTTCAGAGTCTTTCTGGTGGCACGTGTTTGTTTTGGCAGAGAGAGACACAAATGCTTCAAATGTCCAGAATGTTTGTGAGGCGATGAGAGGGTTTTGCATCTCTGGTGATAGTGTCTGAGCAAATGTCTTATTTTGAGTGAACGCAAAAGATAATCTGTCTGCTTTCATGGATGTCTACAGAAATCGGAGAATACTTTTGAGAGGCTGATATCAAAGGATTTAGACATTTTTTTCAGTTAAATAATAGCTGTAAGTGATGAATTGGTTTTATCAACATAGTTGTCATTTCATTTAAATCGATTAGTTGCTCATGAGTCGATTATCTTTGACACCTCGAGACTATGTAAAATATGAGGGATACTTTCAAGTTCCATCAAGTGACAAGCCAGCTAGCTGTACATCTGACGGAGTCGTCATCAGAGCAAAATTAGCTGGTCAAGCCAATGAGGGTGCACCCTGCCATCGTGCCTGCTGCTGTTACAGCTGGCCTGATGTTGTGAGGCTAATCTGCAGATCCTACAAGTTTATATGTATATTTTTAAGAGTATTTGTCACAGTTTTGGAAACTTGGAAGACTTCAGAGGCAGTACTTAATGAGGGATGACTCCCTCGGCATTGGCCAGAAAGTGATCAGTCATTTAGATACGTATGTTCCCTTTCATCGTCTGATTTTGGTGACAGATGACACTGTTATTTTCCAGGCAGCCGGAGAATTCTGCTCTGCTAGCCTTTTGGAATAACTTCCAGCTGTATGTGTTCTCTGCATGTTTTTTTGTTTGTTTGGGTTTTTTTAGTTTTTTTTTTGCAAAGAATCACTGACATACATTTGCACAAATAACTTGATATACATGTAAAATAATATAAAGATCAAATGATGTGTACTTCTTGGTATTGGTTTCCTTGCTTGTTATACAAAGAATAAGACCTTATCCTCCTGAATATTGCTGAATTTGATTTTTTTTTAAATTACTTAACTGCTCAAGCGCCTTTGAAAGGAACATAAATGAGTGATTCTCAAACATAATTAAGAATCTTCCTGTTAATACATAAGAGTCACAGCTTGACGTTTTCAAACCACATGTTTGTCTTGTGTCTTGCAGACGTCAGTGAAGAATGTCTTTATCCTGACCAACAGGAGCCCGAGCGCCTTTACTGTAAAGAGGAAGAGGAGCCAGAGCACCTCCACATTAAAGAGGAAGAGTTGGAGACTGATATCACCAATCCACCGTTGGCTGGTGTTGTCCTGAAAGGTGAACATGAAGAAGACGATTGTCAAAGTGTTGAGAAGAGAGGGGCTGAGCCTCCGAGCAGTAGCTCAAGTCAACACATGACAACGGAAGACGAGAGAGACATCTCTGGAGCATCACAATCAGGGAGCCTTTTAGCTCCACTTTCAGATAGTGATGACATATCATCACACTCTCTCGACACTGAGGATGATGATGAGGATGATGATGAGGATGATGATGATGGACACTCTAAAAGTGATATGACAGGTCACACTGACAACAAACACCGAGAATGTTCTCAGTGTGACAAAACTTTTTTCAACAGGTCGTCATTGAAAAGACACATGAGAACACATACTGGGGAAAAACCTTTCTCCTGCTCAGTGTGTGGCCTTATAGTAAATCAAAAGTGTAGTTTAACAACTCACATGCGAACACACACTGGGGAGAAACCTTTTGCCTGCTCATTTTGTGGTCAAAAATTCTCTGAAAAGGGAAATTTGATAAAACACACCAGAACACACACTGGAGAAAAACCTTTTACCTGTTCAATTTGCAGTAAAAGTTTTACTGAAAAGGCCAGTTTAATAAGCCATACAAGAACACACACTGGAGAGAAACCTTTTTCCTGCTCATTTTGTGGTCAAAGATTCTCTGAAAAGGGAAACTTAAGAACACACACAAGAACTCATACTGGTGAGACACCATTTGCTTGCTCAGTTTGCGGGCAAAGATTTGCTTGGAAGGGACTTCTGAATGCACACATAAGAACACACACTGGGGAGAAACCTTACGCGTGCTCAGTGTGTGGTCAAAAATTCTCTGCAAAGGGAAACTTAAGGATACACACAAGAACACACACAGGTGAGAAACCTTTTGCCTGCACAGTTTGTGACCAAAAATTCTCTGTGAAGGCGACTTTAAGAACACACATAAGGACGCACACAGGTGAGAAACCTTTTACCTGCACAGTGTGTGGTAAGAGCTTCTCTGTCAAGGGAAGTTTAATAAGCCACACAAGAACACATACTGGGGAGAAACCTTTTGCCTGTTCAACTTGTGGTAAAATTTTCACGCAGAAGGTACATTTAACAAGACACGTAAGGACACACACAGGAGAGAAATCAGCTAGTGGTTCAGCCTGCAATTTAAGTTCAGGAGTGAAAGATCTTCGTCCTGAGCAGCCGGAGTCAACCCCCAACATTAAAAAGGAAGAAGTGTGGCCAGAGCCCTCCCTCATTAAAGAGGAAAAAGAGGAGGAGTATATCACCAAGTTTCCATTGACTGTTGTCACTGTGAAGAGTGAAGATGGTTGATGAGAAAGTGAGGAGAACAGAGGAGCTGAGCCTCCAAGTACCAGCTCACGTCAATACATGACAACAGCAGGTGATGCGGACTATCATGGGGAAGTCAAAAGCAGGCAGCCTCTTTGCTCCGCTATCATGAAGTGACGAAACGATGTCACACACCACTCACACTGATAATTATAAAGAATCAAACGGACATTACATGTTCGATTGATACCAAACCGTGTTCTCTTTGAAAGCACTGAAAAAAAATCCTTTGCAGGCATTTGTTTTGATATACAGTATACGCCAATGTATTTTAAAAAATGTTATTAGAATGTATTTGATTTGCTTTTTATTGTTTTAATTAGTATTTAATGTCGAATGGTGCCTTGACGTTCATCACCCCTTACAAACAACAAAACATTTGACATGCTTTCAATTAAAGCAAAAATTGCTGTGTTATAAAACATTACAATGAGAAAATAACCAAACATTATAGAAGGCAATTTTGAAGACATTTAAAAGGGGTTGTAAATTGGAATTAAGCCGAAAGCCTCACCAACTGACACTTTGTATTTGTTGATGGCTAACAGGAACTCAACTCGCTAACAGGAGTCAATTGGATTGGCCCTGCACCACGTGGTTAATTCAGCGTCAATGTCTGCCTTATGCTGCTTCTGAATGTTCCTTCTGTAGTTTGTGTGTTTGACTGTCCTATTCAATAAACAGCTCAAGAGTGCATCGTGACTGTGGTTGACAACTGCACCAGTTCTCGCCTTCTATGATGTCACTAGATCCACTGCTGTGTCAGCTGACGCGAGCGGCTATGGCCTGGGGTGTGTGCTCCTCCAGCTTCATGGAGGAGAATGGAAGGCAGTAGCCGACTGCTCCAGGTGTCTCACAGAAGCTGAAACACACCCTGCGCAGACAATGAGAAATTTGACAAATACCTGTGTGGTTTGGATCGGTTTAGGCCCGATACCGACCGCAAGCCATTGGTACCACTTGCCAACAGCCAGAGCCTAGACAATGTTCCATTGAGAAGTCAACGCCTATTGATGAGACTCCTGAGGTACAATGCAAAAGCAGAATATGTGCCTGGGAAGACATTAATTGTGGCAGACACCCTGTCTTGACACACATGAAGATGTGACCTGCTATGTAGCCACATTGTTGCATGGTGTCCTCAGCAAAGATGGAGAGCATCAGAATGGCAACAGCAACTGACAGTGAAGTGAACTACAGGAGGTAGCCAAATTCATTTGGTTGGGCTGGCCGGAATGTAGCAAGAAAGTTCGGCTACACTATGCAAAAGTGAAAAATGAGCTATCAGAAGCTGATGGAATCATAATGAGAGGAACCAGAATTGTAGTTCAGAGGAAAATGAGAGCAGAGACCAGGTCTCACAAAGTGCAGAGACATGGGCAAAGCATCTGTATGGTAGCCTGGGCTGTCTGTGGAACTCAAGACCATTGTGGAGTTGTGCCAGATCTGTCTGAAGATGAAGTTTAGGCCAAAACAAGGATCCCTTATCCCCACAGTGCTGCCTACATGGAAAGGGATTGGTCTTGATCAGCCCTGCGGGACTGCTAATTGGGTAGGAAGATAAAAACAACACCGCCTATATTATAGACAAACCTACAACCCAGATGGCCCAACAGACCATCAAACAAAAGGACACTCAGGAGAAGGCAAAACAAAGTTGTTGACTTCAGTCGTCGACCTGGGGTCAGACACCAAACTGTTCTTCATCCAGGAGACACAGTCAACACTAAATTGGACCACGAGAAGGCTTGGAAGTCACCAAGAGTCATCCTGAGGAAGGTCTTACCTTGTTGACATGGAAGGTCGGACAGTACAGCACCGTAATAGATTCTATCTCCAAGCAGGACCAACTCCTCCACCATTCATGATTGTCCACCCTGTGTAACAAAAATGATTTCCAATCCACGAGTGTCTCCACCCCAGAGACACTTCCCTCTATCCAGGGATCTCAAACTCCGGTCCTGGAGGGCCGCTGTCCTGCATGTTTTCCAAGTCTCCCTGTTGCAACACACCTGATTGAAATGATCAGATCAGCAAGCTCTGCGGAAGCCTGACGTTGAACCTGTTTATTTGAATCAGGTGTGTTGCAACAGGGAGACGTAGAAAACATGCAGGACAGCGGCCCTCTAGGACCGGAGTTTGAGACCCCTGCTTCTAAACCAATTTTAAAGGGCGTTGTGATTCAGGTTGTGTTAAGGCCATATCTAAATGCTGATATAAAGTTGAGCAATATTTGCAGGATATTGTTTCATGCATAATTCATGTTGAAAATGAGAGCTATCCAAGAGGGAGCACTGATTTCAGTTTAAAAGGCCCAAAGAATGTTTCCATGTTTATTGTTGTACAAAGAGGCAAATTAATATTTTGAAACAGCCGCTGTTCCTGTTTTTTTTCTTTATTTTTGTGATATTTAGTTAATGAGATGAACATGAAAATGGGGGATGTCACAAATGCAAATATCAGAAAACTTTTCTGCTTTAGTTCTCTGCAAAAGCTTTTTATTTCTGAATAACAGTGGCCTCCCTCCTAGCTTCAAAACAATTTCGCTTTCCTCAAGTGACAGAAAAGCAAGAATACATAGAAGATACCGATACCTAAAAAAATACACACAAGCAATACAGTCCAAAAAGATTTTATTCTACCCTTGATGTCAAGAAATTATTTGGTTATACTTTTTCTATAATTCACAGTCATTCTCAAGACACATAACAGATATAACAATTCAATTAGCAAGTTGGTGGTTGTTAAGGGAGGGTTACACTAAATATTATTTGCTCTTAATTATTCCAATTTTCACATCTTGCCTCATAGTTGTGGCACATTAAATCCATCTTTTTATGCTCTAATCAAAGAAATACCGCTACACATTGCCTAAAAAAAAGCAAGCTTAACCGATTTGCCCTCAGATGTCACCAACAGTGTGCGCAGATGCACCGAAGAACATTTCCATTTACACCGCTTGCAGTTGTCTGTGGAGACAGCTCATAATTGTAACGTTTCTTTATCAACAGGGGATGAAAAGACGGATCAGAGAACAGCAAGAAGGTCTTCCTCAAGAGGGGTAAGGGCTAACAGTACTGCCATACATCTTGCAAACTGCTTGAAATGAAGAGCGGTTCAGAAATGGAGTTAGGCGCAGTGAAAGTATGTGTGTGTGTGTGTGTGTGTGTGTGTGTATATATATATATATATATATATATATATATATATATATATATATATATATATATATATATATATATATATATAGTGCACCAAGGGACAATTTAGAGTGTTCAATTAACCAGCGAAGCATGTTTTTGGAATGTGGGAGGAAAAACAACTTTTCTTTTTTTTCTGTATTTGATCAACTCTTCCCGCTCTACTGTCCCACTGAGAGTATGGAATATTGCCAGTGTTTGGTGTCAGCGTGACAAATCATGCCTCATAACACCTTAATAGTCTTCAGCATTATCTGTGTCAGAAGAGTGTGACGACAAGTTGTCACGATGTGATGATGAAAAGGCGGTGTGATTGTGATCCTCCACCGTGGTCTCCTTTTCCTTCTATTTTCATGTGTTGGCTTGAGCTGCTGCTCGGAGGCTCGGTCCATTAGCTGTGCTCACCTTGATAGTCTTCCTCATCTTCACACTTCAAAATGACATCAGTCAATGGCAAATCAACGACATCTTCCCCCTCCTCTTCCTCTTTAACGTGAAGCGGCTCTGGCTCTTGCTGCTCCACCCTGGAGCTGCACTCTTGTGGCTCAGAATGAAGATGAGCCACTCCCAAACTAAAGTCGCAGACTGAATCTGTAAAAGGTTTCTCTCCACTGTGCGTTCTTCCGTGCCTTTTTAAAGTATCCCTTTCTGTGAAGCTTTTACCACAAACTGAGCAGGCATAAGGTTTCTCCCCAGTGTGTGTTCTTGTGTGCCTTTTTAAACGTCCATTTAAAGAGAATGTTTTACCGCAAACTGAGCAGGCAAATGGTTTATCACCAGTGTGTGTTTTTGCATGCCTTATTAAAAGCCCATTTACAGAGAAGGTTTCACCACAAATTGAGCAGGCAAAAGGTTTCTCTCCAGTGTGTGTCCTTGTGTGTTCTGTTAACCTACCCTTGTGAGCGAAGCTTTTACCACAAATCGAACAGGTAAAAGGTTTCTCCCCAGTGTGTGTTTTTTTGTGTCTTATTAAATCTCCCTTCACAGTAAAGCTTTTCCCACAAAGCAAGCAGGCAAACGGTTTTTCCCCAGTGTGTGTTTTTGTGTGCCTAATTAAGCCTCCCTTTACCGAGAATCTTTGGTCACAGACAGAGCAAGCATAAGGTTTTTCCCCAGTGTGTGCTTGCTTATGTGTGTTCAATTGTACCTTCCAAGCGAATCTTTGACCACAAATTGAGCAAGCAAAAGATTTCTCCCCTGTGTGGGTTCTTAAGTGTGATTTTAAGCTACCCTTAACAGAAAATCTTTGACCACAAGTTGAGCAGGCAAATGGTTTCTCTCCGGTGTGTATCCTTGTGTGTTTTACTAGACTTTCCCTTCCAGAAAAGCTTTTCCCACAGACTGAGCAGGCAAAAGGTTTCTCTCCAGTGTGGGTTCTCATGTGAGCTGGTAAACTACTCTTATAAGTTAATCTTATACCACACACAGAGCAGGAAAAAGGTTTCTCCCCTGTGTGTGTTCTTGTGTGTGTTGTCAAATTGGCTCGTTGAGTGAATGTTTTACCACAAACTGAGCAGGAAAAGGGCTTCTCTCCAGTGTGGATCGTCATGTGTCTTTTCAAGAGAGACTTAGAAACAAAGGCCTTTTCACACCGAGAACATTTCCAGCGTTTGTTGACAGTGTTACTTGTCTTGTCACCTTTAGAGTGCTCTTCATCATAATCATCATCAACATCATCATCATCTTCAGTGTCAGGAGAGTATGACGTTATTATGTCGCAATGTGATAGTGGAGTTAAGAGGCTGTAGGCTTCTATTTTCATGTGTTGGCTTGAGCTGCTGTTTGGAGGTTCCGCTCCTCTGTTCTCCTCACTTTGAATGTTCTTTTCATCAGGTTCCTTCTTCAAAGGGGCCAACGTCACCAGCAACTTTGTGATATTGTCCTCCTCTTCCTCTTTAATGTAGGGAAATTCTGGCTCCTCTTCCATCTTAATGGCATTGGGACCTTCCTCCTCCTCTTCCTCTTTAATGTGAGAAAGTTCCTGCTGCTTAGGACCAATATAGTCTTCACTGGAATCTGCAAGAAACAAGAAGACCAACACTTGGTTTGTTGAAGTATAATGTTGTGTCTTTGATGTTGTGTATTCTTAAACCATGTTTTTGCAATGTTCATGGGGAACATCTAGAATCGCACTTTTTCGTTCCAAAGTGCTTGAGCAGTGGAGTACCGTTAACCGGAAGTGAAAAACTAGACATTTTTCAGATGAGGAATTATTCATCTGTTATTCACCGTACAGCACAATAACTGGCCGACAGTACACATGGTGTATATTTCCTGGTATTTAATAATGCTATAGTAAATGTAAATAAGGGTATTCGTGAAAATGCATGTCTGTCATTCCAATCAAAACAGGCAGAGAACCCCTCACAGCTGACAATGTAATTCCCCAAATCAATATGGCAGCACCAGTGACTTCGTAGAATTCCCTCATGTTAAACTTAATAAATGTAAAAAAAACAATAATTCAATTGGCCATTTGAAACAAAGTATGAGCTTTCAGTGCGATATCGGAAAAAATATCTGTATATCTGTACCCTCAAAGCATAAGAAGTGAACATACCTGCTCTGTGTAACACCATTCGAGGTTGCTCGAAAACGGCGTCCAGTAGTTGACGATGCGGTTCGCTCTCGTCTTTTGTTCCACAAAGTTCTTCCTCGTACTCATATTTCCCACTTTTTGCACACATTTTCAGGCTACCGTCTCATCATTTTATATTCAAGCTTGATCGCTGCTTTGCGATGTGTCGCCAACAAAGGCGTCTGTTTGCTCGCAGCTAGCAAGCTAAAATAAACTCAAATTAGCTAAACCGAGCTTCAAAGTGCACCGAGATGATTTTATCCGGACACGAGGATTTAATTACAGGTACTGATATTTAACTACAGTAAAGGACGTACCGTGTCGAAGTACCACCACATTCAGAAATGATAAGGGACACGTAACACGTCGTTAGTAGAGGAGTGATGTGTCGGTCGCGAACGAGCCGGTATAAAAAGCCGGCTCATTTAAGTGAACGATAAGAGCCGGCACCCTCCCTCGAGAGCCGGCTCTGTCATTTTCCTTCTCTCTCTCTCTCTCTCTCTCTCTCTCTCTCTCTCTCTCTCTCTCTCTCTCTCTCTCATGTTGTTCGATATACAGTGAGTACTTTAAGAGGGAAATGTTATCGGGGCCCTCAGAAAGTCAAGTCAAGTCAAGTCAAGTCAACTGTATTTATAGAGCACTTTCAAACAGCCATCGCCGCATACAAAGTGCTGTACATGGAGCAATTTAACATATACAATAAACAGTAAAACAAATCGGTAATAAAGACAGTAGAAAGCACCAAACAGTAAAACCAAGAACAAATTTAAGTCATGCTGAGTCGAAAGCCAGAGAATACAAGTGAGTTTTGAGGAGGGTTTTGAAGATGGGCAGTGAGGAAGCTTGACGAATGTTCGGTGGGAGGTCATTCCAGAGAGAGGGACCAGCAACAGAAAAGGCTCGATCCCCTCTCAGCCTCAGTTTAGTTCTTGGTACTTCTAATAATGTCTGGTCCGCAGACCTGAGGCGCCGGGCAGGTGCGTAGGGGCGGATGAGCTCAGAGAGGTAAGGTGGCGTGAGATTATTTAGAGATTTGAAAACAAATAAAGTCATACGATCTTTCCTACCCAATCTGAAACGAAGTTTGATTTCACTGCGATCCTTTGGGTTTTGCAGGTTTTTCAGCCCCCGGCCCCATTGGGACCAGCAGAGACTTGCGTCTCAACTATTCCAGCGGAGTTGCCCTGATCAACACAGCATCTTGAAACAATGAATAAAGTTGACCTGCACGTTTTGGTAGTGTGCGTAATGGATATTTTATTTGCACTTTATTCACGATCGATTTTCATCCTTAATCCATTCCAGAAGGCTGTTCGAAAACCGAATTTTTCCTGACACTTCCTCGTGTAAGGAAGGCGAGAGGAGTCAAATAGTGCATTCAAGTGCGCTCAGTTTGTCCGAGAACCGAAATTTGTTCGTTATCCGAGGCATAAAAAACTCAAAATCTTTGGTTGAAAACCGAATTGGTCGAGAACTGAGATGTTCGAAAACCGAGGTTTGACTCAATGTGAATGATAAAACTAAATTGCACATTTGTCGAAGGAAATCTTAGGTGCTTCATGAAATGTTTTGTGAAAGATATGTTCATTAAATTTCACCATTTTCCGAGTGTTCTTGTGCATCTTTAGACCAAAACAAAGGAAAGACATATTATTTTGGTTATTAATAGCAGAGTATGGTATTATTTTTAATGGTCCAGCCCACTTGACATCGACCGAGGCCCTATGTGGCCCACAATGTAAAATGAGTTTGATACCCATGCAATACATGGTCATTTTTTTCGCCTTACTATACATGGTCGTTATTTTCGTCGAAAAACGCCTTACTATACATGGTCGTTTTTTTTTGTTGAAAAACGCCTTACTATACGTGGTCGGTTTTTTTCCAGCTAAAAACGCCTTACTATACATGGTCGTTTTTTTCGTCTAAAAACGCCTTACTTTTCATGGCCGTTTTTTTTTCGGCTAAAAACGTCTTACTATACATGGTCGTTTTTTTCGGCTAAAAACGCCTTACTATACATGGTGTGGGTTTTTTTCAGCTAAAAACGCCTTACTATACATGGTCGTTTTTTTCGTCTAAAAACGTCTTACTATACATGGCCGTTTTTTTCATCTAAAAAGGCCTTACTATACATGGTCGTTTTTTTCAGTTAAAAACGCCTTACTATACATGGTCGTTTTTTTCGGCTAAAAACGCCTTACTATACATGGTGTGGGTTTTTTTCAGCTAAAAACGCCTTACTATACATGGTCGTTTTTTTCGGCTAAAAACGCCTTACTATACATGGTCGTTTTTTTCGGCTAAAAACGCCTTACTTTTCATGGCCCTTTTTGTTCGGCTAAAAACGCCTTACTATACATGGCCGTTTTTTTCATCTAAAAACGCCTTACTATACATGGTCGTTTTTTTCGGCTAAAAACGCCTTACTATACATCAGGGGTCTCAAAAGTGCGGCCCGCGGGCCAACCGCGGCCCCTGGATGATAATCTGCGGCCCCTGTCTTAATATGAAAGATTAATATTAGTGGGGCCCGCAAGATTGATTTGAATGACTCTTGTTGTGTGCGGAGCTGAACGAACCAATCACGGTGAGGTACCCTATTCCGCCCCGCCCATTTTTTAGAGGAAATAAAATCAGAATATGGGGATGTGCTCTACTTCACTGAGGTATGTTGGCTCAGCAGGGGAAAGGTATTGAAGAGATTTTTTTGAGTTGAGAGCAGAAGTCAAATACTGTACTTCATGGAGAAGGACAGGGTGGCTGTTCCTGTGCTAAGAACAGTTCATGTTTAATGTTTGATGTTTCATTCATGTTCATAAAGTTAAAAGTTAAAGAACTGTTAAATCAGACATTCATTTTTAAATTATTTTATTGAATTCATTATTTTGTGTTAAAAATAAAGATATTTGAGAACATTGGAATGATTTATCAGTGCTTTTCTTGTGGAAATCCTGATGTGGCCCAGCCTCACCCAAATTCTGCCTCCAGTGGCCCCCAGGTAAATTGAGTTTGAGACCCCTGCTATACATGGTCGTTTTTTTCGGCTAAAAACGCCTTACTATACATGGTCGTTTTTTTCGGCTAAAAATGCCTTACTCTACATGGCCGTTTTTTCCGGCTAAAAAGGCCTTACTATACATGGTCGTTTTTTTCGGTTAAAAACGCCTTACTATACATGGTAGTTTTTTTCGGCTAAAAACGCCTTACTATACATAATTGTTTTTTTCGGCTAAAAACTCCTTACTATACATGGTCGTTTTTTTCGGCTAAAAATGCCTTACTCTACATGGCCGTTTTTTTCATCTAAAAAGGCCTTACTATACATGGTCGTTTTTTTTTTTGGTTAAAAACGCCTGACTATACATGTCCGTTTTTTTTCGGCTAAAAACGCCTTACTATACATGGTCGTTATTTTCGGGTTAAAACGCCTTACTATACGTGGTCGTTATTTTCGGGTTGAAACGCCTTACTATACATGGTCGTTTTTTTCTGCTAAAAAAGCCTTACTAAAGTTGGTTGTTTTTTTTCTCCTAAAAAATTGCCTTACTATACATGGCCTTTTTTCCGCCTAAAAACACTACTCTACATGTTCGTTATTTTTGTCTAAAAACGCCTTACCAGGTCGTTTTTTTCATCAAAAAACGCCTTACTATACATCGGCGTTTTTTTCGGCTAAAAACACCTTACTATACATGGTTGTTTTTTTTGGTCTAAAAACGCCTTACCAGGTCGTTTTTTCTATTCAAAAAACGCCTTACTATACATGGCCGTTTTTTTCGACTAAAAACGCCTTATTACACATGGTCGTTATTTTCGGGTTAAAACGCCTTACTATACATGGTCGTTTTTTTCGCTAAAAACGCCTTACTATACATGGTCGTCTTTTTGGGTTAAAACGCCTTATTATACATGGTCGTTTTTTTCGGCTAAAAACGCCTTACTATACATGGTCGTTTTTTTCGACTAAAAACGCCTTATTACACATGGTCCTTATTTTCGGGTTAAAACGCCTTACTATACATGGTCGTTTTTTTCGGGTAAAAACGCCTTACTATACATGGTCGTTTTTTTCGACTAAAAACGCCTTATTACACATGGTCGTCTTTTTGGGTTAAAACGCCTTATTATACATGGTCGTTTTTTTGGGCTAAAAACGCCTTACTATACATGGCCGTTTTTTTCGACTAAAAACGCCTTATTACACATGGTCCTTATTTTCGGGTTAAAACGCCTTACTATACATGGTGGGTTTTTTTCGGCTAAAAACGCCTTACTTTTCATGGTTGTTTTTTTTTGCCTAAAAACGCCTTACTATACATGGTCGTTATTTTCGGGTCAAAACACCTTACTATACTTGGCCGTTTTTTTTGGCTAAAAACGCCTTACTATACATGGCCGTTTCTTTCGACTAAAAACGCCTTATTACACATGGTCCTTATTTTCGGGTTAAAACGCCTTACTATACATGAAGGGTTTTTTTCAGCTAAAAACGCCTTACTTTTCATGGTTGTTTTTTTTTGCCTAAAAACGCCTTACTATACATGGTCGTTATTTTTGGGTCAAAACACCTTACTATACATGGTTGTTTTTTTCAGCTAAAAACGCCTTACTTTTCGTGGTTGTTTTTTTTTCGGCTAAAAACGCCTTACTTTTCATGGTTGTTTTTTTTTGGCTAAAAACGCCTTACTATACATGGTCGTTATTTTCGGGTCAAAACACCTTACTATACATGTTCGGTTTTTTTCGGCTAAAAACGCCTTACTATACATGGTCGTTTTTTTCGGCTAAAAACGCCTTACTATACATGGCCGTTTTTTGGGCTAAAAACGCCTTACTATACATGCCCGTTTTTTTCGACTAAAAACGCCTTATTACACATGGTCGTTATTTTCGGGTTAAAACGCCTTACTATAAATAGCCGTTTTTTTTTGGCTAAAAACGCCTTACTTTTTATGATTGTTTTTTTTTGCCTAAAAACGCCTTACTATACATGGTCGTTTTTTTCGTCTAAAAACGCCTTACTATACATGGCATTTTTTTCGGCTAAAAACGCCTGACTATACATGGTGTTTTTTTTCTTTTAAAAACGCCTTACTATACATGGCCGTTTTTTTCGACTAAAAACGCCCTATTACACATGGTCGTTATTTTCGGGTTAAAACGACTTACTATACATGGTCGTTTTTTTCGGCTAAAAACGCCTTACTTTTCATGGTTGGTTTTTTTTGGCTAAAAACGCCTTACTTTTCATGGTTGTTTTCTTTTGGCTAAAAACGCCTTACTATACATGGTCGTTTTTTTCGGGTCAAAACACCTTACTATACATGTTCGTTTTTTTTCGGCTAAAAACGCCTTACTTTTCATGGTCGTTTTTTTTCGGCTAAAACGCCTTACTATACATGGCCGTTTTTTTCAGCTAAAAACGCCTTACTATACATGGCCGTTTTTTTCGACTAAAAATGCCTTATTACACATGGTCGTTATTTTCGGGTTAAAACGCCTTACTATACATGGTCGTTTTTTTCGGCTAAAAACGCCTTACTTTTCATGGTTGGTTTTTTTTGGCTAAAAACGCCTTACTATACATGGTAGTTTTTTTTCCGCTAAAAACGCCTTACTATACATGGTCGTCTTTTTGGGTTAAAACGCCTTACTATACATGGTCGTTTTTTTTCGGCTAAAAACGCCTTACTATACATGGCCGTTTTTTTGGGCTAAAAACGCCTTACTAGACATGGCCGTTTTTTTCGGCTAAAAACGCCTGACTATAAATGGTTGTTTTTTTCTTCTAAAAACGCCTTATTTCACATGGTCGTTATTTTCGGGTTAAAACGCCTTACTATACATGGTCGTTTTTTTCGGCTAAAAACTCCTTACTTTTCATGGTTGTTTTTTTTTGGCAAAATCCGCCTTACTATACATGGTCGTTTTTTTCCGGCTAAAAACGCCTTACTATACATGGTCGTTTTTTTCGGGTCAAAACACCTTACTATACATGTTCGTTTTTTTTCGGCTAAAAACGCCTTACTTTTCATGATCGTTCTTTTTCGGCTAAAAACGCCTTACTATAGATGGCCGTTTTTTTGGGCTAAAAACGCCTTACTATACATGGCCGTTTTTTTCGGCTAAAAACGCCTGACTATACATGGTTGTTTTTTTCTTCTAAAAACGCCTTACTATACATGGCCGTTTTTTTCAACTAAAAACGCCCTATTACACATGGTCGTTATTTTTGGGTTAAAACGCCTTACTATGCATGGTCGTTTTTTTCGGCTAAAAGTGCTTTACTTTTCATGGTTGTTTTTTTTTGGCTAAAAACGCCTTACTATACATGGTCGTTTTTTTCGGGTCAAAACACCTTACTATACATGTTCGGTTTTTTTTTGGCTGAAAACGCCTTACTATACATGGTCGTCTTTTTGGGTTAAAACGCCTTACTATATACATGGTCGTTTTTTTTGGCTAAAAACGCCTTACTATACATGGTCGTTTTTTTCGGCTAAAAACGCCTTACTATATACATGGTCGTTTTTTTTCGGCTAAAAACGCCTTACTATACATGGTCGTTTTTTTCGGGTCAAAACACCTTACTATACATGTTTGTTTTTTCGCTAAAAACGCCTTACTATACATGGTCGTTTTTCGCTAAAACGCCTTACTATACATGGTCGCTTTTTGGGCTAAAACGCCTTACTAGACATGGCCGTTTTTTCGCTAAAACGCCTGTCTATAAATGGTTGTTTTTCTTCTAAAACGCCTTATTACACATGGTCGTTATTTTCGGCTAAAACGCCTTACTATACATGGTCGTTTTTTCGCTAAAACGCCTTACTTTTCATGGTTGTTTTTGGCAAAATCCGCCTTACTATACATGGTCGTTTTTTCCGCTAAAACGCCTTACTATACATGGTCGTTTTTGGTCAAAACACCTTACTATACATGTTCGTTTTTCGCTAAAAACGCCTTACTTTCATGGTCGTTCTTTTCTTCTAAAACGCCTTACTATAGATGGCCGTTTTTGGGCTAAAACGCCTTACTATACATGGTCGTTTTTTTCCGCTAAAAACGCCTGACTATACATGGTTGTTTTTTTCTTCTAAAAACGCCTTACTATACATGGCCGTTTTTTTCAACTAAAAACGCCCTATTACACATGGTCGTTTTTTTCGGGTCAAAACACCTTACTATACATGTTCGTTTTTTTTCCGCTAAAAACGCCTTACTTTTCATGGTCGTTTTTTTCGCTAAAAACGCCTTACTATACATGGTCGTTTTTCGCTAAAAACGCCTTACTATACATGGCCGTTTTTTTCGTCTAAAAACGTCTTACTATACATGTTCCTTTTTTTCGGCTAAAAACGCCTTACTATACATGGTCGTTTTTTTTCGGCTAAAAACGTCTTACTATACATGGCATTTTTTTCGGCTAAAAACGCCTGACTATACATGGTTGTTTTTTTCTTTTAAAAACGCCTTACTATACATGGCCGTTTTTTTCGACTAAAAACGCCCTATTACACATGGTCGTTATTTTCGGGTTAAAACGACTTACTATACATGGTCGTTTTTTTCGGCTAAAAACGCCTTACTTTTCATGGTTGTTTTTTTTTGGCTAAAAACGCCTTACTTTTCATGGTTGTTTTCTTTTGGCTAAAAACGCCTTACTATACATGGTCGTTTTTTTCGGGTCAAAACACCTTACTATACATGTTCGTTTTTTTTCGGCTAAAAACGCCTTACTTTTCATGTTCGTTTTTTTTCGGCTAAAAACGCCTTACTATACATGGCCGTTTTTTTCAGCTAAAAACGCCTTACTATACATGGCCGTTTTTTTCGACTAAAAATGCCTTATTACACATGGTCGTTATTTTCGGGTTAAAACGCCTTACTATACATGGTCGTTTTTTTCGGCTAAAAACGCCTTACTATACATGGTAGTTTTTTTTCGGCTAAAAACGCCTTACTATACATGGTCGTCTTTTTGGGTTAAAACGCCTTACTATACATGGTCGTTTTTTTCGGCTAAAAACGCCTTACTATATACATGGTCGTTTTTTTTCGGCTAAAAACGCCTTACTATACATGGTCGTTTTTTTCGGGTCAAAACACCTTACTATACATGTTTGTTTTTTTTCGGCTAAAAACGCCTTACCATACATGGTCGTTTTTCGCTAAAACGCCTTACTATACATGGTCGCTTTTTGGGCTAAAACGCCTTACTAGACATGGCCGTTTTTTCGCTAAAAACGCCTGACTATAAATGGTTGTTTTTTCTTCTAAAACGCCTTATTACACATGGGCGTTATTTTCGGTTAAAACGCCTTACTATACATGGTCGTTTTTCGCTAAAACGCCTTACTTTTCATGGTTGTTTTTTTGGAAAAATCCGCCTTACTATACATGGTCGTTTTTCCGCTAAAACGCCTTACTATACATGGTCATTTTTTCGGTCAAAACACCTTACTATACATGTTCGTTTTTTCGCTAAAAACGCCTTACTTTTCATGTTCGTTTTTCGCTAAAACGCCTTACTATACATGGTCGTTTTTCAGCTAAAAACGCCTTACTATACATGGTCGTTTTTAGACTAAAATGCCTTATTACACATGGTCGTTATTTTCGGGTTAAAACGCCTTACTATACATGGTCGTTTTTTTCGGGTCAAAACACCTTACTATACATGTTCGTTTTTTTCGGCTAAAAACGCCTTACTTTTCATGGTCGTTTTTTCGCTAAAACGCCTTACTATAGATGGTCGTTTTTGGGCTAAAACGCCTTACTATACATGGTCGTTTTTTCGCTAAAAAGCCTGACTATACATGGTTGTTTTTTTCTTCTAAAAACGCCTTACTATACTTGGCCGTTTTTTTCAACTAAAAACGCCCTGTTACACATGGTCGTAATTTTTGGGTTAAAACGCCGTACTATGCATGGTCGTTTTTTTCGGCTAAAAGTGCCTTACTTTTCATGGTTGTTTTTTTTTGGCTAAAAACGCCTTACTATACATGGTCGTTTTTTTCGGGTCAAAACACCTTACTATACATGTTCGTTTTTTTTCGGCTAAAAACGCCTTACTTTTCATGGTCGTTTTTTTTTCGGCTAAAAACGCCTTACTATACATGGCCGTATTTTTCGGCTAAAAACGCCTTACTATACATGGCCGTTTTTTTCGTCTAAAAACGCCTTACTATACATGTTCGTTTTTTTCGGCTAAAAACGCCTTACTATACATGTTGGGGGGTTTTTCGGCTAAAAACGCCTTACTATACATGGTCGTTTTTTTTCGGCTAAAAACGCCTTACTATACATGGCATTTTTTTTCTTTTAAAAACGCCTTACTATACATGGCCGTTTTTTTCGACTAAAAACGCCCTATTACACATGGTCGTTATTTTTGGGTTAAAACGCCTTACTATGCATGGTCGTTTTTTTCGGCTAAAAGCGCCTTACGTTTCATGGTCGTTCTTTTTCGGCTAAAAACGCCTTACTATAGATGGCCGTTTTTTTGGGCTAAAAACGCCTTACTATACATGGTCGTTTTTTTTCGGGTCAAAACACCTTACTATACATGTTCGTTTTTTTTCGGCTAAAAACGCCTTACTTTTCATGGTCGTTCTTTTTCTTCTAAAAACGCCTTACTGTAGATGGCCGTTTTTTTGGGCTAAAAACGCCTTACTATACATGGCCGTTTTTTTCGGCTAAAAACGCCTGACTATACATGGTTGTTTTTTTCTTCTAAAAACGCCTTACTATACATGGCCGTTTTTTTCAACTAAAAACGCCCTATTACACATGGTCGTTATTTTTGGGTTAAAACGCCTTACTATACATGGTCGTTTTTTTCGGGTCAAAACACCTTACTATACATGTTCGTTTTTTTTCCGCTAAAAACGCCTTACTTTTCATGGTCGTTTTTTGGCTAAAAACGCCTTACTATACATGGTCGTTTTTTTCGGCTAAAAACGCCTTACTATACATGGCCGTTTTTGGTCTAAAACGCCTTACTATACATGTTCCTTTTTTCGCTAAAAACGCCTTACTATACATGGTCGTTTTTTTGGCTAAAAACGTCTTACTATACATGGCATTTTTTTCGGCTAAAAACGCCTGAATATACATGGTTGTTTTTTTCTTTTAAAAACGCCTTACTATACATGGCCGTTTTTTTCGACTAAAAACGCCCTATTACACATGGTCGTTATTTTCGGGTTAAAACGCCTTACTATACATGGTCGTTTTTTTCGGCTAAAAACGCCTTACTTTTCATGGTTGTTTTTTTTTGGCTAAAAACGCCTTACTTTTCATGGTTGTTTTTTTTGGCTAAAAACGCCTTACTATACATGGTCGTTTTTTTCGGGTCAAAACACCTTACTATACATGTTCGTTTTTTTTCGGCTAAAAACGCCTTACTTTTCATGGTCGTTTTTTTTTCGGCTAAAAACGCCTTACTATACATGGCCGTTTTTTTCGACTAAAAATGCCTTATTACACATGGTCGTTTTTTTCGGCTAAAAACGCCTTACTTTTCATGGCTGTTTTTTTTGGCTAAAAACGCCTTACTATACATGGTAGTTTTTTTTCGGCTAAAAACGCCTTACTATATACATGGTCGTTTTTTTTCGGCTAAAAACGCCTTACTATACATGGTCGTTTTTTTCGGGTCAAAACACCTTACTATACATGTTTGTTTTTTTTCGGCTAAAAACGCCTTACTATACATGGTCGTTTTTTTTCGGCTAAAAACGCCTTACTATACATGGCCGCTTTCTTTGGGCTAAAAACGCCTTACTAGACATGGCCGTTTTTTTCGGCTAAAAACGCCTGACTATAAATGGTTGTTTTTTTCTTCTAAAAACGCCTTATTACACATGGTCGTTATTTTCGGGTTAAAACGCCTTACTATACATGGTCGTTTTTTTCGGCTAAAAACGCCTTACTTTTCATGGTTGTTTTTTGGCAAAATCCGCCTTACTATACATGGTCGTTTTACCGCTAAAAACGCCTTACTATACATGGTCGTTTTTTCGGTCAAAACACCTTACTATACATGTTCGCTTTTTTCGCTAAAACGCCTTACTTTTCATGGTCGTTCTTTTCGCTAGAAACGCCTTACTATAGATGGCCGTTTTTTTGGGCTAAAAACGCCTTACTATACATGGTCGTTTTTTTCGGGTCAAAACACCTTACTATACATGTTCGTTTTTTTCGGCTAAAAACGCCTTACTTTTCATGGTCGTTCTTTTTCGGCTAAAAACGCCTTACTATAGATGGCCGTTTTTTTGGGCTAAAAACGCCTTACTATACATGGCCGTTTTTTTCGGCTAAAAAAGCCTGACTATACATGGTTGTTTTTTTCTTCTAAAAACGCCTTACTGTACTTGGCCGTTTTTTTCAACTAAAAACGCCCTATTACACATGGTCGTTATTTTTGGGTTAAAACGCCTTACTATACAGGGTCGTTTTTTTCAGTTAAAAACGCCTTACTATACGTGGTAGTTTTTTTCGGCTAAAAACGCCTTACGACACATGGTCGTTTTTTTCGGCTAAAAATGCATTAATATAAATGGTCGTTTTTTTCGGCTAAAAATGCCTTACTATACATGGTCGTTTTTTTCGGCTAAAAGTGCCTTACTTTTCATGGTTGTTTTTTTTTGGCTAAAAACGCCTTACTATACATGGTCGTTTTTTTCGGGTCAAAACACCTTACTATACATGTTCGTTTTTTTTCGGCTAAAAACGCCTTACTTTTCATGGCCGTTTTTTTCGGCTAAAAACGCCTTACTATACATGGCCGTTTTTTTCGTCTAAAATCGCCTTACTATACATGGCCGTTTTTTTCGACTAAAAACGCCTTATTACACATGGTCGTTATTTTCGGGTTAAAACGCCTTACTATACATGGTCGTTTTTTTCGCCTAAAAACGCCTTACTTTTCATGGTCGTTCTTTTTCGGCTAAAAACGCCTTACTATACATGGCCGTTTTTTTCGACTAAAAACGCCCTATTACACATGGTCATTATTTTTGGGTTGAAACGCCTTACTATGCATGGTCGTTGTTTTCGGCTAAAAGCGCCTTACTTTTCATGGTTGTTTTATTTTTGGCTAAAAACGCCTTACTATACATGGTCGTTTTTTTCGGGTCAAAACACCTTTCTATACATGTTCGTTTTTTTTCGGCTAAAAACGCCTTACTTTTCATGGTCGTTTTTTTTCGCTAAAACGCCTTACTATACATGGTCGTTTTTTCGCTAAAACGCCTTACTATACATGGCCGTTTTTCGCCTAAAACGCCTTACTATACATGGCCGTTTTTTCACTAAAAACGCCTTATTACACATGGTCGTTATTTTCGGGTTAAAACGCCTATTATACATGGTCGTTTTTAGCCTAAAACGCCTTACTTTTCATGGTCGTTTTTTCGCTAAAAACGCCTTACTATACATGGCGTTTTTCGACTAAAACGCCTTATTACATGGTTGTTATTTTCGGTTAAAACGCCTTACTATACATGGTCGTTTTTTCTCCTAAAACGCCTTACTTTTCATGGTCGTTTTTTCGCTAAAACGCCTTACTATACATGGTCGCTTTTTCGCTAAAAACGCCTTACTATACATGGTCGTTTTTTCGCTAAAAACGCCTTACTATACATGGTCGTTTTTCGCTAAAACGCCTTACTATACATGGTCGTTTTTTCGGTCAAAACACCTTACTATACATGTTCGTTTTTCGCTAAAACGCCTTACTTTTCATGGTCGTTTTTTCGCTAAAAACGCCTTACTATACATGGTCGTTTTTGGGCTAAAACGCCTTACTATACATGGTCGTTTTTTTCGCTAAAACGCCTGACTATACATGGTTGTTTTTTCTTCTAAAACGCCTTACTATACATGGTCGTTTTTTACTAAAACGCCTATTACACATGGTCGTTATTTTCGGGTTAAAACGCCTTACTATACATGGTCGTTTTTTTCGGCTAAAAACGCCTTACTTTTCATGGTCGTTTTTTTTGGCTAAAAACGCCTTACTATACATGGTCGTTTTTTCACTAAAACGCCTTACTTTTCATGGTTATTTTTTTGGCTAAAACGCCTTACTATACATGGTCAGTTTTGTTTCGCCTAAAAACGCCTTACTATACATGTTCGTTTTTTTTCGGCTAAAAACGCCTTACTTTTCATGGTCGTTTTTTTTTCGGCTAAAAACGCCTTACTATACATGGACGTTTTTTTCGCCTAAAAACGCCTTACTTTTCATGGTTTTTTTTTTTGGCTAAAAACGCCTTACTATACATGGTCGGTTTTGTTTCGGCTAAAAACGCCTTACTATACATGGTCGTCTTTTTGGGTTAAAACGCCTTATAATACATGGTCGTTTTTTTCGGCTAAAAACGCCTTACTATACATGGCCGTTTTTTTCGACTAAAAACGCCTTATTACACATGGTCGTTATTTTCGGGTTAAAACGCCTTACTATACATGGTCGTTTTTTTCGCCTAAAAACGCCTTACTTTTCATGGTTATTTTTTTTTGGCTAAAAACGCCTTACTATACATGGTCGTTTTTTTTCGGCTAAAAACTTCTTACTATACATGGTCGTTTTTCGCTAAAACGCCTACTATACATGGTCGCTTTTTCGCCAAAACGCCTTACTATACACGGACGTTTTTTTTCCGCTAAAAACGCCTTACTATACATGGCCGTTTTTTTTGACTAAAAACGCCTTATTACACATGGTCGTTATTTTCGGGTTAAAACGCTTTACTATACATGGTCGTTTTTTTCGGCTAAAAACGCCTTACTTTTCATGGTTGTTTTTTTTTGGCAAAATCCGCCTTACTATACATGGTCGTTTTTTTTTCGGCTAAAAACGCCTTACTATACATGGTCGTTTTTTTCGGGTCAAAACACCTTACTATACATGTTCGTTTTTTTCGGCTAAAAACGCCTTACTATACATGTTCGTTTTTTTTCGGCTAAAAACGCCTTACTTTTCATGGTCGTTCTTTTTAAGCTAAAAACGCCTTACTATACATGGTCGGTTTTTTTCGGCTAAAAACGCCTTACTTTTCATGGTCGTTTTTTTTCGGCTAAAAACGCCTTACTATACATGGTCGTTTTTTTTCGGCTAAAAACGCCTTACTACACATGGTCGTTTTTTTTGGCTAAAAACGCCTTACTTTTCATGGTCATTTTTTTTCGGCTAAAAACGCCTTACTATACATGGTCGGTTTTTTTCGGCTAAAAACGCCTTACTACACATGGTCGTTTTTTTTGGCTAAAAACGCCTTACTTTTCATGGTCATTTTTTTTCGGCTAAAAACGCCTTACTATACATGGTCGTCTTTTGGGGTTAAAACGCCTTACTATACATGGTCGTTTTTTTTGGCTAAAAACGCCTTACTATACATGGTCGTTTTTTTTCGGCTAAAAACGCCTTACTATACATGGTCGTTTTTTTCGGGTCAAAACACCTTACTATACATGTTCGTTTTTTTTCGGCTAAAAACGCCTTACTTTTCATGGTCGTTCTTTTTCAGCTAAAAACGCCTTACTATACATGGTCGGTTTTTTTCGGCTAAAAACGCCTTACTTTTCATGGTCGTTTTTTTTCGGCTAAAAACGCCTTACTATACATGGTCGTTTTTGGCTAAAAACGCCTTACTATACATGGCCGTTTTTTGGGCTAAAAACGCCTTACTATACATGGCCGTTTTTTTCGACTAAAAAAGCCTTATTACACATGGTCGTTATTTTCGGGTTAAAACGCCTTACTATACATGGTCATTTTTTTTCGTCTAAAAACGCCTTACTATACATGGTCGTCTTTTTGGGTTAAAACGCCTTACTATACATGGTCGTTTTTTTCAGCTAAAAACGCCTTACTTTTCATGGTTGGTTTTTTTGGCTAAAAACGCCTAACTATACATGGTCATTTTTTTTCGTCTAAAAACGCCTTACTATACATGGTCGTCTTTTTGGGTTAAAACGCCTTACAATCCATGGTCGTTTTTTTGGGCTAAAAACGCCTTACTATACATGGTCGTTTTTTTTCGGCTAAAAACGCCTTACTATACATGGTCATTTTTTTTCGGCTAAAAACGCCTTACTTTTCATGGTCCTTTTTTCGCTAAAACGCCTTACTATACATGGTCGTTTTTTCGCTAAAAACGCCTTACTTTTCATGGTCCTTTTTTTCGCTAAAACGCCTTACTATACATGGTCGGTTTTTTCGCTAAAAACGCCTTACTTTTCATGGTCGTTTTTCGCTAAAACGCCTTACTATACATGGTCGTTTTTTCGCTAAAAACGCCTTACTATACATGGTCGTTTTTGGGCTAAAAACGCCTTACTATACATGGCCGTTTTTTTCGACTAAAAAAGCCTTATTACACATGGTCGTTATTTTCGGCTAAAAACGCCTTACTATACATGGCCGTTTTTTTCGACTAAAAAAGCCTTATTACACATGGTCGTTATTTTCGGGTTAAAACGCCTTACTATACATGGTCGGTTTTTTTCGGCTAAAAACGCCTTACTTTTCATGGTCCTTTTTTTTCGGCTAAAAACGCCTTACTATACATGGTCGTTTTTTTCGGCTAAAAACGCCTTACTATACATGGCCGTTTTTTTGGGCTAAAAACGCCTTACTATACATGGCCGTTTTTTTCGACTAAAAAAGCCTTATTACACATGGTCGTTATTTTCGGGTTAAAACGCCTTACTATACATGGTCGTTTTTTTCGGGTCAAAACACCTTACTATACATGTTCGTTTTTTTCGCTAAAACGCCTTACTTTTCATGGTCCTTTTTCGCTAAAACGCCTTACTATACATGGTCGTTTTTTCGCTAAAACGCCTTACTATACATGGCCGTTTTTTTGGGCTAAAAACGCCTTACTATACATGGTCGTTTTTTTCAGCTAAAAACGCCTTCCTATACATGGCCGTTTTTTTGGGTTAAAACGCCTTACTATACATGGTCGTTTTTTTTGGCTAAAAACGCCTTACTATACATGGTCGTTTTTTTTCGGCTAAAAACGCCTTACTATACATGGTCGTTTTTTTCGGGTCAAAACACCTTACTATACATGTTCGTTTTTTTTCGGCTAAAAACGCCTTACTTTTCATGGTCGTTTTTTTTCGGCTAAAAACGCCTTACTATAAATGGTCGTTTTTTTTCGGCTAAAAACGCCTTAATATACATGGCCGTTTTTTTCGGGCTAAAAACGCCTTACTATAAATGGTCGTTATTTTCGGGTTAAAACGCCTTACTATACATGGTCGGTTTTTTCGGGCTAAAAACGCTTTACTATATATACATGGTTGAGATTTTTTTCGCTAAAAACGCCTTACTATACATGGTCGTTTATTTTCGGGTCAAAACACCTTACTATACATGGTCGTTTTTTTCGGCTAAAAACGCCTTACTTTTCATGGTCGTTTTTTTCGGCTAAAAATGTCTTACTATATATACCTGGTCGTTTTTTTCATCTAAAAACACCCTACTATACATGGTCGTTTTTTTCATCTAAAAACACCCTACTATACATGGTCGTTTTTTTCGGGCTAAAAACGCCTTACTATAAATGGTCGTTATTTTAGGGTTAAAACGCCTTACTATAAATGGTCGTTATTTTAGGGTTAAAACGCCTTACTATACATGGTCGGTTTTTTTCGGCTAAAAACGCCTTACTTTTCATGGTCGTTTTTTTCATCTAAAAACACCCTACTATACATGGTCGTTTTTTTCGGGCTAAAAACGCCTTACTATAAATGGTCGTTATTTTAGGGTTAAAACGCCTTACTATAAATGGTCGTTATTTTAGGGTTAAAACGCCTTACTATACATGGTCATTTTTTTCGGGTCAAAACACCTTACTATACATGTTCGTTTTTTGGCTAAAAACGCCTTACTATACATGGTCGTTTTTTTCGGCTAAAAACGCCTTACTATACATGGCCGTTTTTTGGGGCTAAAAACGCCTTACTATACATGGCCGTTTTTTTCGACTAAAAAAGCCTTATTACACATGGTCGTTATTTTCGGGTTAAAACGCCTTACTTTTCATGGTTGTTTTTTTTTGGCTAAAAACGCCTTACTATACATGGTCGTTTATTTTCGGGTCAAAACACCTTACTATACATGGTCGTTTTTTTCGGCTAAAAACGTCTTACTATACATACATGGTCGTTTTTTTCATCTAAAAACACCCTACTATACATGGTCGTTTTTTTCGGGCTAAAAACGCCTTACTATAAATGGTCGTTATTTTAGGGTTAAAACGCCTTACTATAAATGGTCGTTATTTTAGGGTTAAAACGCCTTACTATACATGGTCGTTTTTTTTCGGCTAAAAACACCTTACTAGTCATCAGGGGGATTGATCAGGCCCGCAGGATAATTTAAAAGTGAAAAAATGCACAAAAGCCACGGAATGAATATTTTTAATTCAGTGCAATTCGTGGAATATCCGCTAGGGGTAGCCACTCTTTTGATCAGAGGAAATGACAACATTCTTTTGATCAGAGAAGAAGACAACAGCAGCCTCAGTCTGTCACTGAGACAGACCCAACACAACAAGCCTCATTTAATTTTTCAGAGTTGAAGGAAGATTGTTCTTGGGTCCTCCGTGCCACAAGAGGGAGTCACCTGCTCACCGCCAGAGTCCACCTATGAGCACAGACCTGCAGGCAACCCTTTTTGCTCTTCTTCCTGTTATCCGCAAGGTGCTGAAGTCAAACTTTGGGCCAACCTGAAAAGTAGTCGACGTTTACACTCATTTAATGCACCATCATGACTACTTTTTTGACTTTTTTTATTTTCTCCCCCAGGTAGCAGTAAACATGATCGGCTTCCTGCTCTCGAAAGACCCAACAGTCTATCTTCCTGGTAAGTTTCATGCCTAACACATCTTTGTCTGCACAAGAAATAGACTTGCGTGTAACTCACGGTGCCTTTCCTCTCAGGTCAACGCACCTGTCCCACGTTCTTCTCAAGAGCTGATCACTTCGCCGCCCAGCAACAAGCAGACTGCCTTCCAACTTGCAACTTTTTCCTCTGCTTTTGTGATTGTCTACTCTGCAAAAGAAATAAAGCTTGATGACAAAGAACACTTAAACTAAACTTCGTTTTTAAACACATCACCACAATCTAACTTTTAAAAAAATTAACAAAATTATTTTCATTTTTTTTCTAAACTTTTTTTCTGAATTTTTTTCAGATTTTATTTTCCAAACATTTTTTTTCCAAACATTTTTTTTTTCCGGGCAGAAAAATCCAGGAAAGTGGGTGTGGCCTGGCTGGAATGATGGCTGATGATTCTCTGATAGCTGTGAAAGTGGGTGGAGCATGACGATAACATGCTGTGATTGGTGAACCCAAAAGCTTGATTCCTGGAGATTCGAGTCATGTGGAGACCAACGGGAACAGTGAAAAGACAGTATGATGTGACTGAAGGTCCACTTCAAGGTTTAAAAACATATTCCAGAAGTGCTTGATGACGCTCGGGTTGTCTACGTGGAGTTGACACCGGTGTGCAGTACACGAAGCAGAAGTTTAAGTTGCGTGAGAGACAGACAGGCGGGCACACTCACCTCCACCTTGTGGTGCAATGTGACATCAGACATCAGCTCTTCGAGCACACCACACAGCTCAGTACTCACGCGTGTCCAAATGCAGGTTGGCGTCCCTTCCGCATGTCCTCCGAGTCTGGCGGCTGCGCCTTTGGCCCAGTAATCGAACTAATCTGGTCAGGCAGAAAAACAAAACAAAAGTGGAAAGTCACACACTGTGGTCCATAAAAAGTTGTTTCTTTTTTTCATTTTTAATTTGAGTAATTATTCGTAAAGTGGCAGACTTTTATTTTCAACCCGTCCATTGCCAAACATGCCCGCACTCGCAATGCATCTGTTTGAGCGATCCACTCGCGGCTCTCTCCCCACACATAGTAAGGCGTTTTTAGCCAAAAAAAAACGACCATGAGAAGTAAGGCGTTTTTAGCCGAAAAAACGACCATGTATAGTACGGCGTTTTAACCCGAAAATAACGACCCTGTATAATAAGGCGTTTTTAGCCGAAAAAACAACCTTCTATAGTAAGGCGTTTTAACCCGAAAATAACGACCATGAAAAGTAAGGCGTTTTAACCCGAAAATAACGACAATGTATAATAAGGCGTTTTAGCCGAAAAAACACACCATGTATAGTAAGGCATTTTAACCCGAAAATAACGACCATTTATAGTAAGGCGTTTTTAGTCGAAAAAAACGACCATGTATAGTAAGGCGTTTTTAGCCGAAAAAAACGACCATGTATAGTAAGGCGTTTTAACCCGATAATAATGACCATGTATATATAGTAAGGCGTTTTTAGACGAAAAAAACGACCATGTATAGTAATGTGTTTTTAGATGAAAAAAACGACCATGTATATAAAGTAAGGCGTTTTTAGCCGAAAAAAACGGCCATGTATAGTAAGGCGTTTTTAACCGAAAAAAACGACCATGAATAGTAAGGCGTTTTTAGAAGAAAAAAACGACCATGTATAGTAAGGTGTTTTTAGATGAAAAAACAACCATGTATATATATTAAAGCGCTTTTAGCCGAAAAAACGACCATGTATAGTAAGGCGTTTTAACCCGAAAATAACGACCATGTATATATAGTAAGGCGTTTTTAGACGAAAAAAACGACCATGTATAGTAAGGTGTTTTTAGATGAAAAAAACGACCATGTATATAAAGTAAGGCGTTTTTAGCCGAAAAAAACGGCCATGTATAGTAAGGCGTTTTTAACCGAAAAAAACGACCATGAATAGTAAGGCGTTTTAGAAGAAAAAAACAACCATGTATAGTCAGGCGTTTTTAGCCGAAAAAAACGGCCATGTATAGTAAGGCGTTTTTAACCGAAAAAAACGACCATGTATAGTAAGGCGTTTTTAGAAGAAAAAAACAACCATGTATAGTAAGGCGTTTTTAGAAGAAAAAACGACCATGTATAGTAAGGTGTTTTAACCCGAAAATAACGACCATGTATAATAAGGCTTTTTTAGTCGAAAAAACCGGCAATGTATAGTAAGGCGTTTTTAGCCGAAAAAAACGACCATGTATAGTAACGCGTTTTGAGCCAAAAAACGACCATGTATATAGTAAGGCGTTTTTAGCCGAAAAAAACGGCTATGTATAGTAAGGAGTTTTTACTACTTCTGCTGCAAAGTGCTCCAATAAATGGGTCGAAAAAGTACAGAAAGAGTGATCCTTCCATGCTGACCGACGATCCAAATTCAGAGGGCCGTATTCAAGTCAAACGCTGTTCGCGATTGCTTTTTTATTGAGAGCTGAGGTCTACTTGTCGGCGGCGTGCTCGCTCACTGCCCCCTTTGCTGACGTTGTTTTTTACGTTGAGTCACAACAACAAAATTAAAGGAGCAACGTGTCGTAATAACTCTCCCCAATTGTCTACATCAGCAGTCGGCAACCCGCGGCTCCGGAGCCTCATGCGGCTCTTTCATCCTTATAATGCGGCTCTGATTGGCTTGGGAAAATAAATTACTAAACATTTTTTTTTTGTATTTAATTGAAGTGTGTTTTATTTGTGTTAGTTTTTATATTATATAGTTCTGAATTTGAAGATTATTGTGATCTTGAAATATTAAAATATTAATTAAATTATTTGATATTATTTTTTCGTCGCTCAAAATAGATGTCACACTGCGGAAGCTGGTATACTCGCTGAAACGCCGTCTATTTTGAGCGACTTTCAACCCCGGCAAAGCCAATGGAGAAATGTAAGAAAAGAAAAAAATCTCAAGAAAATAGAACATTCAATGATGCCTGGGCAGATTCATTTGCATTTACCTCGGGCGAGAGTGGCCTACCAGAACACCAAAACAAACACCGCTTACGGCTCACAGATGACAGCTTACAGTCCTGCGTAAAGATGAAAGTGACTTCGTACAGCCCGATTTGCAGAAGCTGTGCGCAGAGGTTCAGGAGCAGAAGTCCCATTAACCAGGTAAAATAAATATTTATGCAGATATTTTGCAAATATTTAATTTTCATTGTTTAGTGACACAGTGCTTTTTCCCCCAATTTATTTTATATATTCAGGTCAAGGCTCCGCTGCATACTTTGAAAGCCCAAGGCGATATAAGGATGACGGCTCACGGATTTTTCCCTTTTGTTTGCTGCATGCACAATTTAAATTCAACTTTTTAATTTATTCGAAAGAGACATTCAGACATTATTATTTTTTCAAGAATTCAAAATGTGTTCATTACATCGGTAAAATTTAATTTTCTCCGTAGCACTTCATAAGACATAACCACACTATAGTTGTTTATACAAAGTGTAAAGGTAAGAAAAAGCAATATATACAGTGTTATCTTCATTTTAGATAAGATAAATGAATATAAGGATGACGCCTCATGGCATTTTTCTGCTTTCGTTTGCTACATGGACAATTTAAATTCAGCTTTTTAATTTATTTGAAAGAGACATTCATTGTTATTATTTTTCAAGAATTCAAAATGTTCAAAATGTGTTCATTAAATGAATAAAATGTAATTTTCTCTGTAGCACGTGGATTTCATAAGAAACATGCTGCGGTAAAGTAGTAGAAGTGTTTTTTTTTTTCATTTTAGATGTGCGGCTCCCAGTGGTTTTTTTTCCGTGGAAACCGGGTTCAAATGGCTCTTTCGGTGTCAAAGGTTGCCGACCGCTGGTCTACATCTATACACTCGGGCATAAATTGCGAAGTCAGTTTAAAATGTGAAAATTACTCACTGAGAACAGGGCTTGTGGACAGCGGAAACATTTGCTCATTGAACCGGATGTGGTACTATTCTTGCTTGTACTTATTCTTCTTCTTGGTGAATTGGGTGTCTTTAGTTCATATCGCCCCCTACTGTCCTGGAAACCACAAAGGCGTTTGGCAAGCAATCTGAATTTAATTAACAGTATTAGCCAAGCGTGCACAAACAACACAAAACACTAAATTAGGGCATATCTTGAAGAACCACAGATTTAAAGGGCACCTGATCCACTGAGCTGGTGGAAATACCGAGCTTCCGTCTACCCCCGTTTGATCAAAGTAATGGAGAAGAGATTCTGCATTGTAGCAACACCTGTCCCATCAGAGAGGGTGTTCTCAAAGACTGGACAAATTGAAGTATTTAGTTTTGTTGACTGCAAATTTAAAATAAAGCAAGGAGTAGCTTATGTTTGTTAAAATAAAGCAAGGAGTAGCTTATGTTTGTTTTGTTCACTGCTGCTGTTGCAGTTAATACTCACTATTTTTGTTATGATGCAGCATGTTTGATTGTTGTTGGTTGAAGTTTAATTTTGTTGCTTGTTTATTGTTTAGAGCCTTTTTAATGATCAATAAAATAAGTAAAAATCTATTTCTTTGCTTGATAATTGTTGCTATTTGCAGTCAGTAGAGTCCAATATTAGTTCACCAAGTCATTCATCAAAATGTATGCTACATTTTTCATAAATATTTAAAAGAAAAGCTTAAGTCAAAAGAGCCGTTTAAGAGCCAAAAAGAGCCGGCTATTTTCACTGAGCCGATCCAAATGAACCGGATCACCGAAAGGAGCGGAAAATCCCATCACTGTCGTTGAGCAATGAAGGAGCTTGAAGTGGACGTTGTATGGCAACCTCACTTGGACAAACTCTGGGAAGAACAATCCACCCACAATCGCATTGACAAAACAAACACACAAACAAACAACGTTTTTTCGGAAGCGAGTTGTTGCTTTTACGTTTCTTTAGACTTCACAATGTATATGTCCGTATGTAGTTAAATGTATCGTTACAGGAAGAATATTCATCAGCGTCTGTTTTTCCAACTACATGACATGTTTTGTTCCACAAATAGGGTTTTGAAATCATAACATCATTTAAAAAAATAACGAAACGAAATAAAGAATTTTTTTTTGTTCGTTTGTTCTCAGGAAACATCCATCCATTTTCGAATGTGCTGATGCTTATGAGGGTCGTGGGCTTGCTGGAACCTACCCCAGCTATCTTCGGGCAGTTGGCGAGCTACACTCTGAACTACTGGTTGCCAGACAGTCGCAAGGCACACATAGACAGACAACCATTTGTGCCCTCATTCACACTTGCCACGCATGTTTTCATGAATGTGAGAGGAAACTGGAGCACCCGGAGCAAACCCACATAGGTACGTAGAGAACATGCAAACTCGACACAGGAAGGCCGGAGCCGGAATTTAACCCTGCACCTATGCACTGTGGAAAAAAAGAGGGGAATGGGGGGTCATATCTGTGGCTTGAAAGATTGGGAAGTGCTGATTTTGCGTGCCAACCTAACACATTAAATCCTAAATTGTAAGTCAAAGAAATATGTTTCCACTTAAAAAATAAACAGAATCTTAAAATTATTTGAAAACAATACTAATTCCGCTGTACTGCATTGAGGCTTTTAAAATAGATCCTACACAGTACCACTGTTTGAAAACTTGTATTTCATTCAAGATCACATACCTGCGTTCACAGCTGACAAAAAAGAGACAGTTTTGTTCCAATTTATGTCAAGAAAGTTACTGCTGGACTTCCCAGCAACCTGCTTGATTCTTACAGTAACCGGATGGTTTGAATAAAGAATCATTTATCTCACACAAATTGCAGCTGAAGTGTTTCCCACAAATTTGGCTTCTTGCGCATCTTGTCAAATTCTTGCTCCACCCTGAAATCCCACTACTGCTACTAACACTTTAAAGTGACTCTAAAAGCAAATATAAGTGTTTTAACTGCTTCCAAGTTAATTATTTTTCTCTTCAGCATGTATTCTTGTGTGTATGGTTAAAGATGCCTTACGAGAGAATATTTTCCCACAAACTAGGCAGGCAAACGGTTTCTCCCCAGTGTGTGTTCTCATGTGTGTGTTCAAATGTCCTTTCTCAGTGAATCTTTTGTCACAAACTGAACAAGAAAAAGGTTTCTCCCCAGTGTGTGTTCTCATGTGTGTATTTAAGTTTCCTTTTACAGAAAATCTTTGACCACAAATTAAACAGGCAAAAGGTTTCTCCCCAGTGTGTGTTCTTGTGTGTGCATTCAAATGTCCCTTCCGTGCAAATTGTTGACTACAAACTGAGCAGGTAAAAGGCTTCTCTCCAGTGTGTCTTCTTGTGTGTGTTCTTAAGTTTCCCCTTTCAGAGAATCGTTGACCGCAAACTGAGCAGGCAAAGGGTTTCTCTCCAGTGTGGGTTTTAATGTGTTTTCTTAAATTCCCATTTTCAGAGAATCTTTGGCCGCAAACTGAACAGGCAAAAGGTTTTTCTCCAGTGTGCGTTTTTGAGTGTTTTCTTAAGTTTCCCTTTTCAGAAAATCTTTGGTCACACTCTGAACAGGCAAAAGGTTTCTCCCGTGTGGGTTCGTGTGTGAGAGTTTAAATGCCCCTTCCAAGCGAATCTTTGACCACAAACTAAACAGACAAAAGGCTTCTCCCCAATGTGTGTTCTAATATGGGTTGTTAAAGAGTGTTCATCATCATCTTCAATGTCAGAAGAGTGTGACACCATTTCGTCACATTCTAAAAGTGGCGCGAGAAGGCTGTCATCTTGTGATCGTCCACATTGATCTACATCAATTTTGGTTGCCATGTGTTGACTTGAGCGGCTGCTTGAAGGCTCAGCCCTCCAGTTCTCCTCATTTTGACCTTCCTCTTCTTCATCTTCATTCTTCAAAAGGACTACAGTCAATTGTAACTTGGTGATATCATCCTCCTCTTCCTGAATGTGAAAGGGTTCTGCCTTCTCCGCTTCTTCTTTAAGGTGAAGAGGATCTGCTTTGCCTTCTTCTTTGATGTGTAGGAGATCTTCATCCTCCTTTTCCTCTTTAATGTGAAAGAATATTGGCTCCCGATTCTCAGAATGAAGACATTCTTCACTGACATCTGCAAAACACAAAAATACACACACATGGTTTGGAAAAGTCTCATGTTTTGCATTACTATTTGGAAGAGATAAATGTTGTAGCATTACACAGTATAGTGATCATGTTCTGAGTGATATAAAGTATATAATGTCAACGGTAATGACTGATAATTATGTCATAAACTGTGTGAAGCCATTATTAGAAATGACAAGGTGAGTGGATTAAATCAGTTCATTTCTGTTGCACTTTAAAAATATATTAGTAAGGCGTGAGCTCGTTTCCTTGTTCTGTCTCTTACTAGTGTTGTATTTCATGGTCTGTATCCGGATTGAATGTTGCCTGTTTTAGTTGCAAGGATGAAATAAGGTGGGTCGGTAAGAATATCACTTGTTGTGTTCTTTAGTTTGCCTTAAGACCGGTTTTTCTTTATGGGCTAATATGTGGTCCTTCATGCCGCGATTCATCGAGGGATTCATTAACAACACTAAGGCCCGAGCTGGCACGGTGTAAGTGTAGTAACCACACATATTTTACAATAAAGCTACGAGTGGGTTACAAATTTAAAACATCTATCTACCCATCCATCTAATGTTCAAGAAAGTAGTTTACAAGTCAGACGTGGACAAACCTGCCCTGTGCACATTTCGAGGTTTCTCGAAAACGTTCACTTGTTGACGTTGACGTTCGTTCTCCTCTTTAGTTCCAAAAAGCTCCTCCTTGTACTCTTCTTTCATCCTTTCATCACACATTTTCACGCGATAATCATAACACGTAACACTCCCACTTGATCTCCGCTTTGCGAGTCTCTTCGTTCGTGGCTCGCAGGACAAGTTAAATTAAGCTAGGCTAAGACAATTGAAGCTAAACTAAGTGGAATACCTTCGAAGTGCAAGTTTAGCATGAAACGAGCACTTAATGATGTTTTAGTCCCTTAAAACAATAATCGGATGGACTTTGTGGGGCCTTCTGCAAGCTAAGGACTAAACCAGTAGCGCTGTACCATAAAGCTTTTTTGGCTAGTCAAACCGTACATGAAAAAGCTGGGCCTAAAGTTGTACGGCAAGAACGCTTGGACAAACTTAATATGCGCGGCACTAGTACTAAGCAAATTTGTAGTTTTATTGTGTAGAATGACAACACTGACAGCAAACAAATAACATATTAATAAATGTCCTTAGCTTGCTTTAAAATATTCAATTGTGTGGCCCACATACTCAACATTTGATCTTTATAGTAGACTATATTAGGCAAACAGCTAGTTGGAGTTGCAAGTCACTTATTTTGACTCATGACGTGCACACTCGTTGATGGTGGTGGCTCTGTGATTTCCTTTGACTAAACTGGGGTCATGGAGGCTGCGCTCTGGAGCCAGCCCTTCAGGTGGGGCTTGTTGGAAAGCTCCTGGGCGGTGAACAGTGGGGAAAATAAAACTTTGAATTTCCTGACAACAAATGTTCTGGTTTTCTGCGGGCATTGTTTGGCAATTTTCACATGCACACTTGCTGTTTCAATGTCGGGCCTGTTTTCCAGCTCTCCAAGGAGCAAGGCACCTGATTCAAATCATCAGGATCGTTCTAATGCTGCTTCAGAGCTGGCTGGTGAGCTGATCATCTGAATCAGGTGTGTTGCAGCCAGGAGAGCTGGAAAACAGGCAGGAAAGTGGCTCTCCAGGCCCGGAGCTGGGCATGCCTGATTTAAGCATTTTATGTATCAATAATGATACAATTCTTCCAGGAACATTTACAGTGGGGCTGGGCGCGTGGGTGTATTGCAATCCGTCATGTTGATAGTGCGGTGAAAAGTCGCTTGAACAAATCAATTTGTACTGTAATCCAATGTCGATGAAGTCCCGACGTTCACAGTATCCAGCAGCAAATTACAGTTCGAGAAAAAGACATGCCTCGGTTGTCATCACACTCCGGCATCCGTGTGCTCTGGCCAAAGCCGTCGCCCCCAAGTCGAGGCAACGCCTGTGGGGCTGGGTGACTGCCAAGAGAGCCCCTGACAGTTTGATTACTCACAATATTTTGTTTATGAGGCTGACATTGTGTGGACATGAATGAAGCATTGAAAGTAGGATGGTACACAAAGTATGTGTTGAGAGGTGGTATTATGTTTCAAAACAAAAAGCAGATTTTTCAAGCATTTGTTTCCAGGACTCGTGTGAATCAGAATCATCATCATTGTCGTGAGTGGTGAATATTGAAGTAGGCATAGAGTTAAATGAGTTGTACTTCTACCTACCCCTTTTCTGGCATGTTGAAAAGGACATATGTGTATGTGATGTGAATATCTCTGTTGTTTGTAATGTTATGCTTACTGTATCTGGTTCTTGACATATCAAGAAAGAAAAAAATGAAAAGAAAGCACATATTAAATGTAAAGGCGTAACCATAAGAGCTTTCTTCTCAGGTACAAAGAGGAGGACCATCATATAGTTTCATACGCAGTGCAGTGGTGGGTTCGAGCTGGTGCACATGTAATGGAGCATAAGGCTGAGTGGTAAACATTATCTTTTTTTTTTTTAAGAAGGATGCATATAAATGAGTTCACGATAATGCAACACTGATAAGAAAGTGCTTTGCGCTAACCTTTTCCTTGCTGCAAAAGGAAAGCATGGTTTCATTCGAAAGAAAAAACCCAACTTGGGTCTACTCTAAGTTTTTATGAAAGGCATTGACAGACATTGATAGCCTTCTTGAGGTTGTTTTTTGCTTCATTTACTGCAGCACTTCTCACAAACGCACTTATTCCTTCATGTGACGCGACTTATCATAGAATGTTTGATCTCACACACTCACAGACACGCGCGCACACACACTTGTCTTAACTACCTTTTAGGTTTCACCCTCATGTGAGTTCTTGTGCACTCGGTCAAATGTCTCTGCTGAGTGAATCTTTTTCCACAATCTGAGCAGCTAAAAAGTTTCTCTATGTGTCATTTCCAATCTGTGTTGACATCAGCAAACATTGTCATATTATCATCATCATCTTCGTGACACTTCACAATGACACCAATCAAAGGCAATCTGGTGAGATCATCTTCCTTCTCTTCCTCTTTAATGGGGGAAGACTGCTGCTCCTGCTGTTCAGGACAAAGGTCTTCTAATTCAGAACTAATGTTGCAGACTGAACCGATAAAAGGTTTCTTCCTTGTGTGTGTTTGTGTGTGTGTTAATAAGGTTCCCCTTTCAGGGAATTTTTGATCACAAAGTGAAGAGACATAAGGTTTCTCTCCAGTATGGGTTCTTGTGTGTTTTTTGAGGGTTCCTTTTTCAGAGAACCTTTGACCACAAACTGAGCAGTCAAAAGGTTTCTCACCAGTGTGTGTTCTTGTGTGCGTGTTCAAATGTCCTTTCCGGGTGAACCTTTTGCCACAAATTGAGCAGACAAAAGGTCTCTCCCCAGTGTGTGTTCTTGTGTGAGATCTTAAATCTCCCTTCAGAGAGAATCTTTTACCACAAACTGAACAAGAAAATGGTTTCTCCCCTGTGTGTAATTGTGTGTGTATTTTCAAATATGAACGACTCCCAAAACTTAAGTTGCAGACGGGGCAGGCAAAAGGTTTCTCTCCAGTGTGAGTTCTCATGTGATAAGTTAAACTACTCTTTTGAGTTACCTTCAGCCCACAAACTGTGCAGGAAAAAGGTTTCTCTCCAGAGTGTGTTCTTCTGTGTGCGTTCAAATGTCCCTTCCGGGAAAATCTTTTTGCACATATTGTGCAGACAAAAGGTTTCTCACCAGTGTGTGTTCTTGTGTGTGTTCTTAAATCCGAACGACTCCCAATACCTAAGTTGCAGACTGGGCAGGTAAAAGGTTTCTCTCCAGTGTGTATTCGTGTGTGTGTTCTTAAATACGAACGACTCCCAAAACTCAAGTTACAGACTGGGCAGGCAAAAGGTTTCTCTCCAGTGTGCGTTCTCATGTGGTCTGTTAAACTACACTTTTGAGTCACTGTAATACCACATACAGAGCAGAAAAAAGGTTTCTCTCCAGTGTGTGTTCTTATGTGTCTTTTCAACGATGACTTGTTGAAAAACGTTTTGTTACACTGAGAACATTTCACATTTTTAGAGTCACTTTTCGAGTATTCATCATCATAATCATTATCATCAGCTGCAACGTCACAATCCGATAGTGGCGCTAAGAGGGCAGTTGTTTGTGATTCTCCAAGGGTGTCTCCATTACCAACTGGTGTCATCTGTTGACTTGAGCTGCTGCTTGGAGGCTCAGCCACTATGTTCTTCTCACTTTGCCCTTTGTCGTCATCATCTTCACTCTTCAAAGGAACACCAGTCAATGGAAACTGGGTGATATCATTGGCCACTTTGTTATCAATGCAGAGGGCCCCTCCTTCCTCCTCTTCTTCCTTAATGTGAAGAGGCTGTGGCTGCTTCTGTTGCTCAGGACAAATATATTCTTGACCGATGTCTGCAAGACAGAAGAAGACATGGTTTGGAAAAGTCATTGTGATGTACATGTGGAGTATTCAGCCATACATCCATCTTTTTGTCCGCTTATCCTCACTAGAGTCACGGGGTATGCTGGAGCCTATCCCAGCTGTCTTTGGGCAGTAGTCGGCGTACACCCTGAACTGTTTGCCAGCCAATCGCAGGGCACAAATAGACGAACAACCATACGTGCTCACACTCACACCTCGGGACAATTTGAAGTGTTCTTTTATTTGGATTACCAACATTCTCCTCGTCCGAAATTCAACGAACATGCGGGGAAGAAGAGGCCACTCTGACCCCAACAGTGTTTAATAAGACACTCCATGCATGTTTTTGAATTGTGGGAGGAAACCGGAGTACCTGGAACAAACCCACGCAGGCACGGGGAGAACATGCAACCTCCACACAGGAAGGCCGGAATCTAACTCTGCACCTCCGCACTGTGAGGCCGACGCGCTAGCCGCCCATGTTGAGTATTACTGTTAATACATTTTTGAGGTAATTTTTACCAACAAATCACATTTATGCTGCTTGTGCAGTTTAGTAATTGGAAGAACAAAATTAGCAACTTTCAGGATGACAAAAACCTGATTTGGTATTCATTGTACTGCATACTGGGACATCATCAACCCCACATTGGACTTTGTATACAGATTATCTAGTGGCTTTTTATTTGTTATTGTGCGTGTGCGTGTGTGTGTGTGTGTGTGTGTGTGTGTGTGTGCGCAGAGACAGATGTGTGGCCGCATGGATATGGATTAGATTACATTTTTATCCTCTAATGATCAGAATCAGAATCAGAACCATCTTTATTGGCCAAGTATGTAGAACACACAAGGAATTTGACAAATAAGTATGGAAAAATAAGTATGGAAGTTGGATCAATGTATCAGATTATGTCTTATTGGATATAAAACGCAATGAATATCTGCCTTTGAGTTGATAGTACAGAGAGAGTGAGACAGAGCAGGGACAGAAATGTATATGCTGTGTTTTAGTAGTCAGTTTATTATTGTATCACTTACCGGTATGTCTATCCTCACATTCAAAATCAGACAGATATTTAACATACATCAGTAGATTTCATTCGCGACCCTCGTGACGACAAGTGGATCAGATAATGGATGGATAATTAACAAGTCAGAATCAGACATGGACAAACCTGCTCTGTGCAACACAATTTGAGGGTTCTTGAAAACACCGTCCAAGTGTTAACGTTGTCGCCCGTTCTCTTCTTTAGTTGCAGAAAAGGCCTCCTCGTAGTCTTTTCTCACCCTTTGATCACACATTTCCACAGGATAATGACAACACTTGACCTGCGCTTAGCGATGTGCTGATAACAAACAAGCCACTTTGTTAGTAGCTAGCAAGGTAAGCTAAGACAAGCGGATAACCTTCAAAGTGCTCCGAGACAAGTTTACCGTGAAACGAGGAGTTAATTAACTTTAAGCCTCGTAAAGCAGGAATGGGGCATACTGTGTCGAGGCTTCAGCACACTAAGGACTAAAGTGATATAGCTGTATTACAAATCCCTTTAGTTAGCCAAACCGTCCCGAGCTGAAGGTGTACGGCAGCCCCACTTGATCAAATTCAAAAATGCGAAACAGTAAAACCATCATAACGGGGACGAGTGATTGCCAGTGGAGATCCGATTTAATGACCTCAAAAGGGTAAGCAATTATATCGGTAATTACATCACAATGACAAAACTGAAAGCACACAAAAGACATCAGGATAATGATATCAGGGGTTCTCCCTTTAACGACAACAATGAAAGGCTCACAAAAGACAACTTTTTTTTTTCTGATGTACCCCCTGGAAAATATTTTTGAGTGTGGTAGCCCATTATCAATGTAATGCATTTTCAGATAATGACACCAGTCAATGGCAACCTGGTGATATCATGGTCCTCTTCCTCTTTAATGTGGGATGACTGAGGTTACAGCTTCTCATGATGAAGGTCTTCCACTTTTGAACCAATATGGCAGACTGAACTGGTAAAAGTTTCTTCCTCATGTGTGTTTGTGTGTGTGTGTTTACGTTTCTCTTTTCAGAGAATCTTTTAACACATACTGAGCATGAGAAAGGTTTTTCTCCAGTGTGTGTCCTTAAGTTTCCCTTTTCAGAGAATCTTTGATCGCAAACTGAACAGGCGAAAGGTTTCTCTCCAGTGTGCGTTCTTGTGTGTTTTATCATGCTTCCCTTTTCTGAGAATCTTTGACCACAAACTGAGCAGCAAAAAGGTCTCACCCTGGTGTGTGTTCTTGTGTGTGTGTTCAAATGTCCCTTCCGGGTGAACCTTTTGCCACAAATTGAGCAGACAAAAGGTCTCTCCCCGGTGTGTGTTATTGTGTCTGTTCTTAAATCTCCCTTCAGAGAGAATCCTTTACCACAAACCGAACAAGAAAAAGGTTTCTCCCCAGAGTGCAATCATGTGTGTATTCTTAAATAGGAACGACTCCCGAAACTTAATTTGCAGAATGGGCAGGCAAAAGGTGTTTTCTCATGTGGTCTGTCAAACTACTGTTTTGAGTTACCTTAAGACCACTGTTAATGAATTTATTCCTTACTGTGATTTTATTTAGCCCCACTCTGTTGTTGGTTCTGTTCAAACACGAAAACAAAGAATGTAGAATGCTGTTGGAGGTATTTACTGCTCACTGTGATTACAATGACCTTTAGTGCCCCGCGACACCACCACTTTTAGGACCTCTCCAGTGGACATGCTTATCTCAAGCATCTGTGTTGCTGATGTTGAGGAATTTTGCCATGCCATGAGTACTATTGATAAAAGTCTCTTTCCTGAACATCAGTGACCACTTGAAACAAGGAATGCAAAGTTAGGGTTACATCTTCTTTAACCTTAAGGGATGGACAGCCCCAAGTGTTTTCTTTGGGCAAAGTTCATCAAGGCCCATTGTTTTCCCAAGGAAAGGTAATCCTATCTCGGGATATATGCACAGCAGAGGAGGTCTGGATTTTGCCCTCATGTCAAAGATCGAACTGCATTGACCTTTCTTTGTTTCTGATTTTTACATAAGGGGAAGGACTGCCCGCCCCTCATTAACATAGTACGCCTATATAAACGTGTGACTGTATTTGTTCAGGGCTTCCTGAGGAGATCTGAGACTCTCAGGAGCCCGAATCGATTCGTGTTGCGCTGTGATAAACTGAAGAAAGGACGACGTGGTGTTGGGTCTTCTTCCACCCTATAGAGAAATAAAAGAACCTGTGTCCAAGGAGGGCAAAGGGGAAATTGACCGCTCCCCCTCCTTAACAATAATATAATAATAATAATGATATTGAAATTTCATAAAACTTTATTTACTGTAGAAAACTTTAGGCATCAATTTATTTATTGATGTTTTCATTCAACTTTAGAAGACATGGTGCTGAGCCTGCAAGCTCCCTGCATTTTTAGTTAGACTTAAAAAACAAAGATGTTTATTTTGAAGCAAGTCTAAAAAAACGGTTTGATAAACATGTGACAAAATGCATTACAACAAAATGTTGGGACTTGTATTAAAAATGTTGACGCAAATAATTTTCCGCGACAAATATTGGTTATCGGATTCCTTGATTACCAATAATTGGTGTCGGCACTGAAGGAAAAATAAAAGTCAGACCATCAATCGTATTCATCTTGAATCTGTTACCAGAAAATGAGACAAATGTTTCTCTCCATTATGTGTCCTTGCGTGTGCTGCCAAATTTGGCTTTTGAGAGAATCTTTTACCACAAACTAAGCAGGGAAAAGGTTTATCTCCAGTGTGTGTTTTAGTGTGCCTGATCAAACCATCCTTTGTAGAGAAAGTTGTACCACAAACTAAACATGCAAAAGGTTTCTCCCCGGTGTGAGTTCTGGCATGTGTAACCAAATTTGGCTTTTGAGAGAATCGTTTACCACAAACTGTGCATGCAAAAGGTTTCTCCCCAGTGTGCGTTCTTGTGTGTGTTCTTAAGTTACCTTTGATAGTAAACCTTTTACCACACACCGAACAGGCAAAAGGTTTCTCCACAGTGTGAGTTCTTGTATGTGTTCTTAAGTTTCCTTTTCCAGAGAATCTTTTCCCGCAAAAGGAGCAAACAAAAGGTTTTTCCCCGGTGTGCTTTCTTGCATGTGTTCCCAAATGTCCCCTCTGAGTGAACGTTTTACCACAAACTGAGCAGGCAAAAGGCTTCTCGCCCGTATGTATTCTCATATGTACTTTCAAAGTATACTTGGCATCAAAGGTTTTCTCACACTGAGAACATTTCCAGGGTTTGTTGTCAGCATGACGTGTCCTGTCACCTTTTGATGGCCTCTCGTCATCAGTATCACAAGCGTGAGACGTTTGGTCGTCACTGTCTGATAGTGGAGGTAAAAGGCTGTCTGCTTGTGATCCTCCACAGTTGTCACCATTACCTTCGCCTTCATCATCATCAGCTTCACATTTGACAATGGCATCAGTCAAGGGAAAATTGGTGATATCAGTCTCATCTTCTTCCTCTTTAATGTGGGGAAGTTGTGACTGCTTCTCTTCTGTAATGCAAGAAGGCGCTCTCTTCTCCTCTTCCTCTTTAACGGGGGACTCCGGCTGCTCTGGACAAAGATATTCACTGACATCTACAGGAAACAACACGAGAAACAAAAGTCAAATCTCATGCCACCATTCCATTGTTGTGTAGTATTTGTTTTAACAATGTCTGTGTAGATTCTCAGTCATCAAGGTCCTGGTAATCTGCAAAGGTTTAAACAAACTAAGTGGACTTTTCTTTGTTTGTTGAAGACATTTCAGTTTGAAAGAGGTGTAAAAGAAGATATTTATGCATCAGCTAATGCCTACTTATAACGATGTCCTGACATATTCTCCCCCCTTCCCGAAACCACATAATTCAACGGAAAGAAAACAAAATAAGTGGACGACTGACTGGGATGCAGGACGCTCATTTCACTAACCACACCGAGCAAGAACAATACCACCATCCCAAGGGAGCACATTCACGAAGAAGAAATATAGGGACTCCATACCTAGAATTGAGAAGTGAAGAAGCCTTTTGGATTAAAGGTGAAATGTCCACAACAAACAAAAATAGGTCAGTTGCCTTGATTCAACCTTTGCGGATTGTTTGACCAATGTTGATCAGCAGCATGTATAATTGCGAGGATTGGGAATCCCATTTATATTCTTTGGAATAGGAAGAACAAAATAAGCCATTTTCAGGGCGGCACATAATTATTGTGCTATCAATTGTACTCATCAAATAGGCAGGATATTGCTTCCAAGTTAGTGTAGGAATTCCCTAAAATAGTGCGGGCCTAAGAGCAAGCCTTGATGGAGTATGGCGACGTCAGCGTGCCATGATCATACACACAATGCCAAAGCTATGCCACACATATAATAATGTGGGATACTTATACACAATATATTCAGAAATAAATGTCATCATCCTTGTTGATCAAGAACAAAAATGTGCAGTTCCTATTCAAGGTTGTAGTTAAGTGTGGCCGTAGGGCACTACTGCAGGGTATTCAGCAGCAATAACTGAAAACACTGTCTGGGAGTCAAACTTGTGCCGTCTGCACAGAAAGCAGAAGCTTGTTTCGCGTTAGCGCCACCAATGTAGACAAGCAGCTACTGGTTACGTCATAAAAAGTAATTCCCGTCGGACTTATGGAGGGATGATTCTAAGTGTTGTGGAAAGTTTCAGGAAAGTACGTCTTGTGCAAATCGATGAGTACAACAAGTGACACAAACACTCAACACGGAGAGACAGAAGACTCCATTCGAGAAGGAAATCAACAGACTTGAGAGAGGTGGAGGAAGCGGACGTTAATCAGGAAATCGGCAGTTTCAACAGCTGTGCAATAAGGGACCAGTTCAGCCTGCAACTTCCTCCCCACAGCATAAACTCAAATCCAGCAAAAAATACAATATGTCAAATCAACGTATGTTTGTTCTCTGTTTGCCAAGATATTCTTTCTTATGAGGCAGGTTTTTTTACAAGAGCATTTCACTTCAAGCATATATTTCCTTATACATTTTAATACAGTTATGTAAAAGTTATCGAGTCTAATTGAGTATTTCGGTGTATGAATAAGTTTATCTTAAAAAAGAAACACCACAATTCTACACGTATATGTATAAGAAGTACACTAATTCGAAGACTTCTGAGGGGGCCAAGCTTAGCGATGTTTACTTGTTTTAAGACAATTTGCAAAGTCAAATTTTGCAGTTTTATGGGAAAATACTTTTGCTGAAATGAAGTAATCAGTAGGTAAGTTATCCCGAATTAAATGACTTCTTTCTCTTGATTTTACTCTGCACTGCATGGCACTGTTACTAAACAAATGTAAGCAAAGAGTAAACGAACCTGCTTTCTGGAAGACAATTTGAGGCTTCTTGAAAACAGCGTCCAGTAGTTGACGTCGTCGCTTGTTCTCTTTTGTCCGAGAAAGTTCACCCTCATATTCTTCTTTCTCAATTTTGGCACACATTTTCCCAACGCTAACACAATAATAGACACTCACACTTGATCTAGTTTGCTACTAACAAACGAGTCTCTTTGTTCACAGCTAGCAAACTAAGCTAAGCTACAAGGAGACGCCTCCGTGTAACCGAGACGAGTTCATACAAACACGAGTACTTCATTCTTGATACTTAAGTAGAGTAAAGAAGTTTTTGGGTCGTGCTGCGTGGAGGCTTCACTACGTTTAGTTGTAATTCAGTAAGAGTTATTTTGTTTTTACTGAAGCGCGTTCGACTCGCCAAAATATTTCGCCAATGAGTACATACATAGAGAGCTGTGGAGGAGATTGTACGGAAGCTCCACTTGGACAAACTGCCGTCACGAACGATATAAAAAAAACATGGCAAATACATACATTCATTCATTCATTTCCCGATTTACTTATCCTCACGAGGGTCGCGGGGCATGCTGGACCCGATCCCAGCCGTCTTCGGGCAGTAGGCGGGGGAAGACCCTTAACCGGTTGCCAGCCAATCGCAAGGCACACAGAGACGCACAACCATCCCTTCTCACACTCACGCCAAGGGACAATTTTGGTGTGTTCAATCAGCCTGCCATGCACGATTTTGGAATGTGTACCCGGAGAAAACCCACGCAGGCCTGGAGAGAACATGCAAACTCCACACAGGGAGGCCGGAACCGGGATCGAAACCACGACCTCTGCACTGTGAGGTCGAAGTGCTAACCACTGGCCCACTGGGCCGATGACAAACACGGTTTATATGATTTAAAATTTCAAAACGGTGGGCAAGCATGCTTTCTAAATTACTCAAATGTGCAAATGTAAACTCATTTGTGGACAACAAAATTAAACGGTGCTCAATATATCAACATCATCATCGGTGTCAGTAGTGCGTGACGTTATGTCATCATTATCTGACACTAGCGCTAAAAGGTTGTTTGCTTGTGATCCACTACACTGGCCTCCATCACCTTCTGTTGGCTCCACCTGTCTGTTGTAACACGTCTCTTCAACAAGACCATGGATGGGAAATATCTTGCTTCTTTGAATCTGTTGCCATCGTTGTTCATGCTTCTCCGTGTTGCTGCTGTCCCTGTTTTTTCCACCTTCCAAGTCCCCAACATCTCTGCCAGTGAAGATCTCAACCACGGTTGACTCAACCTCTCCCCCTTCTGCCTTTTATACCTTGTGTGGTCATCCACGGATTACAGAAAAAGTAGCATGCCTAGTTTGACAATTTAAGGAGTAGAAAGTACAGATACATTTTCAAATATAGGGTGTAAGAGTAATCAGCAAAATAATACTGAAGTACTGAAACTTAAAAATCTCCTTACATACAGTAAAAAAAAACAACTTTCAAATCGTATGTGGTGGTACTGGAAATTAAGTCTAGTTTGCACATTTGGGGTTGCATCTTCTTCTAATTTGTATTTGTCTTTCTGAAAAAGTATTACATATCTAGTATTGCCTGCCCCCAAAAGAAAAATAAAGATCAGTTCCAAGCTTATATTTGCCCAAGAGTTGACGTCTTTATTGAACAACATTATGGCATTGTTGTGGCAGTAAATGAGGGATGGTTTACTTATACTGATGAGTGCCTGGAAGTACATACATTAAGCATGAGAATACATGTACAGTATCAAGAACAGAAAGCTACTGCAGATCTCCACGACTATAACACCAGTTGAGTGCTTCACAACTTATCACAGCAGTCCACATATACAATATAAATACATATCATCTGGCTAATATTCACATGCATCAGTGTTTGGGTACATGTACACACTAGTGCACCAATCTTGTCCTACTAGGGAGGACAAAGAGCGTACTTGCACACGGACCTTTCACTGGATAACAGGAGCAATGAATAAATGCTCAAACTGCTTTCCATACCTGTTACCTTTGTCTTGGTACATCATCACTTTGATGTTGCTCAAAATGAAAGGGTCGCAAGTCATACACACTTAAGCTCAACGCCATCGCCGGTGTGTTTCTTCATGTGCTTACTCAAACCGGACTGATAGCAGAAACTTGTGTTACAGATGGAGCAGGAGAAGGTTTTCTCACCAATGTGTGTTCTGATGTGTCTGATCAAACTTCTCTTCAGGGAGAATCTTTCACCACAGAATGAGCAGATGCACGGTTTTTCCCCGTGTGACGCCTCATGTGTCTTATCAGGTTTCTTTTGTTGCCAAAGGATTTGTCACATTGAGGACATTGCGGTTTCTCCCCAAAGTGGGTTTCCATGTGCTGAAATAATGCCGACTGAAAAGTAAAACTTGAGTTGCAGACTGAGCAGGAAAAAGGTTTTTCTCCTGTGTGTTTTCTGGTGTGCGTTATTAAATAATCCTTCCGAGAGAATCTTTTGCCACAATCTGCGCACAGGAAGGGTTTCTCTCCGGTGTGACATCTCATGTGTCGCTTCAGATTCCGCTTGTTTCCAAACGTTTTGTCACACTGAGTACATTTCACGTGTTTGTCATCAGTGTGTCCTGTCACATCATTTTTAGAGTGTTCGTCGTCAGTGTCAGACATTGTGTCACCACTATCCGACAACGGCGCCAGGCGGCTGTCCGCTTGTGACCCTCCATCACCTTTTGTTGTCTTGTGACGACTTGAACTGCTGCTTGCACCTTCTTCCCCTTGACCTTTGTCTTCATCATCTTCACTCTTCACAATGACACGATACACCGAGAAATCCAGCCCTTGAAGATGCTCTCCATCCTCTTCCACTTTAATGTAGGGGGGCTCTGGCTCCCCCTGTTCCACCCTGGAGCTCCGATCCTGCTGTTCTGGATTCCGATCTACTTCACTGACATCTGCAGGACATAAGAGGACAAACACACATGGTTTGGTCGAGTCAAATTGCTCAATTAATTCACGTTGTTTTTGTGGAACCACTAAATATGAATACAGTAAACCATATCTACATATTGGTTCATCATTTCTGCCACCACTATATGCAAACTTTTAGGCGATCTATTTTTAAAGGGACTTTACAGTACAAAGGCAATTTAAAATTTAGAGTTGTGGGCCTTCATGTTGTGGCGCAACATGCCATGCAGCCCTGAGGTCTACTGGGAGAGGTACAGTGTAATTATAAGCAATAAGAGGCAGATAAGGTCCTCAACTGATGTCCTATAATTGAGGTTGGTCCCATAAAAAAATATATATTTCAACAATGAATATTGTAGGCTCGGGGCAGTTTAAATTACTGTAACAACTGTACTATTAAATGTGTTTCGCAATACAGTGTTTTACGGGAGAATGCACAGAAAGTTTAATGTGGTGCTTCTCAAACTGTTTCGAAACATGTGAGTACAAGGCAAGCAAACCTGGTACGTGTCGAGGTTTCTTGAAAACAGCATCCAGGAGTTGTCGTTGTCGCTCGTTCTCCTCTTTCGTCCGACAAAGTTCCTCCTCGTACTCAGCTATCGTTCTTTCAAACACTACAAATACTTCTTCAACGGCCGCATTTAGTCGCTGATTCAGCAACGCTCTCAGCATTTCGACTTTACACATTTTCACACGATAATCATAACACTTTACACTCACACTCGTGCGCTGTTGAACGATATGTTGCTAATTTTGCAGCTAGCAAGCTAAGGTAGCTTAAGAAGCTTTAAGATGTACCAAGACAAATTTATCAGAATATTAATAGCTACTTGTGTTTGCTATGTTAGATAAACGGAATGTTAACTACATAAACATGAAAAGACGCTGTAATCAACGCAAGGACGAGGACTCATCCAGACTGTCTCGGCAATGTGTTTTCTTTTCTGTTTTACTTCCGGGAGAGTAAAAAAACGGCGATTGCATCATGTTGACGCATTACCGCCTCCTTCGGGTGTGAATGTATCATTACATCCTTTAATTTCCACGGGGAAAAAAGGGAAGAAATTATTAAAGGAAATTAGCTCAATGAAACGTTCCACTGTAAATTCAAACAATAATGCGAGAGAGCCGGGGATCTCCTCCATTTCCTGGAGGTGGGGCAACTATACCAAAAGATTTAGCGTGAAATGACACATCCACACCAAAGGAGGCAGCAACTCACTACCCTGTACTCACTATGTCTTTTTTACCGGATATGGAAAACGAGTCAAGGAAAATAATGTGACAGAACAATTAATTAAATCAGTATATCGCCTTAATTATTTGCTGATTCCTAATCCCGTTTATATTTTTGTCCTCTAATTAATTAAACATAATTTGCTCTTCTTGTCGGTCCGTTCTGATGTGGCTGCGATTTTCTTTTTGTCGATAGATGCGAAAAATAGACGCCTTCGTTAGCCACGCGTCGCCAACCAGAAAACAAGTGTAACCGTAAACTAAGAGGGGGTAAATGTGCACAAGAACGTCAGCAGCGTACGAGGAGGGACTTCGTCGACCAGAGGAGAGCCTTGAAGAGGAGAATGAGCGACAACGTCAAATACTGGTCGCTGTTTTCAAGAAGCAAGATGAAGCACACAAGGCAGGTTTGTTCAATTTGTCCTCTCATAATCATTTTAGACGAGCCGACCAGCTCAGGTTGCGATTGCGTCCAAACAGAAATCTCACTGTCTCCTTTCCGGGATTCGAAGACACGCTTGAAAGTATTAATAAAGTATTACGAAATAGATTGGTGGACGAATGCTAGACGATGTAGTATTTGGATGAGACTCGGTGGGATTCATCGTGAGGGTCTACATTACAACCACTTATATACTGTAACACAATTATTATTGTGTTATTGTCGATGTTATTATGTTGTTTGTTCAGTTGTATTATTGTTATTTTATGTTAATTTTACTGTAAAGCGCTTCGTTACAGCTGCAGCTGTTGTGAAAGCGTCATATAAATATAGATGTATTGTATCATCAACAAGGAAATTTTGCAGTTCCGTCAGTGTCCACAACGAAAACAAGAAAAGGAAAAGCAGAGTGCAGAAATACTCTTAAGAGTAATACAATTGAAATGACAAAATAAAATCCGTGCAAGTCCAATGAAATCAATTAGAAGTAGTTACTCTGCGGTCTGAAGGTCTGGAATAAGTTTCATGATGTTCAGTGTCCAAGATGTTGTCAGTACAGAGCTGAGTGAGTCTGATACAGGTGCCCCCTGCTGTCGAAATTGAGCACATCAGTGGATTTCACACCCAACTGGAATACTTTGCTATTGAGACAGGGATTTGGCTTTCACTTGTTAGAACGTTTTAGACAGTGTATTTTAGTGCGTTTTTCAGCTAATAGCTGATGATAGCTTCTACGGGGAGGGGGAGGGGATGCAAAAAGGAATATTTGTTAGCTGTAAACCATGACTGTGCCGGTGTTACTCTTTTGTCAGGCTCATGTCCACTTTCACCCTCTCAATTCTCTGCATTGCCGCTCCAGGTGTGCTATGGTAGAAGAACCATGCGGAAGCTTCCGTGTGTCCTCCAGGAAGATCCTGCAAAATTTGACTTTTCAAACCATGTATGTTTGCTATCTTATGTCCTGCAGACATCAGGGAAGATCGTCAACCTCAGCAGCGGGCATTGAGCTCCAGGGCGGAACAAGTAGAATCTAAGCCCCCCTATATGAAAGATGAAGAGAAGGATCTTGAGGCCCCAGGGATTAAAGCAGAAGAGGATGAACACAGCATCACTCAGGAGGAAGAGCAGCTTCAAGGTGTGGAGGACGGTGCCATCGCCAAGTTTCCATTCACTGTTATTCATGTGAAGTGTGACGATGATGTTGATGATGGTGAAGGTGATGGAAACCACTGCGGAGGATCCCAAGCAGGCCGCTTCGTTACTCTCTTAGATTGTGATGGCATAATCACATCACACTCTGCTGTTTCTGATGATGATCAACACTCTAAAGGCGACCTGACATGTCACAGTGGCAAAACACACTTAACATGTCCTCAGTGTAACAAAACATTCACCAACAAGAGGAACCTCAGAAGACACATGGTAATTCATACGGGAGAAAAACCTTTTATGTGTTCCGTTTGTGGGAAACGATTCTTTCAGAAGGGATCTATGATAACACATACAAGAAAACACACTGGAGAAAAACCTTTTGGCTGTTCGGTGTGCAACAAATGTTTTAGTGATTATTCAACACTGGCGAAACACATGAGAACACACACCGGTGAGAAACCCTTTTCGTGTTCAATCTGCAGTAAAACATTCTCTCAGAAGGTGGCAATGCAAACACACGCGAGAACACATAGTGGAGAAAAATCATTTTTCTGTACCATCTGCAACACAAGTTTTAATGTTCGTTCAACGTTGGTTCACCACATGAGAACGCACACCGGTGAGAAACCTTTTACCTGCTCAGTGTGCGACAAAAGCTTTGGTCATCCTGCAGGATTGGCGAGGCACATGAGAACGCACACTGGGGAGAAACCTTTCGCCTGCTCGGTCTGCAACAGACGTTTTTCAATTCACAAGACTTTGGTTCAACACATGAGGACGCACACTGGGGAGAAACCGTTCATTTGCGCCGTTTGTGGTCAAAGTTTCTCTCAAAGCGGCGCTTTACAAAGACATGTAAGATCACACACTGGTGAGAAACCGTTTAGTTGCAGTGTGTGTGAGAAAAGATTTAATGACAAGTATAAGGTGAAGAAGCACAAGTGTGCCGGAGAGAAGAGCGGCAGCACACCAAGAGCAGGAAAGTGTGCCATTGGGAAAAGCTCAGAAAATTGAAGTGGTTGTGGTAGGTGCAAACGTGTATATGTGATCCCAAAATTGCTCTCAAGGACCCCGATAACACTGTCCAGCTAGACCTGATGTTCAAAAGCATTTGGACTCAAGTTTCTATGATGCATTTATACTGTACATCACCACAATGGATTTAAAATAAAACAATCAAGTTGTGATTAAAGTGACATTCTACATTTCCCGCTTGAAAGGTTTCACTGTGAAGACTGGCAATACTGATACGCTGCAAAGCTCTCAATTTACCGGTCGATCTACGTCCCAACCCTCATCTATGGTCACGAGCTATGGGTCGTGACCGAAAGAACGAGATCCCGGATACAAGCGACCGAAATGAGTTTTCTCCGCAGGGTGTCCGGGCTCTCCCTTAGAGATAAGGTGAGAAGCTCGGTCATCCGGGAGGGGCTCAGAGTAGAGCCGCTTCTCCTTCACATCGAGAGGAGCCAGATGAGGTGGCTCGGGCATCTAATTAGGATGCCTCCCGGACGCCTCCTGGTGAGGTGTACCGGCATGTCCCACTGGCAGGAGACCCGGGGCGACCCAGGACACGCTGGAGGGACTATGTTACCCAGCTGGCCTGGGAACGCCTCGGGATCCTCCAGGAAGAGCTCGAAGAAGTGGCTGGGGAGAGGGAAGTCTGGGCTTCCCTCCTAAAGCTGCTGCCCCCGCGACCCGACCCCGGATAAGCGGTAGAAAATGGATGGATGGATGGATGGATGTATGACACATTGGCCATATTAGGCAGAGTACAGTACCGGTACATCAATTTGTTGGTACTCTTCAGTATTGAGCAAAGGTGTCCTATTTAATACTGTGGTACCTTGACTTGCAAATGTAATTCATGCTTTTACCCAGCTCATAAATACATTAATTCGCAAATGCAATAAATTAAGATATTGCTATCCATTGCTGCCACATTTTTAAAGGTGTTTTTAGTAACGAAGAATAGTGCTGTATTGTGAAATATTGTTGGGTGACGATGTACGCCACTAGCATTAGAGTTTAATGTTGGTACTATTTTGTGTGGAGGGATACCATGTTCTGGGGTGTATGTAAATAAAGGGGTGGAGCTTCCTGCAGTTCGCTTCTGGCAGTGAAGGTGCACTGTGGCACGCCAGGTGTTTAGCGACTCAGTGATAGCGACCACACAAAGAAAAATAAGAATCGTCTCCTGTCTTGTGCTTGAACCGAGTGTAGTCACCAGCAATGATGCCTACACATGAACAGCGAGGGACTTCCGCAGCAGAAGGATCAACAGGTTATGGGCCCAGGTGGGTTCCAGGCACAGCGGCGCTCCATGGGAGAGGATTACCGCCGCGATTTGACGGAGATGAGGCCCGCTATCACATCTGGGAGGCGAGGTTCCTAGCATACTTGAAAACCATCGGGCTAAAAGATGCTATCCTCGGGTGTGATGTAGCTACGGGATCCAGCGAACAGGCCGCAACAGAAACCGTGTGGAAAAACGAACTGGCATATGCTGAACTGTGCGGCTGCTTGGATGATAAAACACTGACACTCATCCTGTATGAAGCACCAGAAGATGGTAAGAAAAGTCTGGAAATATTGAGACGCCATTTTGAGTCCGAAGAAAAGCCGCGAATTGTCGGGCTGTACACAGAGCTAACCAATATGCTAATGGATAACGGCGAGGAGCTAGCGGGCTATCTAGCACGTGTCGAGAAGCTAGTGGCCGCGCTACAAAGAGCTAAAGAGAACCTAAGCGATGCACTATTGGTGGCTATGGTGTTGAAAGGACTCACTGATGAATACAACCCATTTTCTGTGCATGTGACTCAAACGAGGGAAGTGTTAACCTTTGCTGAATTCAAGACTAGGCTGAGAAGTTTTGAATGCACCCTCCGCTACCGAAGCAGGCCCAGACCAGATGAAGTAATGACCGCCAAGTCATTCAAGCCGAAGCCCAAAGAAAAGACAAGAAATACGTCTTCAATGGAGAATGCTTTATTTGTGAGAAAGTGGGGCATAAAGCAAGAGACTGCACAAGTAAGGATAAGAAACCACACAAGCGAACGACAAAAGCTGATAAGAACAATAAAGTGGCTACAGTTATGGACGATTCGGAAAAAGTTTTCCGTGGCAGAGACCAAGCCAAATCTTCGAGGAAGAAGAAGAAACATTATTGCTCGGGTGAGTGAATGGCGACCCAAGGGAGCGCAGCAATATGGACTACTCGTGGACAGCGGTGCTTCTGCCCACATAATCACAGACAAGACCGCATTCATCCGATTTGATGAAAGTTTCCGGCCTAAAGATCACATCATGCAGCTGGCTGATGGAAGACGGATCACGGAAGTGTCGAGAAGAGGGGGACGCGCAAATCAAGCTGGCCGACAGCAGTGGACGAGTAGTGAGTGTCAAGCTCACAAATGCTCTCCTCATCCCAGAATACCCGCAGAATATCCTTTCTGTGGATGCAGCAACTCGAAAGGAGCAAAGTTCAACTTTGCGAAGAATGACAACAAAATGATTCTTTCAGATGGGACAATATGCAAGATGATTGTAAAGGACCGTATGTACTATCTTGACATTGTCACAGAAAATTCTGAATGCAGTGAGGACTCCTGCAATGCATCTTTAGACATGAAAACATGGCATGAGATAATGGGCCATTGTAACTATGGTGATATTGCTAAACTTGAAGCTGTGGTAGAAGGTATGAAAATTAGTAACAAAACTAGACCTAACCAGTGTGAAACCTGTATTCAAGGGAAATTCACCCAGAATAGAAACAGGAAAAGTGATGTGAGAGCTAAAGAGCCATTAGGGCTGGTACATACAGATCTAGGTGGGCCTATTGACCCAGAGTCATTCGACGGGTACAAATATGCCATCACTTTTACTGATGACTTTTCTGGAGCTGTTTTTGTATACTTTCTCAGGAACAAAAACATGGCAGTCGAGGCTACAAAGCAGTTCTTGGCAGACACAGCACCATATGGTAAAGTGAAACGAATGAGATCGGATAATGGGACAGAGTTTGTTTCAAAGAGTATCAATCTCTACTTGAGATAATATGATAAAACATGAGAGATCAGCGCCCTACTCCCCACATCAAAATGGGACAGCAGAGAGGAACTGGCGCACATTGTTTGAGATGGTCAGGTGTATGCTGATAGAATCAGGCTTACCGAAAGAGCTATGGCCATATGCAGCCAGAACAGCAGCAGTTATACGGAACAGATGTTACTGCGAAAGAACAGGGAGACTCCTTATTTCCTTTTCACAGGAAAAAGACCAGATTTGTCAAAAATGAAAAAGTTTGGTTCAGAATGCATGGTGTATGAGCAAAACAGGAGAAAACTAGATCCAAAGGGCAAAAAGGGGATCTTTGTTGGTTTTGACCGTCATTCACCTGCTTATTTGATTTATTTTCCAGAGACAAACAAGGTTCAGAAACACAGACTGGTCCACTTCATCACAAAGACCGTGACTGAGAGTGAGACGCAGACCGAGAAGACCCAACTGGAGGACCACTATGTAGAGTGGGTAACTATGCCTAAAGCAAGTCGGTTACAGACGGAATATGTAGGAAAAGATTCTGACACTGAACCAGAGCTTAAACCTGACTGCGACACGGACTCAACCAATGGTAATGAGACTCCTCGTACTTCTGGTAGAGAAAGGAAGACACCAAAATATTTAGAGGATTATGAATGTGTGATAAAAGGCAATGAAATCACAATTGATTACTGCTATAGAGCAACAGTGGGATTGCCACAAACATTCTACGAGGCAATGGCATCGCCAAAGTCAGAAAAGTGGAGAAAGGCGATGATAGATGAGATGACTTCTTTTAAAGAGAACGACACTTTCACCCTTGTGCCATTACCGGAGGGTAGACAGACAGTGGGGGAAGGTGGGTGTATGCTTTAAAGGAGGATGACAAAGGCAATGAAACATATAAAGCGAGATATGTAGCCAAAGGGTACAGTCAGAGAGAAGGACTTGACTATTCTGAGACATTTTCGCGACCGCTAATCTGACATCACTGCGACTACTGATGCAGCTTGCTGCACAGTATGAGTTGCTGTTAAACCAAATGGACGTGAAGGCAGCATACTTACATGCACCTATTGACTGTGAACTATACATGGATCAACCTGAAGGTTTTTGTGTGAAACAAAGGGATGGTGTACAACTTGTGTGTAAGTTAAACAAATCCATATATGGCCTCAAACAGTCTGGGAGAAATTGGAACATGATGCTTCATGAGTTTTTACTTGCGAACGAGTTTGTACAGAGTCAAGCAGACCACTGTATTTACACCAAAATGTCTGACAAAGAAAAGAAATTTTGTTAGTGTGGGTCGATGATATCATTGTGGCTGCCAGCAATGAGAGGTGTTTATGCGAGATCAAAGAGAAACTCAAGAGTAAGTTTAGGATGAAAGATCTCGGATGCCTCACTCATTTCATTGGGATTGATTTCAAGCAAAATGTGGGCTCAATCACATTGAACCAATCCAGATATATTGAGAAAATATTGGAAAGGTTTGGCATGTCTGAATGCAAAGCAAGAGCCACTCCAAGTGAAATCAAATGTGACCTGGCTCCAGAAGGGGACAAAACTGATCAGAGGAAATATAGAGCAATGCTGGGCAGCCTCATATACATCATGACCTGCACTAGACCTGATATTAACTGGATTGTGAGTAGACTATCTCAGTATATGTCTGATCCAAGGAAAAGCACTTGACAGCATTAAAACAGGTGTATAGGTAACTAATGCAATGTTAGTGTATGTGGCGCCATCGAGTGGGGGTGTTGGGTGACGATGTACGCCACTAGCATTAGAGTTTAATGTTGGTACTATTTTGTGTGGAGGGATACCATGTTCTGGGGTGTATGTAAATAAAGGGGGTGGAGCTTCCCTGCAGTTCGCTTCTGGCAGTGAAGGTGCACTGTGGCACGCCAGGTGTTTAGCGACTCAGTGATAGCGACCACACAAAGAAAAATAAGAATCGTCTCCTGTCTTGTGCTTCGAACCGAGTGTAGTCACCAGCAATGATGCCTACACATGAACAGCGAGGGACTTCCGCAGCAGAAGGATCAACAAATATAAATATTAATTAACAAAAAGAGTATAAAAGACATTGTGAAGAATTGAACTGGTTTTAGAACACGCAATTAAGGTGAAGGTCTCTCACACACCCACACACACAAGCACGCACACACGCACAGCAGTATTTGTGTTTCCAGCTTGTATTGGCCGTTTACGACACAGTTACTTCAGTGTTAACCTCTGCTCAAAGCAGTTCAGATAATGGATGGATGGATGATCCAGGATTGAGTTACAGCCAGCAAGGACTTCTCTCCTGCCCAAAATTCTACACCCATTCACTACATTTCATATGTTTCATTTGGCTTGGGATTAATATTTTTAAAAACACATTCAGTTGATTGCTGGAGTTGCCGCTTCCATAGTGTAATGATGTTCCCACACCAAAGGGGGCAGTAATGCACCAGAACGGGTCGACTCCGTCCTTTCTGCAGGAAATAGAAAGTAGGCCACTCTGGAAATGCAGGAAGCGAGACGGCGAAATGAAGTCCGTAATATTGCCATGGACATTGCGTCAAATGTACATTTAGGTCGTGTGCCGATTAAACTCTTCTTGTCGCTAAAGCTTCACCTGCTAGCTCAGCCCGCTCGCTGCTCACAAAGAGACGCGGAAGTTAGCCTCATATACCCAAGCGGAGATCCAGTGTGTGCCTCCCGTGTTGGGATTGATTGAGTGATTACTGTCAGTCAGTTTGGAAAGAATGATAGCGGAGTACGAGGAGGAAATGTGTCGATCAAGAGAAGAAAACGAGCGGCAACGTCAACTACTGGACGCCCTTTTAAACCATCAAGATGAAAAGCACAGAACAGGTTTGTTCATCTCGTTCTCTCACAGTTGTTTTAATTTTCAAACCTTCTGGGTCCAGGGATTTCTTACAAGAGAGATTTTGCCCTCCCCCACTTAGAAAAGAAAAGACCTCCTAATAACCATAACGCCAATTATCGTATGACAGATTTTTAATCCACGTGCAGCACTTTGTATGCAGCAAATGTTGTTGTAAAGTGCTTTATAAATAAAGTTGTGTCGAATTGAGTTGTCATACATGGCTACAATGTGTCCACAAATGCCAGTTTTTTGGCTCGCAAAATATTTGCAATAATATTGTCGTATCTTTTAAAAAGGTGCATACTTACTCATTACGCTTCACGATCATAATATTTTAACGCGTCATAGCAGAATTAGATTTTTCCAAACCACATGCACTTGTCTTCAGAGTCCCCTTACATTAAAGAGGAAGAACAGGAACACAGCATCGGTCAGGAAGAAGAGCCGCTTCGAGAGCTGGAGGACACTGATGTCACCGAGCAGCCCTTTAACTGTGTCATCGTGAAGAGCGAAGGTGACGACGGGGATGGAGACCACCGTGGAGGATCACAAGCAGACAACTTCTTAACTCCACTATCAAACAGTGACAACACCTCACCCTCTCCTGACACGGATGATGACGAACACTGTAAAGGTGATGCGACGAGTCACAGTGACTGCAAAGGTTTGGCATGCCTTCAATGTGACAAAACGTTTAGCAACAACGCAAATCTGAGAAGACACATGATGATTCACACGGGAGAAAAACCTTTCATGTGTTCAGTTTGTGGGAAAAGATTCTCTCAGAAGACTTCGATGATAACACACACAAGAACACACACTGGAGAAAAACCTTTTTCCTGCTCGGTGTGCCACAAATGCTTTAGTGACTATTCCACTTTGACGAAACACATGAGAACACACACGGGTGAGAAACCCTTTTCATGCTCAATCTGCGGTAAAACATTCTCTCAGAAGGCAACTATGCGAACGCACACGAGAACACACACTGGCGAAAAAGCATTTTTCTGCACCTTTTGCAATACAAGTTTTAATGTTCGTTCAACGTTGGTCCAACACATGAGAACCCACACTGGGGAGAAACCCTTTACCTGCTCAGTGTGCGCCAAAAGTTTTGGTCATCCTGCAGCGCTGGCGAGGCACATGAGAACACATACTGGGGAGAAAGTGTTCAATTGCAGTGTGTGTGATCAAAGGTTCTCGTACAAGTACCAAGTGAACAAACACAAATGTGTCGGCAGAGAACAGCAGTAGTGAAGGGAGCTGCAGAACTTTAAATAAACTGAATATTGACTTTCACTTGTAGCAAACACTGTTTATGACCAATTCAAATGAGATGCACTGCTGGATTTGCAGTGTACAGTATTTATAGCTTATTATGGCGCCTTTCAGGGAACCTATGGATGCTACTCATTCATGCTTAAAACATCAGTCCATGATCATTGTCAAATGAACAGGTTGAATAAAACATTATCAAACATATCCTGTCTTCACATTTTAATTAAGGGCACTATTTGTGTCTTCTTAGACAACAGAAACACATGCTTCAGTATTTTAAACAAACTAGAATTGCCCTCATTCATACACTATTAAAGAACATACTGTGGTGCAAAAGCAGCAAACATGCTCACAAAAGTACAGGCTGAAATAATGAAAATGTATCTTTACTGTTATTTATATGCAATACCCATTTTGGTAACTTGGCAACAGAATGCTTGCTTAATGCATATCATTGAAATGTTGGCACTGAATGTGGGACAAAACCGTAGCACCCAGAGAGAATAAATTGCTGGCACAGGGAAAACATGCAAACTCCACACAGGAAGGCAGGAGAGCAGATTTGTACCAGACTGCATTTGTCAGTACAATACATTTGCATTTAATCATTTAGAAATAGTGGTTCCAAAACATTTCTTTGGTAATAGTTTAAATGTTACATTTATATGCAGTAAATAATTGCATTAATAAAATCGTTATTTCAGTACAATTTCAGTAAAGTGTAGCGTTAATGTTTAACCTATACATAGTGTTACATAGGGTAGCAAAAAAACAATATACTTTTTAGGAATAAAACCATTACCTGAAAACCTTCTAAAGTACGGGGTTGTGTTTGTGTCCGTCAGAGGCTAAAGAGTGTAATGACACCGCCTCACCAGGGGAGGTAGTAATATATTCGACTCAAACAAATGCGTCTTGTCTGCCGGAAGTAAATCCAAAGCAAAGTTAACAAAACGCCGTTTAGCGTTTGGCGTGTAGTCCTGGTTGCATTGAATAATGTTGTGTGCTGATTACTCAACACGCATCGGCAATTTTGATTCATTTTTTACAGCAAGTGACCGGAGTGCCCTTTTCCTTTCTGTATAAACTCGTCACGGTGGACTTCGAAGTTTCTATTGCTTGCGTAGCTCGTTAGCTACTAACAAAGAGACATCAAGTGAGTGTAACGTTTGAAAATGTCTTCAAAAAGTGTGAAAGAAGAGTACGAGGAGGCCCTTTCTCGAACAAAGGAGGAGAACGAACGTCAAGGACTGGACGCTATATTGAAGACACATCAAGTTGTGCTACACAGAGCAGGTTAGTTCAGTGTTTATCAACCATTAAGACACACATTTCACATCGGGGAAAAAAATTGACGGCACACGTAACACCGAGTGTGTCGTATTGTGGCCCCAGACACACTAGACTAAACTTTTCCAAAGTGAAGGTGCACCCGTTTTATGCCAGTCGCACGGGCACCTGGCAACCAAAATAGAGCCCTCAGAATGAATAGCAAATGTGGGCGTTCCCTCAGTACCTAGGGAAGGTCCGTCAGTCCGTCACTGATGGACTCCAGTTTTCCTAGCGAACGATGAATGACACAAACTTTTAAACATGGAAGCAGTTTGTCCACCGAATCGTCAGTAACCCCTGTGGTGGGAAGTGTGTCGGTAGTTAAGTCCAATTTATTTATATAGCTCTTAATTGCAGAAAAGTGTCAAAGGCTTCACGTTATACAAATATTAAAGACATCTGCTGATGTTGAGTGAAAACAAAAACAAAACCCCCCAAAAACATCAGGGAAAAAAAATGACAAAACTTGTCAAGGGGCCGTAGCGTGCATCCTTCATACATGTGTTTGAGTCAAAACTCCCCATGACAAAGAGACCCATCTTTGTTTGACGACAAATTTTTCACATTTACTCTTGGTTATGTGTGTTGATTTTGGAGCCAAAATATTAACATGACTTGACCATATATGATTGTCTTCTTGTGTCCAGGAGACGACAGCAAAGAGTGTCTTCATCCAGAACAGCAGGAATGGAACTTCAGGGTGGAGCAGCATGGGACAGAGCCCCCAAAGGTAAAAGAGGAAGAGCAAAAGGACCCTTTCATGAAAGACGAAGAAGAGCCACCGTCTTCACGCAATAAAGAAGACGAGGAGGAAGAGCACCTCACCATTAAAGAGGAAGAAGAGGAGGATGATATTACCACGTTTCCATGGACTCGTGTCATTGTGAAGAGTGAAGATGAAGAGGACCAAGGTCAGTGGTCAATGCTTCATCCCAGTGAAAGTGAGGAGAACAGAAGGGAGGAGCCTCCAAGCAGCAGTTCAAGTCAATACATGACAAGGGAAGGTGATGGACACCACTGTGGACGATCTCAAGCAGACAGCCTTTTCGCTCCACTATCAGAGAGTGACGACATCATTTCACACACTTATGACACTGATGATGACAAACACGCTAAAGGGAAACCTTTTGCTTGTTCAGTCTGCCACACGCGTTTTAGTGTTCATTCACGTTTTGTTCAACATATGAGAAAGCATACGGGGGAAAAGCCCTTTTCCTGCTCAGTTTGTGGTCAAATATTCTCTCAAAGAGGTGCGGTGACAAGACACACAAGAACACACTCTGGGGAGAAACCTTTTTCTTGTTCAGTCTGTGGTAAAGGATTTACTCAAAAGGAACATTTGGTAACACACACCAGAACGCACACAGGAGAGAAACCTTTTTCCTGCTCAGTGTGTGGTAAAAGTTTCTCTATAAAGGGAAATTTGATAACGCACACAAGAATACACACTGGCGAGAAAACTTTTGTATGCTCAGTCTGTGACTTAAGTTTTGTTGATCGTTCATCATTGGTTCAACACATACGAACACACACTGGGGAGAAACCTTTTTCCTGTACAGTCTGTGGTAAAAAATTCACTCAGAAGGGACAGTTGAACACACATTCAAGAACACATACGGGAGAAAAACCTTTTGCCTGCGCAGTCTGCAACTTAGGTTTTGGTGATCGTTCCACGTTGGTTCTACACATGAGAACGCACACTGGGGAGAAACCTTTTTCCTGCTCAGTTTGTAATAAAAGATTTGCCCAGAGGGCCCATTTAAGAACACACACTAGGACACACACTGGAGAGAAACCTTTTGCGTGCTCTGTCTGCAGTACAAGTTTCGCTGATCGGTCTTCATTAGTTCAACACACGAGAATACACACTGGTGAGAAAGTGTTCAGTTGCAGTGTGTGTGATCAAAGGTTCTCTTACAAGTATCAAATGAAAAAACACAAGTGTCCCGGGCAGAAGAGCAAAAGTACATGAAGCCGCAGAATTTGTCTTGTGAAGAAACTAAAAAGTTGAGAAAGTTTGAGTGGTCACTTGGAAAAACAATTTATATATGATCCTCGATGAAACTAGTCTTCAAAGTCTACTACAATATGATACAGTAATTGGCAGAACATTACATGATTTGCTTGATAATTGATTTTGTTGATTACATGACAAGTTTCTGATTTAGTAGAATCATCTTTATTCTCCACAGAAGGAATTTGTAGCATTGGTAACACTTTAGATAGCAGCACAACACTAACTGACTGTTGCACATCATCAGATAATAATGACCTGTATTTGTATTTAGATTTGGTGAAATAGCATGCGGTCCATCTCTCAGAGGCATTCTTGAACACATTTTCTGTAACTAAACAGATTCTGTTATGATCAAAGGCCTCCTCTAATTGCTGTTCTGCTGATGAGATTGTATTGCACCCTGCAAGCTGCTCTGTCCAACCTCTGCTCTTCCACAGAATTAAATGACAGAAAGATCACTCCTCATATCAAGACCACTCCTCCTGTTTATTTTGCCAAGATATAGACATACTAAACAAGACAACATTTTTGGGGGACGTACGGCGTGACTTGCACATGTCAGTGTGAAGGCAACGCATGGCGTGTCATACCCAAAAAATTATGCATATTAACAACCCATTAGGCGTCAGTTGTTCAATAAAATATTCAGTTTTGATATCGCAATTTGAAAAGGTAGTCGCTTGAAAACGGTTGCCGATAAAGCTATACTGTAAGTGTTGCTTGGTGCAATTTTGTTATCCTGACGCATACATAGTTTAAAAATGTTTTGAGCATGACTATGTTTTTAGGGTGCAACGTTTCCATCTCGATTGGAACATCGCTGCCTGTAAGACCTTGTCTCATATGTCTAACTTTTATAACAAAGCTGCGTTGACCTTGCAGGGCGTGATGCCCAATTCGTATTTTTTGTAAAATCCGATTTTTTTTAATGTACTCGGTTCACATTCCAAAACAAACGCGACTTCTCACGTGAAACGAGGGCGTCCTTGACGTGCCACGCATGCGCACAAAGCACGACGTCGAGCCAGAGACGCTGCATTTTTTTACGGAAGTAAATATGGTCCAGCTTGTAGGGTTCCCCTCTTTTTATCATTTTATTTCAACAGAGGAGTGATGTGGGAGGAAGTAGAAATATTTTGGGGAAAGACGCTTTTCGATCTTTTTATATCGTGGAGACGTCTACTAATGATGACGTCACGCAGATGCCTCCTAAATATACCGTCAGTTAATTGCCGCGTGTAATAAATAAATCCTTTGTTTGACATCACATGCATATCCGATGTATATCTACATACGAAAGAGGCCCGTGTCAGAAGATAAAAAAAAATGTAATTGTACTGTTGTACACGACATGAAAAAAGCATACGGTTTGCAACAGATGTTCCGGGTTAGCCGACGACTCCAGGTTTAAAGATGTCGGCTCCGTCATACGTGATCACCCGCTCTTGTGTAAAATTTATGACCGCGAATATATGCCGCGGCAGGAGTAAATGCTCGCTTTTTTTCTGATGCACCTCACGGCGCCATCTTGTGTCCTCTTCTTTTTTCGTCATAGCTGCAAACGAAGACGTGGATAATAAACAGAGCTCCGTTTTGAGTATAAAAGTAGTACTGGGTTTATCGTTTGAAAATGTGTAAAGTAGACATACTGAGAGCATTGCTGAATCAGCGCCTAAGTGCAGCTGTCGAGGAAGTAGTTGGAGTTTTTGCAAGGACGATAGCAGAGTACGAGGAGGAACTTTGTCGAACAAGAGAGGAGAACGAGCGACAACGTCAACTGTTGGACGCTGTTGTCAAGGAGCAAAACGTGTTACACGTAACAGGTGTGTTCATTAACTTCATATCTTAATAACGCTATTCATTGAACGTTCCGACACGATTCTTACTTTGGGCGGTTTTCTTTTACCCTTGTTCAATCGGAAAAGCAAGGAAAGCTTTCGATACCATGAATCGTAATCGATTCCTCAATCCATTTGAACGCTCTGACACAAGGATCATATTGAATTAACTTCGAATTTATTGAACCAATAGGCAGCATCTTGTAAAGCTAGGTGAGTTTAACTCGAAATACTTGGGCATTGCGTTTGGTGTACCCAGGGACTGCGGTCACGCCAGCCTCCACTAATTCCAACTAAGTGACAGTTTCAATGGGAGTGGATGTTTGTATATCACTGTGCCCTGTGATTGACTGGCGACCTGTCCTGGGTGTAGTCTGCTTTTTGCCTGATGCCACCTTGGATATGCTGTGACCTTGAACAGTATAGATGTTGTAGTAAATGAAACAAAAACAATGGATTGTACAATTAATGTTAATGAACTGCTTTGTCTGTAAGATAAAGCAGTTGCCATTTCAGATGGCAGAAATGCACAAATTCAATTTGCGAATGCCGTTAAATAATAACGAATTAAACAAACTTGAATGACTTTTCCAAAGCATGTGTGTTTGGCCTCTCATGCCCTGCAGACATCAATGAAGGAAATCTTCATTCTGAGCCGCAGGAGTGGAGCTCCTGGGTGGGCCAGCAAGAACGAGAACATCTCAACATTAAAAAGGAAGAGAAGGAGGAGGATATCATCAAGTTGCCATTGATATATGTCCCTTTGACGAGTGAGGTTGAAGCCAAAGGTGAGAACAGAGTGCTGGAGCCTCAGAGCAGCAGCTCAAGTCACCACTTGAAAACGGAAGTTGATGGAGACCACTGTGGAGGATCCCGGGCAGAAAGCTGGCTATCTCCACTCTCAAATCGTAGCGACATGTCTGACATTGGTCATGAACATTCTCAAGGTGGTACCACATATCACATTGACAACCACGTTTTGGCATGTCCTCAGTGTGACAAATCCTTTGACTGCAAGTCTTCTTTCAAAAGACACATGAGGACTCACAGTGATAACAATGACTTGACATGTCATGAATATGACACCAATTTCCCTAACCAGACTGATTTGAAAGGACACACGAGAAGTCATACTGCAGAGAAGCCATTGTCCTGCGCAGTGTGTTTTAAAGAATTTGAGTACAGAGGAACTTTGACAGCGCACATGAGAACACACACCGGTGAGAGGCCATTTGCGTGTGCAGTATGTGGTCAGCGATTCTCAGTGCGATCAAATATGGTGAAGCACATGTTAATACATACAGGGGAGAAACCTTTTGCCTGCTCGGTGTGCGGTCTCAGAGTAAATCAAAAGGCTAGTTTAATAACCCACATGAGAACGCACACTGGTGAGAAACCATTTTCCTGCTCAAGTTGCAGGAAATGTTTTTCCGATCGCTCCTCACAAATTCGACACATGAGAACGCACACGGGGAGAAGTTGTTCAGTTGCAGGGTGTGCGATCAAAGATTTTCCCGTAAGTACAAACTGAACCAGCACAAGTGTGCTGGGAGGAAATAAAGTTGAACGAGACTGACTTTTTTAACATTGCTGCACAAAACGTGTGATTCTGCCATTGTTTGTGTGTGATACTGCAGCTGTTACTGGAGAGAAACCTTTTGTATGCTCAGTGTGTGGTTTGAGAGTAACTCAAAAGATTAGTATAATAAATCACATGAGAACACACACTGGAGAGAGTGTGGAGACCTTTTACTTGTTCTTTATTATTTGCGAAAGAATAGTTGATCAAAATGTAAAGATTTTGCTCAGGATTGCTTTGCATTATAACAGTGGAGGAAAACACCACCTTTTTGTCTTCATATCAAGGTTTCCTCTTGACAATACCCCAAACATTTTCAACAGGGTTCAAGTCAGGCGTGTTTGCTGGACAATCAAGTACTGTTATTTCTTGACCATTGGTACATGTATTGCTAGTGTTGGCTCTGGGCAGGTGCCAAATCCTTCTGGAAAATAAAATTGTCTCCAAAAAGCTTGCCGGCAGACGTAAACATTAAGTGCTCTAAAATGTTTTGGTAGACGGGTGCGTTGACTGTGGATTTATTCAAAGTCAATCGACCCACACCAGCAAATGACATGATCCTCTCCATGTGCAGGAGTGTGAATGAATGCTTGTTTTTTTTGTACAAAGAAAAGTAAATTAATTGAGAAATAAGAATTAACCATACCAAAATTTGGACCCAACATATTGAATAAATGCTATTATAATAAAGGACTTTGTAAAAGCTCACCAAAGTGGTTAGTTTTCATTTTTTAACACGCCACGTTTACACATTTCCATGCGTTTTGCTGAGTTCCTGACAAAAAAAGTCCGTTTTAGTTTATTCTTTATTGCATAGTATTTTTGTTCCCATCCTTATATTGAATTTACTAGGTCATCGCGTCACAAGGCATTTCTGCTGCAGCCGTCATGTTGGTAAGATTTTTCGGCCACAAGAGGACCTCATAGCATAGACAGACCATCAGCGCTCTGATGGTAACGAGTCTTTTTTGTTTTGTTTGTTTGTTTGCTGTTCTTAGAGTGACTTCATTTGATGGGACGCTGCTGTTTAATTTGTCCAAGTGGGGTTGCCGTATTGCTTCCTTTACAGCTTTACTTCCGTGTATCAACCAAATCCTCTTCACGAAATAATTTTCCTGAATTAGTACTCAACGTACTTAAACCTCGACACATGACGTCCCATCAGTACTGCAGCCTTTATTAAATATTCGTGTCCGGATAAACACGCGTTGGTGTACGTTAAAGCGAATTCTCCAGTTACCTTAGCTTAGCCTGCTAGTCACTCACAAAAAGACGCGTTTGTTCGTGACACGTTGAGATGCAGAAATCAAGTGTGAATATCAAGTGATTGTGATGGTCGTCTGAAAATGTGTGCAAAAAGTGTGAAAGAGGAATACGGGGAGGAACTTTCTGAAACAAAAGACGAAAACAAGCCACAACGTCAACTACTTGACGCTGGTGGCAACAAGCCTCAGGATGACTCACGCAGGGCAGGTAGGTTTGTTCACTTGTATCGAAAGTCAACATTTATGAACTGAGTCAACTGGACACCCGAGAGTAACGTACGTATAGGATAAAATTAACCATTCCCCACTGTTAACTTTGTGCCTTTGATAATAATTATTGACAAACATTTACAGTCGTCCACCAATCGTGATTGGCCGACTTCTGTATGAAAGTACGTGATCGGCATATGTCGATCAATGCCTTTCATTGCCGATCACACATGACCCGCAGATCGTACTTTGTAGCCTGCAGCTAACTGTAGGACCAGCCTGTGTGCAGTGTAGCGTCCTCTCCTCTTTCCTTAACACTGCACATGCAACAGACCAAACCATGAACGGAATCATAATGTACGTTCTGTTTGTGCATTTTCTGCACTGTGAATTCAAAACAATGTCCTGTTATTTTATAATAAAGGAATGGACATTTGAATATAACGTTTTTTCAGCTGATGCGTCAATTAATCAAATAAGTAATTGAAAGATTAATTGCTTTTTAAAAAAATAATTCTTTGTTAGCAGCTCTAAAATTTAGAAATATGCAGTTAATCTGTGTTCCCCAACTGATGTTGTGGGGATGGCGCAGCAGGAATTTGACAGAATAGGGCTTGAAGCATTGTAAACAAACATTTTAGCTAAGATGACAGTCCGTATGTCCGAATGATTGTACTATAAATTAGGTGGTGTCTGTCTAAACAATAAGACACAACGTCCAAGTCACAACATTTGGACGTCCTTTAAGCAGTGTGTGACTTTGCCAAACCACATTTGTCTTCTTGTGTCTTGCAGTTGTCAGTGAAGATTTTCATCCTGAACCAGAGCGCCCTCACATTAAAGAGGAAGAGGAGGAGGCTGATGTCAGCAAGTTGCCATTCACTTGTGTCATTGTGAAAGTTGAAGGTGATGATGATGATGATGATGATGAAGAGGAAGGTGATGGAGACCAATGTGCAGGATCACAAACAGACAGCCTCTTAGCTCCTGTAACAGACAGTGACAACAAAATGTCTGACTCTGATGATGATGAACACTCAAAAGCTGATATGACATGTCAAACTGATGACAAACAGTGGGAATGTTCTCTGTGTGACAAATCCTTCTCTGCGAAAAAAAATCTGAGAAGACACATGATGCTCCACACTGGCGAGAAACCTTTCAGCTGTTCAGATTGTGGTAAAAGATTTGCGAGTAAGGCACACTTGAATAGACATGCAAGAACACACACTGGAGAGAAACCTTTTTCCTGCTCAGTGTGTGGTCTTCGAGTAAGTCAAAAGATCAATTTAACAAATCACATGAAAACACACACCGAGGAGAAACCTTTTGCCTGCCCTTTTTGCGGTAAAGCGTTTGCTCGCAAAGCACATTTGAACAGACACTCAAGAATACACACCGGAGAGAAATCCTTTGACTGCTCAGTCTGCACCTTAAGTTTCAGTGAACGTTCAAGTTTGGCTAAACACATGAGAGAACACACTGGAGAAAAACCATTTTCCTGCTCGGTTTGTAGTAAATGTTTCTCTCAGAGACGCGCTTTGACAAGACACATAAGAATGCACACTGGTGAGAAACCATTCACTTGCAGCGTGTGTGATAAAAGATTCCCTCAAAAGTATCAGGTTAAGAAACATAAGTGTGTTGTTGACAAATGCAGCAGTAAATGAATCTGCAGAGCTTAGATAAATTGTGTTGACGTTTGAGTTGGGTGTGATCGAATGGATACGTGATCATGAATAAATTACAATGGTGGGAAGTCAGGGCCAGGTCGGCTCTCTCTGATGGCCTCAACACCATCAGTGGCACTGACCTACATTTACAACTTTGGTGAAAATATGTTAATTTCTTGGCAACAGTATATTTCCTCCATTCTCTAGTGAGTGTCTTTGGCTGCCCAGCTTCCAGTACAGTAGTGTGCAATCATTATGATCTGCCCACAGTCTGGTGGTATTAAGTAGGGGATGAGTTATTCCCCACTGAAGGCATAGGTCTGAAATGTGGAACCCGGTTGAATTTGTGACAAAGTCTTGAATAAATGTTGATTTCTTGTTCATGAACATTCTTGATTGAGCTCCGCTATTCATGTGCCCGTTGCTATGATCATTCAAGTTGTGAACACCCTGAACTGGTGGCCAGCTAATTGCAGGGCACACAGACAAACTACCATTCACACTCACTTCGAGTTTTCAATTAACGTGCCATGCATGATTTTGGAATGTGGGAGGAAACCGGAGTATGCGGACACGGAGAGGACATGAAACCTCCACACAGGAAGGCCAGATATTGGAATCGAACCCTCCACCTTTGTATTGTGAGGAAGCGGCTGTGACGTCATGACTATGCCTATAGGCGGAGCAAAAAGGAAAGCGAAGCGAATGAGCCTCTGTTCCCAAGTTTAAGTGCACATTCTTCTCTTTCTCGCATCATTCTCTTCCCATATCATTTCTACGCTAATGTCGTTCATATTTAGTGCCTAAAAATTCGACTCGGATTCGTGCATCTCGAGCTAGCTTAGCATGCTAGCAACGAGTTGCGAACAAAGAAGACGCGGAAGGAAGGGACATACTTTGCGCAGAAGACAAAGTGTGTTTCGGTGAAAATGTGTAAAGTTGAAATGCTGAGAGAATTGCTGAGTCAGCGACTCAGTGCGGCCGTGGAAGAAATATTTGGAGTGTTTGAAAGAACGATAGCAGAGTACGAGGAGGAACTTTCTCGGACAAAGCAGGAGAACGAGCGACAACGTCAACTACTGGACACCGTTTTCAAGAAGACTCAAGATGAATTGCACAGAGAAGGTCGATAACTTTGTTTTGATTACAGCCACCTTTATATTAATGCTCTGAAGGCCTCACCTTCGGCCTTCGGTAGAATGAAGCTAAGCGATACTGCGCATGCCTAAAGTGTTCGCCATAACGGGAAGGTATGTTTATGTATGCTGACAATTCAATTCCTCAACCTTTATTTAAACATGTAGAGCTAAATCAGGGTAAACACCTTTTCAATGACGCAGAGAAGCCATACGACAGAAAATAACGACAGGTGCGGTGAACTGAAATCTTTCTCATGTAAAATATGCGCCTTCGCTCATTAAAAGTTGGGAAACACTAGGCCGGAACACCAAGTGGTTCCACTAGTAGATGCTGATAAAATTTAAAGGTGCCACTGGTTGAAAGCAAAAACAGGTGTACTCGTGGCATGTCTATCGCACTCTCTCTCTCTCTCTCTCTCTCTCTCTCTCTCTCTCTCTCTCTCTCTCTCTCTCTCTCTCTCTCTCTCGCTTAAAGAGCAAACGAAAAACAATTTTGTTTAATATCATCTCTTATATGTCACTCGTGATGCATTTTTTTCTGATTCACTTTGATGCCGTTTGCAGATGCAGGAACAGGAGAAGGCGTTGACGTGATCAAGGAACTAGAGCCCCTAAACATTAAAGAAGAAGAGGAGGAGGCTGATATCACCAAGTCGTCAGTGATTCAAATCACTGTGAAGAGCGAAAATAATGAAGATAAAGGGCAAAGTGAGCTGAACAAACAGGATGAGACCCTAAGCAGCAGTTCAAGTCAAGCCATGTCTACAAAAGGTGATGGAGACCACTGCAAAGGATCACAAGTAGAAAGCCTCCTTGCGCCACTTTCAGATTGTGATGACATGGTGTCACATTCTCCTTACACTGATGATGAACACTCCAAAGGTGATTTGGTATGTCACAATGACAACAAACATGTGAAATGCTCCCAGTGTGACAAACTATTTTATGACAAGTCAAATTTAAACCGACACATGAGGGTCCACACAGGAGAGAAACCCTTCACATGCATGATTTGTGGCAAATGTTTTAACCTGAAGGACTCGCTCGTCCGACACACGAGGATCCACACGGGAGAGAAACCATTTAGCTGCTCAGTGTGCGGGAAAAGATTTTCAATTAAAGGAACTTTGAATATACACGCTCGAACACACACCGGGGAGAAACCATACCACTGCTCAATATGCAATGCAAGTTTTAGTTGTCATTCCGGACTTGGTCAACACATGAGAAGACACACTCGCAGGAAAGCTTTTGTGACGTCACCACCTCCAACATCTATGATGAAAGAGACAGGGCCATGAAGCTGTTCACCTTTTCCGTGTGTGTGTGTGCACACACACACACACACACACACACACACACACACATGCATACATAATCAGTGAACAATTATCACACTACGCTGTGCTCTGCATTGAGAGCAAGGTTCTGGTACAGGTCCCGAAATACAGAGCCAAGGAACAGATGTATTTACTTGAAAGACAGGTTATGTTACACCAAATTGAGACAATAGTGACGATGTTTGCATGCAGTCTTGAATACAGTGGTTTCTCCGTGATCTTGTGTTATTTTCTGTCTTTATGGCAAACAATGCCACCATGTATGGCATACGGTTGTACCAATTAGAAGCGCTACAAATACATTTCAGCGATAAGAATGCAATTTAAATAATTCTCTTATAATGTAGTACTGGTATATCTCTGCGTGTAACTTAAATATTTGTGTGCATCAAGTTGTCAGAGCTATCAACAATGAAATTAAAGCAAAGCCCATCAGGAAAGGATCACAGCGAAATGTAAACCTAACTTCTGGTTCTCACGATTCACGATCTCGAGGTAATATTCTCTGAATGGTTGATGCAAACAGTGAAATTTGGCCTTTGAGAGGCTCTCATTTCTTCACAAAGGAGTTCTAGCGTAAAGCACGCACTTATAACATTGTTTTAAGAGAAGAAAAAGTTGTTCGAAACTGCCCTCTGGCTTCAGCCGCGACCGGTCAATTGACAGTCTATTCATATACTATATGTCCGTGATGCGCGGCGTTGCCTCTTAATAATAATAATAAGTATAATAAACATTTTTGTGAAGAATGTTGTCGTTTTCATGGCTCAATTTCAATTGACATATAAAGCAACGATCTGCTTTTCTATCTGATTTTTTTTGTATTTTATTTATCTATTGATTCGTAAATAAAGAGGAGTGGGATTTTTAGACAATCCGATATATATTCAAATGTCTAACAGGTTAAAATACTTCTCATTTTAAAGAAATTCACGTTAACTAAATCTGCTTTCCTTACGCACAGCAAAGACGTAAATTGCGTCGCCAGTCACGTGACGATGGCTAGCTAAAAGGCGACTGCGACACAAACGAACTGAGGTGAACACAAGGAAACCTAAACGAACAACTTTAGTAGTCGTTTTGCATCATTCTCTGCGTGCATTTTTCTTTCTTATCAAAGAATAAACCTAATTAGTATTCGGATGAACTCGTCTCTGTAGCTTCCCTGGCTGTCTCAACTGGCTAGCTTGCAAACAAACTTAGTGAGGCGTTCGTTTCAACACATTTCTAAACAAAGATTAAGTGTGAGTGCAACGGGTTTGTGATCACCGTGTGAAAAAAATGTGTAAAGTAGACATGCTGAGAGCATTGCTGAATCAGCGCCTAAGTGCAGCTGTCGAAGAAGTGTTGGTTGTCTTCGAAAGAACTATAGCAGAGTACGAGGAGGAACTTTGTCGGACAAAAGAGGAGAACGAGCGACAACGTCAACTACTAGACGCTGTTTTCAAGCCTCGGGATGAACAACGTAGTGCAGGTTTGTTCCCTGACATCATTTGGATTTAGTTCATATGTGGCTGACACACACATACACTGTCGGTTCCGTGTGTGTTTGTTTTTATAGGTATTTCCATTTGATTTTCTTGCTTTTTCAAATCTCTTACCATTGCTCTCCGGTTCAAATCCTCCTTGTCGCTTCTGTCCGAGTTTTGGCTGCCTTCTGAGTTTCCAAGGTTTCAATCAGTCAATCCAGAGCTTAATCACGGTTAGCTTAACCTCTTTTTTCACGTTTCACAGGGTTGGAAGTTTGAGGTAAAGTCGTCATCAAATACTTACGTAAAGTACATCTATCTGACCCCTCCTTAAAGATAGTAACAAAGAATTTGTACGTCATGACTTCCTATCATAATACCAACCATACTCCCACATGTCACAGATTATGACGGTGTAGCTCAATTCCTCGTCAAAGATGTTTGTGTTCTCGTGTCTTGCAGGTGTCAGTGAAGAAGAGCCAGAACCCCGCAACATGAGAGAGGAAGAGTCCGTTTACATTAAAGAGGAAGAAGAAGAGGCTGATGTCTCTGGGATTCCAGTGATTTGTGTTTCTGTGAAGACTGACGATGATGACGACGAAGACAAAGAAGGCTGTGGAGACCACTGTAGTGGATCCCAAGCAGACGTCCGCTTAACTCCAGTGTCCGCTAGTGACAACACAACATCACACTCTCCTGACTCTGATGATGAACACTCTAAAGGGGACGTGACGAGTCACACTGACGACACATGCTGGAAATGTTCTCATTGTGACAAAACGTTTGTCTACAAGTCTCTTTTGACAAAACACATGATTATCCACACCGGCGAGAAACCTTTCAGCTGTTTGTATTGCGGGAAAGGATTCTCTCGGAAGGGACATTTAATTAGACACACGAGGTCACACACGGGTGAGAAACCATATACCTGCTCTGTCTGCGGCACAGGTTTTACTGTTCGCTCGGCGTTGGATAATCACATGAGGACACACACTGGAGAGAAGCCTTATTCATGCCCGGTGTGTGGCGAAAACTTCTCCCAAAAGGGAAATTTATTGAGACACACGAGAACACACAATCAGAATGACGTTTTTAGCTGCCCCGTCTGCTTAAAATCCTTCTCCCAAAAGGGGTATTTGAAGATCCACTCAAGGACGCATACCGGAGAGAAGCCCTTTCCATGCCTGGTCTGCGGCGTGCGCTTCAGTGTTCGTTCAGTGATGCTCAAGCACGTGACAAGAAGGCACAAGCATGACAGAGTTCAGTGTTTGTGACATTCTATATGAATGATAAAAAATAGTGTATTTTTTTTAAAAAGCCTATGTTTTCATTTTTAAATGTATTTCAGAAGAAAACTTATTTACCGTTTGCTACCATGTATCACTCAACACCATGCTTTATCTTACATCGTTTTATGTGTCGTTTTCATCTCCACAATGTTTTTTCATAGGTCTTCACCACTCAATGGCTTAAATGCTTTAAACATGTTCACCTATGTTCTTCTTGGCCATTCATATTGTACAGCTTACAAAATACTGTTTAAAAAAATATGTACATCATGCGAGCATTCATAAAATGATATAATATGAGCTGTTGGTGCTTAAACGTGGAAAAAGAAAATCATGTGAGATTGTGTCATGTCTTTGGATAAGCCCTTGCTCTTCATTTTTAAGGCCATGATGTACTGGATACTGCTGCAGAGGCACTTTTAAAACAGTCTGTTGTGTCTTTTAATCAACGGCATATACAGTGTAAGTGCATCTCAATAAACTGCAATATTGTGGAAAACTTTATTTCGGTTCAATTCCAAAAGTGAATTTTATTTACAGTTCGGTGATGCCTTGACTTACTCTGCAAGTTCCGCTGCCGTTTGAGTTAAGACTGTTCATAAAAAGGAGACGATATACTTAGCCCTGTCTTGAACAGGACAAACACACATATGACATTAAAACACTGACAGATTATGGCGGCAAACACACATAGGGTGACCCGGTCCAGTGCTTAGCGCGTCAACCTCACAGTGCAGAGGTTGTGGGTTTGATCCTGGCTCCTGCCTTCCTGTGTGGAGTTTGCATGTTCTCCCTGTGCCTGCGTGGGTTTTCCCTGGGTACCCTGGTTTCCTCCCACATTCCAAAAACATGCATGGCAGGCTGATCGAACACTCCAAATTGTCCCTAGGTGTGAGTGTGGATGGTTGTTCGTTTGAACCCTGCCCTTTAGCCTCATAATCTCCTGGATACACCTTTCTCCTGATTATCAAATCCACACCTCTGCTTTTTATCCGATAGAGAGCAGAGTCGCTCGACGCGTGCGAGTTTCCTACAAGACCAACGAAGAAGTAAAATGCGGAAGTTTGCGAGTCGTGAACAGTCAAATTGTACGTACTGTACTCAAGTACTGCATCCGACATTTCTTTTAGTCACGTTTCTGTCGCATGACGGAGTGATCATTAATTAAATATATCGGCTCAGAATTGACTTGTCTTCACTATATGGATTTGTCGCGTTAGCTTAGCTTACTATCAAAGCGACAGCTTGCAAGCAACACGCCGCAGAGATCGAGTGTGAAACTAAAGTGTTGTGGTTAGAGTGTGTAAAATGTGTGAAAGAACGATAGATTACGAGGAGGAACTTTCTCGAACGAAAGAGGAAAACGAGCAACAATCTCAACTGCTGGATGCTGTTTTCGTGACGCACAGAGCAGGTTTGTGCAATTCTCACTTGTCGAGTAACGTAGCTTTAAAAAAAAAACATTTACAACATTTCCAAATAGTTTGACATTTGCTAGTTGGTGGAAGTGAACTCTCATGAGGATGATATATACATACACACGGCTTCATTTTTTTCCGTTTTTCAACTATCATTATTATTTAGCATTTATTCATGTATGGTCTCCTAATTTTGAGTTGTTTTCGACATTGGAGGCTACGCTATAATAATGTGGGTTGACAAAGCAAAGGTTGACTTTACCAAACCATGTGCGTTTGCCTTCTTGTGTCCTGCAGAAGTCAGAGAAGATCTCAATCATGAGCAGCTTGCAAAGTTGAACTCGAAGGTGGACGAGGGGGAGCCAGCACTCCCCTGTGTTAAAGAGGAACAAGGGGAAGCCGATGTCAGCAAGTTTCCAGTGATGCGCGTCATTGTGAAGAGTGAGGATGATGAAGACGAGCCTCACTCTTCCCAGCTCCATCACAGTCAAAGTGAGAAGAGAAGATCCCAAGCGGACAGCCTTGTAGCTGCGTTAACAGATAGTGATGACACATCGTCTAACTCTCTTGACGCTGACTATGAACACTCTTTCGGTGATATGGCATGTCCCGCTGAGAACAAACACTTGACATGTTCACAGTGTGATAAGACTTTCCTCAACAAGTCAACATTGGAAAGACACATGAGATGTCATACAGGAGAGAAACCTTTCAAGTGCTCGCTTTGCGGTAAAGGTTTCACACAGAAAGGAAGCCTGACGACACACACGAGAACACACACTGGAGAAAAACCGCATTCCTGCTCCGTCTGCAGCACCGGTTTTAACGATAGTTCGGCATTGGCGCGACACATGAGAACGCACACTGGGGAGAAACCATTTTCCTGCTTATGGTGTGAGAAAAGCTTCTCCATAAAGGGAAACTTTGTCGCGCACACAAGAACACACACTGGAGAGAAGCCTTTTTCCTGCTCGGTCTGCAACACAAGTTTTCGAGTCCGTTCAGGTCTGGTTCAACACATGAGAACACACACTGGGGAGAAACCATTCACCTGCTCAGTTTGTGGTCAAAGATTCTCTCAAAAGCGACTTTGAGAGAACACTTGAGATCACATAGTGGAGAAAAACCTTTTTCATGTTCAGTCTGTAGCACAAGTTTTAGTTACCATACGTCATTCATTCACCACATGAAAAAACACTCTAGTGAGAATGTTTAGCTAAAATATGTTTGATTAAAAAGTACCAGGGGTGTCATTTGTAAACATGTCACAACATTGAAGCCAGAGTATGTATTTATTTATTTAATTTTTTGGTTTTGCCCTAATATATGCGTGATTTAGCTTTATAGTCCTCAATTAATTTATTTCCCCCAAACTAACCCTTACGGAATAAAACACCATTCGGCGAATGGATTATTCCTTTGACACTTAATTTTCCACAACGTGATTCATTACACATGCTGACTCACATTTGTTCACTTCATTTCCACATCACGGTCATAAACCAGAAGTACACTTGCTCTGAAGCACAAATGCCAAGGTCCAGCATGCCATATCAATTCATGTTGCCCAAAAAACCCAAATAAAATGTGACTACTTCATTTTCTTTGGGTAAGTTTTATTGTGGTTCAGTTGTAACCCCTCATGCTAAATTTACGACGAAGTTGCTTTCCAACTGACAAACCCACGGATAAACACTCAAATTCAAAGCGCTATGAATAGTTTTAACTTTTCAGATCTGTCCTTTGTTGTTGTTGTTTTACTTTCTAAATTACAAAAGTATTTGATCATAAGTATGAGCACTCTTGCCACCTCGTTTAATTGTCAACAAATTACCTACTTTTGTTTTTGTTGTTGATGATGAATACATCACTGCTGTAATATATTTTGTTTCGAGACGTACCGGACATATTTTCCCAAACTGGGTCATCGATCTACGCGTGCGCAGTGTGGCTTGTTGGGAGGCTCCGTGTTGTTTGTAATCACACGTCGAACAAAGAGACTGTGTATGTACCGGTAATCGTACGCTGCAAAAATAGCGAGGTCGGCACATCCTTTAATTTCCGAAGTGGGACAATTGGAAGCAGGCGCTGTTCAGGGAGGCATTCGCCACCGGAAGTAAAAATGGTCCAACCCAAACTTCCGGATTATTATGTTGACACTCGTGTATTTTTTTTATTGAGTTCACATTTCTGTCTTGTGAACGCTAATCGAAATAATTATTTGTATCACGATACTCGCGTCTTCGGTCACTCGGTAGAGCCTCCAGGCAGCGTGATTTTTGCGTGAAGTGTTGTGATTTTTTTTCTCCTTTTGATAATGTGTGCAACAAGTGTGAAAGAAAAGTATGAAGACGATCGATTAAACAAGCGACAGCGTAAACTACTGGAAGCTGTTTGTAAGACCCCTCAAATTGAGGTACACAGAGCAGGTAATGTACAGTGTTTACGAGCACTTTTTGTGGGACCAATAATAAGAGTTGACCGGTTCAGGAGGACGGCTTTACTTTTATTAAAGCTGCTAAACTTTGGTCGTGTTATGTTACAATGTACATGTTGGCTCAAACGTTGGAAGCCTTTTAAAAATAAGGGAAAAGAAAGACAGTCTCAGCCGCGCATTATTAATTTTCTTTTCTGGTCGCTGTGATTTTTGTGTTGTCCCTGTGTGTCTTCTGATACCCGCAATCCTTTCCTTTGAGGCACTACAATTGTATGTCCGAAATGACGACAATCACACGTTGATATTTTAAGTCTGAGAATCGATCAGCTCGTCCGTGCAGGGCGGGTGGGCACCGCCCTCCGTCCCAGATGGGTCATCTTGATAGGGACAAAAGTTAAATAATGGAAATAGATCTGAAATATGATGTCAATATACTTTGATCATATTACTCAAAGACATTCTGAAAAAGCCTAGCATTGCAAGGAATAATTATAAGTCCACTTGTTCAAACTCATCAGAGAGGGGGGGACGCGATAGCTATTGTTATAATACTACGACAACTACTACTCTTACTTTTACAAATATTATCTCAAGGTGTTACTGCCAATGTTTCCCATTAAGCAGTTTCATTATTGGTATTCTGATGCCATCTAGTGGCGATTGTTGGCCGGAACCATTTATCGCGAATAAAGGTTCACCGGACCCTAGTTGCCGTGCACATTGACTGGAGCACGTTAAAAGGACACGTTTTGTAAGCTTTCTGTAGACTTTTGTAAGAAGACAAGAGTGCCGAGAACCTACCGTATGAGGCAAGTCAACGACGGGCAGGATTTCGGCCGAAGTTTAGCCCCTTATGGGTGTGAGCCCACGAGGTTTGTGTGCATTTTATGTTAAATCAATTGTCTTCATAGTTTTGTCTTTTATTTGGTACGTAATGTCACTTGTTTGTATGTTTCATGTTCGTGGGACCAGTTCTCACGGGTTGCCAGGAATAAACCCTGTATTTTTATCGTGGACTTCGTGTCGTCATTCATGCCGCATCCTGAGGGCGCTACACAAGGTTTCTTGACTCATTCGCCGATATAGGAAATATTTGAAGTGTTTAAACAATGCCAATCTCTTCTTCGATCATGGACACTACAGCTTCTTGTTGCTTTTAGACTTAGCGCGCTTAACAAAACAGTGAACATAAAGTAAAATAATAAACACAACACATAACATAAAACATGGACATTCGTGCGTGTGTGTGTGTGTGTGTGCGTGTGCGTGTGTGTGTAAAACACAAATTTATTGACGATCGATCCTTTTCGGGGTCATCGGAAAGCTGGAAGGTATTCTTCAGCTAATTTGGGGTGTTTTCGTACGTAAAGGCGTTGAAGACATGTTTGTCCAAAGTGCTTTGCCGTAAAACGTCTGCTTCCGCTTCCGTGTATGTTTTATGTAACCACACGTGCTTCATTAAATAATATAATATTCCTAAATTTTCATTGAACGAACTAAAGCGTCGACACAGTAGTAGTACTACGAAATAAAGTAATAAGTCTGCGAGCCTATCTAATCTTGTTTTGGTGCACGTTGAAGCGTCTTGGGACGCTTAGCTTACTGCGTGCTAACACAGAGTCGCGTTTGATCTCAATGTTATACTCAGCGGAGATCAAGCGAAAGTGAAGTGTTTTGACCTGGTGAAATGCGCGCAAAAAGGCTGAAAGCAGAGCAAGACAAGGAACTGAACGCCTTTTTCAAGAAGCCCCAAGACGTGACACGCAATGCAGGTTTGTTCATTTCTTCCTTTCGCTTATATAGGTATACTTTATTCATCCCGTGAAGGAAAGTAGATCGTTACAGCATAACTAGTTAAAAAAAATTCCAACGTTGCTGTGTTTATTAGTTTAATTGATTCCCCATTCGCCAAATCGAACATCGCATTATATGACCGTGTTTGAAGACCACTTTGGAGGTTTTGGTGGAGGTTCTCACTGAACTCTTAAGCCGTCCGTACATTTGTGTATGGCAATTATCCATACGGGTGAGCGGGACACTTTTCAGGTGACTTTTGGGCGAGAGGAGGGGAACACCCGGTCTGGCCGCTCGTCACATCCCGGTTGGATTACTATAATGTACTTTGTTTGGAGTCAGCAATCGGAAGAGGAAGCACATCACTCCTACTCTGGCATCCGTTCACTGGCTCCCTGTACATTTTAGTGTTCTTTTTAAGATCCTATTATTTGTTTTCAAATCTTTAAATGGCCTCTCTCCACCTTATCTCTCTGAGCTCCTCTGCCCCTACGCACCTGCCTCAGGTCTGCGGACCAGACACTATTAGAGCTGACATCCTGAACATTGGTTCTGTACTTCCCATGACTGAAGTTCTGAAACGCAAAAGTAACTTCAATTCTTTGTCTCAGAACTCTGTACATTCTTATAAATATATCCCCAAACATGTATAAACAGTAACAAACGTCAATGTCACAACATGCAATTTGACTGAGCAAAGCTTAACTTTGCCAAACCATGTTTATTTGTCTTCTTTCAGACATCAGTAAAAAATATCTTTGTCCTGAGCAGCAGGAGTGGAGCTTCAGGGTGGAGCAGCAGAAGCCACAGCCACCTCACTTGAAAGTAGAAAAGGTGCCAAAGACCGTGGCCATTAAACAGGAGGAGGATGAGGAGGAGACTGATATCACCAAGCATCCCTTGACTGTTGTCACTGGAAAGAGTGAAGATAAAGGCGAAGCAGGTGATTGTTTAATCCGATGGGGTTCTGATAGGGCAGGTGTCAAGTCTGTATTTGATACTGGGCCGTGCTGACACAGAACAAAATTATTTGATTGTTTTTTCAGAGTCTGATAGAAGTTTTATGTTGGAAACCAGGCACATCTGCTTGTGCCTCTCTCAAATCATCGTCTCGGTCATGTGACATGGGGCAAAAACAAATCTTTTCAAGCCAGAAAAATAATTAAAAACCAAACATATTTGAAGACCTTTGAAAAGGGGGAAAGGCCAAATAATGAAACTGAAAATATATATATAGCAGGCGGCCCAGTGGTCGAGTGGTTAGTGCGTCGACCTCACAGTGCAGAAGTACCGGGTTTGATCCCAGCTCCAGCCTTCCTGTGTGGAGTTTGCATGTGCTCTCCGTGCCTTTGTGGGTTTTCTCCGGGTACTACGGTTTCCTCCCACATTCCAAAAACATGCATGGCAGGCTGATTGAACACTCAAAATTGTCCCTAGCTGTGAGTTTGAGCGCAGATGGTTGTTTGTCTCTGTGTGCCAAGTGATTGCCTGGCAACCGGTTCAGGGCATTCCCCGCCTACTGCCCGAAGATAGCCGGGATAGGCTCCAGCATGCCCTGCGACCTTTGTGAGGATAAAACGGTTCAGCAAATGCATGGAGATCGATATAAATATTTTGCACAAAGCTTGACTTGTCCTTACCCTGTGTGTTTGTCTTGTTGTGTCCTGCAATCGTCGAAGATCTTCATCTTGAGCAGCAGGCCTGGAATTTCAGGGTGGAGCGACAGCGGCCGGATCACCAACAAATGAAAGACGAAGAGGAACCTGAGCTTCACCTCATTAAAGAAGAAGAACAGGAAGAAGATATCGCCAAGTTGTCATTGACTGTTGTACCTGTGGAGATTAAAGATGATGAAGATGAAGGTCAGAGTGAGGAGAACAGAGGGAGGGAGCCACCAAGCAGCAGTTCAAGTCAACCGATGACAACAGAGGGTGATGGAATCCACTGTGCAGGATCAAAAGCAAGTGGCTTCTTAGCGCCACTATCAGATTGTGACGACACTATGTCACACTCTTCTGATACTGATGATGAACACTCCAAAGGTGATATGACATGTCACACTGACAACAAACGCGTGAAATGTTCTCAGTGTGACAAAACCTTTTTCAACAAGTCATCGTTGAAAAGACACACGAGAACACACACCGGAGAGAAACCTTACAGGTGCTCAGACTGTGGTAAAAGATTCAGTCAGAAGGCAGATTTAAATATACACACTGGGGGGAAACGCTTTGCCTGTTCATTCTGCCCCTTAAGTTTCAGTAAGCGTTGCAATTTAATAACACACACAAGAACACACACCGGAGAAAAACCTTTTGCCTGTTCAGACTGCAACTTAAGTTTCAGTGTACGTTCAGCATTGGCTCAACACATGAAAACACACACTGGGGAGAAACCCTTTTCTTGCTCACTTTGTGGTAAAAAATTCACTCAAAGTAGCAATTTGACAACACACATTAGAAGTCACACTGGTGAGAAACCATTTCATTGCAGTGTGTGTGATAAACAATTCACTTACAAATATCAAATGAACAAACACACGTGTGCTGGTGAGAAGAGCAGCAGCAATGAAACTGTGAAGAAACTTTGATTGCCAAGCTCAGATCACCCACATTTGAGTGGTTCTGCTAAGATTGAAGAATTTATTTGTGCTCTGAATAAAATACAATTAAATGGATTTACTCAAGTCAGAGATGATCATTTTTCATTCCCATCAGTAATTGTTAAATTGTCAAACTTAACCTCTATTATAACAATGTTTCTAATGTGCTAATTTAATAATCCGGATATGAAGAAGAATTCACATTCATAGCTAAATCAATGTAGATGTAGATAAGAGGTCATATGTTAATTTTATAGCTACGCTACACTGCTACAATGCTAGTCCTAGGCGAGATCACTGACACTCTCTCCTTCATGAAATAAAAGGTAGAAAAATAACATGTCATGAAAGTGGGTGTTTTCGAGAAAACAAGTAGGTATATAACTAAATTTCAGGCAACAAGACGGAATAGGATGGTCATAGTAATGAGAAAATAAGAGTATTTCTGAGTCTTTTTTTTTGCAAATTTATTTTTGTCATGAGCCACAATGTAGTTACGGTTGCCCTGGGAGGGTCGTTATGACTGAATTTTGTGAAACCATATTAATGTTTAACTAACTCCACGTTACATGCACAGCAAACAACAAATTGATGGATAACTAGTTTTGAAATCTGACGATAAGGATAATGCCTTGTTTAAACATTGTTATGTTGGCTTACATATGACAATTTGAAATTTTGGTTCAGACTTTAGCAAGAATCACGGAAGTTGACATGGTTGATTTGATTTCACGGGCCACCTAAAATGATGTGGCAGGCCAGATCTGGCCCCCCAGGCCTTAACTTTGACACATGACCTAAGCCAACAAAACTTTCTTCTTCCCCATTTTAGACGGTCGATTTGCAGAGGAAACTGGTTAGTGGATGCGTGAATGTAATTTAATGCACTTTACCAATCATATTCACAGGTTAATATGACCTTCTCTAAACTTGTACATGCATCGACCCCAATTGTGTAATTCTCAATACAGTACTTTTTGGACCTTCTGTTTTTTTGTTTTTGTTTTTCTTCAAAAAGATGAACATTCAGAGAGATGTGACGAATCTACTCCAGGGTCAATAAAAGGGCGGGTTTATTTTGAAGCATTTTCTTCCAGTCATGGTTCTCACAGAACGTTTGTCGTCAAAAGAATCCATCGCTTCTTTAAACAGACTCCCATTTGCGTGACACTGGCATGAAGTTTGTCCAAGTAAGGTTTCCGTTTGATTTCCGCTTCTACTTCCGCTTACGTTTTGCTCAACCACACGCACTTACCACAAACGCGCTTCTTCCCTGAATTACCTCTGAACGGACTGAAGTTTACACACAGTGTGTCCCATTAGTACTTAACCGGTGTAAAACAACTTTAATGAAATCTTCGTGTCCAGAAACAGTCCTCTTTGGTGCACGTTCACGCTTCTTGGGACATAGCTTAGCTTATTTTACCGTAGCTTGTTCGCTGCGAACAACTTATCAACAGATCTCTCAGAAGAAATCAAAAGTGCCTGCAAAGTGTTGTAATTTTCCTGTGAAATGTGTGCTAAAAATGTGAAAGAAAATTACGAGGAGCTTTCTCGAGCCGAAGAAGAGAACGAGCGACAACCACAACTATTGGACTCTGAATTCAAGAAGCCGCAAGTCCTGCTTCATTATGCAGGTTTGTTCACTTCTGATTCTCTCGTGTTTAGTTAGTACAGGCCATGGAGTAAATACGATTATGAACAAAATTACTGTGTTTACTCCTTAATCCTCATTTCTGAAGTTGAACACCCGGCCACCTTGCACATGGCAAAAACCTTAAAGATTATTTTAGCTTTCTTCTCTAAGGGCCGTAGTTTAAATGTGTGAAGTGCAAGTGGCAAAGAAGATGTAAGATGGTTTCAAGAAAGATATTGTGCAGATGTTTCAGCTCAAGTGGCTGACAGACTAAAGGGGAAGTTCACAGTCTCAAAACTGCGAGTAAGATTTGAATGTTGCAGTACTTCCTTCACTTCCTCGAGTCTCTGACCAAAGCCTTGGCCCTCACTAATGTCACATGAATGGGTACAACATAGTATTTCAACCTTGATCACATGAACTGCTTCTCGGGATTCAATTGATATGGGTTGCAGTCTGCTGCTGTAGACTGTAAATGTCCCCAGTGTGGGACAAATAAAGGGTATCTTATATCTTATCTTTACCGTAATCACCACCAGATTAATTTGTGCCAGCTTGACAGGGCACCTGTTCATGTCTGCTAATTCAAATTTTGTGGCAGTGAAATTATGGCAACTCTTAGCGCACGTGTTCTTTCACAGTAAATGGATGGTGCGCTATAGTCTACTGAGGTGATGAACACTTTGACCATTTGGTTCTCAATGCAAAGTCACACAATAGCATTCGCTGATTTTGGAACTCGGTGCATAAAGTGGCCCAAATTAGTAGCTGCCCCGTCCATTTTGGAGAAAATTTAAGACTTTTAAGTGCGCCTTATTGTCATGAAAATATGGTGTCTAAAATTTAAAAAAAGGCGCACAATACTTGTGCTTCACTGAGGATTATTGTCTGTCTTGGTGGTAGGGACGCAACTGCTGTGATACAGCTTTTTTTTATATTTTATTTTATTTGTTTTTGCATTGAAGCTACTATTTGAATATACAGTATTTAAAAATCTCATGTACCCCAAAAGTGACTTTACATGCCCCCATTTAAGAAACACTGATCTAGAGAAGTAGAAAATATCACAAGTGCTTCATGGAGCTTCATTTTCCCCTCAAGATTCCGAAATTGTAATCTCACAATCACAGCATGCATGAAGGCATTAATATTAGTTACAAGCTGAGTATGAATGCAAACAAACAACTGCATTTTAGTAACAGCTTTAAGTTTGTCCGTTAGTAACACACATTATAAGGAATGCTCGAATTGTCCTGTACCATTTATTTTTCTTTCATACTTTACATTGCTGTACTTTATGCCGTATGCCGGGTCTCATCTTTCCCTTATCTTCGCTCGGATTCATTCTGAGCGGATCCATGCTGCGGCTAAGCTCCCCACGGGTGTAGCATTGTAGCTAAGTGGTGAAAATTCCAATGGGGCCAATATTCTCTGTTCAAGAAAGTGCCACGGCCAAAGTGCTGCAATCGTGCAAAGGCCTAGCAGGATGCAACAAGGGTGAGAGGTGTAAAATAATCGGAAAGTAATATACATTGCTGGTAGATGTAATAAACAGGCTGCTAACGCACACCAAAACTTGCCGCCAAAGAATGTTATGGCAAATGTGTTGAAAACACTCTAAAACAGTTCTACACAATGCAAAATTAACATTAAATGACAACTCATTCAGTCCCAAAGACATACAGTATTTATGCCTTTTCACATTCCACACGTTCAACCCCAGATACTTATTTTTTTCAATTTTTCCAAGACTTTGGGTAAAAAAAAAAAAAAAAGGGGTCTAGAATTGGCTGGTACTTAATGAGATAACTGGGTAATTACAAATGTACAAAAAAGCAGACATTAGCAGAGCTATTTGTAACACCAAGAATGCTACCTCACAACATCAGAACATCAAAGTCACAACATGAGACTTGAAGGGACAAAGCTTCACAAGCCATTTCTGTTTGTCTTCCTGATCTCCAGATGCCAGTGAAGAAGGTCTTTATGCTGGGCAGCAGAAGTGGGGCTCCAGGATGGAGCGGGAGGAGCTTGAGCCTCCTCACACAAAGAGGAAGAGGAGCTCGAGCTACCCCACATTAAGGAAGAAGAGGAGCCATTGCCTCTCACCATTAAAGAGGAAGAGGAGGAGGAAGATATCAACAACTTTCCATTGACAGTCATTGTGAAGAGTGAAGATGATGACGATAAAGATAGTGATAGAGACCACTGTGGAGGATCACAAGCAGACAGGCTTTTAGCGGCAATGCCTGACAGTGATGATGAGCATTCTGAAGGTGATGACGCACAATGGAAGTGCTCGCAGTGTGGGAAAACATTTGGTTCAAAGTGGGGTTTGAAAGTACACATAAGAATACACACTGGAGAAAAACCCTTTTCCTGCTCACTCTGTGGTAAAATATTCACTCAGAAGGCACATTTATTAGCACACACAAGAACACACACTGGGGAAAAAGCCTTTGTCTGCTCACTTTGCTCTTTAAGTTTCAGTGAACGTTCAAATTTGGGCAAGCACATGAGAACACACACTGGAGAGAAACCTTTTGCCTGTTTATTTTGCGGTAAAAGATTTTCTATAAAGGGCCATTTAAGAACACACACAAGAACACACACTGGAGAGAAACCATTTGACTGTTCAGTTTGTGGTAAACAATTTGCCCGTAAGGCACATCTAAACATACACACAAGAAGACACACCGGTGAGAAACCATTTGCCTGCTCAGTTTGCGAGAAACAATTCGCTCGTAAGGCTCATTTAAACATACACACAAGAACACACACTGGAGAAAAACCTTTTTCTTGCTCTGTCTGCACCTTAAGTTTCAGTGAACGTTCAAATTTGGTTAAACACATGAGAACACATACTGGTGAGAAACCATACAGTTGCAGTGTGTGTGATAAAAGCTTTTCTCAAAAGTATTTGGTTACGAAACATAAGTGTGCTGGTGAAAAGATCAGTGGTAAATGAAGCTGCTTGACTTAGAATACATTGTGAACTTGGAACTTTCAGATTTTCTTAGTTGTAAAATTGTTTTTGTGTCCGTAAATTAAATGCCAAATAGTCAAATAGTACCGACCCATACCCAGTATTGGTTCACCTGATGGGTGTTATATGAATCTGTGAACATTCAAATATTTGTTTTTTGACTGCTGCCCACACTGTAAAAATGCCCATTTTCATTATGATTTTGTTTAGCACAGTCTATATAATATACGATGATATACTGTTGTGAGAATTATATCTAATTTAATATAGTTGTCAGTTATCAAGAATGTTATTCAATATGAATCACATTGGTTTCATATGAAAATGGAAAACATGTTTACATCTCTGTTGCGAAATGGTGAAATAAAATTTTGGAAGGTTTGTATTCAGTTGTTTGTATTTCAGGAGCAAAGCAAAATAATAAGAAAAAAATGTGCTGGGTGAGACACACTTCTACTTTACAGACAACAATTGATTGTTTTACCATTCTTGGGTCCCTTGAAAGGCTCTTTGTAAGTCTAGGCTATTATTTTTTAATATCATTGTTGTCTGTGTGTGCTATATCAAGGCTATGTTTGAATTTTTCGAGCTATGTACTGTACTACGTACTACACAGTAAGACCATGTTAAGTACAATGTGAGTCATTAGAGCTATGTGTACCCTCACTAACACATTGAGTACCGGTTGACTAAACAATCCCTTTGTGTTGGCATAACAACCCAACACCAAAGTACAGTTGGTGGAGTTTGCATGTTCTTCCTGACCCCACTCCAACAGATTGAGGCCCAGGCCACAGCCTCCTTGGCCCTGCCCTTTGCACGACTTTTACAGGTCAGCTAAGTAGCTAACAATAAATATTTACAGTGTAGGATATGAAAGACTTATAATTTTGGAGGCTGCTTTCACAGTATTATGCACATAAGGTAATTCATATACTGCAGAATGTAAACCGATAGCTCATATTTGGCGGTGCTTAAACACTGGAATACTTGGCCCAGTCACACCCAGACTATCTCCAGCAGACGTTGAATTTGAGACCCCTGAAAACATGAAATACAATACAGTCATACAGATTGAAATTAAGTTTCTATTTGTAGTTGTGCATACAGATTGTTTCAACATTTTTATCCATTCATGATCGGAGTTTTGAAGATTAAACGTGTTGATCAAATGTGAGTTTGATTTAATTTCACCTGAAACGAATATAAGGGGCAACGTGAATAACACTCGTCAATGACGTTACGTCATCATTAATTGTCGTCGCCATGAAATGACGCGTCTTCGGAGACGGGCGTCTCATTTTCCCATCTGTATTGTACTGTATAGAGTAACTCGCTCTTCAGTTGCCTTCCTCAATGGAATCGCTGGTAAACGTGTGTAAGACCGAGAAGGGTCCAATTTTTACAAATGAGATTTGGCCTCAGTGAGCGAATTGCTTTGCGAAAGTGTCGCCACTTAGCGATATCTCAAAAACGTTACATGGCTTGACCTGTTGTTTCACTGAATATATCTTTCTGGATTACAACTGAACGTACGTCACTTCACTATTTGACTAGACTGACTACACAATCACCGCCGACATTATAAACTCATCTTTTTGGGGCACGTTGAAGCTTCTGGAGATAGCTTAGCTTGCTAGTTGCTAACAAAGCGACGCAGAACTGATCAACACGTCGCGAAGCTGAACTCAAGCGCGAGGGTAAAGTACTGTGAAAATGTGTAAAGTAGAAATGCTGAGAGCCCTTCTGAACCAGCGACTAAATGCGGCTGTTGAGGAAGTAATTACAGTGTTTCAAGGAACAATAGCAGAGTATGAGGAGGAACTTTCTCGAACAAAACAGGAGAACGAGCGACAACGTCAAATATTGGACGCTGTTTTCAAGAAGCCCCAAGATGAATTACACAGCGTAGGTATGTTGGTCCTTGTCACTTCTTTCTCTCAGTTAAGATGTATATATTTTTAACAATGTTCCTGCTGGTCATGGGCACAGATAGGACTTGGGAACTGGGGAAGAAGGGGACCAATTTTAATAAAATACACACGCGCGGGAGCACACTTCTCAGAAGCACACACAATAATACACTAAAAAGCATGATATAATTATTATTTGAAATAATGATGAACTTTGGTTGTACACACTGCTCAAATAAATAAACGGGACACTAAAATAATACAGACTAAATAGCCATCCATAAATTATCTGAACCGCTATATACAATACAATACAATACATGCTGATTTATATAGCGCTTTCACAACAGCGGCAGCTGTAACAAAGCGCTTAACAAAGCAGTTAACATAAAGTAAAATAATAAACACAACACACAACATAAAACACGAACAAAAAGTAAAATAATGAACACAACACATAACATAAAACACGGACAGTCGTGCAGTCCTAACCACTTTTCCCCTCATACGCTTTGTTGTTAAAGCAGTTTGAGATGAAAGAGGAGAGAATCAAAGTGTCCTTTCACCAGTGGATCAGAGACGTCATGCTCAAAATGTGCACACGTCGGCTACAAGCTAAGTTTCAAAGTCAACAAGAAACTGTAGCATCCATTGACGAAAAAAGAGATTGGTTCACTTCTCCTGTCCCATGTAAATCCATTCCAATTCCAAGCGGTGACTCTCAGTTCCAAACAGCATCGGCCCTCTGCGCCGACGCTCCTCTCTCCTCATCCTCAACTTCAGCAGGCACGTATCCAGCCGCACCAACTCAGACTGTCCAACAGCGCTGACATCTCCGCTGAACAAAACGGGGCTGTGAAAAATGCTGCCCATTACAGGCGCAAAAAACACAAGCGCCCCGAGGCTGTCCAGCACCGACAGTCAATGGCGCCGACATTCCTCCAAATCAAAATCTGTGCTGGTACAGGCGTGCTGCCGAGAAGGCGCAACCACCAAGCACAGATTCTTCTCCTTTGACGAAATGTCGTGGCCAAAAAACGCTGAAAACCGTCCACATCAGGTCCACATGACGAAACAACAAACGTGACAAAACAAAAAGACAAAAACTACAAAAAAGAACAAAAAAAGCGTGGTGATTCTGAGATTCTGTCTGTTTTGTCTACTTAAGCTATACTGTTGGGCTGGATATTAGGCAATGTTCAGTCTGATGATTAATTCCTCATATTATATCTCTCTCTTTAATCTATGGTTATTAAATCTGACCTAAAGCTCCTGTAAACAATTTATGTGTGAAATGCGACCCCAAAAAGCTCCAGAAAATCTGCAAAAATGGACTGGTGCCAGAGAGAAAGACGAGGATTCAGAATTTCCCGAGTTTCATAATAATTCATGTTCAGGTCATTGTCCCAAACCTGTCTAAAACATGTCTAAATAATAATCCAAATCATAATGTTTATTGATGGAAAAAAGCTTGACTTTACCAAACCATCTGTTTGTCTTATTCTGTCCTACAGACATCAATGAAGATCTTCGCCTCAAGCACCAGGAGCCACAGTGCTCACACATTAAAGATGAAGGGGAGCCAACGCACCACTACCGGTCTGTTAAAGAGGAAGAGGAGGATAATGTCACCAATATGCCATTTGCTATCGTCCCTATGAATAATGAAGAGGATGAAGACAAATGCCCAAGTGAGCAAAATGGAGGAGCTGTGCAAGAGCCTCCATGCAGCAGCTCAAGTCAACACATGCCAACAGAAGGTGATGGAGACCAGTGTGGAGGATCACAGACAGACAGCCTCATAGTGCCACTATCAGACAGTGACGATACAACCTCTTTTACTTCTGACACTGACAATGAACACTCGAAAGGTGATATGACATATCACACTAACAGCAAACGGTTGAAGTGCTCTCAATGTGGGAAAACCTTTGCTGCCGGGCGTAATCTGAATCGGCACTTGAGAACACACACAGGAGAGAAACCTTTTTCCTGCTCAGTCTGCAACTTAAGTTTCACTCATAGATCAGGGTTGGTTGAACACACAAGAACACACAGTGGGGAGAAACCTTTTGTCTGCTCAGTTTGTGGTAAGAGATTCACACAAAGGGGAAGTTTAATTAAGCACACAAGAACACACACAGGAGATAAACCTTTTACATGCTCTATCTGCAATTTAAGTTTCGGGAATCGTTCAAGTTTAGGAACACACACAAGAACACACACTGGAGAGAAGCCTTTTGTCTGCTCAGTTTGTGGTAAGAGATTTTCTGTCAAGGGAAATTTAAGATCACATTCAAGAACGCACACTGGAGAGAAACCTTTCACCTGCTCAGTCTGTAACATAAGCTTTAGGTATCGTACAGGATTGATTCAACACACAAGAACACATACTGGTGAGAGACCATTTTGCTGCTTAGTGTGTGGCCAAAGATTTTCTCAAAAGCAGAATTTAATTTCACACACAAGAATACATACTGGTGAGAGACCATTCAGTTGCAGTGTATGTGACAAAAAATTCTATGTGAAGTATCATGTTAAAAGACACAAGTGTGCTGGGGCAAAGAGCAGCAATCAATAAAGCTGCAAGATTTTAAGCAAACTATGAAGAAACTTGGACTAATTAACAAACACATCTAGTTTGATTGCTTGTGTCAATGATGGATGAGTTTATACATGATCCTGAATTTAGATAAACAAAACAAAACGGTGATCAGGGTCTGTCTTTGGTGTGAATGTCTTTGTACAGTGCACTGGCAGCAGAGATGCTCCTTGTAGCAGGCTTCAGCCCCGCTGCTTCCCAGCTTCTTACTGAGCATCCTAACCCAATTTGCTTTCATCTCAGACCGGGTTCAGTGAATCGGCACCGGGCCAGCTCAGGAACAGTGAAAATCCACATATACTGTAATGGGTGCCCATTAAAATGCATTGGGGAAAAGAAGACATTAAAAAAAGACTGACACTCTATCTGTTTTCCACAATAAATGGTTGAAACAAAATATGCGAATGTGTCCTATCAATGAACTAATTTGCAATATAAATTCTGTTCACATTTTTTTCAGGGCATCCGAGGGTAGCGTGCAATCATGAGTTTGCGTGATACAGTAGTATGCGTCATTTGCCAAACAGTCGGGTCAGTCTAATTCATGTCCATGCAAACACATAGGAGTAGGCACACCATCGTCTCTTTTCACCACAATATTTTGTTATGAGTGTTTTATGTGACGTTCTTGAATGTACGTGTTAATGTGTGGTGATCGTTAGCATTTGTCTGCTAAGTAGTGGTGTGAACATGGTTTTAAAAATAAGTGCTGACAGGAAGTGCCACAGAGATTGTGGGAGGGCCGAATGTGGCCCCTGGACCACATTTGCCCATGACTGGGGCCTTTTTGGAAAGTCAAATATCCTAAACCCCTATGCCTCCTTCACCTTTGTTGGATTATATATTCAGGTTAAGGAGAGATGAAAATGAGCTTCATTTCCAACACAGGAAAGAACAGCACTGTTTCAAATGAATACGACTCCACTCTTCCTTACTGACGTAATTGACGAGTGTATGTTGGCATAGTTCTCTCTAGATTGCGGACTTTACCTGCAAAATAGCTAAGAATAAAGTCTAAACAGTACAGCTATTAATTGTTTTTGTGAAGGCTCACTGATGTTTTTCTTTGATTTTGGAATTGCTCATTCGCTAATAACTTTCAAAAGCATCTTTATTGAAACTTTGATTCCTAAGCATTTACAAACACACCATTAGTGTGTCACAAAATTTATAAATAATACAATACAAGAAGAAACACACAAAACTAGACAAAAAGAGAAAGCAGTAACATTACAAGGCACAGTAATTTGAGATCAGTCAGGGATAATTGACATACGAATTGAAAAGCACGCATAAAGTTAGTGTTCTTTGTCAATTTAAAGTTTACGTGGAGACTAAAGTCTAGAACACGCACTCAAAGATAACGTCAAGTTGTTTATTTCGTGAGTTGACGCAGAGTTTGTCCAAGTGGAGTTGCCGTCCAACTTCAGCAACAGTTCTACTTCCGTATACGTTTGGCGTTACCGCACGAGCTTCACTTAATAATACTGTACTTCTCAGATTCAAACAGAATATGCTTAACGGCTGACACAGAATGCCCCATCACTACTTTAGCGAAGTAAAACAAAATTTAGTGAATCGTCAAATCTGTATAAAGTGGTCTTAGTGTACTTCTCACAAAAGCCTTGTTTGCTAGCTGCGAACAAAGAGACGCGTTTGTTCGCAGCGCAGCGCATGCTACGCGGAGATCAAGAGTCAGTGCCAAGTGTTTTATTATTGTGTGAAAATGTGTGCAAAAAGAGTGAACGATGACTACGACGAAGCACTTTGTCGAACAAAAGAAGAGGACGAGCAGCAACGTCAACTATCGGACGTTGTTTTTAAGAATCCTCATGCTGTGTTACACGGAACAGGTTTGTTCACTTCTTTTAAATGTTTAATTAATACTTACTCTTTTTAACAATATTCCACTCTTTTATTTTTTGTAAATGATTATTCATTCACACAGTTGAATATGCGGGAACAAGTGTGACGCACTTAGGTGGTCATTCTGATGTTTAGGATTACAGTATATTGACCAAATCTCACTTATTTATTGTTACGTCGGTCCTCACTGCCCTGTTCACATGTTACGCCTTTTACCAGAGACAATTTCGAAAAGATGAGGCGAACAACAGAGCAGTGAGGAGGGACTATAGAGGGGTTCGGCGTTTCTGCATCTCCCACAATGCATTTCCGGTGTACATATTTAAAGGGAACCCCCACTAACAGAGCGTCATTTGCAATATGTCATTTCTTGTACGTGTGTCATTGTTGGCTGTAATAGTCGGAGGGAAAGGGTGTAAAATCTTTAGACTCTCGAAAATCATTACAAACCAGTAATTTGACGCCGACCCTAAAGAAAAGCGATCTATGCAACACCCTGAACTGCTCCCATTGTGTTGTTTGAAGATTTATAATCCACAGAAACGTCGGTACTATGTTTGATTAGCATGTCTGCCTTTAGGGCTATGATAGTCTTTAGCTAGGGGACGCTCGTTGTTTTCCCACTAATTTTCCCACTAATTTTGCATGCCAGTTTTGCATGCAACAACAGCTTGGTGTGACAAAAAGAAAGAAAGAAAGAAAGAAACAAAACCTTTTATACTAGCCATTTACAATAAACACAGAACTGAAGAAACAAAGGTGGTCACTCACGGAAAAGTTTTCTATGGCTGTGTGCACGTTAGTGTAAACACTAGACTTGTAACAAAAACATATTCAAGTAATAAATTGAGTCTAGTCATTCATTGGGTCAAGCAAGTAAAAACCTTAATTCGAGTCATAAGTTTTAACCAAGCAAGTCCTAAATTCAAACGTTGGCAACTAAACTTATATTGGACTGAGTCAAATTATGTTACTCAGGTCCGCCAACTCTTGATCAGTTAAATACGGTCCAGTAGAAACGCTGTTTGAATTTCATAATGGTGCCTGCTCTTCTTGACATCTTAACAATATGTGTCTTGCAGTCATCTGTGAAGATCTTCATGCTGAGCAGCAGGCGCAAGACCCCTCCTGCTTTAACGAGGAAGAGGAGCGAGATCCCCGCTACATTAAAGAGGAAGAAGAGAACCCAGAGCCCCCATGCATTGACGAAAATGAAAATGAAACACCCCGACATTAAAGAAGAAGAGGAGGAAGATGTCACCCTGTTGCCCTTCAATTGTGTCATTGTGAAGGTTGAAGGTGATGATGAAGATGAAGGTGATGGAGACCACCGTAAAGGATCACAAGCAGACATCTTAGCTCCCCAATCAGATAGTGACAACACAGCATCACATTCACCTGACTCCGATGATGAACACGTGAAAGGGGATGTTCCATGTCACACTGACGGCAAACGCTGGGAATGCTCTCAGTGTGGGAAAAGTTTTGATGCCAAGTATACTTTGAAAGTACACATGAGAACACACACTGGAGAGAAACCCTATTCGTGCTCAGTCTGCAACTTAAGCTTCAGTGTCCGTTCTTCCTTGGTTAATCACATGAGAACACACACTGGGGAGAAACGATACACCTGCTCAGTCTGTGGTAAAAGATTCACTCAGAAGGGCCAACTGACAACACACACAAGGATTCATACCGGCGAGAAACCTTACCTCTGCTCAGTCTGCAACGTGACTTTCAGTCTTCGTTCGTCCTTGGTCAAACACATGAGAATACACACAGGAGAGAAACCTTATGCTTGCTCAGTATGCCACATAAGTTTCAGTATTCGATCAGGATTAGTTCGCCACTCAAGAAAACACACTGGGGAGAAACCTTTTGTCTGTTCACTGTGTGGGAAAAGATTCACTATAAAGGGAAGCTTAATAACACACACAAGAACCCATACCGGAGAGAAGCCTTTTGTTTGCTCGATCTGCAATTTAAGTTTCATTGATCATTCAGGGTTGCTTCAACACAAGAGAACACATACTGGTGAGAAACCTTTTGCCTGCTCAATTTGTGGCAAAACATTCTCTTTAAAGGGGAATTTAACAACGCACACAAGAACGCACACCGGAGAGAAACCGTTTGCATGTTCAGTCTGCGACTTAAGTTTCACTGACCGCTCGGGGTTGCTTAAACACATGAGAACACACACTGGGGAAAAAGAGTTTTCCTGCTCGGTGTGTGGTCAAAGATTCTCTCAAAGGGGCACCATGACAAGACACTCTAAAAGACATACGGGTGAGAAACCATTCAGTTGCAGTGTGTGCGATAAAAGATTTTATGATAAGTATGAGATTAAGAAACACAAGTGCACTTTGGCAAATAAAACAGACATCAATGATGCTGCAGGACTTGAAATGAAGTGACAAGTTCAGAAAGTTTTAAGGGTTGCAGTAATCTGAGAAATCACTTTCAATATAATAATCAAATTGAATGTGTCACAGCGTCATCAAGTTACAAAGCCTCAAATCAATTACAATTTTACTCAAGTCAGAACAGTAATTGTCATTGCACCTTGCGGTCCAATAACCTTATTGCACATTAAGCAAATACATTATGCAGATCTTTTTGTTGTTACTTTTACAACTACATTTAAATTGTTCTTGCTTGATATTGCATTCCAAAAATTACAATTTATTTTTGTAACACTTGCCTATGGCCAATTAATGTGCATAACATCTGTATGTTTGCTTGCTTTACTACTACTCTGTATGTTTATGATTGCTTCTACTGGACACCAAAATTACCTCCTGGATCAATAAAGTATTATTCCCGACATGCATTTTGGGAGATTTCAAGTGTCCACCCCTTTTGTTAGATCAGGGTTCCTTGCCACCCTATCAAATAGCCCCGGCATATTAAGATGGGAGATTATTGTCACATGTACTAAACACCCAGTACTTTGCCAGACAATCCCCGCAGCTCCTTCAATGTTGCTGTCAATCAGTCAACAGTTTTCTCGACTTTTCATCCTTTTTAGAGGGATGTCCAGTTTTTGGTAATGTCACCAATGTGCCATATTATCATCATTTGGAGATCAATCCTCACTGTGATCCATGGTGGCCACTCTATTTGAAGTTAATTCACCTGAGCACAACACAAAACCAAGCAAGCCGGCAATAATAGCCTATAAAAAATACCCGTTTGTTTTGTAGACTGTGTGTCGGTTTGTGACCAACAGGTGGCACTGTAGGGCTCCCCCTGCAGCTGCACACCTGTTGGTCGTTAGGTAATTAGTGCTTTAAAAGGACTCCCAGCCCGAGCACTCATTGCCGGGTCATTGTTTGTTGGCTGCTGTCATGTTTGTTTCAGTCAGGTTTTGGTCATTGTTATGTTTTATCTTCAGTCATGTGTTTTGTTTGATACTTTGTTTGTTTTGGATTTAGTTTTCTGAGTTTTAATACAATCCTTCAAGTACACCCTGCTCCTGCCTGCTTTTTGGGGTCCACCACCACCTTGCTACGTGACACTGTGTTGCTGAAATATTATCTTTCTTTCTCTGGCTTTTTAGCTCTCGTTCAAAATGAAGGGGGAAAAAAAAGGCATTTCCTATTTCCCCACCATTAAGACGAATAACAATGAGGCAACCAGGTGACAAGTGTTCAGAGCGCTGAAGAAAAGCAAGTTGAGCGCTGCACAGAAAGAACGCCACTTGTTTTCAGAAAGAGGACACGGCAGGAATGGATGACGGGCTTGAGAGTGAGAAACAAGCCGGTATACGGGGCCTGTTCTACTACCGCTTCCTCCCCTCACTCTCCCGCCTGAAGGGGGGACTAGGTGGCAATGAGCCAAGCGAGGCTGTTGTTGAAAGTCGGCATCGACCGACCAGGGCAATTGGAGGCAGTTGACGCTGCACTCCAGCATGTATGGCAACATTATGTAAATAGCATTTAAAAAATAAGTTGAGCGATCATGTCAGTTTCTTCTTATTATTCGGCTGTTGTAAATTTCAGAATCCCTTGTGACTGTCCACTTGATGGTGACAAAAGATCACATCATGGTTCCAAAAGGATGCTTGTGCATTTGACCACATTTAAAGCGGTAACAAGGGATGGAAACAACTCTGAGGCTTGATTTGAAATAAATACTCCACTCGTTGGCTATTCCGTATTTTCTAATGGCACGGTGTTAAGCTATGTGTTCTCAAACTGTGTGTTGCCCTTGTATTGCACACACTGTATGTTTGTTACATAAAAGTTCTTATGTCTTAAACACCGTCAGAGATAAGGTTGCCACCTTTCAGATCTGTAAATAAGGGACACGCCTCACGGCGGTGGGGCAAAAGCACACGAAACAAATTTAAGGGTTTGGCTCCCCATCAGAAAGAAGCCACAACGCACTGCGATTCTGGCGAGTGTAACTGCGAGGAAGCCAATGGCGAGTGCAATGAGTTCGCGGCCGACTGAGACGAAGAGCCGCTGGAGTAGAGTCCTTTTTGACGGGGATGAGAAAAAAATGTGAACTGTGGAAGATCAAGTTTTGGGGTCAGATGACAAGGGCTCAAAGACATTATTTTGTACAACCAATGCTGAAAATGAAGTAGATGACGAGCATGATGAAACAGACCGCATCGAAGCAAAAAATGTGGAACCATATGCGGAGGTGGTACAATTTTGGATGACAATGGTTTTTTGGTGATGCGGGAGGTGGCTGATGTGAGATGAAAGGCACTGCAAATATTGAGGAACTACTATGAGGGCACAGGCATGCCATTCATTGTCATCCTCTACATGGTGCTGGCATAGCTCCAGGAGTCTAACAATGAGAATTGTCACCCATTATTTTAGACGGCTATCGTGGCACTCCGAAAAGCCGCTGAGACATTGAGCGACGGATTGCTTGTGTCAAAGGTGTTAAAGGGATTGCCTGAATCTTTCCAACCATTCACTGTCTAACTGAGTGATGTAGCAATTAGCTTTGCTGACTTCAAGACAAAACTATGGTGCCAGAAAGACACAGAAAAGATGAGAGGCACAGCCTCTGAGGACAATGTCATGAAAGCGCAAGTCCAAGAAAGCAAACAGAAAGTGCGGACGTGGTGTCCTTTAAATGTGGATGACAAGGACACAATGTGAGAGAGTGTCAACAAAAGCAGCGGTACAGTTTGTGCAACGTAGTCGGAAAATGCAAGCAAAGGTACAGATGACAAGGATTACACAAGGTTGACAAAAATATGGATGTTCAGCCGGGGCGCATCATCAAAGAAACAGGTCTGATGGTCGTCATCATAACTGATGTGAGGAAGTTCAAAGAGTTTGACGACAGTTTCCAGTAGAACGAAGGGGGACGAGGAGGTGTGCCTTATGGACAACAACAGACAACGGCACAATGTAACGCTGAATGCAAAAACGTACCATGTGATCATGGGTCACTGCAATTATGATGCTATTCAAAGATTGCAAGGGGAAATGCTAACAGGGAAATGGCCTTATCTCTCTGTGATGCAGAAGTTTGGTTCAAAGTGTTTTCCTTATAAACGGGACGAAAGGAAAGTAGATTTTAGGATGCATTGTTTGTCTACGGTGTCGCCCCCTCCCCTTTTGTTGTTCCATTTTTCAGTGTGGACTGGGCGTCTCGCTAATTGGTGCACCTGGCCTCTCTTACACACCTGCGAGTCTTTTGCTCATCAGCCACTTGCAGTATAAAAGCCAGCCTGAACAGCCATTTGCCAGGTTCTTTTCCTGCCGTACTCGCTCCTGCCAAGCTGCTACACTCCAGCACTCCTCGACTTGGTCCTTTTGACTCCCTTTCAGTTCCTGCCACCTAGACCTGTCCCACTTCTTGGCAAAAAAACATTCAGAGTTCATTGCGTCTGCGTGTGGGTCCTGTGCTCTGTTTCCACGAAGCCTAACACTAGACTCCAAAGTGTGAGTAGGGACTATTTATTGGTTGTGTCAAAAAGAGCTTTGCTATTTGGTGTTCTTCCAGTCAGAGAAAGAACCCAGCATATATCCCTGAATAAGTCTGTAATGATTTTTTATCATTTCATGTGTAACATGCCCTTAATGTACAGCGATGCCATAACCTCGTCCAACGCAAGGCAATGATCCGATGCGATGGATGATGAGATGCAGTCGCTAAGACATAGAAGGAGGATGTGACAAATACAAAGCACGCTATGTGGTGAAGGGAAATAGCCAAAAGATGGGTGCACATGATGATGAGACATTTTCACCCACTGCAAACATGACTTGCAGTAGAGTGCGAATACAAAAAAGCAGTACAAGATAACCTGATTTCACATCAGGTGGCTGTGCAGTTGTTGTGAGCTGGGCCTCCAGACAAACTCCAAGCCACCACAGCATGAGTCAGAAGCCGCTCGGTCACGCAGCTGTCACACAGCGGACCACTGAAGCGGTTCATTGAATCAAAAATGCAATATGTTGTTTCGCCATCTAGTGGCGCTAGAACGTAGTACTGTACAGCCTCCCGAGCCCGTAAAAGGAAAGGTGCTTCAGTTTCTGGGACAACACCGCCAGATTTGACAGGGGATGTCTTCGCTTAAATGTCGCTCCAACCAGAGTTATTACATTTCATGAAGATGCGTAACTGATACTCTTAAGTCAATGGGAGAATTTGCGCAGCCCCAAAAGTGCATAGCAGCGTGCCTTTTTTTGTTATTTTGAGCCTGCCAACAACATAGATGTGCTTCCACCATATTGAGATTGTAGTGTGACAATTCCCTAATTCAACTGCCACAGCAGCAGAGCCCTCCCTCTTGGAGATCTGCTTGTGCTCATTTACGAAATTGCCAACATTGGGTCCAATCCATATCACCCTTGATTCAATTTCTGTGGTGAAAATCATTTAATCAACATATAAAGAATGTCCGGGGGCACGGTGGAGAATGGTTAGCACGTCCGCCTCACATTGTAGAGGTCGTGAGTTCCAATCTGGCCCCGGCCTTCCTGTTCCTGCAACGGTTTCCTCCAGGAACTCAGGTTTCGTCCCACATTCCAAAAACATGCATCGTAGGTTGATTGACTCCTCTAAATTATTCCGAGGTGTGATTGCGAGCAAGAATTGTTTGTTTGTCTGTGTGACCGCTGTGATTTGCTGGCAACCAGTTCAGAGAGTACCCCGTCCGTCTCCAGTACGCCCGCGTGCCGAGTGAGGATGAAGCGGTTCACTTAATGCATGGATGGATGGAATAAAGAATGTCCATGCCTGGTTGGTTCCTGTTCACCAAGCCAAGCATATCAAAAACTCATAAGGTTTGGTATACGTAGTTCGTAAATGAAACTGTGCCCCTAAAAAGACAAAGCAAACTACGGTTCAAGTAAGATAAAGTCAGTGGTGCTAGTGTGAAAGCATCCTAAATGAGCTTAAGCTCATTCAGTTGCAATTACTTTTGAATAATTTAGACATGGAATGGACTTCATTAGAGCAATATCCTCGGTATGGGAGGCATGAGTGCTGACATGAGCAGATCCCTACTAATGATTTGACTTGAAAGACCGGTGATTAAAGATAGCGCTCATTGGGACCCTAAGATGGTAAATTCTGAACACCAACAAGAAGATACCCACATTTCTAGCAACCAGTACTACAAAGTCAGATTTAAAATAAAAGTTTTATTAGTTTGATTTCAACACACTATACCTTTCAAGTCAATATATTTACTGTATTCAGACTGTTCTTTTACACAACAATAATACATCACCTCATGCACGGCCTACACTGGGGCTAGAGAGAGCGACAGCCACGACATCATTTGTTTTTTTTTAACTCAAAAAGACAAGTTTCCCTTAATTGGTACGCTAAAATAAACTAATGAATGAGAAAAACCCCAGATATAATAAGAAACACTTGAGTCAGATTTTCTCCATGTTATTATGGAAGACGTTTAAATTAGGAGCTGTAGTCTTCTTCCTGAGCGATAAATAGTAGTTTTTTTCAAGTGATTTATTTCTATATAACCGTGTGTGTTTTCACTTGTTTCTATATTGCATTATATTTATTTTGAACCACATACTGGTAAAAACAAAACAAAAAAAAACCTTGCATCCAACTGAAATCATTGAGCCGATCAGTTTTGATGGTTTTCCAAAAACGTTTGTTTTTTTTCTGAACAGGTTAATATGATCTCTGTGTTCACAAAAACATTATCTACTCTGTTCCATCCTGAGCGATCCCTATTAATCATTAAAAACTTTATGAAGATCTAATGTATCTTCCACACTCATCTGTGCTCTGAAAAACGTTAACAACCATTCTTGATTGCTTGTGACATTCATGTTTTTAGTGCATTCTTAAATAATCCTGGATTCCTTGTCCCTGTACTATTTTCTCAAATTCATGAAATGGCTGCATGAAATAAATAGATAATTACTTTAATGTTCTCAAGATGATACAGAAATGTTTATGTAAATGAAAACAAGAGGGTTCAGAGAGAGGGTAGCCTAAACTCGTACTGCAGGGCAGGCCATGTCAATATTTTCTCTTTGGATGAAGAGAGGGCGCCTAATGGATATTGACTATTGTTACACAGGGTAGCAGCAAAATATTCCAAAGCATTATTGGATAATAGCCCTGAAAGCAATTGTAACCTACTTTTGTGTGGTAGTGATGTGCCAGGTCCCTTCATGGTAATGCATCCACAAATCTTGCACAAAGCTAGTGTCACAGTTATTTGCATGTTTTTTTGTGTGTTTTTATTTTAATCCCAAGCATGGGTCGCCAACCTCTCTCTCTCTCTCTCTCATATCTATCTATGAATTAATGTCCATTGCACAGAATATGTGCATTATTTCAATCAACTGTTTTCAACCATTTTAGTTGAAATTCATTAAAGCTTGAATTTATGATGCAGCTGGGAAGTCATGTCCAATCACCTGCGGCCTTCTCCTTCTCAAAAACACTAAATTGTAATCCTGCTGACACAGTAGGTGCTGTCATATCAAAAATGAATGCTGCAGATCTAATCTAGTAATTAATTGCATTTTGAAAAGGAGCCTGAGTCGACGCTTATGGCCGTCACTTATTTGTAACAAAATCTGTTCTTTTGCAACACTTTCATATCTAATCACAAAAACAAGAAATCTGAGCTCATTAAGAGCATTGCAGATGTATGAGATGCAAGTCACAAGTGTTCAATCAGTCTGTACTGATCTCTTTAGGTGCCAAATATTTTCAGCCTTTCTTGCTTTGGGGCCTAAAGCTAATTCATGACTTTCTGATTCATGTCTGAAGCATTTAATGTCTTTAGAAACCCTGCATCAATCACTTTGTATATTATTGCTGTTAGTCGATGCTGCAGGTAGAGCCTGTTTACAGTTACACCTCCAAAGTCGAAGAAAATCCATGTAAGGACGTTGGTAGCCCTTCGATTTGATCTTGTACCGTTTTGGCTGAGGACAAAGGACGGTGAAATATCCATTACAAAGTCAAATCGTTCATCATCAAATGATGATTCACTCATCATGCTATTTCTAACTGCCATTCTTAACTATCACAAAATGTAAAGAGAATTTGACCCGAGTAACAACCGACAGGATTCATAAAATACATTACATCCATCTCTCTCTCTCATTTATATATATATATATATATATATATATATATATATATATTAGAGCTGTCAAACGATTAAAATTTTTAATCTAATTAAAAACTCAACTGTCATAATTAACTCAAATTAACTAAAAATTAATCATGATTGCTCACTCATTTTTTTATCGTTTCTGAATTTCCTTTGATATTTTTTGTCCTATTTTCCCCATTTTAATGCTCTCATCAACATGGAATCATGAATCAGTTTTCTATGTGCAAAATGCAAATATTTACTGAAATAACAATTTTGATTTTCAATTTTACATGAACATTTTTCACTTGGAGCAGTTATTCACACATTATCTCTCACACAATATTACTGTCCATCAACAACAGTGAAAACAATATTTTGTCACACAACAGCTGCTTGAACAGCTCTTTTTAGGGAATCAAAACAGCGCAATATAACATTGTAAAGTGCACATCTAAGGTAAACTAGTACTCAGCCTATAATGGATTTAAGCCATGGTTGCATACTTCGTTTTTCTCAAATTTGCTTTGAACACAGCAGTCAGGCTATGCTGATTCTGTTGGTCCTTCTTGCTCGGAAGTCTCTCTACGGTTTTGTGTCGACATCATTTCGGATTCTTGTAATGGAGGCTCGCTGGCAATCAGTAATGGTTGTTCAGTTAGGGATTGTCGGTCAGCATGGAAGGATCTCTCGTTCTGTACTTTTGGATCATTTATTGGAGCACTTTGCAGCAGAAGTAGGAGTAGTAGTAGTTGTAACAGAAGTATCAGAAGCAGGTAATAACCTAAACTACACATAAATGCAGTAAAAAATTTATATATCTATCTTTCTGCATCGCAATGTAAATATGTATATAATTGACATTAATGAATACCTTTATCTAACAATACGTTTAATAAATAATGTAATCAACCCTGATTTCACTATGTATCATTATCGTCATCATTATTCATTGTTTTAAACGTAAGAAACCATTCGACACAAAGTCGAATCGAACAAAAGAACTACAAGTCCCAATACTCAATCCCGGAAGTGGAGCGCCGGCATGAACATATCAAGTCGAATCGAACAAAAGAACTACAAGTCCCAAAGGTCCAACCCGGAAGTGGAGCGCCGGCATATTTACCCCAGCTGCAACGCAATTTACTTCGTTTAAACGTCAGATTGCAGACGGACAAACATGACAACTATGCAAAAATGAGCTAAATAAAGACAGCCCTGTTCTAGCAACATTTTAGCCCACGCTGTTTAAATTGCCGATTGCGAACGGTAACTGACTGTGATTGCATAGCGATGCGCAACCAAAGCAACCGATCATGACCGAATCTAAAAGCTAACTTTACACATCTGACTTGATAAGAAGCACTCGCGTAGCTTAACATTGAGCCATGCCGACGACGAAGCGAGTGTGTTCACTCACGAAACAAAACGCTATTTATACATCGCGCGAACGTCACCTGTCAGTGGCAGCCCCGCCCTCTTAAAGCGCCAGGTCAATCCAACAGGAGTCGTTCAGCAAATTTGTTCTTCGTCGTGTCATCCATTTTCTTCGTTTTGAAATTATCCATAGCTGTCTGTCTGAGACAAGGGGGCGGAGTAGAACGTCAGCTGTGCGCTTGGCCATTAAGTGGTATTTCAGACTCGACGTGCTATGATGATAGCTCGGTTTACGACTGCAAAACATACAGGTAACTTTGGTCTTGTCAGTGGAACAGTCTGGCAACTTTTAAAAGTAAACTTTCCATTCATGAGCTATTTAAGTATCCGTTTTCAGTGTCTCGCGCTGCCGTGGCTGGCAAAACAAACGTCGTGGACCGCGCAGCGCGCTTGATGTTTTGTTTCTGGTTTATTTATAGAGCAACGTAACATCCGCTGTGACGTCTCCGCGTTAATCTCGCGAGAAAAATTTTGATCCCGATAAAATTCATTTAAATTAATCCCGATATAAACGCGCTAAACTGACAGCTCTAATATATATATATATATATATATATATAAACAAACACAACATACAAAACTACTGCTTTTATGACGTGTGATGGAGGACTACTGTTCAAGTGGCCTCAAAAGTATAACTGTCAGGTTTCGGTTTGTGACCAACAGGTGGCACTGTAGGGCTCTCCCTGCAGCTACACACCTGTTGGTCGTTATGTAATTAGTGCTATAAAAGGACTCCCGCCCGAACGCTTATTGTCGGGTCATTGTTGCCTTTTTTGTTGCTGCTTGTTTGCTACTCTCATGTATGTTTCTGTCATGGTTCTGTTCTAGCGTTTTGAGCTTCAGCCATGGTTTTGTTTGTTTGTTACTTTGGATTTGTTTTGTTCTTTGGACTTTGTTTTTGATTTAGTTTTCTCTGTGTTTTAATACAATTCTCCAAGTACACCCTGCTCCTCCCTCTTGCCTGCTTTTTGGGGTCCACCGCCACCTTTAAACGTGACAATAACTTTGTGTACTCACTATTAGTGCAAATGATGTCGTACTATTTATGCCTCATGGGAGGTGATTCTCTCAAGAGTATCCATAGTATATGTTATTGTTGATATTGACCGAGTATCCACAACAGAGATGCACGCACCTCTTTGCTGTACAGATAATCCTCTTTACAAATATTATTTCTTTCCATATTAGTAGTATACAACTACATGTCATTTTACAAATGAGACAAATTGACTTGGATCATTCTATTGCTTTCTGCACCTTCTCAACTGTGATCCCTTCCCCACCATCAGTGTGTGACAGATTGATGCTGTATCCTTTCAGTTTCCCTTTGCAACAGTATTCTCCTGGTAATTGAGTTCAGCTGGTCTCCCAAGGGACCACCGATTTTCCCAGACTCTGCTATGAGGTCATTCTTACTCCTCTGTCCTTTATCTTGCCACTTGCTTTGGAATAGCAATACCTTTTCCTCCAAAATCCCTAAAACTACAGGGAATAGGAAATACTTGTAACTGGGTCCTTCTTTCCACCTGCAATGTCCTATGACAAATTTCAACTGTAGGGCTTTTTTCATTTCAGGGTCTGAATAAAAAGCCTTTGAGCATCGGTGTGTAGCGAGGTGCACGTGATGTGCGCAGACATTTTGGAGGCCGAGGGCTGAAGTGAGAAAACGGACACCTCTTGTAATTCATTCATATATAAATAATAGGACCCTACCTATTTATTTCAGTACTCCTACAGCGGCATCATTGCCGAATGCTCAGCAGATTTGTGTGTTTTGTCTGCGACTACTGTCGAGTAAATGAAGTATTCAGAATAACCGATTGGACGAGGGAGGGATGTTTTGAAAGGAAAAAATCAAATATAGCATCAAATTGTGTTTATTTTTGTGCAAAAAAAGTAAAATCTTTAATTACTGGTGTTCTTGAACTACTTCTTATACATCACACAAAAAAGAAAAAGAAAACCAACAACAGAAAACAAGATTTACATCATACCTGTGTGTTAAGTGTCTATTATTAAAATTATTTTATTACTCTCATTATTTCCACTACTATTCTCTCTCTCCGCCTTGCAATGCTCTTAATGAGCTCAGATTTCTTGTTTTTGTGATTAGATATGCATGTTTGCAAAAGAACAGATACGTTACAAAATGAGTGATGGCAAATCAGCCACAGTCAATGATGGTGACATGAACTTATATTCAGTGTACTGTTCACATTTGAAGGAGGTTGTCTGTCTGTATCAGGTATCAATACATTTCAACAGTCAATATGATCCCACAGCTGTTTGAAAGACGACTCTTCGTCTTTGTTTTCAAATCTTTAAATGGTCCTCCCCCACCTTACCTTAGCTCCCTCACCCCTTTGCTCCTGCTCTGTGCTTCAGGTCAGCGGACCAGACGGTACGTGTTAGCAAGGTCCAGTGATGCCAGTAAGATGTTACTTATTGCTGCAATCATTTCAATATTTTCAGAGGTTGATGTGGGCATACATTAAGATGTGCACATGGATTTTCACAATGATTAGTGACAGTTTTCTGACGTTAATCAACGTTGTGCTTTTTTTATATCAAGTGTTTTAGCCCGTTCCTTCTCTTCCTCAGAACTCCAGGGATCATAGAAACAAAACGGTGTGTCCTTCTAAATACTCACTCACAGGCATACCTGGCATCCTAGCCACACTTGATGAAATTGAGGCCCCACGCAAGCTTTCATCTCGGGGCTTCCCATAATGACCCTTTTTCATATCCCCATGGGGAGCAGAGGAGAGGTGCAGTTCGGACGGAAAATTGAACGACATGTCAACCGCATATCGGACCGGTCTGACATTGGTATTGAGGGCAGTGGGTACATAATTGAGGGCGATATGTCATTTAAATACATCCAAACATCACCGATCCACTGAGATGCAAACCCACGCAGGCACGGGGAGAACATGCAAACTCCACACAGGAAGGCCGGAGCTGGGATCGAACCTGCGTACCTTTGCACTGTGAGGTCGACGCACCAACCACTCTACCACCGGCTCGCCCGCAATCAGTCACTCAGTCAGTCAGTCAGTCAATCAATCAATCAATATACTGATGCACCAACACATTGCTTTTTTCATAGTCTTTGCACAAAAATGTTTGAATCATGTTTATAATCCCTCCCTGATAATTCCTTAAAACAGTGAATGAATAGCATTGATTCACCTGAGGGACTTGTGGGCTCTCGCAATTCGGTTTTACATGCTCATCAAGTGTGTCCGAACAGTTACTGCTGTCCTCTGTCAACACACTAGAGACTCTGAATAAACAAGCATTAAAAGGTTGTGTGGAGCAGGAAATGCGATCAATAGAGAGCAGTGATATGTGCTGCTGGTTCAGCGCCATGTTTGAGACAAGAGGCCACTTTTACTACAATCGATAGGTGTACAGCTCTCTTGTGAAAAGATCATAACTACCAAGAGGGAGACGAGATCCAGCTAAAAGACCTCAGACACATTTTCCCGTGATAAGACTGGAGTAAGCGTGACACGGACTAAACCGGTTCAAAAGAAAATGGTTAATTAAGGCGGCAACAAGTCCTGTGCATAAGAATTAGTTTGCCCCAAGTGACACGGAGCTGTCATAAAGGAAAAAAGAAAACACCCAACACCATGGCTGCCATCGACATGGACGGAAGTGATTACGGGGAAGAAAACAAAGCAGCAAACACAACACTGGCCGATGCATTCATAGGTGATGCGTAGGAGCAAAAAAGTTGTTGAAAAGAAGTAAAAGGGATGCAACTGCAGTAACATTGCATTTAATCAGCCACCGCTTTGTTTTGATTCTTACTATACAAAGTGTTCAGCCTCATTCAAGGGAAACAAGCAAAAGATCGAAAAGACGCTGACATGCACTGTATGCCTCATACTTAAAAGACTTTATCTGATGAAGCAGTCAGCAAAAAGTGGAGCGTATGCAGGACGTAGCCCACTGAAATGTTATCAGTCTTGATCCGAACTGTAACCTTGTCACCACCCTATAGAGACAAAGCACAGGGCCAATGCACTGTATATTCATGACTTAAAATACGTTTCCAAACTGGTGACATCATCTGATAAGGCACTTTCTACGGCTTGCTTCTCATTGGGTTATCGCACATTAGACTTTTTTTGTTACTTGGGAACTTTTGCTGAGTGTGCATACCTTTTCTTAAAAAGGTTTTCTTACTACTCAGAAGAAGTTCAAGAAACAAAATGGTGTAATAGTGGTTAGCATGTTTGCCTCACAGTGAAGAGGCCCCTGGGTTTCAATCTCAGTTAAGGGTCCTCCTGAAGGGAGTTTCTTTACCGGGTGTTTACATGGGCTTTGCTCCAGGTAGTCCGGCTTCCTCTGATCCATCTATCCATCCTTCCATCCATCCATTTTCTACCACTTATCGAGGTTCGGTCATGGGGTCAGCAGCTTTTGCTGGGTAGCCCAGACTTCCCTCTCCCCAGCCATTTCTTCCAACTCTTCCAGGGGGCTCCAAGGCTGTTATGATTCTGATCTCTTTCTGTTTGTTCAAGAACTAAAATGCACACATGTACCAGTCTTGCAAACATACTCATAATGCAAACAAAAAAGACACCTCAGTAAAAAGCAACATTTAGAAATGTGTCACCAGTCATTGTGCTTTTTAGACATTATTTGAATGAATGGGGCATTGATCGCGGTGCGCAAAATGACGTTGACTGTCTGTGGCAAGTGATCACTCTGATTGATCTGAAGGTTTCAAGAATACTACCGCTGCTTCAATTCAAGCACTTTCATGAATGTTCATATATTGTATAGGAGACTATATAATAATAGTACCTGGACTGCACTGAACTATCTGTAAAAGTGAAGTAATGACCATTTTTACATTCAAAAGTGAAATACAGTTTTAGCAGACGAGTTTGGAGTCCACGTCTTCACATGATGAACATCTTCCGCACTGATGGTGTAAACTGCCCAATGTTTTGCCTGAGTTTTTTTTTTTTTTTAATTAGCGCTGTAAATATAAGGTCATTGCGCTAATGCACAATGTTGGAATTCTTCAACATGAAATGGTGTCACAACAGCCGGTCCTTAAGGACAGCTAAATCTAATACAGAATTCATATAAAGTATAAAACAATTATCTGATGCACCACTGTGGTGGGGGGAAAATAATTACTGAACACAAATTTCTCCTCATTAGACTTGGAGGCAAAGGTGGCCTGATGACAGCTAATATAACATCTGTTCCCAAAAGGTTTACTCGGAAAGCTATTTATCACATATTCCCATAAAAAGATTGAGCCGCACTATTCCATTGAAGCATTGTCATTGTAGACTGCAAATATGCAACTGTAAAACTTCAGAAAATGGAATTTAGATCATTCAACAGGTTATTTTGGAATATGCATCTGAGATATGTGCCCGAGTTAGCAGTGCGCTTTGTTTTCCGAAGCACACTTGACAATACCCACATAGCGGGCCTGGTTGTTTCATGTGCAGCAGAGAGGATAGGCAGAGATGCAAAGCACTTCTCTTCAAGGTTACGATTTGTGCAAAAAAAGAAAATCACATTTACTCCTGCAACAATCCCATTATATACTCACACATAGTGGTAGCTTTCATGTGTTGTACAGAGATAAGACTTGTCAGTGTGAATGACAATGGAATCTGCCATGATTATGCATGGCAACCTATTGTTGGAAAAAAAATCAAATCAGGAGTCAAATAAAACAACAGTATGGTGAGCCATTCCTTCTCTGCGGTATATTACAAAAAAAAATCCCTACTGTTAAAAGCAAGTCAGAGCCCTTCTTTCTCTTGTGAGAGGAAGAAAAGCCACGCTTTCTTGTCCCTCCCCCTCTCCACTATCCCACTCTTTCTCCTTCCCCTGCTCACTGTTATTTTTGCAGGTGCATCTGCAGTGATCTATTTTCCTCTTCACATCTTTTAATGATTCATGCCATGAGGGTTCCCACCCCCTCATTCGAAAAGGCTTGGTGAACAAAGACACAAGAGGAGGAGTGATCAGAAAAATGAACAAATGTGAACAATCATGAGGATCATAGAAAAGCGTGGAATTGAAGAAAATCAATACACGGGAGAAAAGTATAGATATAAAAAAATCCAGTTTGTTTTTCATTTTTTATGTGATAGAACAAGCTGACTTATTTTTGTCACGGCCACTTTGTAGTTATTATGGCTTCCCCCAGAGGTCCATGAAACCATTGTATTATTACATATAGACAACAAATAATTGATGGATTACTAGTTAGGAAATCAGATATATTTTTTAAATTACTGTAAAACAAAAAGATAATGCAAAAACAATAATTTGTGACTGTTTATAAGACACGAAAATTTGAAATTTTGCTGAAGATTTTAGCAAGTTGTCACACATTGAATTTCCTTTCACGGGCCACATAAGTTGATGTGGTGGGTCGGATCTGGCCCCAGGGCCTTGAGTTTGACACCTGTGTTACCATGGGGTAATTCATACATCCTTATACACTTTACACTTAAATACCGTTTTAAAACAATCATACATTAAAAAGGAAACTGCGACTTTAAGTACTATTTTTTTCGTTACCGGTAGCTGGTCCCACACAATTGCAATACATCAGTTAATCGCCACCATAGTGAGTTGGCCAAAAATTTAATATTGTAGCTACCTGTGCATGTTTCAGGGTAGCGGCACGGTGATGGACTGGTAAGCATGTCCGCTTCACAGTGCAGGTTTCCATTCCGGCTGCGGCCTTCCTATGTGGAGTTTGCATGTTCTTCCTGTGACTGCGCGGGTTTTCTCCGGGTACTGCAGTTTCATCCCATATTCCAAAAACATGTATGGCAGGTTAATGGAACACTCTTAATTGTCCCTCGGTATGGTTGTTGCAATTGGCTGGCAACCAGTTCAGGGTGTCCCCCGCCTACTGCCCAAAGACAGCTGGGATAGGCTCCAGCACGCCCCTCAACCCTCGTGAGGATAAGCGGCTCAGAAAATGGATGGATGTCTTGATATTAGAAATTGGATGTTTTAGGGCAGGGGTCTCAAACTCCGGTCCTGGAGGGCCGCTGTCCTGCATGTTTTCCAAGTCTCCCTGTTGCAACATGCCTGATTCAAATGATCAGATCATCAGCAAGCTCTGCGGAAGTCTGACATTGAACCTGTTCATTTGAATCAGGTGTGTTGCAAAACAAACAACAAAAGGCGGTGTTGACACAAAGATATTAAATTCACTTTTCAAATGTTACTTCACGTTCTTTAAAATGAGGAAGCAAGGTTTTTTTTTTTCTTCATAATTTCTTTGTATTGGTGGCACAGGGACCAAGTGGTTCTCACTGTTCCATGGTTGGGATTTCAAACTTGTAACGTCAGCCCCACAATCCTTCTGGTGTGCAGATGGCATGGCGCCCTGTGCTTGTGTGGGTTTTCTCCAGGAACTGCTTCTTCTTTCCAAACCCCAGAAACATGCATATCAGGTACATTACGTACTTGTTGTTTGTCTGAATGTGCTCTGCGATTGGCTCGCGACCAGTCCAGGGTGTACCCAGTCTCTCGCCTAAAGTCAGCTGGAATAGGCTGGAGTTCACCTGTAACAACAATGAGAATAAGTGGTTTAGAAAACGGATGGACGGATGTCTTGATATTAGAAGATGTCGAGCTGCCACCAAGAAACACATGTATGTCCCGGTGTCTGAACACTTGGTCACAGGCGTAGGTGGTACAAGCAAGAAAAAGACAAGACAAAAAAACAAACAGGCACTGTTCTTTTCATGAAAATACCATCATTAGCCTCAGTTGTTGGCCACCGTGTCCATGTGGTCTCTAGAGGCACATTAAACTGCCAAGGCCCAAATATTTGAACCAATTTGCGTTGTATTGAAAAATTGAATACAGATCTGAAGGCTGCGTCTTTCAAAATATTGTGTGATGATGTGACTAAGAACAACTGTGCGACATTGTTTAAGGCAACACTCTGTTTTTGGGGGTCTGACTCAAGGGAGAAGTCAATCCAAAAATGTTCTTGGCAATGATACATGTGCCTACACTAGTCTAAACACAGCATTCTGATTCACATTGCGTTGGTGGAATATGTGTGGAACAGTGTGAAAAATCCACTGTTCTTTATCCATCTCAGGGGGCGGCCCTTTTACCACTTTCTTTCGACTGAAAACTGCATCAAAGTTGCTCAGGACTCAGGTAACGACAAATCACGGCTCATCAGTTTTGTAAAGCTGAGTCATGATTGAACATAGTTTTTGTTTTGGACATTCGGACACCCTTTATAGGGAATAGTATGCATATTCAGACACACATTGCACCAATGGAACGCAGCAACGTGCTTTCTCAACTCCAGCGTGCCCTTTTGGTTTTAGATAGACCATTGAATGTCAAGAATATGCAGTACGTGTGATAAAAAATACATTTTGGTGGAATAAAGACAAACAGCTTTGTCTACTGTGTGAGGTATTTTTCATGTATGTATTCATTATAATTTATTCTTCATAGGAGGGGGCAGGGTGGCACTGCCTCCTCTGCCTGCCCTGACCTGACCTCACATCGCCGATATTTAAGTGTTATTTTCCACAGTTCACTTGGCATGTCATCTTACTCGCGGTTATAAAGCATTCACGGTTTCAGGTGGAATTGCAATTATTATCGAAATCAATCCACTAGTGTCATAACAATAAAACATCTTTTTTGTGCAGTTATCTGTTAAGACTACACCTAGACCAATAATTATTTTTTATGATGTAACATCTGTTCATAAATGATTGGCAATAGCCAACTGGCCTCCTAGCGAATGCTAACTTCCCTCTAATGAGCTGCTTTTGCTCACGCTTGCTTTTTCCTTGGACTTCACTCTATTTTAGTAAGCACTCCCTCCTCTCAGTTTCAGTGACTGTTTTCAGCAATCTTTCAATTAAGTCAGATTATACCACTTGGAAATTACAGCTTTGGTTATTTGGTGACGTTAAATCAGAGGAACAAGTGTTGCTCCCCACATCCACCTCACATATTAGACTGAAATATGTTGCACTGCGAGTGTAAATAACATTACTTGGAATCAAGACTTGACACGCCGAAAGACGTGGTTTCTTATTGCCCTTGATATCATGCATCGTTACGTTGAGCCAATGAATCCACAGAATTTTGCTGTGTAGTGGTGTGTGGATAGTACATGAGTGGAGAGTGATACATGCCGCAGATAACCTTCACATCGGAATCTGTCTCTCCTCACTCTTTGAAGAATCCCCTTCTCAAACAACACCCACAAGGCGAAGGAATGGGTTTAACATTTTCTTGCTGGTGGCAAACCAAAACTCACAGGGGAATCATGCATGCAGCAGCACACTAAAATATTCACATACGAGTTGGAACAGTAAAATATATCCTGCATGCATTCATTTTCATATTTCATATTCACATGAGAGTAGCGGAAAATTTGTTACTTAAAAGAATAACACATCATAGAGTCGGTCATCCACTTTTCTGCAAATAACTCGAACGGCAATATGCACCATCTAACTGATGTATTGCAAATCACTGAATGGTTGTTATGAAACAGTGTACACAGACTGAAAAAAAGTATTGAATTTCACTCCCAAATGATTAAAATGTGTTCAACTAACACGTCATTTGTTTCTATCTGAGGACAACATGGGAAAATGAGATTGTTTCCCACATTGTAATCACATGCGACCAATGTACATGTTCAAATGATGTAAATCCAAAGGATCTTTTTTTTTTTCTAATGGATAGGCAACAGGTTTCTACATGGCATTGAAATCAATGGCAACACCAGTCGTTTTAGAACCATTGTATCTTCTATCCTCCACCCAGACAAGCCTGCATATCTGCTCTGCTCTTTTTTTCCCATCCTGTGTCATTTGTTGCTGTGGTCATGGTGAGGTATGGCCCAGGTTAGGCTCTCCAATGCTCCCGCTGTTAAACAGTGGTAGTGGAAACAAAAGTGAGGACGGAGAGAGAGTATAAGCTGTCACATGAGGCTGTGGTTGTAAACCCCAAAAATATCATTAGCAAAATTACAAAAACAACATTAGGTGTCAGAAATTATTATCTTAACAGCATCTTAATCTTGACAACTTAAAACCATTTTTCTTTTGTTGCAAAATGTGTCTTTATTTCTTTATTTTATTTCTTTATTTCTCAATTTTTGGGGCAGGGGCGGTCACATATCATAGTAGTTGTCTGGTAATGCTGGTAGCAAACTGAGTCGTGTAAACCTCGTGGCAGCAATGTCCCCCTGGTCCTCATGAAGGACAAAGAGCTATTCCCAAATGCAATGAGCTACGGTATATGTTCCCCCTCTTCTGGGTCTATCCCCGGTTGGATCAACTCCAAGCATCCAGCTGCAATCTTAATGAGATGCTGGAACCACCTTTAACGACTCCTCTCAATGTGAAGAAATAATGGCTCTATTCCAAGCTCCTTTCAGATGTGTGAACTCCTCCCCCTAACTTGAAGCCGAACACCAGCAATGCGATGAAGCAAACTCGGTTGTAAATCACCATCTTATTGTCGCGGTCTGGTGTGTGAGCCTGTGATCTTGGGAGCTTTGCTTGTCAGTGACAAGCATCCCTAGTGTCTCGACAAGACAAGCGCTTGCCTTTGGATGTCCAAAATGCACTGCATACACGCTGAGAGCCCATTCCTGCAAGTATTTACTAGCATGAGATATGGAAAGTAAGGCACCATACTGACCAAAATACAGTCATATGGTAAAATATCTCATTTCCTCGTGATAGACACAGTTTGGGGTTGTCTGGTTAAGCTTTTTTTCCTCCTCCCATTGTTTTTCTTCATACTGGACAAAGAAACAAATGCAAACATGTCTTTACTTCTAGACTGCCATTAATGAAGTGGTGAACAATCCCAATATTGCGCCAAAGGGAGACTCCTATAACACCCCCACCTGCATGCATTCTGTGTCTGAGGCATGATCCTAATGACCCGCATTCACCGTAACTATTTTGTAATTTAGTGTAAAATAAAAGCTTGGGGAAGCATCTTGAATACTACGTGCCATGTTTGTGGAGTGGTTGCCACATGACTGCATTGCATTTTGTGCATGTTCAATGAGCTGGCCAAAACAAAGATTCCTGGAATAGGTTCCAGCTCTCCCGTGATCCTCATGAGGATAAGTGGTTCGGAAAAATGGATGGATAGATTTATATCAGGCTCAACCATATATATATATATATATATATATATATATATGTATATAAATCCCTGCCAGTGTTTACATTTTCAAATGATATCACTTTTACAAACATTCTTAGAAAATTATATCCCATCACTGGTGAGCTATTTTTAGAACAGGCACACAGGCAACTTATGTAGACATCAGCGGCTACTGGGTGCCCGTGGGCACCATGGTGGTGAACCCTGGACTAGTTAGCTGTCATTCAGTTGCGGGGCAATTTCAAATGACCAATGACTGGTAATTAAGCCTGCACCTACAAATGCCCCCTTTACAAATGTCTTCAGGGACACTCTTGACACACAGCCATCACACCCTTGACTCATCACCTAAAGCAGGGGTGTCCAAACTCGGTCCTCAAAGGCAGCTATCCTGCTTGTTTTCCAGCTCTCCCAGGAGCAACACACCTGATTCAAATAATCAGGATCGTTCCATTGCTGCTTCAGAGCTGGCTAATGAGCTGATCGTCTGAATCAGGTGTGTTGCAGCCAGGAGAGATTGAAAACAGGCAGGACAGTGGCCCTCCAAGCCCAGATCTGGACATGCCTGACCCAAAGCAAGGTGTCAAACTCATTTCTTTTACGGACTACTTTGGAGTTATTTCTTCCCTCGGAGGGCCGTTATGACAGTGAAACCAAATAAAATTTTAACCATCTCATTGTATTACTACTTTTACACAACAAATTGACGGATTACTAGTTTTGAAATCAGTCGCGTATAATTGTGTTATGTTTTTGTTTGGTTTCCGTTTGGTTTTGTTCCCTCATGCTCCTTTTTTTGCCGCTACCTGTTATCGTCATCCGTGTCCCTGGCGTTTAACCAATCAGCTCCCTCAACCCTTCGTGTCTTGTCCAGGTGTTTCTCATTGTCTCGTCACTTTGCTTATATTTAGTTCCCTGAGTTCTGTCAGTCTTTGTTGGGTCATTGTGAGTATCTGTGTGTCATGTTTTGTTTCCTGTCATAGTTTTGTTTGTTACTTTGGTTCCTTGTGATTTCCAGGACTTTGTTCAAGTTAGTGTACTCCTGTTTGTATTTTTGTTAAATAGATTTTGTTCAGCCCAACATGCCTCCCTGCTTTTGGGGTCCTCCAACCAACCACCGCCACGCAAAAGGTGACGAGTTGGTTCAATTATCATTCAAGTGAATGTAAACACTGAACAGATAAACAAATTATTGGGATATGGCTCTCGAGGAATTGGAGTTCCCTACCCCTTTAGACACATGCCCAAACACTTCCAACAACAGACTTGATTATTTTTTTCCCCATCAGAGTGTATGCATTATGCATGTCAATATACAATCATGATTTGATTTGATCACATCTATGGTGAACTAATAGAGTGAAACCTGAAATTACGACTGACGCTTTTTACAAATATTTCAAGTTACGCATGACATTTTTGGACTGAATATACTTCCACTTACATACATGTTTCGTCATGAGAATTGTCTCACCATAGACGAGCGGACGGATCAGTTCTCGCGCTATTCAAACATCAGTGGCTCTGTGCGTAACTCATTGTGATAGCTGTGTTGCTCAGAATGATTTAAAGGACATGGTTGGCTGTGAACGCTTCAAAACCCTACATAGGACTGAATGCTGCACCCCCCCACACACACACACACAGTTTGAAGATCATCCCTGGGAAGCGTAAGCAATGCAGCAATGCAGCAATCCAGCACTAATTCTACTGCCTTTTCTTGGTATAATGTAATCTACTCCAACAGGAGAAATGGGGAAAGTGTCATAAGGAGATGTAGCCTTGTAAACACACCGGACTGTGTGACATTTGCACCATGTCCTATTTTAAAAGTTACCACATTTAGACAAAGGAATATTTGAGTATAATGGCTTTGAAATTCAGGCTACATCGGGCAAGCAAGATTATTTCACACTGTGCAAATGAGGCCTCGGCGCTGAATTCCTAGATGGTGATGATTATGACACAGTTATTAGTGAGATGGTTATACGGTGTTGAACATAATTATTGTATGCTCATCAAAGGCTGTCAATCAAGGCCTGCTGTGAAGCTCATTTGGGAAAAGAAAAGGCTCAACTTTTACAGTTTATGAAGCGCTCGCATGTGATTAAAATAGCTTACATGCAGATGCCGTGAGCATAAATTAAGGATCAGAGGATCGTAGTTCATTTTAGGTACATTACCATTGTAAGATAACCTTACACATGGGCATTTAAACATTTAAGCATTCAACATGTAAACAATGGATGAACAAACTGCAATTATTTAAGATAAATCAGAATCCATCCATCCATGATCAGAAGCGCTTTATGCTCACGAGGATTGCGGCCATGCTGGAGCCTATCCCACCCTGTACGGGCAGCAGGTGGGATACACGTTGCACTGGTTGGAAACCAATTGTAGGGCACACATAGACTAACAAAAAAAATATTCACCATCACAATCACATGATTATGTCAAATTAAAAATTCATGCAGTGGTAATGACTGAATTGCAAATGAAACAATGTTTGGAGATTATAATGCAAAACAATGGACTCTGTTTTTGTGCCTAGCACAAGTTCTCTTGATATCTTTGCAGACACAAGCAATCCAGCACAGCAGTGGTCAAAGAGGTCATTTTGTGCATGTGTGGGAGTGAACACAGCTCACTTGATTCGCTGCCAATCGAAGTGGCTCTTCTAGTTCCATTTAAATGCGATGCGTGAGGAGCGCACTGCTCGTCCTTGAGATGGCAGAACCCGAAAGTGATTTGCTTGAGTCCATGCAAGAGGTCGAAGCATGCAAAGTACCTTTATAAGAAACTGCAAGCAGATCTCCATGGGCAAATGATGTAAAGTTGGCCATGGAGATCGCAGATACTGTATGCGCTGTGAGGTGAGCACTTGGAGACCGCCTTCCACCCCGATCGTTCACGTCTGTGTGTGACCAAACCTGATCCCTCACCTGCCAAATTCCCAAACAAATAAAATGAGGCTTGCGCTCGCAGAAAAATTAAGAATTTAAAAAAAAAACCTTTATAACCTAAATATAACCTATTGAGATCAGCGAATGAGGTTTGGCTGAAACTGGCAATGTTTTTCATGGTATTAAATAGCATTCTGTTTATCCTTTGTGACGAAAAGAACTCTATCTGCCCAGTGAAAATATTATGTTCTGCAAAAAAATAGAGTACAGTGTACATCATCACCAAGATTGCATGGTATTCTCTCGTATTTTCTTTGTTCAAATTGTAGACGCGTGTACTCCAGTGCAGACGCGCACATCTCTCTGCCCAATTGCCTTCCCTTGAAAAGTCATACCGTAAGCAGATTCCTGAAAAGCAGCGGTGGTTGGGGTAGGGGGGAAGAAGAAAGAAATACCTCCAAGGATTAAAAACTAATCCAGGCTTTGGACTGCGGAGCTCTGGCCTCAGCCTCCTGTCCTTCAAAACACAGGGAGTTCTCAGCTAATGGGTGGGAGTTTACATGGATGGGGTGATAGAGGTGCTTGTTAATAGGCTTCACTGTATTCACTGTCTGGAACGGCTGTCATTCAGTGCCCATCATCCGTGAAAGGAAAAAGCAGCAGCTTTTGTATGCTCTAAATATCGGTAATCAATTGATGGGGACATTAAATAGAAATTGAACTTAATTATTTATAGACAAACGGTTGGGTCTCTGGAGATTCTGTCCACCGAGAGTGAAATTATGCAATCAAGTCAAGATTTTGCTCACTTCTTTTCTCTGAGCCAATCTTAATTTTGACATCTCATATATATATATATATATATATATATATATATATATATATATATATATATATATATATATATATATATATATATATATATATATATATATATATATAAATTAAGAAAAATAATACATTAGAAGTACCAAGAACTAAACTGAGGCTCAGAGGGGATCAAGCCTTTTCCGTTGCTGGTCCCTCTCTCTGGAATGACCTCCCACTGAACATTCGGCAAGCCTCCTCGCTGCCCATCTTTAAAACCCGCCTCAAAACCCACCTGTATTCTTTGGCATTTGACTCGACATGACCCCAATTGTGATCTTAGTTATACTGTTTGGTGCTCTCTACCATCTTTGTTACTGATTTGTTGCTTTACTGTTGTATATGTTAGTTGCTCCTCCATGTACGGCACTTTGTGTGGAGCGAATGCTGTTTGAAAGTGCTCTATAAATACAATTGAGTTGAGAGATAATACATATGTGTCCATTATTATCAGGCCAGATCCTCTTGGCTCACTTCCCCCCACGATGGAGTTGCTAACAAGGACGACTGCCGTCATGTTCGCTACCCTCCTTTTTTGGAAAAATAGCTGTTAGAAGAGTCAGGCAAGTTGCTAAATATAGCGTAAACATTGCTGAGTTGGCAATACCACAGATGCAAGTCATAGGTCTTGCTCGCTACATCGCAACATCCACACGTGTGCATATGGTTTCTATGAGTACCAGTTAGAGGCTGCAGGTGGCCCTGGGTCGTACTCTGTCCAGGTATCCTCTAAATTGTCCTTAGGTGTGAATATGAGAGTGGATGTTTATTTGTCTACACCTTCAAACAGACATACAGTACATTCATTGACTGCCTATAATCCGAATTTTTCCTTTTACCACAACAATACAAATTTTAAATGCAGTGCCACTTGAGGGATCAAAGGACACAGGCATTCATTCAATGTTGTGTTTTGCCCTTGCCGCTTATGTGCTGAGATTTCTCCATATTCTCTTAGTCTTCTGATGATAATTATGGACCATAGATTATTAAATACCTGAATTCTTTGTGCTCATATGTTGAGAAACGTTGTTCTTAAACTGACTGGACTACTTGCTCATGGTAGATCTCAGGGTTGGTGCCATTAAAAACTCCTGCTGACATCCAAGGCTATTTTTATTTCACAACTCCACTGATGCTCAGCACAACATCCTGCAAAATCAGCTGTCTAAAAAAGCATGAAGACAGAATTATAACCCTGAAAATGATGTGACAAAGGAGACGCCCGAGAAGAGTTTAAATTAAAAATAGGATTCTGATGGGATGTCATCAGCAATTCTATGTAATTAGCTGTTGAAAATGTGCACAATGGGGGATCGCATAATAATACCATTTTGATGAAAAAAAAAGACAAAATTGCAAGTGCAGAATTTCAAACCAGCAACACAATGCAGCCAATGAAATTGGAGTTTTGTGTTTATGAGTAATATATTAAACTGAACTCTGCAGCTTCACTTTTCCTGTGAAGCATCAGAAACTCACTTGAACATGTTTTATCCTGCCAGGTTGAACTGTCCCCAGGGTAGCTCTCATCGTTCAAACTGTTCAACATATATTACACAGGGGGAAAGCATGATGGGCATATGAGATAGTCCTCTTTCAAAGAGTGATTGGGGTTGTCAGGGGGTGCAGTCAAGCACATGCATGCTCTGCAAGAACACTGTATATTCCCTGAAGGTTTAGTTGTAACATGGATGTTGCTTGCAGTTGGAGTGACCACGATTCACTTGTAATTTTAGCATAATCCAAATATTACACAACTCAAACATTGGGAATATTACATTAAAAAAAGAGTATTGTAAATAATATTAATGTATAATTCACTGTTCAAAAAGAGAAAAAAAACGTAGTCAAGTCCGTCACTTTTAGACCTAATATTGAATTGAGCATCAATATTTTTTAGAGAATGTAATCAGTGGAATCAGTGACGTAAAATCATTTACCTATTTAGTAGTTAGTAGTTCACTGCATTATTTATTGTTCTTCATTTGTTATACCGTTCAATTAAAAAAACGTTTAATTTTCTCTGTTCATCATCTTTTTCATTTTATTTTTCAAATCACCCTCAAATGTTAATAGAATTTTAAAGCACTCGTTTGTGACTTGTCAGGAAAGATGCTTTACAACTGGCAATTTAAAAACAACATAAAGTCGTGATAATGATCGATATATTTGCAATAGCACCAAACCCCTCCGAATGGTTGCTGGTCCGCAAAAACTATGTACTTGTGCAACCAGTCCATGCCGCATAAAAGGTTGGGGACCAGTGCCACACAATGTCTGTGCTTGCTCCTGATGAGACAATTGATGGTCTCCTGGGGAATTATCTCAAAGGCACTCAATCAGAGCTTCAGTGTTGTGGTTTGTAATGCGATATGGCAGGACCTGCTGAAACACTCCAGCAACGTGAGACCAAGCAGTTTGTCGGTATCTCCAGCCTCTCTTACCCCTTTGTGTGTATTTTTGAAGAGAGCAGGGCACAAATGGTCTATTTCACTGGCAAATGCCAATTGGGCTGCGCCAGACTGTGAGCACCGGCCCCACTCGTGCATGTCAGTCCCACCTGCCACCCTTATAGCGTCTGCTTCTGACAGTTTGGGATGGAAAAACCTGCACACAAGGAAATTTTGTAAGGCTCTGCCATGGCAGTGCCTCTCCTCAACACCTTGAATAAAGCAGCAGCTAGTGGTCCTTTTGCACAATGTTTATTTTGCTCCACCGGGACTGGTTGATATTCCAAAAATGTCTTCAAGAGAAATTTACATGAATAAGATAATGGGTTCTATTTTGGCATACTGGTGCCCGTGCGCTTGGCGTAAAAACAAAACCATCTGTATGGCTTGTTACCTTGGAGGAAGCGCAAAGGACTAGCCGGTTAACTCTGCGCATGCAACAAATGCTTAACTAATTCCCATCATGAATCAACCGCGGCTTTACTATTTAAAGGCCATATTACCAATGCATTCAGCTAAATTTGTGAATCAAAAAGTATGAAAGTTTTCTTCACTGTTGATGTCGCACATTAGTCACAGAACGTCTGTGTGTGTATACGTGTGAACGCATGAGTGACAGAGACCGGGGGGAGAGGCTGTGTAGGGGCAGGTGAAGCCAAACTCTTTGGTCTGCCTTTCACAGGTTGTAACAAACATTCTCATGTGCACAGGTTTGCCTGCGTGGGGTTTCTCCGGGTACTCCGGTTTCCTCCCACATTCCCAAAACATGTATGGCAGGTTAATGGAACACTCGAAAATTGTCCCTAGGTGTAAATATTAGTGTGAATGGTTGTTTGTCCATGTGCGTCCTGCGACTGGCTGGCACCGAGTACAGGGTGTACTCCCTCAACTGGTTGCCAGCCAATTGCAGTATTGCAAAATAATTATTAAAAAATACAAAGACATCCAATACAAGCAGTTTGCCTTTACAAAGGTAACAATGCTCAATTTTGATTAACATCGTTTTCTATTAACAATAGGTTTATTATTGTGATTGTGGTTTGCTAGTTGACACACTCTATTGCATCTGATTGAGAGCGACATAATGTAATTTGTTTACCTAAATAAATTACATTGGAGAGTCAAAAATGATTGGGAACAGCGCTCAGGATTAGGCGGCTCACTTCTACACCACTGCTAACTGCAGCCACAATAATAAGCATAGCTTGAGTTGCACGCCTCCAGTGACACTAATCTGGGAAGGCTAAAGGTGTTGCAAACGGTTGTGCACAGCGTCTTACAATTAAGACAAGGTAACTGTGAATAACATTTCCCAGGTTAAAAAATTTTGAGATTTATTTTATTTTATTTTTACTGTTCTGTATTGATAGCACTTTGCAGCTCATGAAAATTAATTGAGAAAGAGCAATTCACGACTGAATTTGAATGCGCAATGCCTTTGATGGGAATCTTGTCCCTCCCTCCCAACATGGGCGCCACCAATGTAGTTAGCTGGGCTCATTTGCTGACTGGCGTATCTAATCTTCACATCTATGGATGAAACTATTATTATGCTCAGAGAACTTTTTTTTTTTACACAAAAAAATATTGTCTGAACACAAGAAATCCTATCTATCAAATCTACATTGATAACATTTCCATTTTTAAAGATAGAAACCAGCAGATCAGGGAAGCAAGCGCATGATACATGAATAGAAAGGAAAAAGCTTTTGAAGGGCAATCTTGGGGGGGTCATATAATATTTGAGTGTGTGTTATTCTGAAGACATTGCAGAATTATCTTTGTAAAGAGAAAATATTTGATACAGATCTTGATGTGTACAGTATATTGTGCAACTGGTCATAAAATTGTGGTTGGTCGGTTTCTGAGACAAAGGATTTTGGCATCTCATTATGCTATGTAGAACACACAAAAGGATCAAGAAAGACTGCATAGCGTTTTTGATTATGTCACATTGATCGCTGGTGTTATCTGTTGTCTTGCACGGTTTGGATCGACTGGAAACCCGTGTGACAGTTTGTGCCCAAGGAGTTGTCTGAGCAAAGACGAAAACTCTCTATTGCTCTGTTGATGTACATGCACACTAACACACATGCACACGCATGCGTGCGCTCACACATATAGGCACTCACATGCACTTGCCGGTACTGTAAAACATATCTTTATCTCTTTGAAGTTACCCTTTCCCTTTTTGTCCCTAATTGCAAAATACAAAAATTGCTTTAGCATTTGGAGGGGCTTTTAACATGCATTCATCCGCCTGTGAAAGCTCTCAGAGTGTGGACACTTTTCCATTAGACAGCAGATGGTAACTCGAAGGAGAAAGGTTTGCATGCAGAGTGTTGGCAGTACCACTTTAGGTCTCTTACACCTCCCCTTCATGTCCCCATAGGTACCTACAAAATGTATGTCTAAGTGTCTAAGTGCCCTCCACACGATGGAAACCACAGATGTCAAGGGCCTTTTCAAGCTGAGAAACAAATGTTGCCACAGGGTCACTGAATGATGAAGGTCAGATGATTGATCGGTCAGTTCCCTCAGATCATTATGAGACCCGATGGTGATCTACGACAGGAATCTGAAAAGGGGTTTTTGCCCTTGTGATTTTGCATGAGCAATGCCATTTTGGGGTGGGGGTCAAAATTGACAACGCAACTTCAGATTTATAAATGTAATTTCTCTATGACTTTGATATTGATTTTGTGAAGACCTCAGCCACACTTCTGCGAGTCTGCTTGTGCACGGTCAAACCAAATGGATTGCAGGCAGTAAACAGTTTTAAAAGACACTTTCTTTGGCAGTAAGCATGCAATAAGTCATTTTACAATTACGATTACTGGCACGTAGAGCAGTTTATGACTTCAATTTTAGGTGAGTGGACATTGCTGGTTAATACTAAGCAAAAACACAATTTTGTTCGATTTTTCTTCCATAGTCATGTGGATGACTTAAATAGGTCTCATTCCTTGAAAGTCATTCTAAAAACATGTATTTTGGAGACTTCTTCAATAACACAATGTGCAGCATTTTTTTTCTTTTTAGGGTGAGGTGTTTTAATGCACACATAATAAGAAGTTTTTCACTTTTGATAAATGATGATGCGTCAACAAAGATGGTTCTCCCCATCTTGCAATACATGACTTCCAGTTGCAAAGGTTTGTCCATTCCAATTATTGCAGGATTCCTTTCCATTACACTATAACTCCGTTTTCATTACGCTGAGAAAAATGAAATGCATTCAGCCAGACCAGCAAATTTTATGGCATTAATTGTAACCCGTTAAAACAATTCCTTGGTTCAGTCTGAACATTCAACAAGGCATTATGGCGTCTACACAATGAATGGTGATTGATCTCCAGTACATGTATTTCATATTGGGCTGTTATCTTGTAAAATAGTTTATTCATTTATCCGTCTAAATGTACAACCTAGTTACGAGTTACAAGAACTTGTGGTGATTACGGCAATCGAAGAACAGATGTTGTTTATATCAGAGGCAGAAATACGTAAGTAAATGAAGGAGATGGGGACTGCGCTGTCCTATCTGACTGAGACAAGATGATTTTCATTTTCTTTCTATGACAGAGATTCGATTGTGTCCCCAGTTGCAGCTCCACTACGGTCCTGCTGGTACAACGTGTGCTCACTGTAATTATAGATATGGATTTTCAATTATTTTACAGCAAAATGGCATGACATGAGATTTTCTGCTCAGCTACACTCAGATGGAGGGAGGCCCAGGGCTTTGCGGTTCCATCCCAAGACAGTAATGTCTTTGTGGCTCTTAGATATTGGATTAATAACATCATCTCCCTAGGAAGTACTTTCCTCTGCTGCTGATTAGAGGTACTCAAGTCCTTTCTTCTTTCCACGCGGAGACAAGGAGAAAATAAGGGTTGCAGTTTAACAGCAGAAGCTACAGAGCAAAGCAGACTTACCCTGACGCGGGACATCTCCTGTCAATTCAAAATTAAGTACTGGGTTGTAAAAAAACCAAACACAAATCTTTTAATCAAGTCGTTTTGAGAATCCATCCATAAAACTTTACAATTTCGTTTCAAATGTAACAAATACAGTTGGTTTTAATGAAATTGTGAATTACCCTGTTGGTAAACATTCACTATTACTCACCTTAAGTGTATTTTCATGTCAGCTGAAGTACATGCAGTGTCACTTGAATAAAAGAACAGTCAACAGAGACCGGGTTTGACTGAAAACCTTTTCCCTATGTTGTATTTCAGTATCAGTACACATCATACAAGCAGTATGTATTGTCCTTGCGTTGGTGTGCTTGCTCAGCGCTGGAGTTCATGAATAAATTGCATGTTGTTCTTCTGTGAATACAAGCATGACTTCATAACGAGTTGATGTATGGCTTGCTCTCCTTCCAGTGTGGCGTTTGCATGTTAACTCAGTGTTTGTGAGGGTGTCTTCCTCCACTCCGAAAGCACGCGTGATATCTTTAACTGGGGAGTCTAAATTGCCCTGAGGTGTGAGTGTGCATGCGAATGGTTATTTGTTTTTGTTTTTCTGCCAGTGCTCTGCGAGTGATTGGCCTTTCGTCTCAGATGCAGTACCCTGCCTCACGTCTCAAATCTGCTGGCCTAATAAGGATAAGAGGTATGGAAAATGGATGGATATGCATAACAAATACACCAGCCCCCAGCCTTGGCTGAGCAGCTGTACAAATATAATTTCCATGATACGGTTTTGATACTAGTACAGCAATATAACAATATTACGTTATAAAGACAACACGCGGACTAAGGAATTGCTTTGCAAATATATTTGGAGAAAGCAATGATCAAAATCAGAATGTGAGATTCTTAAGGTCTGACTTTTCTGATAGGTGAGAACCCATGCAGAGGATATCTAAATCAAAATGAAAACATGAACACATATTTATGGCTTGGGGAAAGGGGGCAAGGGGGTAACGCTTGGTATTTTAAAGAAATGTACAGGACAAAATTATACTACAATATGCACATGATTCCAAACTTGGACTTTATTCCGTAGCATTTGAACGGAATTTTAAATGTACTGGCAGATTAACTTATTTCTTCCCAAGAACATAGGCCCACAGTAAACAAAAATCAACAACTTCCCCTAGTATTTACCCCTCATCTGGGCAAGAAGAACCCGCTTAGGAGATGAGGACAGTCTTTGACACATAGTTTCATGTAACTAGTGTTCCCTGCCAAATGTATCTCTGTGTTTGTCCAAAAAAGAACCCGTTACAATGTGGAGAGTGAAGGAAAAATCCAGAAGGACCTCTTCGGGAGCTTTTATATTTGGACACAGTGTCTCTGAAAACATTTTGGTAGGAACAGCATTTACAGAACAGATTTACCAACTATCAAACTTAATCATAAAAAATAATATGCAATGTCAAATATTCAGTGACTGCACAAAATGTAATATGTCCAGTTATTAAAACGCCCAAACTCTCATGATCTCATGAAATTATACACAGCTTTTAACCCTTTCACAGACAGCGGTTACTACAGTGGAGAGCTTATCATGTTATCGGGTTACAGGTTGTCATTATTGGTGCATGAAAGGGTTAAATATACAGCGACACAAAGTAAAAGACATTTTAGGGTAATGAATAAAATGTTCAACTGCACATGAGGTAATCTGGGTTTGTGACTCAAAGAGTAAGTCTGACACACAGAGCCGCAAGCAAATGTGTGTATTTCTGAAATTGTGCAAGTGCGATCGTGCTGAGACATATGTGTGTGTTACCTTACGGCATACACAGTGCTACGGTTGTGCATAACAGATACTGCCCGCAGGCCTACATGATCATTGCATTTCAAGAACTCAACACCTCTGTTGTGTAGGACAGTCAGAGTTGAGTCATAGCTCCACAATGACAGGAGGGGGGGACGTGGCAGAGGCGGGAAGGGGACTTCTTGGCCCTAAAAATGGAAAACAGAAAAAAGTAGTGTTCTTATTTGTCCTGCTGGCTAGAAGTGCTTTCAAAATCAACACCAATGTCCTTTTTATCATCCTATCTTACATTATACAACGTCAATCAAATTGCATTGATGTGAAAGGATGAGTGAAAATAGGATTATGGATGGCGCCAGATGGATGTGAGGAAGGATGTAAGTGTCATGAATCATTTACAGGCAGCATAGTGCAAGAGTGGCCAGCACCGGAGGTAGGCAATTCATCCGCTTTCGTCATTCGCCAGCGGCAGGTCCGTCATCATCAGTCCACTAATATTTCAGGTCAACCCAGTCCGTCAGTCATCAGTCCATCACTGCGTCATCATTATTTTAATTGTGCTTTTGTCATCACCAAATTGTAGTTTTTCACCGCAATTTTAGGACCGTAATAACCTTTGTAATTTTTTGGGAGGGAGACTACTGAGCATCGTCCATGAATCTGCAAAGTTGTTTAGCGTAACAATGTTGACTTTGTATTTGAATTGAACTGAATCCCACTTGAAAGATGAAACATAAAGCGGACATTTGTGGTGACAGTAGTAACTCATCCACACATTTATAATGTGCGGCAATTACGTGACGTCGTCTTTAGTCGACGACTCCATGAAATCAGAAGATCAAAAAGCCTCGCTTAATTTTCCCCATATATATCTACCTCCTCCGATATCGCTCTTTTATATATATGAGATGCTAAAAAGATTCGACCCTCCATGCAGGACCATCTTTTCTTCCAGTAGAGTACATTGTGAGCAACGTTGTCTCCTCTTCTGTGCATTGGGAATCACTTTGGGAATTTGATTCATACACCTGCCAGACTGATGTCGCATTTAATATGTAATGTGAACGATTACATAAAAAAAAATCAGATTTCCTTCAAAAATCTGAATTGCAAATGCCTTTTTGGGGGATTACTGTTGTCTGTCAATTTCATCAAAAATGTCAACCTACCTACCAAAATGCTCTCACTTGTTCTAAATATTTTTTTGTTATCTCGTTCAAGTTTGTTATGGCAAAATGTCACAATGGTAGACAGAAATATATTTTCATGATTCTTCTATTTTGTGACTTCTCAGAGGGTCACGATTTCCTCATGGCTGCTCATGCTTGTCTGCCTGTGCGTGTGTCCGCTAATCTCATTTTAGCTTTTCAGGCCAGCCAAGGGGAGAATTTGAGTAACAGCTGACCACAGTGACGTGAGCGCCACTGAATTGCCCATGTGATGCTGCGTGCACACGTACACATTCACACACGCGCTGTAGCCTCTCTTCCACACCTATATTCTCATTTCCACATGGACATTAACCATCAATGGTTCCTTAATGTGATTGCGTGTGGAAGCAATTGGGTGAATGAGAGCGACTGACCTGTGCTTGCCAGTAGCAGCTGTCGCTCCCGGTCTGAAAGGACAGTGCATCATGTATCCTACATTAAAATTTGCCATTGCACAGGGTATACATCACGTTGCATGTAACTATTCAACTATATATACTATACTGTATTATATTGTCATGATATGAACATATATGGTTTCCATGTGCAACACAATAAAGTTCGCCTGCATGTACTGTTAAATTGACGTTTTAAGGGAATAACAAAAGTGCATTTTTAAAAATGTATTGCTGTTGTTAATACATCTTAACATGTCAGTTAGCTAAATAGAGGATTGAGATGAGCCCATATAGTCAATGCAGTCGGCGGTATATTCACCCCTGCAAACAAACACGAGACACGTGGGCCATGTTTCCGTCAGTCGTCAGTGAAACGTGTTAGTGATAGATGGCCCGTCGGTACTGATCCGATGAGTGATGATTCCAGTGACGGATGAAAACCCACTTCCATCGGTGCACAGTCCGTCAATTTATTATTTTAGTTTCCCATCATTTGTCAGCAAAACAAGTGCCCGTTAGTGACGGATTGAGGGACCTTCCGTTAGTACTGGCAAAATGCCCACCTACGGAAATTACATTATCCATGCCAGCCTTCAAACTTAACAAGTAAGCATTTCACATTTATAATATCTGGTGAGAGTGCCAAGACATTTTTTAACAGATTAGGTTGGAATGTGGTACCACAGAGTGGTATAAATTCAAGTTACAATGATTTGTTCATCCCTAGAGGCATAATAGTTATAATTATTATGCCTATTAGAGAGAATATTTTAATTTCAAAATGGTGATCTTTAAGCAGCTCTGGTCATTAAACCAACTATGATTTCGTGGATCTATTACAAATGACCTGATTGTTATGCCTCTCTCACAGCTTCAAATGAGCTGCTCATACCATTGGGTAAATTTCAGCTCAGCCATCCCACTACTGCAATTTTCCTAGCAACTTAGTCAACCTGTGTGGAACAAATTGACATCATAATTTACATAGGAGAGTTGAATGCGTGGTTGTATTCATTATCACTCCAATGAAGGGCAAACGATTTGACACAAAGCAATGTATGGCTTTTTTAGGAATGATACAATTCGATACGATAAAGGCGATTAAACGACATTTCAATATGCAACAATGTCTTTTCAGTAAGTACAAATTTGACTAATTCAAGATAACTCCAAATAAGTACAATCGGATGGAAAGAGAAAAAGCTAGTTCTCTTTTTTTCACTAACTTACCTTATCATAATATAGCTGGTTCTTTCTATGCATTAAATCATCAATGGAAACAAACCCTTTTGTATAAAGTGCTTCGTATATCTGAGAAATATCCAATATTCTTTTATGGGGGAAAAATATGGCAGAGTATTAAACTTGTATATTTTCACATTAAATTAACCTGCTGCTGTGATTGTTCTGTTTAAAGAAGAAATGTCTGTAACAGTAAACAATTTTGCCAACGGCTTGCGTATTCTTTTTCAAAAATATCATCAAATAAGCGACTAAGGCTTTGGACATTGTATGGTATAAATAAGCACTACATAAGTGCACCCGTTTACCATATTTATCATATGTGTTTTTGGGAAAAGTAGAAGTAAACAATTTGGCTTCACTCGGTACCGCGTGTCAATGTAAACATGAATGCAGATTTTGGGTGTGTGTCTTAGCTCATATATATATTCTCCCTGTGCCTGCGTGGGTTGTCTGTATATACAGTATCTCTGTCTCTCTCTCTCTCTCTCTCTCTCTCTCTCTCTCTCTCTCTCTCTCTCTCTCTCTCTCTCTCTCTCTCTCTCTCTCTCTCTCTCTCTCTCTCTCTCTCTCTATATATATATATATATATATATATATATATATATATATATATATATATATATATATATATAGTAGATAGATAGATATGCAAACACACACACACACACACACACACAAAACGTGACCTTTTCAAATCCATTATAGTGAACATAATCAAAAATGTTCATAACAAGTGCAAGAACACATTTATTTCATTCTAATTGTGTTGCTGCAGCATTTGCTCAATGTCAACTGGTTTTATGCTCCGAGCACTGTCAGCTCAGGTGAGTCGATACAAGGAGGCATTTAAAAAAAAAAATTCCAGTCATACACAAGGTCAAATTATTAAGTTCACATTATGAGGGATAAGGGGGAGGTTATATCTGACTTTCCAAGCGGACTAGTGAATTATTTAACCCTGACAACAGGGATGAAAAAGAGAAGTCGAACACTACAGCAAGAAAAGAGATGCTGGTGTGAACCAGTGTGTGTGTTGTGTACGTGGTGGTTACAGCGTGTACATTCAAATGCTTTGATATTTCTTTGCTGATGTTTCAAAGGCATGTGCATATTTTGTGCTGTATTTTTTCCAGTATTTGCCATACTGTGTGTAATGTATTTCAAGCAAATGCAGATCAAAATGATCAATTCCATTTTATTTCATCGATCACAGGGCTGCTCAAGTCCAGTCTTTGAGAATGCCCATCGAGCCTGTTTTTCCCTTCCTCCAACATACCTGATTCAAATGATCAGGATTGTTATCAGGCTGATCACGTGAACCAGGTGCGTCGGAAAAAGAAAACATGTAAAACTGGCTGGATCACCGCTAATGAAACACACACACGCACATGCACAAATACATGTTTGAACAATAACAAAAGAAGCAACAGCCCATTGGAAGATGTTGATTGAATGAAAAAGAAATTCATATAAAAATGATATTTAAAAAATGATATTTAAAAAAATAGATGCCACCTCAATCACAAATTACACCGACTGCATTTGGTCAAAGTAGCTCAAGCAATAATCACATAATCCGAGCAATACAAACTAGTTTAGAAATGAAATGTTCTACACCAACAGCCAGTCATTTCAAAGGTAAAGTCAAGTGAAAAACCAAAAGTGAGCGCTGAAGGAAAGGATTATTCCCATGAGAGGCCCGTAGCAAGAAATCTGTGGACGATTGAAAAAGAGAAGGAAGAGAGCACTTGTCTCCAGCCTTGACGCTGAGGAGGATCAAAAGGTTTGTGCTCTGCATCTCAATGGACATTGGGCCACCAATACAGATGAGCATTCATTCACATGGATTATTTTGTGGGTAAACTATCAGTCATTGTACCTAAATTAATTCGTGTGAACCAACCTACTGACACCATCATGTGAATGAAACTTTAACTTCAGCTGTTAATAAAAGTCTAACATTTGTTTAATTATCAGTGTTCTTGGCCGATTTTAATTTGGTCTCAAGATCATATGAATGGTTTTGGATTTGATTGATATGATGTATGATGTATGATTATTGTGTTTAAAACATGCCCAATTTTTGGTGGGGCGGATTTGAATACATTAAAAAAAATGTTCCAAAAGCCCCATCAGGATTTTGTAAACCTACACAGCTGCAAAGGGGTTTTGAGCTCTTTAAATGTGCCTGCAATGAAATATGTACAAGATAGAGCTAATTGCATGTAAAAATAAGAGCACACAGACTGGATTATTTCTCGATAGGTCTGGAATTCTGGATTGTTTTACAAAAGTCTACATATTTAACATGATTATACGCACTGTATTCAGTCCTTGACCTTTTCCGCTGTATCGTTGCATAGTTCAACAGCTTTCCTATTGCCACTAAAATGATAAAGGGTTTATCTCAAATGATGACAGCTCATTGGTCTGTAATACATTTTGCACCTGCGGCAATGCTGTCTTGAAAAAGGCCTCGGATTGTCTTTTTTGTTTTTCAACGGCCCACACATCAGTTGTATTCGTAGAAGTAGATGAGAAGACACTGTCTCTAAAAAGTATTGATTACTTAAGAAACAGAAACAAGGAATTTGTTGGCTATTGAGCTGATAGGTTCACATTTCAATTTTTGCTAAGACAAAAGGGACTGAATGTATGAAAAATGTCATGATGTCACTCCAAATGCAAAATCAAAAACGGGAATGAACCATTCTTCTATCTAATCAGATTCTGCCTCCTTTGAAATCCTTTATAAGTGTCAACCATCACCCCGTTAACCATGTTGGAAAAATGTGACTTAATCTATCAATACTCAGTGAGTAGATATTTCAGAATGAGCTCTCATTAGTATGTTTGTTTGTCACAAATGGATGTAAATCCTCTCATCGTCGCAGGAACCACTTATGACCTCCACGTCTGTTAATCCAGAAACTGTAAATTTTCACTTCTTTCCCAGCAAAACATTCCATTCTCTATTTTCTTATTACGCGCAGAGAAACACTGAAAAGTTGACTGCAACATTCACTATTTATTGCACAGTTTTGTCATTCCTTGTAAAAGAAACAATGACCCATTCCATTTACCGACACATTTTTTGAAGGGCAACATTTTTACTTGCATACACAGAGTGAATGAAGACGATGTCCTGTTAATGGGGAAAATAGAAATGACAGATTTGTAAACTAGCTTGTTTGCTTATTTAGTGTTTTAAGTGTGCTGTTAATTACATTTGGGGATCATCCATAGTCCCTTCGTGCATTCAAATTCTCATTTAGTGCAAATTTGAATCGACAAAAAGCAACAAACAACCAATGACATGATAAGGCAACAATTATCAATATATAAAAATAGTCACCAGGGAACTATCCTTTGTTACAAAAAGGGTGCAAAGGTTTTGTCTTGCACCAGTGAGATAGACATGTTTTTCAATTCTTCGACTGACCTCACAGCCTTGTAACCGAGTTGGTGGAGAACCTTTTGACAGACAGTCTGAGTGTATTCTACCATGTCATAAGAGAGTTTCAAGCGCCAACTCTCGGCATTAGCTGCGGAGTCTCGTATTGTACCAAATTTGTGTTTCGCTGATGGTTCATTGCTGCCGCGAGTGTTTGCATGTATCCAGTCTTCCACATTTTTATCCATGGGCAGCCCCAGATAGTTATAGATCTCCTTTGTCTTCTGGAGTGGATTTTTCGCCAAATCTTCGTAGCGGACCAACATATATTTCCCTTTCAACCAATACGGATGGCTGAGACCAGTTGAAACAGAGTTTCCGTAGTCTTCGCAGACAACAGTGAGCTGACTCAAGTCAAGATTATAGGGCTTTCTCCCCGTGGCCCGCCATATACGCCACAGCCGGTATGTATCCCTGAAGGTCTCAATCCGGGAAGATAGGATACCGCGGGGGTCTCTGACCAGTTGGATCACTTTGATATTCAGTCTAGGGTCCTCCAACAAGGCGCGCAAATCCCCAATCTCTGGCACACGGACAATCTTGATGGCCACATGTCGTTTCTCTCGACAGGCTTCAGTTGCCAAGGTCATGTTAAGAAGTGCACATTTCTTAACACAGTCCCCCTCTTCCACATTAACATCCGATGGGCCAAAGGCATCACATACCGGTTGTTGGCACAACGCTCGGCTTGCACCACGTCGGAAAAGTTTGTCTGTGGTGTGGTTTGTGGGAGTTGGTTTGATGTAGCTTTCAAGGAAATAGAGGTCGCAACCATACAGGCTTCTCAAGAGGTCTCGGCTAGCCCCCAGCATCACACGACGATCTGCTGTGTTGTGGCTGTGGGATAGACGGGGATCAGTGTGGTCTGGACATGATAAAGAGGTTCAAACAGGTAAAAAAACTCTTGGTGCTGGTTGAGAAGTTGGCCGACAAAGGAGGAGCCGCTACGAGTTGTGGCCAAGACCAGGATGTGTGTCTTGCGGGATGCATTCATGTAAATGGTAGGGTAATCTTCACAACCAACTGCCCCCCGTTCAAATGGAGGTTCGGTCTCCTGATCCCCAAGACCGCAGTTCTGCGGGCTGGGCAATGTGCACAACTGGAAAGGCTTGGAGGTGAGTGTACGGATGGCCGTGTACTGGATGGCGATGGAGGCCAAGGCCAGCAGGACCACTGCCTTCCAGGAACATTGCATGGCGGAACCACTTCATTTAGACTCAGGCATCGACGACAGATTCTCCCTGCAGACAAACAATTTGCAGGGGAGTGAGAAATTACATTTTTTTGGTAAATAGTATTTTTCAGTGTATGCACTTTCATCATTTTGAAATGAATTTATTCTTTATTTTCCTTAATATTGAATCAAAAAGTGGACTAAAGAAGCAGTTGCATCACTCTTAGGGTTTAAGGTGACTGACAGTCCTCACATTACAGTACAGACTTTATATTACACCCGCAGATCAAGTGGAAGTGGAGGACAACTAAGAAGTCTTTGAAAAAGAATCATATCCTTCAAGTGAGGACAAGAATCCAATTTACACTAAAAATGGAGAGTACTTCTGACTGCTTATATTTGATCAAATATTTTGATGACAGCCCATGGAAAAAGGCTTTTTTTTACATTTTGTAATATAATAATAACTATAAGCTAACAGTATTAGTAGCCTCACTTTCTGTCAACTCCATAATCCATGCATCAAGCATCGTGGTGGCCTGATTGAAGATACAAATACACACACACGCACACACACACAAAAAAAACAACCCTCAATGACAGTAAAGCTGCACAAACAATGTCACGTCAAGGGGAGAGGTTGCTGCAAGTGAAAAAAAAATCATTTCCAAAATAGTGAATCACAGGCGTGTGCCTTCGTGCAGGAAGCTTTGATGATGTACAATAAATAAAGCCTCTCATCATCCCCACATCTGACAGACAGCATTACCTTTGTCAGGTCCAACAGAGACTACATTTTGTATCACTTCAAATTCTTTCAACGCAAGTTAAATATACACTGCCTTGAAATAATGAAATGAGCTTGCCTTTTCCATGGATAAATTGAGATAATGGAGAGTCTGTGAGCTTACACTGATGATGCCTTGCACTGAGGGGAATCTACACGGGAGCTGATTTAAAACCCAGGGTGAGATTTCCACCACATAAAGCTCCCATAGAGCCTACAGTAGCCCATGTAGATCGCAGTGAACAGGTTGAGCTTGCTGATGCGCTGATGTGAGATGGAGTCATGCTCAGTAATGCTGCGATAAGGCAGCACGGCACAAACGAATGTATCCCACCCAATCAGCGAGTGTTCAAAAACATTGCGTTGAAATGTGCGCGTATGCAGTCAAAACCCTGACATAACATGCGAGTAATGACTGTATTTATCCATTTGTCTCACCTTTTTGGTCGCAGGAGTGTTCTCATGATGCTCCGTGCTCACTGATTCCCTTTGGTGCTCATAAATGTTTCCATACGCGCGCTCCCATCTCGAGTGGAGGGCAGAGCGGAGTGGTGTATAGTCTTCTTTTTAATAATGCGTGTGTGTGAGGTACACAAGGACTGATTGTCTGGACCACCCAGACCCCTCCTCTTTCCACCTGCCTCTCTCTCTCTCTCTCTCTCTCTCTCTCTCTCTCTCTCTCTCTCTCTCTCTCTCTCTCTCGCCCCATCCCTCCCCCCACACGCGCACACACATTCGTGCATACACACACGCTCACCACGGCATCATCGTCATCATCTTCATGCTCTGTCCTCTCCTGCCATATCACAGTAACTCCCTCCCTCCCCTCCTTCCATCCATCCGCCCAATGACATTTAGTCACGTCATCTCATCTGCCTTTTGAAATGTAGCTGCAAACATTTCATTGTTATTGTAAACATCCATCCATCCATTTTCTCTGACTACCAGGGAGCGGTAGACTATCCCAGTTGATGAAAGGCAGAAAATGTACAAAACTACTGTATAGACCCAGACAAGGAATGCACACCATTGGTGAGTGTAAACTATAAAAGACACACAGAAGTCAGGCATGACTGGACAATTATGTCATCAGTGACCTTATTCTAAATACATATATTTTTCTTTTAATATGAATTAGTAATTGTGTAGTAATGTATGGCCTGCCTTTTGCCCAAAGTCAGCTGGGATGGGCTGAACAGGATAAGCCATATAGAAAACGGATAAATGAAAGTGTGTTTTATTCACAATAGCATATTGCAGATTTTTGTGTAAAACAACTCATTAATTGATCATTTTCTCCATAAAAGTCTGTTAAAGACCTTCAGTCTTAAATGTATCAAATAATTAAGGTACAAACGTGAGAGCATAGGTCGTGATAATGACAGAAGAAAACTGTTAAAATAGCAAGTCTTGAATTGTGTTTCAGCATATTTTTATTCAATTTTTGTTTCTATTATTTTGTATTGATTGTGTAGGTACATTTCAAACAATTTAGTTGCCCAGTCAGTTGACTTCCCAAAACCTCTTGATGTCCACATAGCTGCCTGAAATATTAATAAGTCCTATCAGTGTTTATTATGGTAATAAAACAAAGCACATTTTAAATAAAGGAAAGTGAAAGCAGTATATCCAGTGATAACATTTCCACTTGGTGTGCTTTGACTTGTTACTAGTAACTCATGTTTACTTCATGAACCTCATCATTAGGAACTAACTATTATATACTTTAGTGTAGCTATCCATCCATCAATCCAGCCATTCATTATCCAAACCGCTTTATCCTCACGAGGGTCGTGGACATGCTGGAGCTTAACCCAGTTGTCTTCGAGCCAATTGCAGGCTACACAACAATTCACGCTCACAATCACACTTAGGTACAATTTTGAGTGTTCCATTAACCTGCCTTGCGTGTTTTTGGAATGCGGTAGGACATGGGAATACCCATAGAAAATCCACGCAGGCACGGGGAGAACATGCAAACTCTACACAGGAAGGCCGGGACCGGATTGGAACCCAGAACTTTTGCACCTTGAGGTGGATGTGCTAACTGGTCGACCACTGTGCCACCCTAGAGTAGCTAAATCTTGTGGATTTGTGTGTTTGGAGGACATTAACATCAAATGGCACATTTGTATTTCATCAATGGCCATTTCCATAAGCTTTCTCCGATGTGGAGAGAGAGGCAGCGCTTATTTTCTAAAGGCTTTTCTTACATACTGTTCTGATGTAGAGAACCTTTCATGCAAATATAGGCCCATTAAGTCACATTCATTTGATTTAACCTTTGCTGAATAGTACCTCACGTTGCTAGGGGAGTCTTATAGAAAAAAAAAAGCCTGCCTGTGTTTAGAATGGTGCCAGAAGGAGGCCAATGAAGAAGCAGCTAAAGCTCTGATTCCACAGCAGTCCCCAGAGCATTGATGTCAATGAACCCAGCTTGTGGGAGCCATGTCAGGGGACATGCTTGCACAAGGAAGCCGAGCATCTGCTGCAGCATGATAGCCTTTCTCTCTCTATTATAGTGGAGTAACATTTGTTTTCGAGGACGGGATGGCTGGATTTATAGCTTGCTTTTGTGTTTGCTTAACTATAGTTCCAAAATAAACAAACTACACTTGCAATAATAAACACTTTTTTAATTTTTATTAAGAGTGCTCTAACGGTCTCAGTAAGCATCATGATCTGTAAAAGGCAGACTGTTTTAAGTTCTACATTTAATTGCATTCGATTGTGCAGGTCTTCCAAATATAGTACCTGGTGAGCGCATATCTAATATACTCAATTGAGATGGTGTAGTCCATTAAAATGGCGTCACGGTGGTCGACTGGTTAGCACGTCCGCCTCACAGTGCACAGGTGCAGGGTTCAGGTCCAGCCTTCCTGTGTGGAGTTTGCATGTTCTGCCCGATTTTCTCCCAATACTCCGGTTTCCTCCTACATTCCAAAAACATGCATGGCAAGGTAATGGAACACTCTTTTGTCCCTAGGTGTGAGTGTGAGCGCAGATGGTTGTTCGCCTCTGTGTGCCCTGCGATTGGTTGGCCAAAGATGGCTGGGAGAGGCTCCAGCACGCCCGCGACCCTCGTGAGGATAAGCGGATTAGAAAATGAATGGATGGGCGGATAGTTCATTAAAAAGTCTTTAAAAAAAAATCAAATTCTGCATTCCCATAGCCATCAAATCAAATTAATCAATACAGGTGAAGCAGTCTCTATATATGTAATTACTTCATTCCAAAGCAAAAAGAATGAATAAAAGCTATTGCCCACATGTAATTATGTGCCTGTCATGTTTTTCTTGCCCGAAGCTGATCTGTTGAAGAAAATGGGTTCCGGGCAGCTATTTGGTATTCACCACAAACAAGAAGTACCCAATCTGCCTGCCCTTCACTGAATATGTAAGTGACCTGAAAAAGCCCACCTCTCACAGCTCTCGAGCAGCAATGGTACTGCTTGAAATTCCAACTAGACATCGGTCCCTCAGGATGAGCTTTATGCAGTGTAAATACACAGAGCTTCGGCTGTCGTTGTGCTGTACTGGCTGCTTTGTCGCAGAGCTCTTTAATCAAAGAGACACCATGCAATATATCTCAGTTTTCCATATGCAGGCGTATACATTTGATGTATGACTTTACAGCAGAGGCCAAGATAACAGAACATAACCTTTGGAACATACACATGCACTTGCACGCAGATACAAAGAAGTCACCCAAATAAACACACAAAGCATTTTATTCCTTAGAGGCATTAAATATTTTTGCTGCGACTTACGACTGGCTAACACAATAACCTTTGGAAAATATACATGGATAAATACAGATATAAAAACATTCACTGAAATCTACGCATAATATATTCTCCCTTTTTTGGCATTGTGATGAGGGGGTCAGTACATGCACATCCCAGTTCAGAGGTTGGAGGTTAGAGGTTTGAATCTGGGCACCAAACATCGTCAACAAATCCTGTAAATCAGAACAAGCTGGATGAACAATTTTCATGGACAGGTGGTAATGAAACAGAACACTAATCTCACACTGGGTATGAACAGAATGAACGTGCAACAGTTAACAGGTAGGTAAAACACACAAAATGACATTCTTCTGGGGAATAAGAAACAACAAGTAATGTTAACGGTAAACACCTAATTATGAAAAACTGTTCACTGTGCTTGGAAGACAAACCTCAACTCCCTACAGTGCTACATTATTCATCACAGAGACCAGCTGCTCACGCTGATATGCAGATATACGGCTTTTGAGCTGCATTCAGAGCTACAGAATTATCCCAAGGCAGCTGTATTGCATTATGGGATTTGTAGTTTGTTTGTCATTAGTGCTTCACGTCTCATTAAAAAAAATAAATGAATATTGTGTTGTGTTAAGCCAGTTAAGGAATCGTTTCCCGGCATGTTTGACTGCAGTTTCAAACATCAAAGTTGACCACAAGGGCGATTCTAGGAACAGAGGTTTGGGGGTGCTCCTGAGAGGTCTGTAGGTGCTACAAAGACCAGGATGACAGGGCTCTAGATTTGGAGGTTACGGTCCTGGGGACGTGAGGGGTTTGTTGGCAGCTGTACATCGACCGGCGGGTGGCGTAGTGTAACAGCACATACCACACCCTACCAAAAAATACTCAAACCAAAAAATATACGCTTGCAGGAAGTCTGCAAGTAAACCAAATCTAATGAAGGTTTCAGCACAGCAGAAAATGATTGCCATTGTAAAATATTAAAATGTGGTCACCCTAATTTCTGGTGAGGACGACTTATTTTGATGCACCAGCTCCTTACGTACACATTGACAATAATTTCTGGAGTGAAACCAGCAATCTACAGTGAGTAGAATATTTATACCCCCACACCCCCGCCCCCCTCTTTTTTTATTTTTATTTTTTTAACAAAGGCAGCCTCTCTCTGGTCTTCTCCTCATGTAATAAAATTAACTAACTAGTAAATTGTGTAGTTCATTAATAGCAATTATGATGTCCTGTCTACAATGAGGTCCACTGATATATGTCAAGTGTCAATGTTGTTTTGAATGTAGGATAGACATGAAAAAAAAGGTCAAATAATAAAATGAAGAGTAAAAACTCATGCAGTATATCAAGCCTTCTCCTGCTCTCTGTATTTTTGTTTTGTAAAATAGTACTGTATGGTTTTCACACTTTTCATCCCAAGACATGGGCTCGGCACACCTATGGTTGACTACCGTAATTTCCGCACTATAGAGCGCACCTGATTATAAGCCGCACCCACTACATTTTTAGAGGAAAACCAATTTTGTACATACACAAGCCGCACCTGTATATAAGCCGCATGTGCCCACATTAAAACATGTAAACATATTTACAAAGAAAGACGGTACACAGAGAGTTTTCAAAGTCTTAATAATATAACTTAACAATAATAATAATATAACTTTCTTCCCAAACGGTGCCTGTGACGCGGCAGTAAAACGGTAGCAACATGGTAACAACACGCTAGCAACAGAATAGCAACACAGTATAACAGGTCTGGTAAATGCCTTTATTTTTGCATTTTCCATGATGAGGGTATGTTCACGCTAATTTAATTTATGCACAAGACAAGAAATTGCAGTCTTCCCCGGCGCATATATTCCACCGGTCTTAATCTTACCTTTTCTACTCGAGCGCCCCTGGCAGCCGTTAGAAAAATTACGTAAATTGGCCGCATCACTGAATAAGCCGCAGGGTTGAAAGTTTGGGAAAAAAGTAGCGGCTTATAGTCCGGAATTTACGGTATATGTTATGTTATTTTATGTGTTATTTTGTACAGACATGGAAACAGTCTAGTTTCCAGTCATCCATCCATCCATTTTCTGTACAGTGTAGGGATGGCGCTACACCGGAGGTAGGGGAGGCTCCATGCCCCAGATGTCTGTGTAGCCCTAGTTAAGGGTCTTCTAGAATTTTATTTGATATTCTAAAATATATTTTGACATTTATTTCAGCCCACCCACCTTAATATCGGTCAAGCTGCCCTTTTGCCCAGGAAGAGAAAAAAAAAATCCTGGAGTGGTGCCGGGTAGAGTATAAAGTTAGATCATTGATACTTTTGGCAATTTGAGCACCACTCTAATCTCTTGCAGGTTTAGGGAAGCACATGCATGCTTGTGTCAAGTGTCAGGTGAATGTTTTTGGGCCAACGTTAACGGTCTTTAGCTTTACTTCACAGATCAATTTTCATGCTATTCATCAAATGGTTTCACTGGCAGCAGTCACTGGACCGAGAGTTGGACGCATGCAGTATGCTCTAAATTGTCAGTGGGTGTGAATGTGATTGTGAATAGTTATTCCTCTAAATGTTGCCTGCCATTGACTGACGACCAGAAGAGGGTGTACACCGATGCTTGCTTGGATTTAATCCAGCTCTCTCGCATCCCTTGTGGGGAAAAGGCATTCTAGAAATTGGATGGATGGTTTTTAGCCCTTAAAGGGTGTTATATTCATGTATTCCACAACTCCTAACAATAGTCACGTGATGACGCTTAAATGTAAAGTTGCGTGTCATCTCCATAAGTATGATAAGAGATGTGATTCACCATAATCTGAGCAAGCGGCAGCATGTAGATATTAAATAGAAGTGGTCCGAGAATGTTTTGATCAACTGTGGCAAATGCAGCACTGATATCAAACAACACCAAGATGGGGTGTTTGAAGGCACCATAATTCAGATGTATGTCATTTAAAACTTTGGTAAGTGCAGTCTGAGTAGTATGGTGTGGTCGAAATCCAGACTGAAATGTATTAAAGAGATTGTTTTGCATCATAAACTGTGAATCTGTTGAAAGACAGCCCTTTCAATCATTTTTCCCCAAAATGGAAGATTTGATATAGGCCTGTATTTACTTAATGTTGACACAGAAGTGATTTTATTACTGCAGTTTTTAAGGCCACGGGAACCTGCCCTGATGGAGAGAGAATTATTCTCTATGAGGAATACATTTGGTGCTATGCAATCAAAAACGTTTGTAAAAAAATGTGAAGGCAGCATATTAAGACAGCATGTTTTGGATATTAACCTGAAAACGATTTTATTTCAAAGTTGTGTTATCTACAAAGTTGAAATGATGAAATGAGTACGGTAACGGAGAAGAAGCTGGCACAAGTCATGTGATTTTTACGTCGGGGGAGCCATTTAGTTTTTGTCTGAACTGTAAATGTTAAATACGGCTGAAACACTGAAAACAATTGACCACTCACACCTTCAGGTTTAAACAATACATCAAAATATATTGTTGAAAAAAAATAGACCAAATGCATATTGTGATAGAGCAGAATATAATATGTGTGTGCAAATAAATAATAAAATATATGCTGTATATGTTTTATTGTTTGTAACCATTGTAAAAAGATGGCAATGATGATGCAGCGTGAAAGCATTTACAGGATTGTTACTGCCCATTGCATCACTGTATTAAGCCCTGGCAACATCTGGCAGACTGGCATAATCTGGACAACATCTGGCCACCCCCATGAGAAAGGGAGTTGAGAATAGTTTCATAAAGTACAGGCAAAGCTCAGGTATAAAATACACATGGCTATAATGAAACAGCAAGGACAGGTGCCCTCAGACCAACCTGCACTATAATTACTAACAAAGACGTCCAAGGCAACAAAATCCTTCCACAACCCACAAATCCTGCATTCACACCACAGCCACCATTGGCTATTCTGATTATAATTTTTTACCATAGCACAGTGAGCTAATGTCCCTGTTCCTAAATGTCCCAGTCCCAAACTGTCAGGTGTTGCTGGAATTGGGGTGAACACAAAATAGTTCTCAGTAGCTCTATCTCAGCGTGCACCAAGAGCACTGCTGTTCCAATTTTTACAGAGTGAGACCTCCCAAAAAACCTCTGACAATCGTAATAATGCTAATGCTGCCCAAATTCTACATCCACCATTGGATTAACATAAGCTTCAGATGGTGCTGGTAAATCTTTATCCTTACTCGGTGCCTTTAATCATTGAGCGTGCCAAAAATGTAGTAGCCTACAGCTGGTGGCTGGATATTTGCTGAATGTCAGCGCAAGCAAGCAGATTAACAGAGCCGCAAAAACTAAGCATGACACGCTTTTATTAACAAGTATTCATTTTTTTCTTCAACTGACCACCTAAACATGCCTGTTACACCTATTTAGCAAGGCACTGTAATTAGTGCAAAATGGATTGTCGTGAAGAATTATTATTTTCACATTTTGTTCAGTTTGAAAGTATTTATAATTCAAAACAGCACTAAGGGCACAAACTACAACCACAATATGCTCCATATTTTCAAATGAATACTTGTCTGTCAAATATGGTGTCAAAAGACAAAACAAAACACCACAATGTCATATATAGAAGTCCAAGATGGTGCCCGAGTAGGCAGCCGTCGGCAAGTGCTCTCATGAGCCTTGCTTTTCTTTGTTGTTTTTCTGTTTGTTTTGTCACTTTGTGTTTGTTGTTACGTCATGTGGACCTGATGTGGACTGTTTTCAGCATTTTTTGGCCAGTACATTCATCAAGGAAGAGACTCGGTGCTTGGTGGTTGCACCTTCTCGGCAGCATGAGTATGCCAGCACTGTTTTTGATTTGGAGGAATGTCTGTGCCATTTGACTGTCGTTGCTGGACAGCTCCGGGGCGCTTGTGTCTTGCGCCTGTAATGGGCAGCATTTTTCACAGCCCGCTTTGTTCAGCGGAGAGATCGGTGCTGTTGAACGGTCTGCGGCTGGATGGATGCAAGGATTGAGGAGCCGATGATGAGAAGAAAGGAGCATTAGCGCTAGCGCCAATGCACATGTGGAACCGGGAGTCGCGGCTTGGAGTTGAAGCGGATTACATGGGACAGGAGAAGTGAACTAATCTCTTTTTGTCAATGGACGCTACAACTTTGTGTTTGCTTTCAAAACTTAGCTTGTAGCAGACATGTGCACATTTTCGGCATGACGTTTCTGATCCACTGGTAAAAGGACACTTTGAACCTCTCCTCTTTCATCTATAACTGATTCAGACAACAAAGTGTATGCAGGAAAGTGGTGAAGATTGCACGACTGTCTGTGTCCTATGTGTTGTGTTGTGTTATTTTTATTTTTGACTTCAAGATGGCGCTGCGAGAGTGGCTGCCTTTCCAGCAACTCCTATATTTTGTTGTTCTCCTTTATCCTTTCTTAACTTTGCTGCTGTGAATTGGGAATTTCTCCATTGCGAGACTAATAAAGGTTTTCTTATCTTATCTTATCTTATCTTATAGGTGAAGTGGTAAAAGTATCGGTATGTTTTTGAACATTTATTAAAAAACGCTTGAAATTGTGAGTACGAAAAGGTTATTCTACTATGTGTGTGCTGCGACTGGCTGGCAACCAGTTGAGGGTGTACCCTACCTTCTGCACAAAGCCAGCTGGGCTAGGTTCCAGCACATCCCGCGACCTTTGTGAGGATAAAGAGGATAAGAAAATAGATGGATGAAAATGAGAAAAGCCCAAGCAGAGATTTGAACTCTGAGCGCTATTCCTACACATGCAACGTGTTGCCTTGTGTTCACTAGTGAAGTTAAAAATTGGTGTATTTCTCCCCAACTAAATCCTTCACCTTAGTAGCACCTATCTTATGTCTGCGTCCTGAGGCGATCCTTTTCCTAAGTACCAAAGTCGATTTGTCTTTGTCACATTTAAATAGTAATTACACTTTAAATCCCCAATTTCTTCCCTTTGCTTATTACTCTCCCGTGACTGAAATCTAGACCTGGGTAGCAGTGATAACAGGCATAGCGTGTAACCCAGATAGCCCTCTCCTTGGCCAGAGACACAAGCTTTCAGTCCTATTGGGAGTCTTTCAGGGTGAATATCGACCGAATGTCATGATGTTTATTTTTTGGACTTCCTCTTCCACTTCAATAGCTTTGTTCACATTGATCTGGCTTTAGTCAACTCTCTTTTTCTTCATGCAGACAAATCACATGATATTCCGAATCATTAAGTATCAAACATGATACAGTTTTCGTCTTTCTTACAATGTGTCATGCTGTAATTTCGAATTATAAGTACGGTAATGAAATCCTAATGGAGCCTCTCCAATTCAGTCATCTTTGTGTTCAGTTGCACTGAGGAAAGATAACGCGCATCTTTTAGCACTCCACTTCCTTGTAATTCTGTCTTAATTGTAATTCATTTAATTCGAAACAAAAATAAAAGGAAAAGACGTGAAGAAAATTTGTGGTTGTCGTAACAGCGAAAGCACCTCGAGGAGCCTGTTTTTCTGCTCTAAACTGGCATGTGAAAAGCATGTGGAATGTGGAATGATTCATTTAGATGTGACAGATGTCCCAAAAGCCAGATTAGAGATTTGTTTGTCTAACAGGCTAAAAGGGAATGAAAGCCTTCCAGTTGAATCATTTTGGCCTAGCAGGGTACCAATCAAACCTTGTAATTTTTGTTTTATGTACTGACAGGCCAAGAGATACGCTGTAATTATGTAGATAAGGCAAATTAAAGTGCTGTGCTCTTACTGACCTGTGTGTTACAATGACCTGAAAAATTGGCCTCTCAATTGTGTTCTGTAACTCATCAGTTTACTGCTTTTTTTTTTGTCCTGGGCACAGGCTCAACTGTTTGGACTCTAAATGAAAAGCATAGATTGTCCAAGTACTTAGTCTGTACCATGATTAATTTATGGGATGGGGAAAAACAAATGCTTTTCTTGGAACTGAGTTGATTTTTTTTTTCATGCGTAATCACTGAGCTACAACTGTATCAACTACAAGAAATCATACTGCCTATCTTGGAGTAAAAGATTGAAACAAATGCATCAACTTTGCCCAAATAAGGTTTGGCATTTAGATTTTACGTCCGTAAAACACACATTGAGCCTGTTGCTTTTGTTCTGATCTGAGCACGTTACATTTCAACTTTAGAAGGATTATCTCAAGGTATTGTTAGGGTTGACCCAAATTTTTGCCTGTTGCCATGGTAATCAACACCCAAATCTGTGTTTCAATAGCCTCACTTGGCATCACAGAGACGCTTGGAAAAGCTGTGGGGTGGATGGAGTGGACTTTTGTTCACCTTAAAGTTACTGTCAATATATATTTGAACGACATGCCTATGCTGTGTATGAATCAGAGACGTATGGCTATTCCCATTTTTTATTCACGAGGGACAAATGTCAACTATGCAGAAAAATGCATGCAATACAAAATATTGTATTGGAGTATAATATTGTATTTGACCAGATTGGAGACTAATCTTCAAAGATGTCTTCTCAGTTAGAGGATGATTATCCAAAGCACCACCAGTGAATATATTTAGCAGTCATTTCAGATGTATACTGTAAATATCTGTTGTGGTGCAGACCACTTATAAAATAAACATTATTATTATTATTATGACTATTATTAGTACCAGAGTAGTAGTAGTAGTCATAGTCATAGTACCGGTAGTCATATGAGTCGGAGCAGCAGTAGAGTAGGACTAGTGCACAGTCAGGCACGGCAAGGCCTTCTTTCTCTGCTGGAACTAAAACATGATAAGATGCACTGACCTACGGTGCTCTCTAAATAACTTCATTGAATTTGTAGTACTTCATTTTCAAATTTTCATTTTTTTCAACCATGTGTCTGGCTGCACAGCATACTTCTGATATTGACATGCTCAGATGCCATTTTCCTTTTTATTGTTTCAATTCATTGATTATTTACGGTAAATCGTTCAGTTGGTCTCTGTAGTTGTCTGCATACCCTCATTTCTGTCACAAACTTACAGCCAGCCTGTTACAATTATTATTGATAAAATAACAGGTATAATAATTTATTCAGGCGGCCCGGTGGTCCAGTGGTTAGCACGCCGACCTCACAGTGCAGAGGTACTGGGTTCAATTCCAGCTCTGGCCTCCCTGTGTGGAGTTTGCATGTTCTGCCCGGGCCTGCGTGGGTTTTCTCCGGGCATTCCGGTTTCCTCCCACCTTCCAAAAACATGCGTGGCAGGCTGATTGAACACTCCAAATTGTCCCGAGGTGTGAGCGTGGATGGTTGTACATCACTGTGTGCCCTGGGCTGGCAATCGGTTCAGGGTGTCCACTGCCTACTGTCCGAAGACGGCTGGGATAGACTCTAGCACCCCCCGGATGATAAGCGGATCGGAAAATGGTTGGATGGATGGACAATTTATCTAATAGTTTATTCAGGTTGTAAACTAGTGAAAGAAATTACAGACCAATAAATAAATATGAAATAAATAAATTAAGAACAACTCCTCCCCTATGTTGCTCAGTGCTCTAAATGATATAGAAATCATACATTAAAATAAGTTTTAAAAAAATCCACAGACTAAAGTTCATTGATATGACATTAATTAAAAAAACCTTATGGAATATGTAGTGCGACCGTTCACATACATTTGTAACCTGTCCTAAAAACTGGTATTTTTCCCTTGAAAATGAAAACAGCTAAATGATTTCAATTGATAAAAGTGGAGCAAAATATGTATTTACTAATTATATACCAATACAGTATCATTAATGCCACAGGTCTTTTAAGGCACAATCTTTTAAGCAATAACCAATATGGTTTCAGAGAAAAAAGATCCACCTTTATGGAAGTACATTAAAGAAAATTTAAAAAAGTACCCTTACAGTACGGAAAGTCTTTCGATACTTATATGTCATGTCTTTGTTTATCGTAGTTGCTTGTTATTGCAATACTTGTTTGGCCTATACAACCGGAGACAAATTCCTTGTGTGTTCTACATACTTGGCCAAGAAAGATGATTCTGAGTAAAAAAGTTCTAAAGAGAAAGTTACATTCCAACAAGCTACTTTTGCAATTGACTATGATGACAACTACCTGTGGGATGGATGGAGTGAAAAAAGCCCCAATAGAGGACGTGCAATGCATACAAAGTGATTTGTATCAGCTGCCGTCAGGGTTGAGAAAATGAATTCACGTTTCTGATAGCCGCCACCAGTTTCGCGTTCCACTATTTTGCATAAATATGTGACACCCCACCCCACAAAACTTTTTTTTTATTTTGATCCTGAAAGCGCGGTGAAAAGGAACTTGAAAAGGTTGAGCGTGAGCAGGGTGAAGAGGACGGAGACGAAGGCAGGTTATAAAGACACATAAAGCATAGTTGCAAAAGTCTTTTTCCTCGACCCGATCTGAGAGCAAGGTCCCATTTCACCCACCAACCTTCTTCTTTATATCTTTCAGCCCTCCCCCTCCATTCCCACTTCATTTTCTGTCCTTTTCCACTTCTTCCTGTGGGAAATCCTTTCAGCTCAGCAAAGAGGTAGAAGCCTACCATTTACATGTGTAGCGAGCCATGCTGCAGCGCCTGTAAGGCCTTTATGTCTACACTCAATGTTCAGTGTCAAAGTGTTTTGTGTGTCTGCATCATCTTTTATGCCTCATTAAAGATTGCATGGAATACTACAAAGGCTTTTACCATGTTCTAATACTATAAATAGTAGCCTTCTGATTTGAATAATCAATGTCAGCTTAAGAGCAGATGGTGTTGAAAGAAGATTGTGTTTGAATGTATGCACCATTAAAAAAGTGAATGGGACCAAAGGGAAAAAAACAAACACAAATATTCTTGCAAGGATTTTTCTTCTGTAAATACAGTCTGTGTATATTCAGGGGCTTGAAACTTTTTTTTTTTGCTCACCAGCCACTACTTACTGTTTGATGATCTTTTGATGAAGTCCAGTAGGGAGACCGTGAGAATAATCACGTCTACTGGAGATAAAAGCATGTAAAATTTTCTCCTGGTCCTCTTGGCGCATGCAACCCTTATGTCTGGATATACTTTTCAGCTGGTAAAAGGCTGTTTCAGTGGTTTATTTCATACGACTGCTGAAAGCCAGGTGTGAGTCTAACAGGACCCCGAGATGTCTGACATGGTCTTGGTTTCGAGGTTCTTTTCTAACAGCAGTCCTTTTTTCTTTATTGCTGAAAGCTGATACCTCTGTTTTGTTTTGGTTTAGCTGAAGGAAATTTTGATTCATACAATTGCTAATTTATTCTAGACAGTGACCCACTACATGAATTGAACTGATGTGATTTGGGGACATTGATAAATATCATCTGCATATCTGTGATAGTCAACATTGGCGTTCTGAAACATTTGACCCAAAGGTAATATAATACAGGCTGAACAGACGGGGTCCGAGGACTCAGCCTTGAGTGACCCCACATGTCATAAAGTAACTACTTTCCTCTAAATAGGACCTGAACAATTTAAAGACATTTCTATTTAATCTCACTTAAGTTTCCAACCTGTTCAACAGTATTTTATGATCAATTGTATAAATTTGGCACTGAGATCAAATAAGGCTAGCACCCACACCTGAGTAAGTGTTCAATCTTTTGTCTGTTGTTTCAGAACTGTGATGAGGTCAGAATCCTGATTGGAATTAATCAAAAAGTCCGTTTAAGTTAAAAAAAAATTGCGGAGTTGATTAAAATCCATTTTCTCAATAATCTTGGCTAAGAACGTAAGGTTTGAGATGAGTCTATAATTGGCTAACAAGGGGACATTCAGTGTTCGTTTTTTTTAGAAGGAGGAGACGGCAGCTACTTGCATCTGAAGTGAGCATTTGACTATTTGCTGTAACTCTGTTTGAACAGATTTCACAATAGTTTTGAAAAAGTCTGATGCTATTGAATCAAGTTGATGGTTTGATGCTTTTTGAACCACTGAAGCAAATTCTGTTATGGTATTGTAATTACTCCAGGTTTTTTTTTTTTTTTTGGTCAAAAAATCATTTTGTAAGTTTGCAGGTTTGTGACAATGTTTGACCTACTCATTGCATTTATCTGTTGAGAGATGTTCTGGTACTATTTGATACTGGAGGATTTGTGAACTTGTCGACCACAGCAAATAGTGTGTACAGGTCAAAATGAACTTGGAGTTTAGTATTTATCTACCAATGGTGAGTCCGGTGGTGGGTGGTGTTTGGCTGGGTAAAAAGGCTCCAAAGTTTGGGTTGAATCCAGCATCGGATGTGGCCTGGGAGGTTGGGCAGATGAGGAGAAATCAATCTGTTCTGGAGGGAGGGATGTGGAAGAATGTGTTTCATTGTGGCCTTGTTGGGCCTTCGGAGTCGAGCCAGACTCTCGTCTTATCTGTTGTTGTGGATAAACATGGCCTTTGTATTGGGAACGTGGCGTCCGTGACACACACTTGGGAGAATGTTGGCCGTCAGTCACTTGATCTCCTCCCATTGATACATCCCATTGAAACGGCGATTACATTCCCATAAAATGGAAACATTGTCAATAAAATTCATTGAATGAGAAACACAGCCACTTCTCAGCCATTTTGACAGTGACATTATCCGGGTGAAGTGCTTATCCCCTGGCCGGACCGTCAGCAGAGGCCCAATCAGAAATTCCTCTGCGTTCACAGACGACATTTTTCATAAACGGTTAACAAAGTCTTGCTTCTGTATCTCTGACTGTATTTTCAACACATCAAATCCTCCTGAATGAATTATAACAGCTCTGACAATCGAATTCTCTGTAGCGATCTTGTAGAATCTAGACTTTAACAGAAATATCAGACACCATGTCATTAGCAAAACACAGAGCCTTTGTGTGCTTTCTGCTACATCGAGGTTTGATTCCAAATAAGGCTTTAACACCGATTATTAGCGTTTGCGGCTCAGTTGGTGATCTCAGTTGCAAAAAAGTTGCACTTTCATACTTTTCATTGGTACTGTGATCCACGGAAGCTTCCTGGTCAGATGACGGGAAGACAAACCTGATTTTCATTTCAATGCCCTTTTTTTGTTTTTGTTGTCTGAAAGACGGTTTCTTTTTTTTTTTCCCTCCTAATGTCAAAGTCCAAGACTGATTTCTTGGTGATGGAGCGACCTCTTGTTTGAGCCAACGGGATTCTTCATTAGTTTGTTGACGGTCAGGTCTTGCTATTCAGTGAAATAAGCCAATGCTAATAATGAATGAATGAATGAATGAACGGATTATTATATTGATGGTTCTACAGTATTCTATTCTAACTTGGACAGCGCCTGTTGGCCGGGCAGCAGGAGACAGCCCAAAGAGGCAATGTTGGTCCCCATTCCCATGGGCTCACTTTGCTCGCCGTACTAAGAAATATATGTAAATATATATATTTTTTCTGGCTACATGACTGAAATAATGAAATGATTGCATACATGCCAAGCATTAATTTAAGTGTTACACAATACCAGTCCTGATCGGGAGACCGGCTCTTGAGATGCTATTTCAAATAATTTCTTTCTTTTTTTTCTTTCTTTCTTACTTATCTTGGTGTGCATGTATATTTGTATCTTCATGTTTTTTACATTGTGTATCTTTTTATCGATGACCGGACCTTGAGTCTGTAATAAAGCATTTCATTCATTCATTGTGAGCTATGTGGAAGTATGCCATTTTACTTTTGTTTTGGTTGCAAGACAAGCCAAGAGGTAGGCAATCACAAAGTGGCAAAGTGAGGTGAATAGAGGAATGACAAATAAACAACAAAAGGTAAATTTTGAATATGCCATTCAAAGTGACCTCAAAATCTCATCTGCTATGCCGAAACAATCATCTCGTGGCAAGTGAGTGAGAATGGAGGTTGATACTACAAGGTTGATGAGGAGATAGTGATCAGGCCGACAAAGTAAGATGAATGAACCGCAATCTAGGGGAAGCTGGAAAAGTGTGAGGGGAGCATCACACCCACGATATAAATTATGACGCACAAAACAGATGGTCAGGGGACACAAAGACATTGGCTGCAGGAGGAATCCATGACCAGTTTTCACCAGGCGATATAGTTCAAGTAATCCGAACCACACCATTTTCAACAACCTTACAATGGGGGCATCAACTGCAACGGTACATTATGAATTGGGTTTTCTCACCACATAGTAATTTCTTGATTGGCAGAAAGAAGTCATTCTGTGCAACAATGAAATTGGAAAAATACAGTAGATCACAACAGAGTGGATTAAAAACGTTATTTCTAATCTGAAGCTATCTGATGCAGCACAAACCTTAGTGAAGTGTCAGGTGTCTTTTCTTTGTTAAATTTCTTGTTGATTTTTACTGTGTCTTGACTCAACATCAGCATCTGCCTGACAAATACTGAGATGGAAATGCAAGACCAAGCAAAACCTACACTGATTAGCAAAACTGGACTGAAACATCTGGGGTACACGCGCAAACACACACAAGCGTGCGCGCGTGATCCATAATTTGCATTGCATTAAAACAGCAGCACTCTCATACACAAGCAATTCTTTGGAGAAACGAGCTAAACTCAAACATTAACATTTCAAAATGAGCAGCTGCTGTCATTAAGGCCTCGTTGATTTTGTGTGATGACTTGTTGTTTCTTTGAATTTTATTAAGTTAAATAGTTTAGGTTTTTGGGAGCTTTTACATGTTTGTACCTATTAATAAACATGACAAATTAAATTACACGTCTTCATTTTTGATAACTCTCTTTGAAGGAAATGTCATCATTACAGGACTAAGAAGTCAAATCCTATTGTAAAATGATTGTGTTCTTTCACCCCCAAAAAAACTCATTGCATCATACCACTTAACCTTATGAGTCAATCATAATCCCACTGAATCGAAACAAATCAAATTGCTCCACTTTAAAATTCCAATGTATCGAGATAGAAAGTAGCGAATCGTCTTTTATTGGCAAAACGCACGCCCTTAATATTCGTCATTGCTTTCCATTTGCAGTTGCTGTCGCATTTCTTATCTGCCAAAACTTTGAAAAAGAAAAGAATGTTGCCGAATTTCAACAATGACTCACAGTTTGACTGGGAAACATTGAAGCATCAATGTGATTTTATGTTGACCAGTAACATTTTTTGCATTGTCTTGTGAAGGTCAAGCAGGTGTTAAATGTCACTGTTCATGTCATTTTCTTCTCCAAACTCCAAAATATTTGATTACTTGGATACCTCAGAAAGTCACTGTTGAGAGAGAATGCAGTCAAGCTTTCTATCGCATAAAACCAATGAATATTGTCACTTTCCACCCCCCCATGCCCCCAAAACGGTCACACTGTTCCCTGAAAACCCAACAAAAAACAGATGGAGCACCAGAAGCCCAAATCTAGATTTCAAAAGCTGCTGCTTTTTGTTGTATGCTTACATTGTAATGTTGAGATACCTGTAGTGTTTGTCATGTCTCTGTATGAAAAAGTACTATTCATAGAGATGGCACCATCAACAGGGACACATTACTTCAGCGGAGACTGGGGGTTTGAAGGTTCGCAGCCTTGACCGGGTCAGGGAGACTTATTACAAAGGTTTCCCAACCCGGTCAGCTGTTTTTTTTAGACACGTTACAATGAAGCAGTGAGTGCTCAGACAAAGGCTGAAGTGACAGCCGAAACTGTCAGCTCGGTAAGAGTTTTTTTTCCTTCATTATAAAACACCATTGTCTGATAAAAAAGAAACCTTAAACCTATTTTATCTGCTAAGAAGACAAGGTGAACGTGATACCATTACCCCGTCACCATGTTTTTCGCCAATTTAAAAAACCTCAGCTACACGGTCAACGCCTCCAGCAGAAGAGTCCCCGGGTGACCCTAAAGCCTTTACGAGTCAGGTGAGAGCCACCAACACAAGCCTCTTCGACTCTCTTCGAAGGCAATGTTGATGAATGTTAATTACTGTACGAGGCTTTAGAATTAAAGATTTAAGTAAATACATGTACTGTTGTAATCTTCGTCTTAAATATGTAAAGCATTCTAGCGTCGCTGGGAGACTGGATGCCGACCAAAAATGTAAATAGAATTTAGAGGCATGTTTCGTGTCAATTATTTCTTCATTCTTTGTTTTGGTTGTTTCCTTATTAGCTTTTATTTTATTCAGTTTGCAATAAGTTTGGTTATGATGTGACATCGAGATTGTGCATGACATGCTGACTAATGACTTGCCAACACTTGCCATTGTGTGGGGTGTGAATAAAACATAAGCTTGTTGTTCTGTTCTAAAAGTCAAAGAGCGATTGCCCTCATTGCCTTATGAGTGCCACATTAAATAAAAATACTGTTTACATATTTTAAACATGCTGGTGCCCACATACATGAGAAATCCTAGGGAGGCTGGGGCAAACCCTACTTTGAGGTTTTTCACCTTTTGCGGGGGGTTCTGGTCACCATGAAGCATGAAAAATGAGGGATTGCTGTACATTAATTGTTATATCCCCTGTAATAATGCTTCTGATGCACACCTGTCAATATAATGATTTAAAAGACAATTCTGACCTGAGACCATGCATGTTGAAAGTTTCACTGCGCAATTCAGTTAACGAAAGATTCCATTCCCCCGGGTGGCAACATATCTCGAATTTGTACAATCTTTTGACCTGCATGCAATCACCAAACTCAATTGATGTGAAATAGTATCTTTGTTGACGTTAACCTGCTCAAAATATAACATTTATAATCAAAGGTTGTCTACACGTGCCTCATTAAATCAAAGTTAGAGTGCTCTGTGTCATCGCTCCACCGCAGTGTGAAGGGGATGAGGGAGGTTTTGAAGGACAGCTCTGTCGCCGAATGGAGTTTTAATTGGCTGTTAGGCTACGTTCGTCTAAATCATGTAGGTCAGCACTGAGAATCTAATTATGTTTAAAAAGTCACATGACTATGACGAGAGGGCTATAGGTACATCTAATTTGTTTAATTGCAAATCTTTTTGGTCCTCATTCCTCACTGCTTTGTTGACACGTTCGCGCCCACTGAGGAGTCAAGGAAAAGTAGAAATGTTTGGAGAAGTGTGAAATCCTCTCCCCGAGGTATTAATTTCATGGAGACATTAATTCAATATAAAATGTCTCCATGGCTGAATTATTACAATCACAACACACATTACATTGTTTGGAATGGAATTGAATTAAATTCAAACACTGGTCACTCTATGTTACCATATATTGCGGACAGAGCTGATTGCAAGTTGGCTTTCCCAGCCGCTCAACACCCCCCCCCACCCCCCCCCCCACTTCATGTATAAAGTTGTCACCAGATTCCCCAGAGGAGAGACAGAAGAAGAGATGCATACTCCCTTTACAGGTCCAGGGTTGTATTCCCCCTTGTTGTGTGGAGTAGTGAGTAGATGAGAGTCTGTCACAGAGGATATTCTCAAAATCTGATCAGGTTCCGCTTTGAAATATAGATACGGGCCGGTATCAATGTGTGTTACATCTTTATTGTATATGTCTCCTTTTGTCGCCTTAACGCTCTCAGCAAATGGAAGTGACTCTCGTTCTTGATTATAGCTCCTTCATGGAGACACCTCGATGCATACTTTAGATGGTTGACATCCTCAATAATAGGGTGGCGTGAGAATGACTTCTGGGTCGCAGTGGAGGCATCGATAAGCAAGGAGTGTTATAAGTAATGGAAATGAAATGCAGCCCAGAAACATTGTCATGACAAAAACAATACCAAGTCCAAAACGCGATCACAACATAATCCACGTCAAAGAAAAGCTTCCAGTATCAAATCGTCACCACTGCAAAACCCAATGTTCAACAAAATCTCAACTCATGAGACTGGGCTTTATGTGCTTCGCTATTCGTTCTTTAAATTTGAAAACTCCTGGATAACAAAAACTTTGATGAAAAGGTGACCGGTCTAGGGTGTGCCACGCCTCTTTCCCAAAGTCACCCGACAAGATTGACAAGATATGAAAAATGAATGGTTCGATAACAGTAAGATTTAAATGGCATTATAACTATCATTTTGGATCAACAGCATTTATACACTTGCGTATTAACCATTACAGAAACATACGAATGATTTTGCTACTTGGCAATGTTGTCATTTTAAATTTGTACATGGACTTAATGACATGGGGCAGCTATTTTCACAGAAGCGAATGCCTCTCAAGATGAGAAGACGCTTTGAAGAGAGTGACCTTGTCAGCAGCATCACAGAATGACAAATGACGGACGCAGCGACACGCCTGGCCTGCAGGATTGCCTGAGCTGCGGTCTACGAGCGACTTACTCAGAAATGGCGTGCGTGCTTTTGTTTTGCACACAGCTCAATGTGCCTCGTGGAAAGTTTTAATGCGTGTGTCCCTTTATGCGTCCTGCCTGCAGAGCAGAGCCTGATCAGACCTTGAGAATATCCTCTGTGACAGACCGTCAGGATGAGCTTCTCCTTCTTTTGACACTCCCCTCTCATTACAACACCGCAGTTCTGTCACTGTTCACTCTCCATGTCCTCATCCATTTCTGGAAGGCCAAGATGTGGGTATTCATGCGCAATATTTAATTCTCTTATCTCACCCAAGGGAGTGAAATGAGAAATGCAAATGGACATCAAAAATGCAAGCACAAACAGAGTGAAACCTTCCGATATCAGTGTTTATAAGTTGTTTATTTGATTATTCTGTTAGAAGACGCTAATAAAATGCTGAAATTGGATGGTAGAAATCGAGGTACCAAATAAACCGAGATGGAAAAAGCACTCACATTCCGTACTTCAGTAGAAGTACTCGTGTTAAAAAAAAAAAGTACCCATTCAAAGTAAAAGTAAAATAAGAAATGCAGAATGAAATGTACTTGAAGAGTAAAAGTAAACAAGTGTTTGTGACAAATGTTCCCTCCTCACATCATACATTTGGAAGATTATTAAACTTGAAACGCACCGTAAAACTGCCTGAGGATTGTTTTCTAAATTGTGATGTGACAAATCATTCAAGTAGACTCACCTCTTGGAAGTAGTTTATTTTTTTTAAATCAGCACTTTTATTATTGTAGTGCAACTGAACTACAGAGATAAAACTGCACTTCACCCTTATCTCGTAAAAGCATACGGTAACAAGAAAATGCTTGCTATATCTCTTATTTATTATTTCTTTACTAAGAAATTTTGACATTTTGGGACAGAGTTTCGCAAGCATCACAGAAGTTGACATGTTTGATTTGCTTTTGCGGACCACATAAAATGATGTAGCGGGCCAGATCTGGCCCACGGGCCTTGAGTCTGACACCTACACACTGAGCCGACCAAATCTCAAACTTCTTGAGTCATGTATCCCTCCCTGAGGACCGAGTTTGTGCGATTAAAAAAAAAAACAAACAAACAAAAAAAACATTCAAATCGCTGTTGTGAAGAAGTTGTCTTTTGTTTTAGGATCTGCACTTTACAAACTGATCTATGAATTCAGATGAACAAATCTAAAAGAGACATATCGCAGAAAAATTGGCATAATTATTTTTGTTTATTTCATATATTAGAGGGAAAATGTGGTTTGGCAATATCTGTCAGATTACAATCAAACAATTACAATCAAATCAATTTTGAAACTGACGCATAATGCACATCAAAATGGACATTTTTAGGGTCCAGTTGCCGAGCTTCATGACTATCCATTTAGCCATTCATTCAAATTATTAAAGCATCTTTGCTTTAATGATATATTGCACTCCACTGTGACAGACATATTTCTTGTTATTATTACCAAGAGAGAATATTGCACTGTCGGGGCATGAGTTGCAATTTGTTCCTTCAATCTCCTCGGCAGCCCCTGTAGATCACAGCTAAACCAATTAGTGCGGTAAGTTGGAGGGAGGTGAGACCTAGCGATTCTGATGGATCATGGTACAGTATGCTTTTTCCATAGAAAATATATACCTACCTACCTATTATATACCTACCATATACCTAAATACAGGTGTATTTCAATATATATTAGAGTATTATAAAAAAAACTAAATTAATTTCAGAGGACTTGGGGATTGATCTATTAAATGACTTTTAGTCTACACTGTCTTTTGTGTGTTATCATTACCATTCAATATACACTAGAAATGTGAAAATGGACTCCCTGTTTAGATTGTTAGTTATAATACACATTAAAACAGTTTATTTCAGTCGTTCGATTCAAAAAGTAAAACTATGAATACTACAGATTCATGAAACACATACGGCAATACTTCAAGTCTCACTTTCAACTGTAATGATTGTCTTAGAGCTAATAAAACCCCAACATTCAGTGTCTCATAAAATTGGAATATTTTACTGGACTTCAATTTTGTGAATTATTAGTGTTACACTCTCATCATTTATTTTCTCGAAACACTTCCGAAGCCTTTAAATGGACTTTCGTCTGCTTCAGTGGCCTTCATAATGATGGGGAAAGACTACTGACTTGACTCTTGTCAAGAAGACTCAACTCAACTCATATAGCGCTTTCAAAACAGCTGTAGATTCTCCCAAAGCACTGTAAACAAAGGACAAAATAACAATATTAATGGTGCAATCCTAAATCAGCAAATAATAGCATTTCACATTCAGGAGATGTAGTCTTTTTGTCCCCCCTTGCACTTGTTTGGAAGCTGTTACAAATTAGAGAAGCGTAAGATAGAAACCTCCAATTGCGAGTAGCCTGTGAGGGCCTCAGGATCAAAACTGTCTCTGTCACAGCATGGATGATGTCATTCATGTTTGCTACATTCTAAGTTTGAAAGTAAACAAGCAACTGTAATTTTTTGGTCCAACCCATGACTCCCATTATCCAGTCAGATTTAGTGATCTTGTTAGCCTTACCTAACTTGATGACTCTCATCTCCTCTCGACATCTCCTTCGGGACGCACTAAGCTCCACATTGATGGCACTTCTTGCCTTGAAGATTCTGCAGCTGTACCATTGCGGACAGTCCGACAGTGCCAACAGAAATGAGCCTTTTGCAAACGTGTTGCCTATTGTGGCACCATATTCTCCTGCGATGTATGCCACCACCCAAATAGCTGAAAACAGTCAACAATGTGTCCACACAATGTACAATCAACATTAAACAATAAAAACGATGGAAAAACAGGATGCAAATTAGCAAATTTCTTGTAACAGTTGCCCACTCAAATTTCATGTACCGGCTGGATTTGGCATTTGCCCTTACTTCCAAAATGTCACTAAATAACCATGACATGATAGTGTTTGTTTGGCCAGCACATTCAGCAGACCTAAACCTAGTCGAACATCGAGGGCTATTGCCAAAAGGAAGCTGAGAGACACCACATCCAATAATGCGGACAGTCGACTATCACAGCAACCTGGGCTTTCATAAGACCTCAGCAGCGGCTCAATACGATCACCTGCATGCAACATCTTTTCGATGCTGTAATTGATAATCAAGTGAAGTATTGACTGCAAATAAATGATGTACTTTTGCAAAGGCCAACCTATCCATATTGAAAATTATTTTGCAAACCCAGTGAGCTAGGGAAGATCATGAAAACTCCACCGCTGTCTTTAATTAGAGTAAAATATATGATTCAAATACACGAAAAAAATATTTATGACTAACATACTTTCATTATTATTTGTTTAATCCAATGCATGTTTGGTGATTGCTACCGATGGTCAATACAAATAAATATGTACTGCATTTAGGAGGTCTTATCACTTGAAGTTAAAAGCGATTTTAGAGGGATTTCCTTCTATTTTTACTTGAGGTGCTCAGTGCGAAAATAATACAGAATATTGTCTAAGACCCCTTGCAACTTTTCTCAGACCAGTTCGTCCATTTAAAGCCATTCGAGAATCTGCAACTGAAACAGTGATTGCTTTTGAACATCATAGATCATCTGTTGTCACAAAATCAATATTGTGCAAGTCCCAAGACAGTGATTGAGCTGCATTTAACCATAACTAGCAATGAGTATTCGGCATAAGTGGTTTTACAGACCAATTATTAATACCTATTGAATTCTGATTTGATTTTACTCAGTGTGTCAGCTCATCTTTGGAACTGAAGAGTGCCTACTACGGACAATGCAATGTCAGCCAGTTCTTTGAGAGTTGCAGTTCTGCTTCTTGGCTACTGTCGAGGTGCCCTTGAGCCGGACGAACACCCTCCATAGCCTCTGTGTAGTCAATCTATTCTAAAGGGACTTGTGGAGGTTGCGAAATGGTAATAGCAATGGATAAAGAGAGGCTTGTGATGTGATCTGAGTGTATATTGAGAAGCATTGCGAAGCAATTGCAAAGCAATTTCTGACAGGTACTCAAGTGGAATAGGATGATGACTGGAAATATACTGACATTGAAATTGAAATGAGGCCCTGTCTTCACACGTAGTCCAATTACGATTGACTGCTTTGGTGGTGCAAAATTGCGCTGGGGATTGCTTCATTCATTTTCTGAATGGGCTCGATTTAACGGGTTGGCGAAGGCAACAATAATAGTATCAATAATAATCTAAATTTTACCAGCATGAATATTTTACATTTCTTCTGATAAACAACACAAAGTTAGAACAGACCTTCAAGATCGTGTCTTGATGTGTTCCAACTCACATTCTTGACTTTCTAAAGCTCAAAGTGCAAATGTCAAGCTACTGCTCCTTCTTTTGAGGTCTTTTGGAGTCCAAGGGGCATTTTTCCAGGCTTCTAATGACCGTATAGCTATCAGCCACCTTAGGTAAAGTGCTCACCACAGCTGACATGAAGAGACCCATCAGATGAACACTTACTAGGAAACTTATTGAAATCCAGGCACATTCAGAATTTCACAGGCAAGTGTTTTCACAGTTCAAAAACTAAGTCTGGGTCCGCCACATCATCATCTTCGTCCTCCTCGTCACTGCTGATGGCAGGGTGGCCTGTCACAACCACAGTCAGCACCCTCTCTTCCAAAAGACAGCTGGGCAGATTGAAGGTCATAAAACTAAAAAACAAGTCCATGATTTCCCCAAGACCTGCTTTCACTGGTACCTGACACTATAGCTTGCAAGATGATTCAAAGCAGGAAAGAGATGTTTGTCAAGTGGTAAGCGCATCAACCTCACAGTGTAGAGGTTTTCCAGCTCTGGCCTTCCTGTGTGGAGTTTCCATGTTCTCCCCATGCCTGCTTGGGTTTTCTCCGGGTAATCCGGTTTCCTCCCACATTCCAAAAAAACATGCATGGCAGGCTGATTGAACACTCCAAATTGTCTCTAGGTGTGAGTGTGAGCATGGATTGTTGATGTCTCTGTGTGCCCTGTGATTGGCTGGCAACTGGTTCAGGGTGTCCCCCCATCTACTGCCCGAAGACAGCTGAGATAGGCTCCAGCATGCCCTGCGACCCTTGTGAGGATAAAAGCGGTTCAGAAAATGGATGGATGGACTAATAAAATGACCACTCCGTCCATGCTGAACTATAGGAAGCAGGACATGATCTGAGAGAGCAACAAGGAAAGTGATTTTCACAGTATAAATCCATTAGTGATTCACAAAGTCGAGCAATCATATCAAACGCAATATGGATATGAATCATGAAACCTCCTCAGGCAAGGTGCATCATATACAACTTTATTTTTTGCTCATGCGCTGCACTCGCTCACATCCTGTGTATCCCCTGGGGGTTAGGTACCACTGTTCATAAAACCTAGTGACGCCTCTGGATTTGAGTATTGGAATCCTTGGCATTCAAATGGTAATGGTTGTCTCTAAAAAAAGGTAATTGTGTATGAATCGATATATTCACAGTTTTAATGCCAGTATATCTTCACCATTATATGCCCCAAATGAGATTGCATAAATTGCACCATATTCTCTTCTCATTATATTTTTGCATATACTGCATAGGATGCCAAACACCTCCGTGTGTCTGAACAACTGCAAGTGGGGGAAGCCTCATTTTGCTGTTGCAATGCACCCGAGGGCTCTATGATCTGATAGTGCCAGGATATGGCAGCTGTTTTGCGTTCACACAATGTACGAGCAAAATAGATTGTGTTAATTCTGAGATATATGAATTTGTGATAGTGTCACAGCAACCGCATGTCTATTCTGTTATATATTTAGGTATAAAGACAAGAGTGTTATGGGTTTAATGAATAGTTCGGATAATTTTTTTCCGTTGTGAAACGTTCTTTATATTTCCTTGGCCGCCACCATTTGCTCTGTCAGTGGGCCCTGTCAACAAAGCTGTGGGACAATTGAAGTCATTGTCATTGATTACCATAATTTTGGTTGATTTTAGTTTTTTTCCCAAACAAGTTTAAGAACTCTTCTTCAGATTTCTATTCGGGTGTCATAAAATTAGTGTAGTTATCACTGAAGTGTCTTCACTGTTGTTGTCATGTTCCGCTCTGTTTTGTTTTGGGTTTTTTTTTGGTTTCAGCACCAGCTGGCGTGTGGGGCGTCACCCTTCAGCGGTGCACCTGTGTCTGATCAAGACAATCAAGTGGCTGCATATTTAAGGACTCTGACTTCCGGTTTCCTTTTTTGCTCTTGTTCACTGCTTTTGTGCTATCATAGAATTTTTGTTTGGTTGTGTGTATTTGTTAATTAGATGAATCTGTTCTCAGTTGCATGTGATTGAATTTACCTCTTTTCGTTTTGTGTGATTCTCGGTGATCATTCTTCCCTTGCAATTGGCAAATGCTTTCTGTTCTCATTTGGTGTTCTTGGCTTTATGTCGCCAGTTCTTTTTGTTAACTACTTTGTCGGTCTCTCAACTCAACTCATCCAATAAACCTCTTTTGTTATCGCCATTTATCTGAGTCTGTGTTTGTGGGATCCACACTCCATCCGGTCTGAATTCAGACCAGCTTGTCAGTTATGGCCTAAATTTTTCAATCAATTCCTTTTTGAAAATAGCACTACAAGCACTGTTCTTTCAGTATGGGATTCACACTCCATCCGGTCTGAATTCAGACCAGCTTGTCAGTTATGGCCTAAATTTTTCAATTAATTCCTTTTTGAAAATAGCACTACAAGCACTGTTCTTTCAGTATGGGATTCACATATATAAAAAACAAAGGCATTCAAAAAATGCTTAGAATGTCAATGTTATTTATTTTTACAAGCGTCTTCACAATTATTAATTGAATAACATGAAAATGACCCATACATTGTTTTCTTTGACTGTGTTACCTTAGTTGATCAAATGGTAAACTTCAGGTGGGCAGACACACGCATGACGCACAGAATTATTCACAGGAACACAAGCATTTGTCGGATTGGTGCCTCCTCTGCCTGCATGAATGCTTACCTCTCACTGAAAACGGACTAACTGGAGATTCCATTCACTTCTGGATGCAGTGACCTGCACATGACTGCACATTAGCCACTGAACCTTGTCAGAGCTACGGACACACCCAGGCCAAGTCATACTCTGTATGATGGAAATTAAAACAAACACATCACTTCAAATGTTAATCAATGCGCTGAAGATGATCAAATAAATGCCCATTTTGAACTATATTTGAAGTGTCGCCACTCTTGATAAAAAAAAAAATAAACATTGTAAAAAAATTATATATATCATGTTTAAAGTAATGGTTTCATTATTTGTTGGTATTTAATTGAAAATAGGAAAATAAATGTGTTACCCTTTTGCAGAGAATACCACTTCTTTGTGAAAGAGAATGCCGTGCATGGCGGATTAAAGTGAGACTGGATTAATGATGTCGTCTAATGCCCACTCTTGGCGTGCTCTGAAATTATAATCTCTAGTTTTGCTTCCCAGTAAAGTGAGGCACAACAAGAAACATGAATTTTTCAAATGATTAAAAATAAGATGTTTATCCTTTTCAAAATTATTTTCTTTAAAATGCAACTACTGTATTAGTTCAGTAGTAATCCAAAGGACATCACTACACCATTATGGAGAATAATACTCTAAGTAATATATTATTTTGGGGAGGAACATTAAAAAAGAGTGGGATTTTAAATGGGCTACAGGGAGACTACGGTGTAGGAAAAATAAAGCAAAAAATTACTTACCATGACTGGAAATGTTCAAATTTCTTCGAAGAAAAGATAGTCGGAAGACATTTCAATGGAACGAATGAGAAGGACAACAAGGGTGCTTTCACAAATACTTTTAAAAGTGTGCCTGTGGTAGTCAGAAGGAAAAATCGATATATATATTTATCAAGAAAAATTGCACTCAAACACGTTTGTGTTATATTAAAGCAAGCTAAGAAATGGCTTGTGGGAACTTTTATGTACGAGACGCCACGGCATCTAATGCGCACAGTCATACTCGCTCCTTGTCCTGCTGGAAGCGGAGCTGTGATGTAGCATCGTTGAAAGGCGAGTCTGGGTCACCACAGGCTGCCACAGGCAGAAGCGGCTCGCACCGGATTCTGTTCTATGAAAAAGTCGGAATGCCTTTAAAGCATATGGATGGCTCAATAATGATTAAAAAAAACAATGATAAGCAATAGTTGGCCATTAAAAACGAACAAATTAGTATTTCCAGATTCGAGTCACATCACATCACACATCTCACGTATGTGGAAGAAGTCAGTCAGACCAAAGTCAGCTGGGATAAACGCCAGCAACTCCCCACGGCTCTGTTCAGGATAAGCAGTGTTGAAAACGAATGGATGGATGGATGGATGTTATGATGTTAAGATGGCTGCTGTGGAGAGGGCACTTGATGATAAAGATGATGATAATGTATTCAATTAATTGATTTTTACATTGTCCCATACTATTTCTGAATGAAATACAATGGCATCCACACATGTCCGCAGAGCTCGAAATCTGTCTACCTGCGCCTTGTTAAAATATCGCGTTACGTCGCCTGTGTCGCACCTTAGAGCTGGTTTTAGGTGGTCTAAAATTGAGCCTACTTTTGGTCATCACATTTTCAGATACTCTGGGGGCATGCATTCAAATACACCAGTCAAGGCATAGCATGGTCTACCAAATTCCCAAACACGCTAAACTAGACTTGCCCTGGCATAAAAATGAAGATGTACTCTCATGTATGCCGAGTGTATGGGCGCGTCTACAAAAAAATACGGTCCTGAGATTTCCTTTTAAAAGAGCAATTATTACAATGTACTGAATATTTTGGGCTTTTCTGCTAATTAACAACTTGTAAAATCTTGGCTGATATTATTGCATACCTTCAAGTAAGCCCCATAAGCATTCATGTCAATTCGTAGTCATCTGTTCTAAAACAAGGGCACCCTACATGAGAGCCCATTTTTTAGATAAGGCTACTTATCTTGAACAGAATATAGAATGTCGCACATCTGGCTGATTTTATGCACCAGCCGGAGCGCATTTTAATCACAGCATACTTCAAATTCCTTCTAGGCGAAGACGGAGTCCCTTGTCAAACCACTCCAGTGGTGCTAATTAATGAGAAACAGTTTAATCGAGTGACTCAAATTCTTAAATTTAATGTTGGAATACCCCTACGGACGCTTCGAGTGCTAAATGTTATGATATGAAGCTCGGTGCAGTTAAATATATCACCATGGTGAGTTCCCTAGAGAGAAATGATTGTATTCAGATGTAATACTACAATAAATAAAAAATGCAGTGATTTGTCACGTTATTTTCTTTTGTATAGTTATCTGTGTTAAACTGGACAACACTGAAACAATCACCGTCATCGAATAGTAATATATGTGGCTAGTCTGCTTAGAAATGACAGCCAGCACCAATCAGTATTGATGTGAAAATTAAATTAAACATCATTTTCAGAAGAACAATAGTGAGCAATTGAATTACTTCACCGTTTAAAGTCATTTGTCCCAATGGCTCTGGTACAGAAACAATGAGAGAGGCCAAGTCCTATCGCAAACGATTGAAAACTGAACCTGAGATGAGATCAAGTCATAGAATTGCAAGTCTCAAGTAAAGGCTGCTTCACACCCAGCATTGCAGTCAAAACCAATTGAGCTGTCGTGCAGTGTGCGGGGTTTGTAAAATACAACTGTTGAAAAAAAGAATCAAAAGTTAATCCGTTGATTATTAATATTGTAACATTTTATCTTTACGTTGAACATATAAAACAAATGAATTATTTTCAGTTGTCATGTGCCAAGTCAATGTCCCTTTTCATCAAAGTCATCCAAACGGTAAATTGAATAGATTCAGTCCATCGGCACAGGTCCTGTCAAAATCACGTCGATGGTATCAGCAGAGCTTACTACTCCTATGCTCAGAAATTCCAGTGCCACTTCTCCTACAATGACCCTTGGGGCATGTGGTAAGGCGTTAAGTGCTTCACAAACTACACTATCAAGGATGGACAATGCTCAAAACACCTTACCCTGCATGATACCCTCAAGCGGTTCTAAGCCTATTTTGAGTACCCCCAACAACACCTCCAATGTCAGATTCACACGCACACCATGATACACCCCTCATGTTAGTCGCAGCAGAAGTGAGGAGAACCCTGCGAAGGATTAACCCCCGCACAGCTGCGGGCCTTGACAATATCCCCAGGGTGTGTCGACGTCACCGTGGACCCTCACCAGTGTGACTTCAGTGGGAACCATTCGGCCGTTGCCGGTGCAAACTTGTATTAAACTCTTGCGTAACACTTGCCCAAACATTGAACTATATTCCAAAAATCGCTGACATATTTCAAGTGAAAAAACAAGAGGCAGCCACATTTTAATAGGTCCCTCATCACTAATGGATAACTTTCTGTATTTGATTGTATTTTGGGGATTACAGAAAATGCCGCCTTTGTCCTCACATAAATACGTACGATATATTTGCAAGTGAAATTCATACCTTTGAATTCTCTTTTAAGAGTTCTTTTATAAAATTATACACATTTCTTTTGTGAGTCATTACACAGCAGAAATGAATGCTGAGCTGCAACGTTGGATCTACACTGCTCTCAAACACAGGGCATTGCACGCTGGTTCATTTGCTCACTGGCTCAGAAGAAGAAGCTCTCTCGTGTTAAAAGATTGGTTTAATATTGCAGAGAAGGCACAACGATGCATTGACTATGTATGACTGAATTAGAAATGGCCACCTTTGACGACGTACCATTTTCTGCTTTATTCACTTTCATTATTCTGCACAGTCAGCGGAGTGATAAAAAGATATCCCTTTGTCCATAATTACTCACCTTCTGCTAAAAGTGCCTCCGTTATATTTTACATGCACCCTGCCGCTGTATGGTTATTTATTAGCTATGTATTTCATAACTTTGTCAATGCGTGGCAATTAAATAATCCCAAGGAGTGTTCACCCGATAAACTAATTCGTCAGGCCCCACACTGGTGCAACTGACACAGCACCACGCGTTGACAGGCAGGAGGGGGGCCTATAGTTTATTAAATGGAGTTCAATTCGTTTGATTAACAGTCTGTTATTGCGCACGATAATTTAATGAATAAAACAATTCCACATGAAGTATCCCCCGCAATTCCTCAGCTGTTTATGGGAGACAATAACCACCATTAAATCATGCATTATTTCATCAAAGACCGTGCCACGCTACTGAGACCGGGGCTTATGTCCTCCACATGAGCTGAATGATTGTTCACTTGATCATGTGGTGACGTTTCCATTCTGACTCATGTGTGGTTCGATGTTTCGCTACGTCGTTAAGATGATGGCATAAAAAGCTCCACTATTTATTTCCTAGCTTCCAAGCTCAAGGTCTCAAAATACGTATTACTTTGTCTGTTTTGTTTTTTTCGAAGAAATGCTTTTTCTATAAATCCTATAGAATTCATTTGTCAGTGAAAGTTGCCGCTTGCCGACACATGCTTCTTAGAATATTAAAAGCTTGATTGCTTTCACTTTTCCAGGAACATGTATAGTGTGGGAATGTGTTCTTTGCATTAGCGTGTGTGTGTGTGTGTGTGTGTGTGTGTGTGTGTGTATACACACATATATATATATATATATATATATATATATATGTATATATATATGTATATATATATAAATAACTAAATCATGGATGATAGAAATCCATTTTACAAATAGAAAAGAAGAACAAAAGAAGAAACCATTATGTGGTAGTCAGTGCATTTTATCTGGCACTATCACATTGGTCACACACAGTCACTCGTGCATGACGCAAGCTGACAGGGGTGAAAAGCCACATTTGCACCAAGCAGTGCAGTTCAGTTCAGCTCGCTACAGTATGATGAAGCTTGATCATGCTCGCATTTCCCACCTCAGGGTGTTTTGGGGAAGGGTGGAAAAGGTTTATCTCCATCGTTGTGGAAATGGTGTTTAAAGAGGACATTTAAATGACGAAATGGGGTTTTGGCCATTTATAGTGTGAGCCCGAGATTGCTTCGAGATGATATCAGCCGTGAGATTTTTCAACCTAAGTTGTCACAACACATGGCACAAAGTTAAACCCAACATGTACACACAATGAAGCTGCTTTCATAGCCCATCTCAAATAAAAAGTACACAAAGAAGAACTTTTTCTTGTTGTTTTTTTTAAACCATCTTATGCTGTTGAGCTTGGACTTGCCCTTGTCTGATGGTGACATTTTGAAGCGGTGTGCTATGGAAATGGCCCGAGCTTTTGGTGACTGCAAGTCCTTTTCCGTGGCCTTCTAAGAATGTACAAATTTTGAAAGTATTGATTTTCACAAGAACCATTTACACTCCGCTTAAAGTGCATGAGGAGTTGCTGAAGTTGTATCCTCACAAAGCACATACATCTTCAACAATGTGGATGAGTAGGCTTTTTAATTTGGGGATTTTGAACAAGATGCAGGACAAATATCATACATTTAAACTATTTGAGTGAGTTGCTCTTTCTGAAAAAATGTACATAAATATACATATAACTGTTGCAAGAGAAAATTAAGAAAATGTTATTCCCAATTCTACTCTTTGGGGGGGGGACATCTTTGTATGCATGCAAAGTCAGTGACTCTTATTGAAAACTTTAATATTGTTCTTAATAAATCCATCAGTAGATGTAGTGAATGAAAAAATACCATTCTGATCTAAATCAATGAAACTTTTCACTGTTTGTTTTTCCTCAAACTGTTGATATTTTAACGCCGCATTATTCCAATACAAGGGCTTTAGAATGGGTTTTATATGGTGAATTTGAGGAAAATCAACTGGCTTCTATAAACATCCTTTGAAACACGAATGAAACACTTAATGGCCACACATTCTATGGTCAAATGTATTCTCAAAAATAAGATGATCTGATTTAGTTGCAAACTATATGACCAAAATACCAAAATACAATTAATTCATCGGTGAATTACATTGCAGCAAACACTGCATTCAGCAGCTGTCCTCTGAATCACCTCCACAAGGAAACAAAGAACGATCGGATGTAAACGTTAGCATGTATTAATTGCTCATTTTCGAGATCCATTTGTTTTGGTTAATGAAGCCTATACTATATGCAGTCACTGCCTGATGACAGCCATAAATAAAACCTTGGCTAAATAGGCACACTACAGTTATTGTTTTACTTCATTCCATGGTCAATGGACCATACGCACAGCAATACATCGAACATTTCCGGGCGAAAGATTAGACAGCATATGAGTTTCATGTTTTTGCATGTTTAAAGTTTCTCTGCGATGCCATCTGAAGGAAAAATACCCTTTAAAATAAAAATTGTGTGATAACGTGCGTTTGTAAAAGGAATATTCAATAGTTAGGTGCTGGTCCATTTCGTCAAAAGTCATGACCTTTACAAGAAGAAGAGATGGCCCCTCTCTGCCGTCTGCTGACGTAAACATATGTAGCGTTCACACGTGCAAATTTACATCGGTGCTGCCCCGCAAACGAGCATTTGCTCTGGAGCCGTGTAGTAATGCGTTCCGCCACACAAGCGTGGCTCTTCTAGGAATTCTATGACAAATGAAAATTAATGATTCGAAATCTATAACTCACCATTGCCACCACTACAATGACTGCAGTTATTGTGAGCGCTTTCAGACAAACCCAAAGCCGCCAGCAGGAGTCAGCTAGTAGCCGCTCGGTCACGCGGCCGTCTCCTGTCGTGCACGGAAGGAGCTCATTGAATTAAAACGTGCAATATGATGTTCCACCCTCCAGAGGCGCCAGTACTTAGGACCGCCTCTTGAGAGCGGAGGAGGAAAGCTGCTTAAGTCTCTGAGAAAATACATGCACGACTAGATTTGACAGGGGACGCCCTCACTTCAATGTCGTTCCACCCAGACTGCGTACAAGTCAAAGGGAAAATCTGTGCAGGCAAAAAAAAGTGTGTGTTGCAGCATGCCTTTTGTGACATAAGCATCCGAGACAATATGTCCCAAACTGAATCTATAGACGGCAGACTGAGACATTTATCTCAACGACCTCGCTCAATTCCCTTGTTTTAAATCTCATTGGAAGCTCTTCCTCCTGACCTGTTGTTCTCTCTCAGTCCAGAACAGATTTTTCATGACTCTGTATAAGCCTTGTGGCAGTCCAGTCATTTATTTCTTCCCGAGTTGTCCCTGGAGAAGTGAAGGGCACGTCACATTGTAAAAAAGTGTTTTTACCATTTTTATCCTTGCTTGTTTTTGCCTTCAACAAAAGGTGCAATGTCATCATAAAAGGTTATTGGTCGCTCACCAAAACAACACAAGGTACATTTATCACGTAGAATAGGCAAAGCAACTAAGGAAACTGGTTTTTGGCTTTTTGCAAACCATACCTGGTTTTCCGTGCCTGCCATTATTTCATGTTTTCAGTGCCAATCGAAAAACTGAGAAGGTTCGTTTGAGCGATGATCATTTTAAACCTGGGCCTTGTAGAATACTGAAAATGTACACAGTGATTTGACCTCTCATCCAGCCTTTTAGACATCTTCAATATCAATACAATTTTTGAAATGGAAATATTCACCCAGTCTGGGCCCTGAAAGCTGCTGCATTCACTCAAAAAGAAAAATGCAAATTCATTTCTAGTATGGACACTACATTAGGGAGATGCTTCTGGTGTGTTTCATTTTCATGCAAAAGGTTAGAATGATAAAACGTGAGATTGCATTTAGAGAGGAGAAACATCAAATAACATTTGTTAATTCTAACCGTCACTCAAGTGTGAGTGTGACCAACTTGGTCCTCTCGACTCATAGGCTGCTCAGAAGGCAGGCTGGGGGCACCATGGCAATGAGAGTAAATCATATTTTACCAAAATGATGATGATGACGCCGTTATAAAATTTAAAAAATGAAAACATGCTGTGTGGCCCGTACATCAATTGCTATGCCAACAGGAACATACAGTATCTCGCAAATAACCACCAACTTGTCTATCATCACAAGCAATAGAAATCATCGTCCTTGCCTATTTGTTATTACCTGAAATCCTATGAGAGAAGCATAAAATGGAAACAAAGAGCGGTTCGGTGTTGTGATGGCTCATTTCCTGACTAAATAGGCCTGCATTAATTCTAATTGTGCACAAGCTGTCCACAGTTGGCTTCTCAAAGAGCTCAGTGTGTCAGGGTTTCTGTCGGAGCTGCCTCTCAAAGATAAAGTGGGAGGGAGAGCCGATATTCCACACAACCAGCGATAGCCAATTTACCAGGCAACACCGCCGTTGTTGCAGAGTGTGACATACATATGGATGTGCTGCGCATAATAAATGCCCGCGCGCTGCAACTCAACCGGCCAATGAACAGGATTGTTTATTATTGACATTATTGCACGCATACATGTCACCAGTCATAAAGTCTGAAACACTCATCAAGTCTTAAAGCAAACTATTACATGACTGATATTCAAATCATCCAATATATTTATTATGGTTAAAATAATTATTGGTATTGTTTTGAATATTTAAAATTGTATCAGCAACAAATCATACCACACAAAATACTGAATAATGTCAACTTCAATGGCCGACTTTTCAGTGACGGTTCGAGAGAGAGGCCACTGAGGGCCATTCTCCTGTTCCACTGAGTCTAACACAAAATAGCTTCCCGCAGACACTTTTAAGTGGGTACAAAAACAAAAACACTTAAGTTTGAAAAACAACCAACCACCCATGAAATGCTGTTTTTATTAAAATGCAGTGCCAACATGGCGGGGCATGACGAGTTTGCCTTGCTGATCCACCTCTTACAAAATCCAAGAGGTATCTCGTACTGTATGTGTTTTTCTTTTTTTGAAGTATTGATGCCAGCCTTACAAAAGGTTGGGTGCCTTCCAAGCCAGATTTAAAGGCTCATGATTATGAATGAATGGTTTGTCTCTGACAAGCTTGAAGTTTGTTGTTCATTGGTGCCATGAATGCAACGCCTTGTCCCTATGCACCCTCAATAATAAAGCATGACCACAAACAATGCAGGCACATGGCAGATCGCCAGTATTTGTCTTGATATGCCCCAGCTCTATACCAAGTCTTTATTTTGGGATCAAATCTTGCCCCCAGGGTTCCTAATGTCCAAAGTTGTTTCACTGACACCCCCTAACACCCCACACCCCCCACACCCTATGCCATTGGAGTTCAGTGCTTTGATTTTATGTTTGATACTGTATAACAATTTTGTTCCAAAGAATCTTAATTCTGGTGGTAAATTGTGCTCCATTCTGTTGTTTATGGTTTCATGTGCATGATGAAAGGTTCCTGTTGAGGTTACTTTAGCTTTTCTAGCATTACTGCAGTCATTTACATTGGCTCCCTTGCCTAGTGTGTTGACAAGGTCACAGTCATCACAATTATTAACCCACTGAACTGTTGACCTGATGGAGTATACGCAATTCATTCTGCCCTCATCAAATTATCTGGCAAATTAGCTCTGCCAAAGTCAGATCGGTGCAATTACCTCAAGTGTCTGAGAACTCCAATTACCAAGTCATCTCCATGACTAATATCCAGAGCTTCTACGTACTTGATATATCTTTAGTCTATTTTCCCTTGGTCAAAACCTCTCTTTTTCATCTTCTAGGCAGCGATGATTGTAGGACATAATTTAAGTTAAATTATTACAACCTTTTTTTTTCAAAGATACAAATATTCTTTGACAAATTTTCTGGATTCCACCCTCCCTTCCCCCGGAAAATAACAGTACAAGGAAAAAGAAGCACAGTTTGATTTTCTTCCGTCTTCATTTGTACATTCACGAACATTCTGTTTCAGATAAAGTCCCAATATCATCAGGTCGGTACGTATAATCCTTAATATGCGAGAAGCAAACATGCTAGCTACCTTAGAAACTTCAAATTGAATGCGTCTATGATGATGGTTATCCTTAATCTGACATCAAGATGTTCTTTCTTCTCACATCATTTCTCCTCAGTTAAAATTCAGACAGAGTTCCAGTATTCAATTATCCTGAACAATTCATCTTTTTCTTTTCTTTACTTTGGTCTCACCAATTGCTCCCTCCTCGTCTTTTCAATTACATTTGTGATCTTATTTTCCCCTTTTTCCCCCTTATCAGGAGATCTATTATAGTGGAACAAGAATTGTGGCTCAGATATGGATGACATAACCGCTCAGCCACAGACCTGTTGAACTAGCACATTAACCCTCCCCCTCATTATTTTGGGAGTTTCAGTTAAATACAGTGCATGGAGTCATATTGAATTAAAACTAAATTGCAAAACTCACACAATAACTACGTGTCTTGCTTGAGAATTTAAGGTTAAGCGTTGAGACTTATGTGACCCTTCACATGTGACTCAATCCCATCTCGGGTGGCATATAGCACAGCCTTGTTGTACACAGTGACACATTCTTACTATGAAGTATCAAATGTTTGCAAATTGCTGCAGTCTTAACATTCTTCCCACACAGCATCCCGAGAACATATTAAATAAGGTATTGGAAAGAGTAACCCTTGCTTTTTCTTTTCTGTCAATCACTCCTGTACACTACAGTCGATGCATTCTCTCCATCCATACATTATGCTCCAGCGACTGGCTCAAAACTTTGTGCACCAAAATATTAAGTTTGTTTTTTAAAGCTACCGGTAATTTTGATTTCTTTGTGTGTTTTTGCGTACTTGTCGAATAAATCAAATTCTGATTCTGATGCACCACAAAATGAAGCAATGTTTTGTTTTGCTTTTCTGTAAATGTCAGACTATTTGTACTTCTTCGTCAAAAAACTTATAATGGTAGTTTTACTCATTTTTGCCCTGCACAGTTTTGGTTCTAATTATTAATGACATGTTAAATGTTAATTTCAAAATATATTTTTTAGACTGCTGACTGCAACACTTTCCTTGTATCCCTGTCGTTACTGGAGTACCCCGAGCTAATTGATGCAAATGAAATAAGCCCCAAACATTCCCTTTTTTTTTTTTTAAACAAAATTTAACAAAGTGATAAACACTCAAAAGGCCTATATTGGTAGCCTTCACATTAAAAGCTAATGTGCACACTACCACCACAATCAAATCACAACACGTGAATAACATGTACACCATGTGATATTTTTACCTTCAAATTGGCACAGTGAATACAAAGAAGGTGACAGTTTGAACTTCTGTACCCTCCTCACTAAGGACTAAATAATACCCCAGACCATTTTGTGCTCACAAATTTCAGTCATGCAGCGGAATACAGAGACGGGAAAGAAAAGCGTGTTTTTCTCTTCAGGTTGCTTAAACTTTCATTGTAAAGTTAGAAAAGGATTTGGCGCTGTCAAGTTCTATTCATCTTAAAAAGTACGGTCGCTTTTAAAGAGGAGCATATAACCCTGGGGAGTATCTTGACAAGTTTGTTTGCCACGGGTGAAATTCTTGAAACTTTATGGATGGTCTGCGTATATCTGCTCAATTACCCAGACACACACACACACAGGTGCCATCTCATTGCATTTGCTGCAGGGAAAGTCAACACAGAGCGTCACTACACAACTGGCAAATGAAGTAAATCAAGAAGGCTTGGGCACAAATGTTGACAAAGAGTTTAAGAAGGAAGACCTCAATGGCTCCTCTTTGAAATTTTATACCGTCCAATTTGCACATTTTACCTTGCACATTTTAAAAGAGGCTCAGGATGCGTGTCAGTGTTAGTGTTGCACAATGCAGTAAATGAAGGAATGGATAGCATCTTAAGGGACTAACTGGCTATCGGGGCAACATTAAATCACATGACTGAAGTAAAAATTCAATGGTTTTATTCATCCATCAATCTAGTCACTTCCGCTTGTCTGCAGAATTTTTTTAATGGCTTGGTCAGGGTGACACAACACTTCAATCAGGGGTAGCCGTGCATGCATGTGTGCATACATCTTAGATCACACTCAGGGTTTCATCCATCCATCCATCCATCCATTTTCCAATCCGCTTCATCCTCACAAGGATCGTGGGGCGTGCTGGAGTCTATCCGAGCCGTCTTCGGGCAGTAGGCGGGGGACACCCTGAACCGGTTGCCAGCCAATCGCAGGACAGATATAGACAAACAACCATCCACGCTCACACTCACACCTAGGGACAATTTAGAGTGCTCCATTAGCCTGCCATGCATGTTTTCGGAATGTGGGAGGAAACCGGAGAACCCGGAGAAAACCCACGCAGTGGAGAACATGCAAACTCCACACAGTAAGGCCGGAGCAAAGATGGAACCCACGACCTCTGCACTGTGAGGTCAATGCGCTAACCACTGGTCCACCGGGTCGCCAGTCAGGGATTTCACGAAATCAAATTTGCACATATTCACAACAATGCCCATCACACATACAGCGTAATGAAGCGGGAGCAAGTCAAAGTAAAAAGCAAAGTTTTGCTGAGCTTAATTGACTGGATATTGACTTTTAATTTGCCGTGGCTTTCTTTTTGTGTAGAATCAAATGCAGTCGTCTACTTCTATCTCATGGATTGATTTGCTGGCAAACAGCCAATCAGAGTGTTTATTTGTTCCAGATGACCAATGTCATTTTGCAAATTGTGATCAATGGCCATTTCATTCGAATCTATCCATCCATCCATTATCCATTACAAAGAGTGTGCAAACCCTCTTACAGCTAACTGCATATTGTAGTGGCAGAAATTGGCCAAATAATTACAACAAAGTAAGTCTGAATCGTGTCGGATAGCCACTGATGGAGTGTCACTGGGCACTGTTTCAGGCAAACTCAAAAACAGTTTTGCATGTTTTCAGAAATTATTTTCAAAACGTGTATTTAGAAATTCATTTCTGAATTTACTGTAAAGGGTCTTTAAGAATAGTCAGCAAAAACTTCGTTTTTAGTTGATGAACACTGAGCGAAACGCTTGCACAAGCTGCCATTATAGTTAATGACAGCAGCAATCGCGTGCCTTTCTATGAACTACACGGCAAAACACGGATTACTTTAATTCCTCAATCCGCATCCTCGCATGATTTGAAGTCATTTGGCTGCTGTTTACTGGCATGTGGTCAACTATAATGTACACATACAAGCCTATAAAAGTCATATTTATTGAGCTGTAACCAATTGTAGATGCCAAAGTGAACCCATACTATTAAGTGTGACACATGTAATTATTTCATTGCTTACTAACATTTGCGAATGGCAAATGTGACCCTTCATGTGTAAAACATATACTGACTACTTACCATCTGGCATGACTGCACTAAAGGAAGAAAAACTGTATATCCTATGAGCTATTGTACATTAGTTTCTCTCCCATCATGAGCTCATAAAGTATTTATTTTATGAAATCAATACTTGAAAGGTGTTCTCTGATTGATTGCTACTGGGCAGCGTTACCCACTACAGATGGCAGAATACTGAGTTAAGTCAATTAATTATAGATTGATGAGTCATACAATCAAGAGCAGCAACCGCAAATGAGTATAATAGCCTTGATTTGTAGTGTGTGGTTAGAATGGCTTTGTTCTTTGCTATAATCACTTGTAAGTTGAGTTTTGAGCCAAATGTGAGGTGGTTTAATTAATATTGTTGACTAATGTGCAGAAAAACGGGAGAGGACATTTTCACAAGGCTTGTAATATTGGCACCGGTAAGCAGTGGCAAGTCTGTACGCTGGGGTTCCAGGCTTCAAAGAATTATAGGAAAGTATAATCACATTTTGTTTTTAGATTAGGAGTCTTGCAGCCCTTTTTGTGTGCCTTTTGTCAATGTCTGTCTCGTGAAATTTTATTGTATCCACTAGTGCTGGGTGATATGGACAAAACCCCTCTGATCACGATTTAGGGCATTTTACATCACAAGTACAATACACGATTAAATACTTAAGTTATTCTATTAAAAAACCACCTATACAACAGAATGACTATTTACCTATTTACTAGTGTAATGCAATATATGTATGCAAATAATGTCGAAATTTACATGGAAGTAGTTACACTGAAGATGTCAGTATTCCAGTTAGGTACATACAACCCTAATGTTTTAATTTCAATCCAAGTTCCATACAGCTGACCCTGTTCAGGGTCACAGGGGCGTGAAGCCTATCCCAGCTTGGTTTGGACAAAAAGATGACAAACAGTCTGTTTTTTTTCACTATTCAATCACAGGGCTACTTTTAACATTGGTTAAAATATATGAATGAAATGGTAAGAGGAGTACTGGAATTTCCTAATTTTGTTAAGAATGAGTACTGCCATTTTGGTCAATGTAGGTAAGTAAGTATGTGTGATATATATTTGTTGTATGCATTATGTGTGCACGTGTTCCAGCCACACTGAATGTGCTTGCTGGTTGCTGTTTGCTCTTGGGGTAATCGCATCCCAGGCTGAGCTTTAACTACTGTGGCAGTTTTTATCAAAGATGGCTGTCATGGACAGGGTCAACTCCCCACGGAAAAGTTTGGAGGATAATCCAGTTAGATGTGTTATTATCACCCCTGACAGCTACACTCATACTGTGACTATCTCAACTGCGCTCATGCAGTCTGCTGTACAGCTTTTATTTATTTCTTTGTTGATTTTTATTTTTTATTATTATTATTCAATTTAAGCCACAGGCTGGTCACCTCATTTCAGCCTGAGATATGAAAACACCAAATAGCAACAGTGTGTGTGTGTGTGTTTGTGTGTGTATGTATATATATATATATATATATATATATATATATATATATATATATATATATATATATATATATATATATATAGCATCAGATGAATTATATCAATCCGGTGGATGTAAAAAGTCTTATGCCAGGTTTTTGTGATATAAAAACAATTATCGGTACACCAAGACAAACCATTTCAAACCATTTTCCATCATTAAAGTAAAATAATTGTAATCATTTCCAAAGGGGAAGTAAAAATAAATGACTGAAATAATGTAGTCGCACAAGTGTGCACACCCTCTTATAAATGGGATGTGGTTGTGTTCAGAATTAACGTATCACTTTCAAACTCATGTTAAATGGGAATCAGCACACAGCACCATTTAAAGGGCCTCTAATTAACCCCAAATAAGTTTCAGATGTTCTAATGGGCTCCTCCTGACATTTATTTTTTCTTTCTTGCAGAAGCCTGACTGTTTTGTGCTAACACTGACTGCTATTTCATTCTGTTCATTTTCACCTTGCTGAAGGCCCCGATTCCAGCTGAACAAAAACAGCCCCGAAGCATCATGCTGCCACCATAATGCTTGGTAAATGTCGCTACGGTGTTTTCTTTGGTGATGTCTTTTGAAAATCTAGTCTACTTTTGCCAGATAAATTGGGGTGTGCAAAGATAGAAAATTACACACACACACACACACACACACACACACACACACACACACATATATATAAACATTACTAATTGATTCATCTTTGAAACATGAGTTCATAATTTTGTGCGTGTTCTACGGACCTGACATAGTACTGCTGTTTTGAAAAATTATAAAGCACTATAGCATATTATCACATGTAACCCTCAAATGATTAATATTTCACTCACACATGGGTTAGTTTGATTTAGACCTTCTCGGGAATGGTAGTATTCCTGGACTCGTCCTCCCATTTTGCTTCATTTAATGTTGTTCACACTAACAACCAGCAACTTTCTATTAGGGTGAATATTTTGATGGTTTTATTCAGTTTCTGCTTGGTGCAAGGACATTTTGTTATTAGGGATGGTGAGGAATCAGGGTGATTCAAATGTGGATTCAAGTAGGGTGAAAAAAGTGCGTACCGAATTCTAAATTTTGCACTCAGATCAAAATGAATCTTGTAATAAACGGTCCGTGGCACACCGGCACCCCTTGTGAGGATAAGTGGTTCAGGCAATAGATGAGTGGATACTCTTGTGTGTGCTGTCTCTTTAATGGAGAGATCAAATATGTATGACGCAGCAATGTGGGGAGTTCTCCCACATCACTACGTCATACATATTGCGCACTGCATGCGTCGCGTGAGGGCGAGCGGTTTGCATAGTGCATTGCGTATGCGCGTGTATGTGAACAGTTAGCTAACGAGCTGTAAATCAACTGTTCAGTGGTACAGTCAATGAAGGCCAACACGGCAGCGTATCAACACCTCTGTCGTAAGCCGATCCCTCACACATGGCAAAAATGAAAGAGAAAGTCTCCTCTCCTCCCTTTGTTTGACACAGGCAGGTGCAATAACTGACCTAGATTCTACCCCAATGCGGAACAGTATCCTGGTTAAAGTAAGCCATTTCAAACAAAAAAGTAAAACATTTGGAGGTTTTATGAGTTCAAACAGCAGCAGGCAGCTGAAAGGTGGTGGCTGCAAGCTGCGCTATTTTATTGTTGAAGAGATTAAGTTTCATCAAGTAAGTGAATGTGAGGCTTTGTTACACACTTTGGGCCCTCACCGTATGATGTAAATACAGTGCACACAATTTACTGTTTTAATTAACTTGGAATTTTAATCTGTTGGATTATGGCGTGATTTTTGGAAAAGTGCAAGATCCGAATCGATTTGAACGTTATTCACTGATGTAGACATGAATGGTGAATTGAGATTTTTGAGCGTGATACGATTCAAGGACGTTTCAACTTTAAAGTGGAACGGTTTGATGTAATTATAATTATGGCACCATAATATATGGCTCAGTTCAAGAGGGTATGTTTCAATGAGTTCGGTTCCATTCGATGCACTCACATCCTTTAATTCAAAATCAATTTTCTGATTTAAAAATCGTTTTTTGTTACACGCCAAGAAAAAAAATAAACAAAATCCAATTGATAGATAAAAAAATACAATGATTATATTATTGGATTGTTGAATACTTTTCAGTAAATCCTTTTGATAAAAAAAAAAAAATAGGCAATGAAGATTTTGGGACTACCGAAATGAGAATGGAGCACTCTTTCTGCTGTTGGGCATGACTAATTGTTTGACCCTGCAAGACGCAATAAAAGAAAATGACATCCATTGAGTGCTTAGGTCCTGCATTCAAGTGCGTAAACATTGATCTGTTACACAGTAATTTTGAATTGATGTAAGTAAATGCCTTTCATCATTGAGTCATACATCAATTTTATAGTCAAAATTTTACAGCAAGGATCAAAACTGAGATTTTATATAATAAAGCATTACACAACATTATAAATGGTTGCTCCGTCAGGATCGTTGAACCGATAATACACAATATAAAGGGGGTGGATGCTTTTGTGTTGGCTGTTAGAATTTTTATTTACTTTTTCTAGATAATCTAAAGTATGGACTAAATTGTTCTTTTTCAGTAAAATATTTATAACATAACAGGTAATTTTCTAAAGAAATGTAACACTGAATAACTTTTGGACAGTCGAGCTTTTACTATCAGTCAGCCAACCGGTGAAATGCTTTCCCTGCTGAACTTAAATCGAAGACAAATACTGAACAAATGTCATTAACCAAAAAATAAATATGAATGGCTGAACCACAGCCAACTCTCACGTATCTCTGCAGGTTGTCATGAATTTTCATTGTCTTACTTTAATGTTATCTGCCAGTGGTTGTGTTTGGTTTGTGTTTTATGGGTCTATTTTGACGTTTCTGTGTTTCTTAGTATGCAAGTCCATGGCCATCATGTTTTAGTGCCTTTGCAGTGAGCCAACTAACTAAACCCCAAGCAGACACAGAAACAGGTGTTGAATTAAAAGAAGCTTTTATTGCAGGAATTTGCTGGCAGGATCTGAGTTTATTGTTAATGGCTAGTAGAAAATGGGGGTGTTTGGCCGCAAGCTGATGCCGTATGGTAATTCACAATGCGGGGACAGGCAGATCTCCAATTTCGCCAACAGGTGTCGAGTGTGATAACGACACCTATTTGATTGCTGGCTGAAGTTGTCAGTGCGATAGGGGTGGAGGGCGTGTCAGTGTTGGGCAATACGACTTTGTACTTTTCGAAGGGAGTGAGCTAAGATACAACCAATTCCGCATATAATGTCACTTACGCAGACCCATCACCAGACCTGAGTCTTAAGGCGGGTGTCAAATGAAATATATGGGGGTAATACGTATTTCTGTGGTAATACCGTAAAGATCGTATTTTGCTTTACTCCATATTTTTAATGATACAATACAATACAATACATCGTGATTTATGATCCTATATGGTGCACTGTCACCTGCAGTCGTTAGTCTTAAATGTTGTCCTGTACAACATCCAGTGGCTAGCATTATCGCAGAGCCAGGTCTGTGAAAACTACGGGCCGTGGAGCAACTGCAGCCGACGACAAATTCTGAATACAGAATTTCATATGGCCTGCACAAGAAGTTTGAGTCTGATGCACTTTACATTTCCAACACCAGATAGCGACAGGCAAAACCAATACAGATTCTGAAGCATTACGACTTTTCCACTAAAAAGGAGAAATATGTGTCCGTGATTACATCTTTGGTGACAGAGTTCAACCAGCATTTCCAAGATTTTTCTGTCACAGAAAAACAAATCAAGCTGTTCTCGACGCCCTTCACAGTGGATGCAAAAGAAGTGGAAGAGAATCTGCACTTCAAACTGATTGAAATGTAATGTGATGATTCTCTGAAGAGTAAACGTTGACTTATCCCGCTCCCTGACTTGCACGAGTGTTTGGATAATGCTAAGTTACCTCTGATGAGATACCACGCAAAAACAATGATGAGCCTTCTCGACTCAACTCGGCTCCACCGACACATGTGAACAAACATTTTCTTGATCAGAATCAGAATCAGAATCATCTTTATTGGCCAAGTATGTAGAACACACAAGGAATTTGTCTCCAGTATAACACGCTGCATTAGTATCATCATAAACAAGAACATGACAAATATTTATGGAAGGACATTTCATAATGTAAGTGAACCGTAGTTTCAATTAGAGCTAAAGTGATCAGTGGTAGAATACAATACTATTACAGTTTGTACAGTTGGTGCAGAAAGTCATTGAACCATTTTAGAGAGATACAATATTTGTTGTACAAGAAGAGTGACTAGGTCAGTGACTGTTTAGGGAGTTAATGGCTAGAGGGAAGAAGCTGTTTAAGTGTCTGCTGGATTTGGTGCGCATGGATCTGTAGCGCCTGCCTGAGGGGAGTAGCTGGAAAAGGTGGTGGGCAGGATGCAGGGGATCCAGGAGGATTTTCCGTGCCCTTGTCTTGATTCTTGCAGTGTGCAAGTCCTCAAGAGTGGGTAGGGCGGTGCCAATGATTTTTTCCGCCGTCCTAATTGTCCGTTGAAGTCGGATTTTGTCCTTCTTTGTGGCGGCCCCAAACCAAACCATGATGGAAGAACACAGGATTGATTCGATGACTGCCGTGTAGAACTGACGTAGCACCTCCTGTGGCAGGCCATGCTTCCTCAGCAGCCTCAGGAAGTACATCCTCTGCTGGGCCCTTTTCAGGATTAAGTCAGTACAAAAAAAAGACTGAGAACCATCTCGGTGAGGTCCTTCGTGTCTCAACCACCAAACTTTCTCCTGAAATCTCAGCCATCTTTCAATTAAAAGGAGAGCATCACTGCTCCGAGTGATTTCAATGCCACATTATAGCGTGATAGAAATACACAGTAAAAGCATGAGACAGAACCGTCCCCTCCAAACAGATTGTGCAACAAGACAAAACAAAAAAGAAAAAAAAGTGTATCAAGTTTGTTTTAATTCTTGATCCTTGTGGTGTTTTGATCACACAATGTCAACGAGCCTGTACTTGTTGGCCAGTTCATCATATACCTTTTAAATTAAAGTGAGTTGCACCACTCAAGATTTCACTCGACGATATTTATTTACTGCCAAGGCATGGGTAATTTGAAGAAAAGGATGTTAAAACAAGTGGTGTCGATCAATGTAATGAACCGCTGTGGTGTTGATGCAAATGTTCTGTCTTCCTCATTGCAAAAACAAACAAACAAACAAACAAACAAAAACATATCAAATTATCACAGCAACATCATTTTGGTAGAACTGAGACCAGTTCAGGATGTATTCTGCCTCTCAGCACAGACAACTGAGTTCCTGCAGCCCGCGACCCTTGTGAGGATAAGGGGCTCGGAGTAGGAATGAATGAATGAATTCCCCATGGTGGAATTGGGTCATGGGTTGACAGTAAAACTACTGGCATGGAATTGAGTTAAAAGGGAGGCAATGCGAACAGAACATCGAAGTGATGGTCAGTTAAGCACTGAAATTGGATCCATCTATTATGTGGGAGCTGTGTTTGCATGATGATAATCCAGTGTTAGAGCTAAAAACGCGGCTTAGTTCGGAAAAAATCCTGTCTCGATTGACGCAGGCAAGGGAAGTAAAAAGGCCTTGAAGATTATTACTGGATACTGTACATATCTGCGTGTGCATGCGTATTGTATGTACATGCACATCTATTATGGTGTCCATAGTTACCGGTACTTGAAAAAAAAATGAAAGAAGGCCAGATGTGGTGGTTAATGCATGACTCGCTGTCCCCTTAGCCCTGAATCTTGGCAGCCCATCAGAGATACAAACCTCATGTTTGGTGAACTGGCTGTGGGCTTTACATTGACAGATGCTAGGGCCCCGCGGGAGGAGTGGACAGTGCCCTCCCCATCTCCTGTCTTTCCCCATTTCCTTTGGCAGGATCCCATTTACACAAGAGCGGCATCTAATTTGTATGAATAATGCATCATTCTCTGGTCCTATAACTGCGGCTCTTCTCTCGATCGCTTATTAAAATACTCTACCAGAAAAGAAGTGAGGCTACAAGTCAGTGCAGTGAAGTCCCGTTGCCTGTGAGGCAAACATATGAAAATGGATGACTGTGGGTCTCTCGGCCATCAAAAAAGAGATTCCAATGATTTTGTTTTTCACTAATTTGTTGTGGGCTTGAGCCGGCTCATCTAAACGTGGGGATTAATTACTCGGTGAAAGACATACTTCAAACATCTTCTCTATCTCATACACAGGCCTTCCATGAAGGGAAGCAGAGTTTAACGACACAAATGTGGACAAGAAAAGATCAAGATTGAACAAGATTCCATCCTCCCCAACATTTGAAGAATCTTGACATTTTTGGGATTGCTCTCTTGACACAATTCTTGACATGGATGTCATGGCATTACTTCTGAATAGCATACTGAAGTGCAAAGGCCTCCTTTTTTTGAGAAGGGTGTGTTCCTACAGTAGAATATAAAACAGGGGTCACCAAACGATTTTGAAACGAAGAGCTCCTTCTTGGCCACCGATGAATATGGAGGGCTACCTGTTTGATAGTTTGCACTTTTGAAATAAATGTGCTCAAACTACCTTCATGTTATTATTAATGATAAATGATAATCATTTACGAGAAGACGCTGATCACATTAGCGATTTCTCACAAACATTATCCATCCATCCATCCATGCATCTTCTGACCCGCGGCGGGTGCTGGAGCCAATCCTAGCTGTCATTGTGCAGTGGGTGGCGAATGGCCTGAACTGGTTGCCAGTTAATCGCAGGGCACACATAGACAAAAAAAAATCCATTCACGCTCACACTCATACAGAGGGACAATTTAGAGTGTTCAGTCAGCCTGCCACGCATGTTTTTGGAATGTGGCAGGAAACCAGAATCCAAAAACCATGCATTCACGGGGAGAACATGCAAACTCCACACAGCAATGGCCAGAGCTGGAATCGAACCCTGCAGCTCGGCACTGTGAGACTGATGCGCTTACCAGTCGACCACTGGGCTGCCCACAATCATTAAAGAACAGATAAATATCAATTGGTCACACTTTATTATAAATCTCTTCTAGTGTTCACATTTTGAAATGATCGCTTCTACAATATTCCTGGAGAGTCACAGTGTCTCATCAGTGGTGAGCTATTTTTGGAATCGGCCCGCGGGCAACTCATGTAGTCCTTGAGGGCTCCTTGGTGCCCACAGGCACCATGTTGGTGACCCCTGATATAAAAGGACCAAACTGCTCACCTCCTTAGGAAAGTCTATTTATACACAAATGGTGAACATGATTTGGCGTTCTATTGTGCATAACAATGTTGTCAGCTAAATTGTGTTTTTAATAAGCTTCAGCTTTATGAATGTTGAACAATTATAATAATAATTAGTACAGGTAATGCACAATGGAAATGTTCAGCTCATCGTTAAGCATCATAAGCTTCAAAATACGCCGCATATTGAAATGGAATGTTGACTGGGGGTCAAAGGTAGCCTGCAATCTATTAAAATCAGGTAACTAATTTTAGGCAGTGTCAAATGTATTCCCTTGTCATAGCCATCTGTTTTTGCTTCCTCTGTGGTTCTTCATTAGTGCCCAATTAGTATTCGAGATTAATTGGGCATCTTGTTAAATGTAACCTCTAAATATTATTATAAACCAGCTGAGTCATTAAAATGCCTTTAGAGGTCATAAACACTCCAACCGAAAGGCTAAACTTTAATCTTTCCAAAGCCGTGAGGAAAATCGTATCTTTAGGAGATCATGTCACAGCAGGAATGATGTATTTCATTAATTGTACGTGAAATGTTAAAGATCCATGAGATTTTACTTCCATTCTTGGAGTCCAGTAGAATTGCACCTCACTGCTTTTGGCACTTTTCATTCCTTCCCAAATCTTAAAAATCATAAAAGGGTATACAGTACATTGATTAAGCAACTGGATCATGATTAAATCCCGTGAGACATGACAACGCTGGAACATGCATCATCATAAACTAGTTTGCATTCGCACAAGTGTTCCAACTGACAAGTATTTGGCTCTCACTGCATGCCAGTTCCTCTAAATCTCCAAATCCAAACCCTGAAGGTCAGATTTACGAGGCAGCCAGTGAGTAAATCAGGTCAATGGTCTTAATCCAATATAATCCACTCTAATCACAGAGAAACCATAGCAGGAGATTGCATTTGTGATTAAATGTAATTGCAATGCTAAAATCCTGATTTGCTGGCAATTCTTGGGCCACTTCTGTTGGATTAGGTAATAATGATCTACATTTATTTATTTTTCACTCCCATCCATTTAACAACTACTTGAAACACAGGCCTAATAGTCTAAACCACCACGTTTAATTAGGGGCCTGGTTTGTTGCGCTTTCATATGTTTGGTGATATCTTTGTAGAATAGCCAACTTAAAAGAATAAAATAAAATACGACTGAAGTAACGTGTTCATTCTTAAGAGAAAACAGACCTTATTACTAATCTTGAACAAACAGAAATCTTGACATTCTCCACACAACCATTTTTTCCTTTCTAAAACATAAACACTCCATGTACAATTTATTCACACCGTAGTGTCTCAAGACGTTTGCTTTCCAGCGGCAACAAGAAAATGTAATGCTCAACCAACCAATTCAGGGCTTTTGCAAATGTGTACAATCTGATTTTAGAATATACCGTCGTCATTCTTCGAAAAAGATAAAGATGAATGATTTAAGGTCTATTAGACAGGAGTGATATAACGCTCCCTTTCATAAAATGTAACCTACTGGTAAATTATTCCCAGTACCCCAAATTGCTTGTAAACAAGATAAGACGAAGACTTCTGAAATCAGTTACCCATCGCGTATGATGAAGTGGTTAGTGTGTGAAACCTGATCCTAACGACTCGCCACACCTCAGTGGTTTCACCGTATTAGTACTGTTCCCATGAGTACTGAATGTAGGTGCCATACCAAATGGATCCCTAATTGGGGAATGATCGGTGACAGAAGCTTGAGCCACTGAGTCACTTAATGATTTAGGTGGCACCTGGATCAGAGGGAGTTCCCATCACTGGCCATGAAAGGCATTTAGAGAAGATGACAGCACCACAAGCCCTGTTGTGGGACTGAGGGGTTACAGGCACTTTACTGTTCTGAAGCACGAGCGAGAGATAAAAAGGGAGGGAGGGTGGGTAGAGTCACAAAGAGGCTCCCGCGGAGTTTATGGTGGAAAACACTTACGCTGTTTTTGAAGTGACATCGAGGCAGGGACATATTTCAAGTGCTAACAGCATTTTTTTTTTTTTTGATGCTTGACAGATTTACTTTAAAATAAACTCTGGCTCAGATCTTGTGAACTTGTACTGTGTTTCAGTTTCATGAAAACAGGCAAGCTGGAGACCCCACCATATGGCGCCGTTCTTTATAACTAGTGGGCTCTCACTAGGCAAAGGAAAATAATTTAGAACATGTATGATGTGTCACAGTTTCTGTCAATATCAACAAATGAAAAGCTTTCATCTAATTGGCACACTCAGCTATGCAATAAACAATGTTTATATGAAAAAATGTGAACGTACGCCTACCAACGCTCTATAAATATCTGGAAGACAGGAATGCAAAACACTCCATCTTCTTGGAATCTGTAGTTGGACTCAAGGCAGCCACGTCTAACCATATAAACTAATTCTTGTTGGCGACGACTAAGTGAAATCTTGTCCTATGTCCTAATCATCAGAACATTGAGGATAATACAAATGACCAAAGATTGGCCTGTCCAGAAGGCCAGGCTAAAATGAATGTTCCTGAGACAGTTCAGTCATTTGTCTTCTGAAACTGAAAATGTGACACTCAAATGGCTTGAGTGAATGGTTCCCCTTGGCCATATGGTTTTTGAACGATGATGAGTGATGCTCTGATGGCACATTTTCAAGAGCCAAAGTCATTTGTGTCTGTAAGGAATGTCAGAAGATAAAAAAACAAAACAAAACAAGGGGAGGACATATTTTCAAGATCTTGTAACTGACTGGTAGCTAAATAAAAGATGATTCTCTGCAGAATCTCAAATACAGAATACTGAGATGGAGTTGTAGTTGTTTGCAAATGTCAGCCTGGGATCCATAAGCCCCATGTCCTGCTCTCTTTCTAGCATGGATTGCCATCACATGTAATGTTGACAGCTGACTACCTTTCATCACTCCATTATTGAACCACTCAACCTCTGTGAAGCACATATATTGTAATTACAAACCCTGTCGCAATGAAGTTGTGACATTGTGTTAAAAACAAATAACAACACAAAACATGGATTTGCAAATAACCTTCAACCTATATTTAATGTTCAAACAGATAAACTTTATTGTTTTTCGCAAATAATTAATGAACTTAGAATTTAATGTTCCAAAAAAGCTGGGACAGGGTCTTGTAAACCACTATATTCCATCACCTTTTCTTTGAACAACATTCAATCAACATTTGGGAACTGAGGATACATTCTGTTGTTGCATTTTACGATTCATAATGCGTCACACATTTTCAGTGAGAGACAGGTCGGGACTGCAGGCAGGCCAGTCTAGTACACACACTCTTTTACTACAAAGCTGTTTGGCATTGTTTTGTTGAAATAAGCAGGGACATCCATGAAAAAGACGTTGCTTGGATGGCAGCGTATGTTTTTCCAAATCACGTATGTACCATTTCAGCATTACTGGTGCCTCACAGATGTGTAAGTTACTCATGCCATTGGTTCTAACACAGCCCTCCTAGATGCTGGCCTTTTAACTTTGCTTCAATAACAAATGGTTCTTTTCTTTTTTGGCCCGGAGGACACGACAGCCACAATTTCCAAAAACAACATGAAATGTGGACTCGTCAGATCACAGAACACTATTCTACTTTGCATCAGTCCATCTTGATGAGTTTGGGCTCAGAGAAGCCAGAGGCATTTCTGGGTGTTGTTGATGAATGCCTTTTGCTTTACATAGTTTTACGCAGTTTTAAGTTGCACGTACTGATGTAGCGTCAAACTACATTTACTGACATTGGTTTTCTGAAGTTTTCCTGAGCCCATGTAGTGATATCCTTTGCACATTGATGTCGGTTTTTAATGAAGTGTTGCCAGAGGGATTGAAGGTCACGGGCACTCAATGTTGGTTTTTGGCCTTGTCGCTTACATGCATTGATTTCTCCAGAGTCGCTGAACCTTTTGATTGTAATGTAATCCCTTCATTTCTTGCAATTGTATGTTAAACAGTTTGACTAGTTTCTCATGCAGTTGTTTACAAAGAGGTTTTGTCCTCTGTTCTTATCTCTGAGCAGTAGAGTTCATGGTTTCTGTTTTCATATCTTGTTTTGTAAAGCAAATGCGCTCACACTCTTTTCACCATCTCACTTTCGATGGTGTGACATATAAAAAAAGTGACTGCTCCAGGTAGAAACCCAGGCAGAAGACGGGACATAATAAAGGATGTTTGGACATGAAAAAGTACATTTACTCTTTTCCAGTTCTTTGTCATCGACATTGATTGACATTTTTTTGTTTTGTTTTGTTTTTCCCGGTGTATCAGTCCATGTTACGTTCTCTGCAACATGTCCGTTTCCTGTTGTTCTTTGGGGGTCTGGACAACTAGTCTGATGAGGCATGAGGCTGAGGAGGCTCATCAGACTTTGAAAAGATTCACAGTGACAGAGCATCAGAGCTTGCCCCTTCACCAACATCCTCACTCATTACTGCACTGTCACCTTCTAAATGTACACGCAGGCACACAAGCAAACACAAACAAGAAATTGCGACATGCATAGTCAGTGAATGAGCTTGAAAATGGCCTGTCTTGGGATTGATGTGTTGAAAGATTCATTTCCTCACTGGGATACTTCGGGTTTAACGGCAGACTGCCTCAGGGAGCAGAACAGCTCAATACGGGCAATAAGGCGCGCCTAAACACATTCAGTTTTCTCAAAAGCCGACAGTGCCCTTTATAATCCGATGCGCCTTATATATGGATTAATATTCTGATTTCTTGAGTGTAGTATACTAAATGTTTTGGAAAGCTCTTTGTTACAGCTGCAGCGGTTGTGAAAGCTCTATATTCATAAAACGGTATTGCATTAAATTGTATTGTATTCCCTTTAGCGTACCTCCATCTAGTGGTTGCATAACGCAACCGGAGCTTCTATTCTATGGGCCTTATAATGCAGTGCGCCCTACATGTAAAAACCGTTTTAAAATAGACACCAATGAAGGTGCGCCTGGTACTCCAAAGCACCTTATAGTGCGGAAAATATGGTACTTAAATTACCCATGGTTGTGAGTGTGAAAGGATAACCATATAAGATCCCTGTGATTGACTTGTTCAATCTCGGCAAGTCGTCTGTGCACCATAAGCGGTAGAAAATGGACAGCCAGCTATCAAAATAAAAATGTTATTACCCAGTGATCAGCATTTATTTGTGGAACTTGTCAATACATGGATGTTTTTCCATTTGTTTGGCAGTAAGAGACCACGTTGCACTGCACACTAGTACCAAGTATTACAATATTTGAGTGGAACATTACTGGAGATAATTCACAATTAATTTAAGGCTGTGTATACACTGAATCACATTACACATTATGCTTGCAGGAAGTAATCTACCACTGACATTGTTGGAAGTCTGCTCTATCCTGAGAGCATTTTTTTACCGGTTTGTTTTAGCAGGGATTCATGTCTAATAACACTGCATTGATTTCCTCCGAGATCCTCCTGTTCTGTGTCATCAATATCTTTTCAATTCAGGCCATATCCTGAAAACAACAGCAATATATTTGATTTTGCAACGAAAAACATAAATCTTTGATGGCTTTGTCCTAATTAATGGGCAAAGCCAGTCATTTTATTCCACTGTATACTCTGGAATGCAGTGCGATAGGATAACCCGAGCACCATATTATATTACTTCACTGCGATTGTATGTTGTGGTTCTTATTTATAAAATCTGCATTCACATAATGTAATTATTTTCCCCACTACTTAATAATAATAATAAGAAGAAGACTAAGAAGACAAAGATATCAAGCACAAAAGAGACAAGTTGTACAAAAAGAGAACTGTAAAATACATTCCCACGTTGGTGTGCAATGTACAAGATGGAGATCACGGGATTTGTATGGCACATTTTAAATGTTGCATGACAGGTGCAATGAATCCCAATTTTAGAGGAGAGCAGAAGGAAATGCTTTTAGAGAAAGTACAGATGAAAGAAGCCTTTGGAAATATATCATCCTTGGCCTATATTCCTCTCTCAACAAAAACAGCAGAGAGCATTCTCAGAAAAGAAATATTGATCCTGTCCCTGTCCTCTCAGGACCAACACTACAAAAACGGAATATACACATGTACACTAACAGAGATTTGAATAACTCACTGGCTTTTCATACTTGTTTGCAGTGATGGAAAAGATATCAGTCATCCAAAACCAGTTACAACTGGTTTTGGAGGTCTACTGTACAACAATGATATGTACAGTATATAATCCAAGAGACAACTTGCAGAGTCCAATAAGAAACAAAACTGCAGTAGAATAGAATTAGAGTAACACAGTAGTTCAAAACAGAATGACTGTCCTTCAATTGGAAGGTCTAAAAATAATCCAAATGAAAGCAAACATTCAACGGCCTGGAGTGTCCTTGACAAAACACCGAGTCCCAGCAGGAGGGTAGTGAAGCAGAATTATTCCTTTGGGGATTGTAGGGGGTATGACAGGGCTTAAATTAAATACTGTAGTGCACTGAGGCGGTTGGATAGGGGAACGAGAACAATAAACATCAGGACATAGATTAAGTTGGATGTTGATTAGGAAAGGTCTACAGGTCAAACCACTCTCCCTCAATGACATGGATTCTAGCTACTAGTATAGTATATAAATCCTTGCAAGTACCGGTAATCATTTTGTTAAAGTATGAATTATGAAACATGTATAATTTTCATGGTATATCTGGTGTTGGTTAGTACAGTACTGAATATGATGATGTGGGAAATCCAAACAAAATAAATTAATTCCAGCTCTTCATGTGGTAACATGCCAGAAAAGGGTTTACTGAATTAACTCGGACTGAATACTCAACACTTCAGACAGAAAAATACAATTTTTAAGATTGATGTAAAAGTTGCATGCACATCAGCATGCAACAATCACGCTTTAAACCCATGCATGGCATGTATCTGTTCTGCAACACAATGCATGCAGGTGTACATGACGTGTACCTGCATGGCACGAGGGTTTTAATATTTGAAATAAAATGACAAAGTGGTAAATGTCACAGTTTTTCCGTGGGGTCCAATTTAAGGCTTGAGGGGAAGATTTTAGTTGAAAGGCTGCTGACTTTTTCAGAGGCAACAGCTTACATTTGTTGTTTCTGGAAGTATATTATTTGTCTATTCAATGTTATTACTCCATGGGGAAAATAGCTGAAATAAGCTTTGGGAGACTTTGTGTTCAACATTTACTCACCAGCAGTGGCTTATTTTTTGGTTCCCGGCCTGTAACCTTGGGCTCTGATGGATTTGTAGGGTCTATTAAATACCTGTGTCCTTAAGGTTTGGCTTCATAAATTACAGTGGGTCACAGAAACAACCTCCTAAGCAGGCATAGGCTATGGACAAGAAGATATAAAAATGAGTAAATGCTCCGTGCAGGGAACAGCTATACTATGAGTAGATCACCCTCAGCCCATCAAAGAATGGGAGGCCATATTCTATTCGGTGTGAGTTTCCTTCGATGAAACTGTCATGCTGCCACAGAAAAACAAACCTTTAAAAACCTTGATTGGAGATTTGACTTGATCCGCTTATATTACTTCTGTGATAACTGTGGTTGTACTTACAAAGAGTGGATCCCTTAAATTTATCAAGCACAAATGTCCATGAATGTAATTTGTTCAGTCTTCATCAGATGACTAAAGTACCAAAGGAGTTATTTGCCCTCTTGTCAAATTCTTATTTTTTTGCATTGTTTCCCCATTTTAATGTTTCAGAGTGTAAAGAGCATCTAAATATCAGACAAAGGCAACCCAAGTCAGCAAAAAAGGCAGTTTTTAACTGATGATTTTATTTATAAATGGAAAATAAAGTTTTCAAAGCTACCTGATTCAGTGGGGGGAAAAAAAGTACCTGAAAAAAAATAATACGGATTTGGAAGCAAGTGAGGTTTGTCCACTGCCAAACCGAAAAAAATCCAGTTCACGAAGTATATTCTACCAATGGAGAAGCATGGTCGGTGGCTGGCGATATCCCTGCAATCAGTGCAAGACTGCAAGGGAGGTGCTAGCGGCACCTTACAGGTGTGACTCAACTGCTTCTGCTTGGACGACAAGTTGCATCATCACCGTAGCCCCATCGGTGCCTCCTTGCTCAGGCACCGTGGAGTCGCCTGTCATTTCTGTTGACGTTGTTCTGCTGTGGTTATGGTGCCATCCCGTCGAGAGGTACTCACAACAGATGCCAGCCTCACGGGGTGGTGTGCTGTGTGGCAACTCAGATGAGCTTGTGGGCAGTTGTCTGTGTGGGACAAGACTGACCACATCAATGTACTGGATGTACTTGTAGTGGCTCTGGCTCTGATCCACTTTCTTCCATGCCTGTGAGGAGGACATTTGCTTGTGCAGTCTGACAAAACCCTAACAGTTCCCCACATCAACCATCAACGCGGGACTGGGTGTGCTTGGTTGTTGTGGGCCTACTCGGGCCTTCTCACGTGGGCAGCCCTATCCTGGCCAGTCTACGGGCCCTTCAAGAGGGCCACGCGCTACTGATAGTGGCCCCTTTTTAGCTTGTGTCATCTCAGCTTCTCTGACCCGTAGCCTTGTGGTCCCAATTTTGGTGGGGGTGGTTGAAGGTTCTGTATTGCCAAGGGTTTTATAAAGGTAAACCCTGGCTGCAGAGCGCATTTCAAGGCGTGGTTCAACATGGTGTGGACCCTTGACTCTGCCCACATGGATTCTTGACCTCTCCTGGCCATGTCGCCAGCCTTTGCCCAGTGCCAACACTACCGAGAGACTCATCTTCTTCCACCAAATCGAATCTTGCTGGAAGATTTGCGGCTTTACCGTTGTTGCTGTATATATGCTTATGAAATTTATCACAGAGCACTCTTCTATGTGGACACGCACACTGACAAACACATACAACCCAAATTTCTATCTCGGTTTGTATAGCCGGCCAAATCCATTATTTCACCTCCCCTAAAATCCAATTACCAGCTATATGGAGTTTTGCTGATTATGTTTTGCATGGTATAGTTGACAAATGGCAGTTATCAGTGCTCCTGATTGCTTTTCCATTTTGTTTGATCGAATGATTAAATTGTGGCGGAGAGTAATAGTATTAATTAAACTACATTTCCTTGCATCAATGCTCAGATGCAGTGGTCTAACAACTAAACAGTTAATCCCCTGTTTCTTGGCTATTTCTTTCTCAATCCATACATACACCACGTATCTGCACAAATGCTCTGAATATATAACAGAAAAAAGATGCGATGGAACAAAATAGCACTTTTTATAATACCCTAAGTCACTTTATGAAATGAAAAAAATAGCCATAGCATATGTATATTCATTTCAGGGTCTGTTTATAACCCCACTCTCTGCCTACTTGTGTGTCCGCACATAGAGTATTGCACATTATTGGCACTGGCCTCAAACATGAAAAATATTACAAATATTTAATAGTTTTTTTGCATTACTTTCCCTACAAATATGAGAAGGTTTTACTGCAATTTTTCCATATAAAATTCATACAAACAGTACACTGAGGCCAACTATTGTCCCTGTAAAGGTACTTTTGCTCCAAAATCTTATACTGTATTTGACCCACTGACAAGTCGGGTGGATCACACACTGACCACAGCCCCAGCTATGATTGTTTTAAAAATCCAGAATATATTTCACACTCAGTTCCATCTGAATAGATTCTTTTCGCAGATGTCTTAAATACCTGTGTGGATTATTGAGGTGAGTAAAAAAACTGTGAAAATGACAAGGGGGTTGCCAAAAAATGAATTTTTCAAGACCAATGTGGACAGACTAGCACTGAGTGCAATGTAAGCATCGAATGGCATTAATGGTTAAGAGAAAAACAATTAATGGGTTCGTTCATGGGTCATGCAACACTATTCTACCAGGAATTGACTCAAATCATTTGGCATAACCCTTCTGTGAAAGAAAGAGCACTAAATACATAAGACTTTTGCTGAATGTAAAATTACTTCTGCTTAATATTATTCATTCTAACCAGACGAATGCTCTCACACGCATAAAATCAGCTTCATTAAACTGTGCAAAAGACTTTCAATCACATCACTAATTATCAGTAATATTATGGACTGATGTGTTGATTTCTTTTTCTTCACAGTAAGATTAGCTGTCGCAGACAGGGGGTGTTGTACTGAGCCCTGGTATTAAATCAGCCCTGCAGCTAAATCATTCAAGACTCCACTTGACAATGAGGGCAAAGAAATGGCAAACTGAATGCACCATTCTTGTTGCTCTGCACCAGTTTTCTTTTGTACAAAATAATTGTTTCCATCATGTCAACATTGTAATATCCATCCATCCATCCATTTTCTGAACCGCTTGATCCTAACTAGGGTCGCGGTGGTTGCTGGAGCCTATCCCAGCTGTCTTCGGGCAGTAGGCAGGGGACACCCTGAATCGGTTGCCAGCCAATCGCAGGGCACACAGAGACGAACAACCATCCACGCTCACATCCACACCTAGGGACAATTTTAGAGCGACCAATCAGCCTGCCATGCATGTTTTTGGAATGTGGGAGGAAACCGGAGTGCACGGAGAAAACCCACGCAGGCCCAGGGAGAACATGCAAACTCCACACAGGGAGGCTGGAGCTGGAATTGAACCCGGTACTTCTGCACTGTGAAGTCGACGTGCTAACCACTGGACTACCGAGCCGCCCAACATTGTAATAGTGATTTGTTATTTTTTTACAATCATTGGCATATCAAATCAATTAGTGTTGATTCTGATGTTTTAGTGGATTTTTTAGTATTCCACAAATTTCCCTGACCCGAAGTACATTGAGGATAGGATCATTTGAATCAACAAACGCTTCGGAAATGTCCCCTTCAAGATACCGTATTTTCACGACCATTCGGCGCACCGTGTTGTTGGGCACGCCCACCCTTCACTCATTGGCAGACTTCCGCATGCCTGACGTCACTTACGCCCGCCTTTTCTCTATATAAACAGCGTGTCGGCCAGAAGCGTGCTCAGTCAGGCTTTGGAACTCGACTCATACACTAGACTTTTAATGGCGCCTTATGGTCGTGAAAATACGGTAGATTATTCCTGATAAACCTTGAAAAAAGTAGTGTCATGTTCCGTATTTGGCAGCAGGTGGCAGGCGTTCATTTCTGCTGCCTGCGCACCTGCTGCCTATTTGTCGGTGATTGCACCTGCTATATCTAGGTGCTCCGGCTGTCGACTCATTGCCGGAGTATTACATGCCGTGCCACTGCTATTGCCCATGTTCGACTGCTTTATTTGTATACGATCGTTGTTTGCTACATTTTCGTCATCCCTGTGGGAGTATTCAGAACGCGTACTTGATCTAAACATCGTCTTATCCTTTCCTTGCCGTTTTTTGCAAGCGCTTTGTTTTTCACCTTACATTATTTCCTGGTTCTCGTTTTTTACCAGCGTTTTATGTTTCTTATTAAGCGGAGTTTTGTGTTTATAATAAATATTATTTTGAGACAAAGGCCTGGTCAGTGTCTGCTACTTCGGGGATCCACTTCTTCACGTTTACTCTGCTGCGCACAAAGCAGTCCTTTTTTCCTGCCTTGTGCGCAACGTGACAAGTAGATTGATAACCCACAATTCTTTGTGGCGGCAATATTTAAAGAAACAGGACACCGATTTTTCAAAGGTGCACGAGTTTCACGCTCAAGACCTATGCTTAACAAAACACTACTTTAAAAAAATAGTTTCAACGTTTTTCTTTCTGTCACAACCAGATAGTCAATGACGCCAAGAAACGTATGTTCAAGGTTCCGCGTAAACAGAAAACAATTGCAAACACGATAATTTAGTTGAGAATGGGCAATTTCAAAATCAATGTCCAAATATCCTCAGCGATCCTTCACGAGTACAATTAGTGTCTGTGTCTTTTACATTTCATTATCAAGCTAATATTTTGCAGGTAAAGGCCACAAGGGAGAGACTTACATCGGCAATGCTCGTCGTCGCGCTACGACTTCAGTTAGAATAAGTGGAGTCAAGTTTATTTGAAACAGTGCTCTCCTTTCCTAGGCTGGAAAGAAAATACCTTTTCATCTCTCCTTGACCAGAGGATGTGATCAATAAAGGTGAAGGAAACGTGGCATAAAAGTTAGGAGATTTGATTTTTCCGCCCTTTTGTGTCTGTGTGCAGGATTGGCTCTCTCTGTCTGCCTCTCTCGTTATTTAATTATACAATAACATAATATTAATAAACTGAGCTACAACCTGTCTCAGTCTCACAATTATCACACACACAATGCTTAGGTAGTTTTTGTTGATCATGGTTGGATGAAATTCTCAATTTAAATTGGCGAAGAATCTATGGCACTCACGGTTCAACATTTTATTGTCAACTTTGGGACTCGTATGTTTCTCATTTCCGCTGCTTTGTGTGTCTTTGTCAGGATCTGAGCTCTTCCCCGAACAAAAGTCAAAACCTCGACTTTAGTGCATAGAAATGGTCGATACTTTGCTTTTTGTGATTTACATCACAACCTGAATCCTTTCATTATCAACTCTCTTTCCCAATATTCTTCTGACATCCCCGGGATTGTCTTGGCATCACACGGAATATCAAATGCCTCTGCTGTAGTGACTGGAGGCATTCCATGCAATGAAGTGGGATTCTTGGATTTGCAAGTGGATTGGATAGTGTCAACATGTATTAGAGTGAGGGTAATTGGGATTGAGTGCTAATAGACTCTTGGACAAATTGGAAACACACTCCAGCTGTTGAGGCATCAAGAAGTCCTTCACAGATTAGAACTGAAGACAATGAGAAACCGACCAATGGTTCCGGTCACCCGGAATTTAAATAATGTATCCATTCATTCATTCATTTTCCAAACCGCTCATCCTCGCGAGGGTCACGGGCGTGCTGGAGCCTATCCCAGCTGTCTTTGGGCAGTCGGCGGGCTCCATCCTGAAATGGTCGCCAGCCAATTGCAGTCATTGAACCCACAATCAATTAAGTAAGTCAGATCTGACCTTCAGTCTCTGACTTTTGTGATGCTTAGTCTTATCAAGCTCATTAAATGATACAAGGAACCTGACAGGCCTAATGGAACAAATACTCTTTTTTTTTTCCCCCCCCATGTAATCTCCGGTCTCTTTTTCCTGCCACGATAGTCTAACGTATGCTGCATTTGCATCTTAGTTTGCATCTTAGTTTTTTATTATATTATATTTTCTTTTTCTTTCAGAGGTTCCTTACATGGTCCTTTTGGCTATTTACCTTGAGAAAAAAGGAATCTTGAAACACGGAGAACATTTCCCACCATCAATCATTACGGGCACTTTCATGTTCGTACAGGTCTCAACAGGCTCCAACACAGCCAAGCCCGGTGGTAAAAGAGGTCCTGAATATGGCACAGGAGGCTCGGTGCACCAATCTACAACAAGGAGGGTGGCGAAGCAAAGCAGCCGGAGAAAAAGCTACACGACAAGGCAGAGATTGAACGAAAGCTTGGTTCTAATGCATTTAGTTGGCTGTAATGACACAACGAGGCACAGATGATTGGACCGAGCCAAACAAGGGTCGACGACAAACAAATTAAACTAAAGATGAACCAGCAATGCACATGGCAGAACAGTAAATTTGCGACTATACATCGAAACAGAAAATAATAAAACAAATTGAGCATTTTAAATTGTAGAGTCCTGTTGGGATCACAGATATTTTTAGTTCATACAATGTGTATGCATCAATTACAATGACACTCTTATAGTGAACAGCAAACAAAGATGGGGCTCTACTCTGAAGACAACTTTATTTTTTAAATGCACATGAATGTTTTGTAATCTTACAGTGTTGTCGTTATTACCCACACATGCTGTTGGAGGACAACAAACACATGCAATTTGTATGAAAATGCTTTTGTCATATCAAAGAAAGCAAGCGGAGCAATTTGAAAGCTGAAAAAAAAAGTTATTCAGATTATTTTGCCATGCCGTATTACATTTAAAGTTGGAATTTGTAATATAAGTCCTACACGGATAATTGCTTGTTTAAAATCATTAATGAATTTAGAAAACCATCAGTGAGGTGTTGATTTTAATAATACAGCTTTAGTTGCTTTATTTGTTGATTTCCTTGTAAACTTCATTCCTCATTGAATGATCAAAGGGAAGCTTATTTAGTACAGCCCACTTTCGAGTGATGGTTATTGTTTGCACACATTCATGCATAATGTATTACCACCACATTTGAATAAACAGTCATGGAAGTCTAAATTTGTTTGGTGTTTACTCAGGTGGATTTATTTTTCAAAACAAACTTCCCGTTAATTGTTTTTACGAAATGAGGAGATGCGTAACAGTGATGTCAAAGGAGTGCTGAAGACATCTGATGTGCAAACCTCTTGATTTTCAAACGAGAAAACCTCTATGGATGTTTTATTCAGGAGGGTTTGTAATGAATACGCACTTCAAATCTAATAATAATAATATCTAATAATATATAGAACTAAATACTCACTGAAGACCCAAGTCCCAAATTCATCTCCCGCCACTGTTCAAAACAAACATGACTTTAAACTAACCGTAAAGTTATCAAAATACAAAGTTTGTTTATTTTTCTAACCAATTTCAACATCCATCTGCCCTCATGTCCAAATCCGTAATGGCCACAGTTCAAACATTTTTGGCCGGAAGTTTCAAAGGCTACATATGCACAAAATCACACTCAATCCAAAATAAAAAATAAAAATCCTTTGGTCAAAATGAAACATTTACATTTGGGAACTTGTTATAAATTTACATGAACATAAAGAAAACGCATTCAACAATAAATACACATTTGAAAGTTCAATTGAAATGAACACATTCATATTTTGAAACTATTTGAGAAAAACAATATATACATTAAAAAAAGACAATTGTTCAGTACTTTTTTCACTATAAACCAAACTCACAAACCTAATATTTTGCCCTTGAAAAGTTTAGTTGCTCAAAGACATGAAATGGATTGAAAGGTTCATCATCGGTTTAATTCATTCAAAAATGAAAGTGTCAATGCAGAATGCCCAACAGCATCTGTGCACTTTTTTCCTCAAACCTCTTTCTGCTGCAAACAAGGAGAATGCTTGAGGGAAGGAGTGAGAGACAAAAATCTTTGCATCTTCAGAAGTAATATAGTCTCTATCATCTTCTACACAGGCAACAGCTCTGAAAAACACTTTTAAGGTAACTGGGGTAGCTCAAACATATTAAACATGCATTGTTTATTAAAACGCATCTAGTTTTGGACAATTTGGAAATGTAATTCATTGAAATATCTTCCAACAATGATAGCAGCATTAATTCAAGTTCAGGTCACTTAAGAATTAGGATAATCTGTCCCTTCCCTCCATGCTCGTGGAGGAGTCCATGCCATTTATAGATTAGACAAGAAAAAAAATACATGAAACAAGATCAATGTAGGAGTGGTGGTTAGCGCGGTGACCTCACGATGCAGAGGTACCGGGTTCGATTCCAGCTCTGGCCTCCCCATGCCTGTATGGCAGGTTGATTGGGCACTCCAAATTGTCCCTAGGTGTGAGTGTAGATGGTTGTTCGTCGCTGTGTGCCCTGCGATTGGCTGGCAACCGGTTCAGGGTGTCCCCCGCCTACTGCCCGAAGACACCTGGGATAGGCTCCAGCACCCCCTGCCACCCTTGTGAGGATATGAAAGGATTAGGAAATGGATGGATGGAAGATCAATGTAGCAACTATTTATCTTTATCAATCAAGTACAATAATAATAATCAATCCCAAACAAATTCCCAACTCCTGTATTATTTTAAAATACTCAAACTCAGCTTTGTGTTGTGTTGTATTATTTTGACATTTTATGCTAACTGTTCTTTTGATGGCGGCGCGGACTCCTCTTGTTGTCTTGTTGTCTGTTTGAGAGGAAAGAAATGTCATCTGTGCTGTATGTTGCACATACTGCGCATTTGACAGTAAAGTTGCACTTGACTTGACTTTTCCAAGACTGTATATGTGCGATGCCTGTGACAAACACGCCACAATTAGAATTTTTTGTTTTTGTTTTAATAAATTCACTGGGCTGACTGAGATACCAACCCATACACGCATGCATGCACGCATGCACACACGCTGGGGTTCTCAGTGTGCTGGAAGTCCTGCATCTGTGTGCTGCTAGCCCATGAAATAAGCTGCTCACCCGGTGTTCCACCAAGCGCTTTAATTTAGAGCTCCAGTAGCCAGAACAACATTGTGTGACCTGGTTATCCTAAGCTGCACCTCAGATGTGTGTTTACTATCTTTTAAAAATAAAAGAATATCATGTTGTTGATGTATTTATTTCTCACCCCAATCTGAACCGAGTTCATAGAAGTCAACAAGCAATATTGCAGAAGGAATGCCGCTAGAGAGTGATAATTCTTTGCAAGCAACAAAGCCAAAGTAATTCACCTACTTTGGAAATGTAGGCTCTTTTATATTGCATCTTGTCATTCGTCAAAGTTACGTAAAAGTATTTGCTCCACTTCAAAAAAATCATCTGCACGGATTTGAGCCACAGATCAATTGGAGCTGGAAAATGGTTTTGACAATCTGGAATTTCTCCAGGAACATTAATTAGCTTTGGGCCAAAGCCATATTTTGTTGTGATTTGTGCCTCCTTGTGGCTATGGATGGGTTTTGGTTGTTTGCATTACTTTATTATGAATATGGTGCTTGGCGAAAAAGCATTATTACCGTAATTTCTGCACTATAGAGCGCACCTGATTATAAGCCGCACCTACTACATTTTAGAGGAAAACCAATTTTGTACATACACAAGCCGCACCTGTATATAAGCCGCATGTGCCCACATTAAAACATGTAAACATATTTACAAAGAAAGACGGTACACAGGGAGAGTTTTCAAAGTTTTAATAATACTTAACAATAATAATAATATAACGTTCTTCCCAAACGGTGCCTGTGAACGGTAGCAACATGGTAACAACACGCTAGCAACAGAATAGCAACACAGTATAACAGGTCTGGTAAAAGAACATACCGGTACTTGTAAAAATCACGGTGAGCCGTCGTTTATGCCAAGTTTACGTGCAGCAGCTCTGTTTCCTTCTTTATCGGACAGCTCGATTGCTTTTAGTTTGAAAGCTGCGTCATATGCCTTTCTTTTTACATTTTCCATGATGAGGGTATGTTCACGCTAATTTAATTTATGCACAAGACAAGAAGTTGCAGTCTTCCTCGACGCATATATTCCACGGTCTTAATCTTACCTTTCTACTCGAAGCGCCCTGGCGCCGATAGAAAAATTACACAAATTGGCCGCATCACTGTATAAGCCGCAGGGTTGAAAGTTTGGGAAAAAAGTAGCGGCTTATAGTCCGGAATTTACGGTAACCCTAATTTCAGTAACCCTAGTTTCGAGAAATTGTATTTTTTAAGACTACATGAATCCTCAATCTTAGGGTGTACAGTATTCACACCAGAAAAGTCCTTTGGTCCCCCTTTCATGAAAAAGCGAGTGTTTTTTTTTTCATTTAATATGATTCATATTCACACTGTATTTGTTGCAAGTGAACTACAAAGTATATTCTCTTCACACCTCCAATGACCAGAAATTATTTGGGTGGCAAACGGAGCACCGACCAGGAAATGGGTGAAACCATATTTGTGTTGGTATTAGAGCTGCAAAATCTTTGTGAGATGCAAGAACAGCTCGTTCAATGTAGGTTTTGTGACAGTAATTTTGGAACAGTAACCCAAATGGATATAAAGTGCTCTGTGTGCCCCGGCACACAACATGCTGGCAGCATCATGGCTAAATAGAAGATGGAGGATCAGTGTTAGCGTTAGCAGCAGTCAAGGGCTCATATTTCGCATGATGCCTAGCTATGGTTGTTAAGCCGAAAAAGGCACAAGTATCTTCCAGTTGGTGCAGGTTCAGACCTAAAACGAACTGCAACACAGCTTGTTTGTATTCACGCATGCGTAAAAGGTTCGGACCAGCATGGAAAAGCCCAACTTCAACCCAATCATAACTCTTCAGTTTACAGTTTGTTTATTGCAAAGATACAAGTGTGTATTGATCTTCGATTGTAGGCCTCAGCATTCATGTCCCTTGATGAAGTCGCCCTCTTCCACTGTTATCATGTTGGGGTTTTTTTGTTTTCTTTTGCTACGCACTGCGGCTTTGCTTTTGGGTCATTGACTGACTGTGAACAACATCAACAGCAGTTTGACTTAAATGTCACCGTTTATTGAAACTTGAAGTTCTCCAGATCTATCTTGGGGTTGAAATGACAGTTTTGCTGCGATGAATTCAAAGCCATCTCAACACACAGTCAAGAGACCATGAGTACATCTGTGAGACACTTTTCATATTTTGTTCTACAAATATTTTACATGGCCTTTCTCTGAGTATCTTTCACTACACTTCGCAACCTCTTACAGACACTCTGTGGGTCGAGGTTTTGTTGTGAAAGTAGAGGTTGAATAACTGCGGTCTTACAAGCTGCTGGTAAAGTGCCATAGGAGAGTGATTTTATCCATACACACGAGCAATATTAGAATGTAGTCAAAAGACCGTCTGGCGCAGGTTGTGAGACAAAGGTTTTCTTATCTTATGTCTTCAATATAGTCAAATAGTGGTTATGGGTAGGTACAGTATCTTTACATGTTTCCTTTTTCTTTGAGTCATTGACAGGATTTGACAAAATAAACTCTTATACAAGCCACCTGCCATTAGAACAACTCCTTTCATTCCCTTTTTATTAAATTATTATTTTAATGTTCAGGGTAAAGGGGAAACTGGAGGCAAGCCAAAGTGACTGTGGGTGAAAGTTGGCATACACTTTTGTCCAGGGATGGGCAACTTAAATGATGGAGGCCGCCACCATTTTTTAAATCAGTGCTACTGGGGGGTTACATAGGACATTCATTTTCTGACCAGATGTATGACCAAAAAAAATAAATCATATGAATAAAATCCAGATGTATGCGCGAATATATTTTTTGCAATACATTAAGCAAACAACGAAATAACGGCATACTGTAATTTTTATTCCAGTCGAAAGGGCTCTCTTGCATAAAACGTACAGTTTATGGATGGCACAAAACTGCTGTGCAGCATTAAGTCGATGAACTCATTTTGTACATTTTGCCATTTTTTTCAGTAAATCTAATTTCCCTCAGGGGATGACGTTATCCATCCATCCATGGCTTCCTCTTGCAGTCCAAAACCAAGCACATAAATATATATATATATATATATTTTTTTTTTCTTTTGTCTGGCAAATTTGGCATTGGTGTAACCCAAAAGTAATTTAATTACATTACTATATTATCATCATACTTGAATTATGTTATTAACTACATATTTTTTCAACAGGTAAAAAGTAACTGTACAGGAATATAATTTTAAAGCCACCCTTACAACCCTGAATATAAAAGAAGAGTGTAAAAATGTAAATATTGCCCAACAATATGACTGTAAAACTACAGTTCTACATGCGCAAAACTGCACAATTGGCTCAACAGAGAGAGATTGTGTCATATATACTGCTGACTGTAGTTATATATAATTTGATATTGCACTTTGCCAGGTGGATTCACCCATATTTATTAGCAGCGTTTCAATGATTTAAAAACACGAGTTCTGCCTGTATTTTTTATCTTCAGTGCTATGTCGATTGTTTTTTCTCCATGTTTCTTTTCAATGAACACAACCCTTTCGACAGTGAGAAAAAGAGAGCTCCAACTGATCTGAGCCGGTCGGGCGAACTGCAATTTGCATTCATGGGCTGTGGTTGACCTGCTGGTTTTATTCCACAGAGCATTACATCTTGCAAATGCAGACCGAGTCGGCCTCGAGAATGTTTCTCAATTCCAAGTGCAGTTCTTGTAATATGAGTAGTGGGGACATAGCGGGATGTAACCGAGTAAAAGTAGACCATACGCACAACAGCTCATGACGTCTTCCCGGTGGAAAGATTCGGAGGCGCACAAGCTTACGGTTTATATTTATTCCAAGTTACTGGGATGCCGTCAGGAGGAAAAATAGACTTATTCTTTAAAATTGTGTTAACGTAGGGTTTCATAAAAGTATATTCAATGGCTCGGAGCTGGTGCTTCTCTAGGTGGAAATGTCATCTGAAGTAGTGATTTTTTTAATTCAAGACAAAGGAATAGCTCCTCCTGCAAACCATGTGGTGTGGCAGCTTTTTATTTGAATGCATTCACCAGTGAGCCCGGTACGACAAAGGCGATAGAAAGTTTCTACATTTGACGAGGCACTTTAACTCTTGCAACATCAAATCCACAAAGGTAGTCTCTCCGTCTTTCTCTGTGTTTCTCCTTGCTCGGCATCCTGGTGAGTCATGAAGCTGCGCTCTTTCACGACTATGGCGAGGCGATGAAGTCGGCCGCTCCATCATTGATTTTTCTTTTATGTTTTCATAAACTCAGTGTTGCTGCATCTGCACCACAGAACATGAGAGTAAAGGTTTTCCAATCTATTTTGTAGCTGTTTCTGTGCTCTTTCAATAAAGTTAAGTTGAGTGTGTTCATAATTAGCATCTACCGTATTCACCCGGACTCATGCATACTGAGATGCAGTAAATGGCCCATTAAATGAGATATGATACTTGGGTCGCTTAGCCCACACTTGGATAACTGGAAGAATTAATTAGGTAACATTTATGCTAACTTGAAACCATTTCAGCAGACTGCGAGTGTATTTTAAAGATTTTGATGCATACAGCATTAGCCTTGTGACCGGAAGTTAGCACGCCTCCGTACACTCAATGTGGAAATGATGCAAGGAGAGAGTCGATTAGCTCAGCTTCATACCAATACAGTACACCTACAGTGGCCCGCAATGTTACTACAGTATTTGTTATGATGTTTTTATTTACCCCCAAGTTCCTAATACAGCACATCAATTTTGACTTCAATACAAGTCACTTTGTGGAGGGTCATGCAAGTACATTTCCTTCATTGCTACAGTAATGACCTCAATGCGGCGAACAGACAAAGCACTCTGGCAAACAAACACTGTTTGTGCTGCATGCTGAGCAACCATGATAATACATCTCTCAGTTTGTCATTTAAACAAGTTCAGCATATCAATCTATTCATTGGCAAACTAGGACTCTGATAAATTTGAGATGGTGATCTGTGGCATGCCCTTTATCTGCTTTGAAGTGAATCAAATCAGTTGTGCACCACATCTGGCGCCGACAGGTATGGCTGCCTCGGTTACACGCTCCCTAGTATTGTCCCTGTTTTGGCATTTTCGTTAGTTTTGGCGACCCTACGCGGCTTACTTACACGAGGAAAAGCTGCTTAGCATTGGGGAGTCGACGCTCGGACTTTTTCACCAGCACACGAAAATCCACAAGGTTTTTGGAGCTAGTCGCGAGCGGAGCGGCGGCGCTGTACGGCGCATGGAAACGACGTCGGAGGAGGGAAGCGAGCGGCGTGCTCGTCAAGCTCCGGCAACGTGGATTCGAACCCGCTCCCATCGATCCATCTTGCTAATCTACGATCTCTGCCAAACAAGATGGATGAGCTTCTCCTCCTCACGAAGACCAACAAGACCTTTGCAAGCTCTGCTGCGCTCTGCTTCACTGAAACCTGGCTCAGTGACCGCCACCCGATTCCGCGCTACATCTACCCGGCTTCCGCCTTCTCCGAGCCGACCGCGACACGGAGCTATCAGGAAATCGAAAGGTGGTGGGATTTGCTTCTATATCAACGAAGAATGGTGCACTGATGTCACGAAGCTCGACGCACACTGCAGCCCGGACCTGGAGTCGCTGTCTTTAAACTGCAAGCCATTCTACTCGCCACGTGAGTTCGCCTCTTTTTTACTCGTCGGTGTTTACGTTGCGCCACAAGCTAATGCTAACGCGGCGATACAAACGCTAGCTGACCAAGTAAACAAACTCGAACTAAAATACCCAGAGTCACCCCTGATCATTTTGGGCGATTTTAATAGAGCACATCTTAACCGCGAACTTCCCAGATATAAGCAGCACATCGACTGTTTCACCAGAGAAGGCAACATCCTAGACCACTGCTATACAACAATCAAAAATGCATACCGATCGATCGCCCGCGCAGCATTGGGTCTTTCTGACCACAATTTAATCCACTTAATACCTACCTACAGACAGAAACTCAAATCGCTAAACCGGTTGTTAAGACTGTGAAAAATGGACAGATGAAGCAAAGCTAGCTCTACAAGAATGCTTAGACTGCACTGATTGGGGCGTCTTTGAAACTTCAACGGGCACACTGGATGAATACACAGACACTGTAACATCTTACATCAGTTTCTGTGAGGACATGTGTGTACCAACGAAGTCCTTCCGTTCCTTCAACAATAACAAGCCATGGTTTACTCCCAAACTCAGGCAAGTCAGGAAAGAGAAAGAGGCGCATTTGAAGTGGAGATCGGGCACTGTACAAACACGCCCGAAACCAATTGACAAAGGAAATTAACATCGCAAAGAGAAGCTATGCAGAGAGGCTGAAAAACCAGTTCTCTGCTAACGACTCTGCATCTGTGTGGAATAGCCTGAAAGCAATCACAAACTATAGAACGCCATCCCCCAAGCGGTGAACAATAAGGGTCTTGCTGATGAACTAAACACGTTTTCTGCAGATTTGAAAAGGACACCCCATTTCCCACACTCACCCACCTCTACCAGATACTACTCTATCTACCCCCACCCTCTTTTTCTCCACTACAGATCCACGAACAGGACGTGAGACGGCTCTTCAAGCAGCAGAAGATCAAGAAAGCTGCGGGGCCCGACAAAGTGTCCCCTCCTGCCTGAAAGTCTGCGCTGACCAGCTGGCTCCGGTCTTCACACAAATCTTCAACAGATCCCTGGAGCTGTGTGAGGTCCCATCCTGCTTCAAACAGTCTACCATCATCCCAGTTCCCAAGAAATCGGCAACATCGGAACTGAGCGACTACAGGCCTGTCGCTCTGACGTCTGTGGTCATGAAGTCCTTTGAACGCCTTGTGCTGAACCACCTAAAGAACGTCACGGACCCCTGCTGGACCCTCTTCAGTTTGCCTACCGGGCAAACAGGTCTGTGGAGGACGCAGTCAACATAGGTCTGCACTACATCCTCGAGCACCTCGACAGCACAGGGACCTACGCAAGGATCCTGTTTGTGGATTTCAGCTCTGCGTTCAACACCATCATACCGGAACTCCTCACCCCAAACTCCTCCACCTCGGTGTGTCCCCTACGATCTGCCAGTGGATCCTCAGCTTCCTGACGGACGGACACAACAGGTGAGACTGGGAGCGACAACATCATCAACACGCACCACTAGCACTGGAGCCCCACAGGGATGTGTCCTCTCTCCACTGCTCTTCTCCCTCTACACAAACGACTGCACCTCAACAAGTCCAGCTGTCAAACTCATAAAGTTCGCAGACGACACCACGGTCATCGGTCTCATCAAAGACGGCGACGAGTCTGCGTACCGACAACAAGTGGAGCAGCTGGAGCTTTGGTGCAGCCGACACAACCTCGGGCTGAACACGCTCAAGACTGTAGAGATGATCGTGGACTTCAGGAAACATCCTTCTCCTTCTCCAGAGTTGCCCCTCACACTATCCAACTGCCCTGTGTCAACCGTCGAGACCTTCAAGTTCCTGGGAATCACAGTCTCCCAGGACATGAAGTGGGAAGTCAACACCATCTCCATCCTGAAAAGGGCCCAGCAGAGGATGTACTTCCTGAGGCTGCTGAGGAAGCACGGCCTGCCACAGGAGGTGCTACGTCAGTTCTACACGGCAGTCATCGAATCAATCCTGTGTTCTTCCATCACGGTTTGGTTTGGGGCCGCCACAAAGAAGGACAAAATCCGACTTCAACGGACAATTAGGACGGCGGAAAAAATCATTGGCACCGCCCTACCCACTCTTGAGGACTTGCACACCGCAAGAATCAAGACAAGGGCACGGAAAATCCTCCTGGATCCCCCGCATCCTGCCCACCACCTTTTCCAGTTACTCCCCTCAGGCAGGCGCTACAGATCCATGCGCACCAAATCCAGCAGACACTTGAACAGCTTCTTCCCTCTAGCCATTAACTCCCTAAACAGTCACTGACCTAGTCACTCTTCTTGTGCAACAAATATTGTATCTCTCAAAAATGGTTCAATGATTTTCTGCACCAACTGTACAAACTGTAATAATATTGTATTCTACCACTGATCACTTTAGCTCTGCTTGAAACTATGGTTCACTTACATTATGAAATGTCCTTCCATACCAATTTGTCATGTTCTTGTTTATGATGATACTAATGCAGCGTGTATACCGGAGACAAATTCCTTGTGTGTTCTACATACTTGGCCAATAAAGATGATTCTGATTCTGATTCTGATCTTGGCGTTCTCATTTCAAACTCACTAATCAATTTACAAGTGACCCCTCCACACACACACACACACACACACACACACACACACACACACACACACACACACATTCACATGTATTATGTATATTTTTAGTGTTTGCATACATAAATCAACGTCAGAGATCTGTCATTAAGTCACTTCAGTACTGTTGTAGATTTGGGGTGCTGTGCATAAAATGTCTCATTTCAATAAATAAACATACAAAAAAATGGGTTACGAGTCCTATCACCAAGTATGTCATATTCCTATTGCCAATGTTCGTCTACAAATGTGGTCTGACGATATAAAACACAGCAGTATTTTTAACAGCCCGACCTACCAAAGGTTATTACACTTTCTGTCACCATAAAGCTCATTTTCTTTGAGGCAGCAAACAAAGTAGTTCACATTTAACAGCCTGTGAACTGCAGTGTTGAAGGGAGATGCCATATGGCTTAGATCAAAACCTCTCCTCAACTGGAAAGAAAAACTCGGCTAATTAAATGCTTCCCAATTAATTCAGCTACTGTAATTAGATGAGAATTTATCCCACATAAATATTTCACTATGTCAGCAGAACATGGCCAGAGCCTGGAGAGAATGGTGAATTGCACTCATTTTTAACATCTCACACAACTCTGAATACTACAACGAATAATACACTGTACTCGCATCCTGTTCAGCTTGGGAAAAGCTGACCAGGTGTTTAACGCTCCAGAATTTGATCCGTGCCCTCACATCTTGACTGGCATAATAAATATCAACTTGAAGTACCCTAATGTACTTGAGAACACCCTTATCCTCTCGAGAGAAATAACAGAGGTGACAGCCAGAGCATCCCCTCCTCCCCCATGCCGCCCCCAAACAAAATAAAAACAGCCAGGAAACACTGACAGGGCCGAACACATTTATTTTCCTTTGACTCATTCACGTTTGAGCAGGTCTGTCAACTGTCAGCTTGTCTTGATACAAATTGTGCTAATACAGCCGTTTTTGTGACTTCATCTTGGCAGATAATCAATCCATTTTATTGGAATTAAAGCAGCATGCTGTGACTGGAAAAGAGCTCTGAATCTGCAATTATGATTCCAATGATTGATGATGAAAGTCTGTATCAATTTGCATCAATATTTTAGTGGAATTGCCTCGGCAGTATGACTTAAAATAAGTTTTATATAGTCTGTCTTCGGTGAAAAGACTTCAGTTCAAAAGGGAGCGGTGCCAGAGCACTTATCCACAAACCATTTAGCACTTCGACAATTCTCCTGGTGAACTATGAAGCATCACTGCCCCCAAGGAAGGCTGGAGTGGTGTGTGACAGCATGCAACAATTAGAAGGAATATGGCAGCTTTTAAGTGGCTGAGACAAAATGGGACCAAATATTGAAGTGGTCTGGGAACAGTAACAGCTCAAATCCTCTTAGCAAGGGTTATGCACTCCACGGTGTGAAAAGGATGCTCTGGCCATGTTTCATTTATCATCCCATAAGCTTGGTTTTAATGTATCCCCTTGTATTTTGCCTGTTGTAAACATCAGATCGCAGTTCAACATTTTCCGGCATAAACGTTCTAATTAAAAGATGGAAAGAGGTCGTGTCGATTCACATTAACTGAGCAAATGGTTAGTCGTGATTGTATCCTATGAGGAGTTTTATGACTGCTGAGGCGTTGATGCCTTTCAAGAAGACTCTTATTTTGTCCATCTTATTTGGGATTTTTAAATTTTGAAGTGTGCATATTACAGAGAATAACTGCCACTTCTATCAAAGGTCACTGCATAGGATGCATAGTTTATACAATACAATAAATCTTTATTCATACAGCACTTTCACAACAGCTGCATTTATAACAAGGCACTTTACAGAACAGTTAACATAAAAACAATAATAATAAAGGGAACCCTTAGAGTTACATTTTGTTGTTGAAGTGTTCCCTTTATTTTCAAATGGCAGCTATTACATTGCTCTGTGAGGAAAGAAAACGAAACGCTTTCTTCGTAAGAACTTGTTAAGCACCAACTAAGCACAGCGCTGGCCATGGCGCTGAACGAGCAATTTTTTCTGGGGAGAAAAGGGGTATGAGAGGCTCCAGGGATATAAACAAGGAAGGGCCCCGGAAGCTCTGGATGCCAAAAACACATGTGGAACTTAGTAATCGGTCCTCAAATTTGGGGGGGGGGGGGAATTATGTGAAACCCCCCCAAATTATTATTCTGAAATTTGTGATTCTTGACATTAAATATTGAATTGGAATGGAAATCAATAGAGGTGGCAAGGCATTTATTTGGCGGAGGTGGCAGCTGACACCCCTTGCCACCATCTAAAACTGCCTATGTAGATATGCCAATGAGAAATAACAATTACAAGCTCAGAAAAAAAAAACATTTGACAAAAAAATTGAGTGTGTTTAACCCTATGTTGCATGGCTTCTGCAGGAGTTATTCAATTGTGGTTTGTTTTTAAATGTAGGGTAGATTATGGCCAAATATCATAATAAATTCACAATTTTGGGAAAAAAAATACATAATAGGGGGGTACTTGTGTGCATAATGGTCACTACAATTACCTTGCCAAAAAGCATGGCAGTACTGATAGGTAACACATAGAAACTGTTATTTATTGTGTTCTATAGGTTCTATATACTCTTCTGTACAAGTACAATAGGGTATTTGGACCTTTTCATCTCACGGATAGAAATTATTCAACATTTTGTGGACCCTCTTTCACCTTTTTCTCCCGCTGTTGCGCACGCTAGTGACATCTCGCGGTGGATTTAAAAACTAAAACTGGTAACTTGAATAACCAATATGAGTTAAAGTTGTGGTTACTGTAAGTAACCCGTATGCAACATAGGGTTAAAAATGTAAATAATAGACACATAACAGCAGGGATGATGGATGGAATCCCGAAAGATATGAAAGAACTGAAAGAACTGAAATGATCGCATCAGAGGGGGTCAAATAATAAATTTGAGGAAAATGAAGACAAGACAAAAAGTGGATAGTCTTTCTCTATTAAGTGAGTTATGAGGGGGAGGGGGATTACTTGGTCATTTACTATTGGTTATATAATGTACGAGTTATAATATATATTGCACTGCCACTCAGGTTGTGGCCATGTCAAAAATATGGTTCTGTAGTTTGTTATTGCAAGTGTGGACTTGGAGCCAATTTCAAATGCTTCAACTGTGGATGGGCGCAGATTGTTGCCCACGTGGTATGTGAGGGAAAAATGCAGCTGATACAGGTACACCAGGTTCAAGTTTGAGAAAACATGCTGAGGCAGCCAAATGAGTTCAAGGAAACCAGCAATGCAGCAATCAAGGTCATCAAAATCCAAAGTATTACAAAGTAAAACGAAGATACCATGATTGTGTGTGAGGAAAATGTCTATATTTTAGTGCTGAGGCAATGACCTTCACAAAAAACAACTATTGTGTGGAGAAGTGATGCACAACATCTTATTAAAGACGAGGAACCAAGTACTGTAATGAATAAAGCCTCATCTCAGTTCTCTATCCACCTTATTCCTGCGGGCTCTCACGGAGAAACGATTATGTGCGACTTCCGGTTAGAGACTTCCGGGAAGAATTTTGCAAGTTGGTTTCATGGAGCGGTTTACTTGCATGTTTTTTCCACCCCTTTCTAAGTGATCATAAGCCCTCATCACATTGAAAAATGTCAAACACAGCATGAAAACCTGTTGCGCTGTTGGCCGTTGTACTAATAAGGCAGAAGAAGTTGAATCTGTGACTGCAAGAGCAATGTTTTGAAACTGGCACCCCATGTGAGGAGGAGAAAATGCTGTTGTGATAAACGCTAGTTTCCAAGGCCTTCCAGGGATGAGGATCACAGAAGCGAGTTTGGGAAGTCATTAAACGTGTGACAGTTGCTTGTCGCTGGCCTCTTTTTTTATGTCAGTCTCCTACTGTGCTACATTAGAAGGAAGCGGGATGGATTGTCTGAAAAGCTGCAAGAACTAGCGTTCCTACATTGTTAAAGGTCTGTAACCCTCATAGAAAGTGCACTCGCGCAAACAGTTTCCATGTAAACAAAAAGCCACACCAAAATGTGTGCACCTAATTCATGCAAAGGCTCATGTGAATAGCCGTGAAAGGAATGTTAAAGGAAATGGTCAGGGGTGTGCTAGATTTCCTAAACAGGGCTTTCCTTATAGTTTTGGGGAATTGTCTTTTATTAAGTTGAGGGGAAAATCAAATTTGAGTCCTGACATGACTGTAATCTAATTACCGGTAACTTACTTTTGTTTAATTCTTGCTTAAAATTTGAAGTACACAACGGGAATGGCGGGGGAAAAAAGTTTAGTTGTTTAAAGTTCTTTCAAAGATGGATCATAAACGTGAATCGGTCCAACATAAGAGTAAAAATTCCTTCCAAATTTAAAATCGATGAGGAAAAGTCCATGACAAAGTAGGGTGGAAGGTAAATGGGCATAAAACAATTGGAAGTGATCACTATCCACTGTCATACAGTATGTAGGATAGGGCCCACTAAAAACAACGAAATGTCAAATGTGGTACGGTGGATACATTTTAATTATTAAATGGTAATTAAATCAGAGAAGTTAAAAGAAGAATTTGAAAATCTACACAAAAAGAAATAATCCCTCAGGTAATAATTAAAACAGCGGGGTTGGGGAACCAAGATTAGCTTTGCAATTGTTAAGCACCTTCATTCTAAATTCCAGTGTGCATATTATAGTTTTATAAAATAGAGTTGGGGATGAAGGTAAGATATAGACCAATAGCATTAACAGCCCGTAAAGGATAAATTACAAATTAAGGAAAAAATTACAAAAAAAAGACTCACAAGTTATTGTGTGTTTTTGTGTACAGTTAACGTAAAAGCACGAACAAGAGAGGGAGTTGTACTTTCAAAATCAAAGCAAGTCGATGCCTGTGAAGTGAGCAAAGCAAATGATGTGTTTGACTGCACTACAAAGATAGAAGACTACCTCACTGAGTGATTCATTGAATGCAACACTGCAAATGAAGTGGAGTGTTCGGCACGCATGTGATTTCACTCCCCTGCACCGTTGTGAGAGCTTGGTTAATTATCTCCTTTGTTTTGAAATTGTTCTCAAACCAACCTTGAAAGTGCTGTTCAAAGGTGTGAACGGAGAATTTATGCTTGATCATTAAGAGGATTTTAGAAAAGTGGAAGAGCGAATTCTCTCTCTCTCTCTCGCTCTCTCTCTCCCTGTTCTCTCGTATTTTCTTTTTTTCTCTTCAATCATTGCTGCAGCTTATATTCCATTCATTCATTTCACTCCATCTCCCCAATTTTTGACTTTTCCTCTATTTACTACAAAAATCGGTTCACTGACCTTCAGGTTGAGATTTCTTCCAGAAATTAAATTGAAAATGGGAGTATGGTATACCCCAATATATTTGCATTCAGCATTCCGAAATTCCCCTATTCAGGCTTTTTTTTTTGGTTTTGGTTTTTTGGAGGATTAGGGGGGAGACCTATCCTTAATTCTCAGCGGGAGGGCCGGGGATAGCTTATTTGCATTTTTTTTCTCAGTTTATCAGGTGGCGTCCGTGTCAATACAAGTATTTTGTGAGTTGAGACATTCATTTGGACTTGAATAGTACTTTCTGGCAGCTGGCATCTACAAAGGGGATGCAGGGAGGGGTGATTATTCCCTCTGAGAGGTAAGAACTAAACCAGGAAAGTGCTGAGCCTGAAATAACAACACATGTTTCAAGGTGTTCTAGTAGTATGTTATAATCAACAGTGTCAAAGGCAGTGCAAAGAATGAGAAATAACAGTGTAAATAGGAAAACATCATCAGGTGTAGCAAAGGCCATCTCAATCGAGTGATCAACCCTAAATCTTGACTGACGAACTTCAAATGAACTGTTGGTGGCCATGTAGTCGTTAAGCTGTTGCGCTGTGACTTTTCAAAAAATTTCGCAATAAACAGGAGATTTAAAACCGGCCCGTAATTACAGAGAGTCTTTAGGTCAAGGTTTTGTCATCTAAGTGGGGGTTGAAGAAAAGCCATCTTAAAAGCTCCTGGTGCATTAATAATATTTATGATGGAAGGTCTTAAGATCATAAGCAAATTCATTAACGAGTTTGTCTGGAAATGGGTCAAGTATTTTTTCTAATTGTGGGAGGGTTGTCAGATAATTATTAGCCTTAATGCCCATATTAACATCAGTAATTGTGGGCCTCGCCGGAGGTTAATGATTGTTGTTCTTCACCTCATCCCTATTGAGCTGAATCTTCTGAATAAAAAATTGCAAGAAATCATGAGCTGAATGAGGGGAGTTATCAAATTGTCTGAAATGCCGCAGCAAGTGGTTCAAATGGGGAATTCATATGAATATTAAAGTTTGGAAAAGAGGCTTTATTTAGTTGTTAAAAACTCAATTATGTTTTAAACAGGTCGTTAGGTTTTAAACAAGTCTTAAGAAGACCGATCATGATAAGATTATGGTCTCTGATAAAGTAATTAACTAGCAAGTCTTTCGTGTAGACTGATCTAATATATTCATAAGACAGTTTTTCAGTAAAGTTGTCGGATCTCAACTATTCCTCATCTCAGGATTTCGAATCGCAATAGTAATAAGATTGCATTTCCTGGGTCCCATACTGTACTTCAAGGTGCTCATTCACATTCAGATCATTTCTTAGGAAACATTTGAATCTAAGTATTATTACTCAATGTGTTTCGATGAGGTGCATGGTGTTTGTCTCTTACTCGCGACACAACTTTGACCTGCTCTACATGAATGGGAACATTAAAGAAGAGGGATGAATACAAATCTTTGTCAAAGATAACAGCAATACCGTTGCATCCACGTTTCAACACATAACCGCCACTGCTGACTGTGGGATGAGTCATCTGTTTCAACTTGGTCTCTTATGACAGGCCTTTGCAGCCAACTGAACAAAGGCAGACATCATCAGTGCGACAGTGATAAGTAGGACACTCACATATATACTGCAACTGTATTTTATGTTGCTGAGCTAGAAGAAGACAAAGAATGACCGGTTTGTACCAAATATCTAAAGAGCTCCTCAGTGGCTCCGTGGTACTATTTATTTCTGAGGATAGTTCATTTATTTTTAATGAACTTCATTCATCTGCATGTCCTCATTTCTTGAATGTTAAAGCCTTGCAGCGTTTGCACTTTAATGTGGCATGATATCTCATATGACAGAAATCACCGCTTGACTTCAAGTTTCAAGTTGATCTTTCACTGCACTAACATGAATCAATGTTCCTTTTTTGGATTTTATACATTAAAGCGATGACAGAATCCTGTCGAATGACTAACGATGGAAACTTTGAAACACTGACGAACTAAGCGCTGACAGAAGTGGTATTTGGTCCGTCATCCGGATCGTCACTAACCCCTCTGGTGGGAAGCCCATCACTACCGACAGCGTGTCACCAATGGACTGATGGAAACACGTTCCACGTGTCTCACACGTATTTGTTTTTGGGGGTGACGACACCGGTGTTGATTTGAGTGTAGGGAAGTCCTCTAACAGGAAAAAAAAAAAATCAACATTGCTCGTCAATCTGGTGATGTGGTTGCGTTGGCTGTCGGTTTCCATTCTCCAAGCCTGCTTCTATTTTAGGTCATCCCAGCCGGTAAAGGAAGCTGGCGGTTTTGTATACCCTTTAGTCCCACAGAACACAATGACATTGCCTCATATTGTTTTTATTTCACCACTTTGTGTCTCTGTGTTTCAGTTTTTTTTTTTTTTTCAAACTCCTTTGTATCAGTTTGTGCTGCACCTCTGTGTGACGTAGTGACCGGGACAGCCTAAAATAATGAATGCAGTGAAGCGCGATGTTGGGCAATGTCAGTAAACTACGAACAAATCCACATGCACACCTCTACGATAAAGCCACCTACATCAGCGCTTCGTCCATCAAGTTAAGTTTTTCCCGTCAACCTTGAGCAAAATGGGTGTATGTCAGTGACACACTGGCGGACCTTCCGTCAGTACTGACGGAATACCCACCTTTGTAAGAGAGTATATGAACAGGGAATCATTTCGGACGGGTTGGACCGCATCTGTGTCGTTGACGAGTCTCCATTGCCGTATGTTGATCTTTCTTTCAATCCGTCCACATATTTTGTTGAAGAAGCTGGCTCGCTTCAATCTCAATCCTTTCTTAAGTGGTGCCACTCCTTTTTATCTAAAAGCTCACATCATGTGAGATTTAACTCTGTACTCTCTGATGATGTTATGAGTAACACAGAGCCCCCCCCCCCCCCCCCACTCTAGCACTGAGTGAACTCAGTGCACTCTATTTACAAATGACTGTATTAGCTCCCAACCAAATCAGTATGTTGTCAAATTCTCAAATGAAACAGCTATTCTTAGTCTGCTCACTAGTGACTCTGACATCAGTAGCCACTGTGCCGGGATTGGCACATTTGTTGACTGGTGCAATGAGCAGTCCTGAGCATAAATGTGAAAATAAAAACCCCGTAGAAAATGGTTTATGCCTCTAAGTTTTTATGGATTTTAGGATGAGTGTTGTGTTCGTCTGCGCTTTATTTTGTCCACACAGTATTGTCCAATGTATGTCGCAGCATGGGCTTGTCTTCCAAGACAAGTTTCTCCTGCTGGAGACCAAATAAAGTCAAACTCAAATTCTTATATCATTAAACCTGTTAGAATTTGACTCGCACTCCTCTGTCTGATATTTCAAAATACAGCGAGGACTAGGGACAAAGAGCCAGAAGACGTTCAGTTGGAACCTCTCAAAAGAAAGAACGAATACAAACACATTTAATGTATTCTTTACACTTTTTTAACCCGGAAGCATTTAGATTGTCTTGAGATTGTCTTAGCCAAGACAAATACCGCTAAATACAGGTGTTCATCTCATCAGTACACAAACAGGACAAAATGCAATCAGTACTGTACTCTAATTTGGAAAAATCTCTCTGACTGAGTCACATTTCTTCATTTTTCTTTTTTTAACTGAAATATTTGGTGGCTATTAACTGCATAATGAATATTAACAAAAGACTTCAGTGTTTCAGTGACCCTCTGTGCCACCTGCATCACATTCTCTCAGTTGTTGTACTTGCTACTAATGAGTGGAAATTGCTACGGCTGGGAGAGGTCGAGGAACCTGGCCATCAAATGAATATCAAACTCAGCCAAAGTCAAACCACTTCATTCCAAGTCTCAGAAAAAGAAGTGCAACACCTCTGTATTGCCTGGAGGCAGATGGGATCACCAATCCGCTGCAGTTAGAAACTTGACTTGGAACAAGACCAGCTCACCAGCGACGTTCTATATCCCCGTAGCGAGTGTTCTTTAGTAGGAAATGTGACATCAATTGACCCATTTTGAATACATTCTTCAGCAACTGAAATCAAGCGTAGACACTTGAATGAAGGGTGATAGCATGAAGAGAAAGGTTCAAACGAAAATTATACAGAAAATGAATTATGTTGTTCACATTTAGTACATTGAAATGACATGGTATTTGTCAAGTAAGGGCCAGCTCAATGTATTCATGTGCTATTCCTGCATGAACATAAAGAAATAGATGACGGTTGGATGTTGGGTATATCAGGAGCAAGAATAAGCACAATCATGAACTGTACTTCTAGTGTACAAGGTAAAAGAAAACCTAATCTGAAGATTTTACATGCCTGCCAATTACCTCAGCTTGACCTCATAGCCACCTACAGCCCCAAAGCACAGTAAAACAGTCAGTGCCGCCTTGTGATCCTGTTTATGAAGGAAAATGTGATGAAAAGATTGAATTAGTATTACTTGTATCTCATGGTTCGTAGGCAGTTTCCAGAAATGGGAAAAGAATGGCACCAATACAAACAATTGACATTCAAAACACAATTGATTTTTGACTTTCGCCTCCTCCCTCCAGGGGGTAGCCACAGCGAATCATTCACGTGATTAGTTTGGACTTTTTTAAATTTTTATACCGGATGCCATTCCTGACACAACCCTCCAGTTTATCCTACGGCGTTGAGCAGCGCTGGGCTGCTCCATGCAGTGGCTCGGTAACAACAAAATTATATTTAATAGAACATTTTTGCCATATTGAATGTGAAAGTTTCCAGTAGCAAAGTGGTGGTTGAAAAAAATGGGGTTTGAAGCATGAATCATGCTTGAATGAATCATCATCGAATGAATCAGTGAAGCATGAATCATCAAAATGTCTTGAGAGGGAAGAAATTTCATCTGTGCTGTATGTTGCACAAATGTGCAATAAAGTTGTACTTGACTTGACTTGAATTGAATCATCTTTTCTGTAGAATGTATCAACTGGGACGAAAATTATAAAGCTGGGATCTGAAATTATATAGTTAAATACATAAAATTATTTGCATTTTATTTAGTTGCTTTGTTCTTTTCCCACATATTATTTCCTTAAATAGTGACTTTAATTTGACGTGTTTGGTTAACAACAAAACAGTATTTTCTACTGCAGTCATACCTGGAGGCGACGTAAAAGAAACGTCGATTGTTTGCTGCCATCTTGTGTCGTAATATTGCATTACAGATAATGGTTGACCCTGATACGCTGGTCAACAGCATTTAATCAGTAATGGCTTTATGTGTCCTAAACATATTTTTGACGATTTTTTTTTTACAAAGTAGCATATCCGTTTTTGAAAGATTTTCATTTTTTGTTTTTAACTTTGTCCTCTAAATGCTTGCACGATATGGGTTTTCACCCTGCGTTTTTATTTTATAGCGATGACGTGTCATTAAAAAAACAACAACTAAAAAAACACCGGTGTTGCTGAACTAGTAGCCTTACTAGTTTATTTGCGTCGCTGATTCAAGTGAACACATTTTGACCAATGTGATTAATAACATGTGTGAATGCCTTCGTCATTCTCACAAATATAAAAATAATACCTACACACAAAGAAGTAGCTTCCCGTGTCCAAGGTTTCTTGACTACTGGTCTTCACGACAAGCAATTTCAAAGAAACTCGAAGAAATGTGGTCATAATAAGGTCGAATCTTTGACTACCGGGAGTAATAAGTATACTAACTTTGAAACTTTGCAAAAAAATGTTGCATTTACGTTGAATGAGCCACTCAGATAACATGAAGGCATTGATCACGACAGTATTTTTATGTAATTATATATCCATGATATATCCACGTCACGTCACTTGCCACAATACTATCACCACATTTTGCGCCAATATCAACATTGTTACACTTCACAATTTGATGCTAAGGCGAGCGGGGTTGGCCCTCACAAGCGCGTCCCCTCCTCTCCGTCCACCCCAATGCGCGCACTGCATATTTGGATTTACGAATGACTTGTAAATATGTAATAAAATACAATATATTCTCTATGCATTATGTTGAATGCGAAAAACGGTCTTTATGTGGCTAATGTGGCATTTGAGAAATAGCAACCTATTGGCGTGTAAAACTTCGAAACAGTAAGTTGCTTCATCAGTAACCAAAGCCAAAGAAGTTTTTTTCTGGTATCCAGTACTCCCCCAAAATAAAACAGACACCGTATTGTTTTGTGTTTTTTGTTATTGTAAAGTGTCCTTGGGTGTCTTGAAAGGCGCTTGTAAATAAAATGTATTATTATTATTATTTATTATTATTATTATTATTATTATTATTATTATTATTATTATTATTATTATTATTATTCAGCAAAATGTGTATTGAAACTAAAGCTTGGCTGCCGCTGCTCCGTATTGTTTTGTGTTTTTTGTTATTGTAAAGTGTCCTTGGGTGTCTTGAAAGGCGCTTATAAATAAAATGTATTATTATTATTATTAAAGTTACCGAAAAATGACCCAAACGTGGATTATAACTACGTATTTAACTTTAAATCCTGCGTCCTTGGTGCGTCTGATGGTACACGCCCATTTTCAGACGTCACCCTGGAGGAGCTACAGGACTTCCGCGGAGAGCACGTCAGACGTCCCTCTAATTCAAGCTAGCCCGTGGAACTTCCTCATTGCTCCGACCTCGCACCTCAGTGTGCGTTAGCTCGAGTAAATGAAGACCTTTCTCTTCAGTCATGAATAGGACGCAACTGAAGCGGTCCAGTATTTTGAGGATGGCTGGTGTGGAAATGGTGAACCGAGACGGAATCGAGGAGACCTTCCTCCTCCGGGCTGCGAGGATCGCAGCTGTGGTAGCAATGTACTGGTTCGTCTCCATAACAATGGTGTTCCTCAATAACCACCTTTTGGACAACCACGACCTGGACGCACCGCTATTTGTGACATTCTACCAGTGCGTTGTGACTGTGGTGCTCTGCTGGCTGATGCAGTTGTTGTCTGCCGTGTGCCCGCAACTGATCGATTTCCCGTCGGTCAAATTTGATGTGAAGACGTCCCGCGAAGTTCTGCCCCTGTCGGCGGTCTTTATCGGCATGATAACATTCAACAACCTGTGCCTGAAACATGTCGGAGTGGCCTTCTACACTGTGGGACGTTCCCTCAGCACTGTATTTAATGTTCTGCTGTCGTATGTGGTCCTGAGGCAGACCACTTCCTTCAAAGCCATATTGTGCTGTGGGATCATTCTAGGTACGTCGGTTTAGATTTCACTTCGTCTTTGAGTAAACACATTAGGAAATCTGAACTGGTCTTGTGATCGTAAACGCACACTACCAGAAACAACATACTGAATTGCAACATTCTGCTATTATCACTATCAAACAAATGGCATTGGAACTGACACTGTTTAAAAGTGTTTTTTTTTTTTTTATGAGTACCACAACAGCAGAAGAACAATACACCATTTTCCAATTTCTGGCCACCACTGTTCCCAAACAAGCAACATCCCTTTGTTAAAAAAAATTAAAATAATAACAATATATATATATATATATATATATATATATATATATATATATATATATATATATATATATATATATAATAACAACATTTACTTTGATATGACTGGTTAGCACTTCCGCCTCACAGTACAGAGTTCAAGTTTGAATTTGGGCTCTGCCCTTCCTGTGTGGAGTTTGTTTGTTCTCCCGCGTCCCTGCGTGGGTTTTCTCCAGGTAATCTGATGGCTCTTGCCAGTCAATGTGGGGCACGAGTGGCGCGAGCACAGCGGGTGCATAACGCTGGCAACGGGCGCCGGACAATACAGTGTCAGCTTATGAAGTGTTTTCTAGTACCCTTAATTAACATTTGAACGTTATTTTGGGACGCCGGTGTGTCGTTGACATCAGTACCAACAGTTTGTGACATCAATAAAAATGCCTTAAACATAGTCTGGAAGACGAGTCATGCCAGCTGTGACATGTTGCTGGGAACAACTTCTAAATAAAAGCATTCCAAGGTATTGATGTCCATATATTATTTGGTGAGGTATTATTTTGAAGTCAGCCTTCTTTGGCGCGTTATTGCCATGGATAGCATGAACAAATGTTGCTGCAGTTAGCTTGATTTCTTCCTGACAATGTACATGCAAATAAGCTTGTACGTGAGGCAGAAAAAACATGTCTCGAGCATTTTTTGACCAAGGTACCGGAATTACTCAATGACACGCTTCAGCCCTAATGAAGACATCATCCGGCTTTGTGTTGTTTCTCAGGTGGATTCTGGCTCGGCGTGGACCAGGAAGGCATAGCGGGCTCCCTCTCCTGGTCAGGTGTCTTCTTTGGCGTAGTCGCCAGTGCCTGTGTGTCTCTCAATGCCATCTTCACAAAGAAAGTGATGCCTGCAGTGGACGCAAATATCTGGAAACTATCCTACTATAACAACATCAATGCATGCGTCCTCTTCCTCCCACTCATCCTTATATTTGGAGAGGTGGGCCGCATTACCAGGTTCAGCCGCCTCACTGATCTGTGGTTTTGGGCCATGATGACACTTGGAGGGGTGTTTGGGTTTGCCATCGGTTATGTCACAGGCTTGCAGATCAAGTATACCAGTCCGCTAACTCACAATGTCTCAGGGACTGCAAAAGCCTGTGCTCAAACTGTTATTGCAGTGTTGTACAACTCCTCCAGTAAAACCGTTCTGTGGTGGACCAGTAACATGTTGGTTCTAGGAGGGTCTTCAGCCTACACGTGGATCAAGAGCCGAGAAATGAAGATGAAACCCTCCGGGCCTCAGGATTTCGCCAAAGAAAAATTGATACTTGGAGAGAAAGCAAACACAGGGGTATAGTCCCCCCCCCCCAAAAAAAAAAAAAGAAAACAAATCATACATCTGAAAATTTAATTCAACATTTTGTCTGATCTTTTTGTATCCATAATGTGAAATGCACTTTTCAAGTCATGTGGGGTTTAATCACAATGGGTTTATACTGTAATTTCAGGTCACTTTGTATCATGGTGTAAACTTTTTTGTATTTAAATTTAACACTATTGTTGTGGTTCCTTGACACTTGCTAGTTAAATTCACTTCATACTGAAGTTGTTACTTTATTTATGCTTTACAATTGGATCACAGCACAAAGCAACAAAATTGACTGAGCGAAGGCATCTATCTAAAAAAACAACTTGAACCTAGGTGTACTATACGTAAAGGTACCAATGTACAGTATTTACTTCGGGGGTTATGCTACAATTGCCTTTACAATCACTGACTAATCTAGTAATGTTCATGTTACCGCCAGAGTGGAAAAACATGGTATTTCGTAAACATGAGTATCATTTTCAAATGACAGTGGTTAAGTTGTTTGTTGAGCACTGGCAATGAAATCAACAGTCGGCATATAAATGTTCATTTCAATCGCCCATATTCGATAGGTTAATATTTGTGGGGTAAAATCCTTTTGTGCCCCTTAGTGATCACGGTGGCCATCGCGTTTGCCTATCTCACCAAATGGGGGAGCAGGGCCTGCTGCCATCACACAAAAACACTTTGAAAGTTTGTTTTTTTGTTTGTTTTTGTTTTGGTATATATATTGTATGAAATGAATCAAACAAGTCACTGATGGTGCAGTGGTACACTTACGGGACTTATGTGTGGACAGTGTGGGATCGGATCCCAGTCAGTGACGATATGGGTGCGAATGGTCGTTTGTCGCTATATGTGCCCTGCGACTGACTGGCGACCAGTTCAGGGCGTTGTTTGTCTTCCGCCCAAAGTCAGCTTCAGCAAATCCCTGCAACCCTGTTCAGGATAAGCGGTATGGAAAATGGATGGAGGGATAAATGTAAAAAAAGTTTAATCACATTACTGTGCTTTTGACTGACTGCTGTTTGGAGATTCTTCTATTTAAAAAAAGATCCTCGTAGCAGTGGCCAACAATTGCAACAATGGGTTAAGTAATATTAACCTCGACATGTTTTGACAATGGGCATAGGAGCAAATAAAATTGAATTATCTAACACACTTTGTGGCACCTTTGCAAAAAGTGTTGAAGTCAATGGGTAAAATGTGCTCCAAATCTTGGACAGAGAACGCCTGAATTTTAGGCAAGCTCCACCCAGATTGCGTATCTATCTTGTGTTTTAGTTAAAGGTCAAGAGTGAAGTCAACTAATTGGCCAACCATCTTTTGACTAATACTTAGAGCTAAAACTATTTCAAACATAGCTTCGTTATTTTTTTATTTTATTTAAACGCGTTGCAATGGTTTGAACTATCAATCTGGGTGGGTTATGTTAACCACGAAAATGCTTTAGTTCGGCAACCTCCGGCAAGTGACGTCATTTACCAGGCAGCTGTTGCAATGCATCGTTGATTGTCCCGTTAACTGCTCTTTGCCAATGTTACCGAATTATTCGACGAAATTCCTCTTCGCTGTCTGGCGATGCGCTGTTCACTTTCAGGCAAACCATCTAGTGACCAAAATAAAAGAATAGGGCACGGAAATGGACCAGAAAATTGGAACGAAACAGTTTCGTTCTCACAATGCAAATGAATTTCACACCGGTGACGACGAGCATTCTTGTTACAAACACTTCGAAGACATCTGTTTTCTCAACCGGATTTGCAAATAAGGTAGGTGGGAGTAATCATTTCGCAACTCTGGCTGTTTATGAAAACATTTGATTCAAAGTACAGTATTATACGTGTAGATGGATGTAATCCTGTCCAAACATATTTCAAACTATATTAGTGCATGGATGGAATCTTCTGTAATGATTTTGCAACCAACAATGCTGCTGATATAATTGGTGGAGTGGTCGACAATGCAACAGAGCTACCTTAGCAGTGACAATGTAGGACACCAACACAGTATAACGTGTGATCTCAGTGCTAGTGGGAATAGATGGACCAAATAAGTAATCCCATCGTGCACAATTTACAGCACAGCAAAGCATAGAATTGCAAACAATAACTTTAGGCTAATAACTGCTGCTTATATAGTTTACCGTTGTTCTAATCCCGATGTGTGTCATCTCCACTCCATGTTGGGCTGTTCAGACACAACATTTTCCGCATCCTGAGCATTTGCGCGTACATGTATGGTCCAACATACAACTTTCCAACAACCTCCTCTTCCTCTACCTCAGGGGTGTCAAACTCATGTCACATTGTGGGCCACATACGGCCTTGGTAGATGTCTAGTGGGCCGGACCGTTAAAATTATTCCATACTCTGCTATAAATAACCAAAATAATATATCTTTGAAGGAATCTTTTGAAATTTAATGAACAGATCTTTTACAAAACATTTCATAATGCACCTTAGATTTCCTTAGACCGGGCATGTCCAGCTCGGGGCCTGGAGGGCCACTGTCCTGCCTGTTTTCCAGCTCTCCCGGCGGCAACACACCTGATTCAGGTGATCAGCTCATCAGCGAGCTCTGAAGCAGCATTAGAACGGTCCTGATTATTTGAATCCGGTGCGTTGCTCCGGGGAGAGTTGGAAAACAGGCAGGACAGCGGCCCTTGAGGACCGACTTTGGACACCCCTGCCTTAGACAAATGTGACATTTACTTTGATCATTCACATATATGCATTGCAACTGTAAGTATTGGCATGTCCTTGAAAGCGTCTGCTGTGTTGGGTCTGTCTCAGTGACAGACTGAGACTGCTGTTGTCTTCTTCTCTGATCAAAAGAGTGGATACTCTATGAATTGCACCTTATTAAAAATATTAATTCTGTGTCTTTATATGCATTTTTTCACTTTTAAATGATCCTGCGGGCCTGATTGAAACTCCTTGGGGGTCGGTTCCGGCCCGCGGGCCGTATGTTCGACACACCTGCTTTAAATCTTCAAACACCTCGACCCCCTCAGATAAATTTAAAACGTCACTTTCTTCCGGATCGATTTCCAACTGGCTTTGTACACTTACCATTGCGAGCCCCACTATTGTTGTTTTAAAGTGACATCAGGCAATACGATTACTTTATCAAATTCACAAAATGGAATTTTTTTCATACTTTATTTATGTATGTATTTTGTTTAATTATTTTACTTGTGACATAAAAATATTTAAATTGGGATTTTCTCAAATTACTTCCCAGGTGATGTTTTTAAAAAAGAGTAAAATCATGCGTGGTGATAATGTGATCGAAAATGTTATTTAAAAATTGTATTGCTAGTAGGATCAGCTGAGATTCAAATCCTAAAACACAGAACTGTGAGGCAGATGTCCTTACTATGAGTTCATGCCTCAGAAAGCCAGTAGTACTTGTTTTTTCAGTGTTTCCAAAATGACTGTTCACTGTCTTTTTACCTGATGGTTAAACAAGAATATTATAATGAACCTGTAATTATGTTCTCACTTCTCAGAAAATAAAATGCAAACGACTTGCTTCGCTGTTGTAATTCCACATTTCGACACTTGATAGCAGCAACACTTCACCTCAGTGGATAACACAACTCGAGCTGATTCCTCTTGCATTTCATCTTGACAAACCCTATTTTCCCATGAAAATCACATTTTGCCCCCGCCCCCCAACACATCCAACCAACCACCCAAAATGAACCTCACTAGAGTTCAGTTAAATACAAAGCAAACACAGATGATGAAGTTCAGTCTTTCAATGCATTTCTATTGAAATAAAAAGCAAAGCTTTTTGTGTTTACCTTTCATTTGCTCTCAGTATTTTTCCAACCACTATTTTTCCCTGGCTCAAGCAGAAATTGCCACTTAGAGTCCCATCTGTCATCTGTCAGGTTGACAAACACAAGGAAACAAATGGATCACTTTTGCAATTTTTGCATTGCCATAGAAAATTATACTTGTCGATAAATTCTGCCTGTATGTGTTTTTGAGCACCGCGTGCCCGAATCCCAATTTTCCTGAAACATGAAACCTTTTTAAACAAAGCTATCTAGAAATGGCCAGATTGTCATGAATGTCATTCACATCTCTGCCTGTCCACTGTAGCCAAAGTCCATGTCCATGGTTATTAAAGAGGCTGGCTGCTGGATTCTTTTCCGCGGCTGCCTGTTCCTTTTGCATTCAAATTGAATCTGCTCAAATGTCTTATTAATAACTCCAACAGGATGTGGAAAGCAATTACGAGGCACACGTTTGATAGAAATGTGAGTAAGCCTGCAGAGGCTCCATTTAGCCCTCTCAGGGTCACGAAATGGAGAGTAGAAATGGCGAGCATGGACCATGTTTGGCAGAGCTGATTTGTGCTCAGCTTCCGTGGAAAGAATACCATTCAATCTCCAAAACAGACAATGTTGTATTATTATGATTAATTATCTCCATTTGATGTCTGCTATGCTTTTCTGGCCTTGTCGTTTCAGAGTGTGGGCTTTCTGTTTCTCTCATCATGCAATGTGTTTTGTTCTACTGTTTCTGCTCTTATGAGGATTTTTATCTCACCGAAAGCCGTTAATCAAAAAATAATTACAGCCTGAATGAAGAACGATAACCTGTTGATGTTACCGAACAGATCGCTCAACTCCAGTTGACCACCCACCATCAATGAATTTGAGTTTGATTTCAAATAAAGGGATGATAAATTGGTGGATATCAGATGAGAGTTGGGGCAATATTTGCCCAAGTAAAATTTGATGCAACAAGAGAGAGGTATAAAATCCGAGGTCTTGAGGTACACATTGATATAACTCCACCAGTTTTCTTTCCTTTTCTTTTGGGCAAATCATCTACAATTGTCCTACAAACTGTGATGCGTACCTGCACTGCATTATTGTACAATAGTTGACATTGCACTACTTCAGCTTGAAGCTCACAATTATTTTGTGGCTTGTTTAAAAAAACAAACAACTAATGTAAATCCAAGTACAGGGGTAAAAACATGTCTTGGCCACTTGCTGATTTCTTTTACAATAACTATATACAACTTACAACATACAACTTTTTTTTTCAAGAAAGAAAGAATCCACTTGTAAATGGAATTAAACCCTGTTGCTTTGCCATTCTGCATTAAACCTGCACAGGTATGAATGTCTACCTTCTGGGCAGCGTCTTAGTTTCTATGGGTAAATACTGCATGTACAATATGAGTGCGTCAAGGCAAATGTGCACGTGAGGTCAGGTGTTCGTGAGTTCTCATGCAGACAGTCCAACGTGCTGTCATTGAGGAACACACTGAGAGGATTTGCTAAACATAGCTCTTACTCCTAAAATGCGGACACCTGCCGCGTCACTTTACAGCTTTGAGCATGACATTAAGCAGAGCAATTTAACAATAACGTGGGCTCGAGCCAAAATGTATGAAAATAGGTGTAAAAGTATGCACAGCACCCAAGTGGGAGTTTATTCTTTTGAGACATAGCAGGTCTTGCAGCATATGGCTTCAGCATAAACCCGCCACTAAACATTACAATCACTATTGCACAGGAGGGATATATTAAAGAAAAATAATACAAATTGATATCGGAGATATTTTTTATTATTAGTTTGCATGACAATTTAATTTGTCATGGTCCTGTACTATTTAAACTCTTCATCTTTCTTGCTCAAACCAGTGTAAACATGAAAAAGCCTTGTCATTTATTGTGAGAGAACAAGCCAACCAGACCGAAGAAGAACTACTGTTCCCACGTTTGAACTCTCCACCCTCTGTCTAAGCATTAGAGTACGCATAGCGCATGTGCTGGTAAAGCGTATACTCATTCGTTAGAGTTTGCAAATGGGGAGGTGCAAGTATCCCTCGAGCAGACTTTTGCAGAGGAACCTTCTACATGAGAGACGTCATTCCTTGTAAAAATAAATAAATACAAGTTATAAAATAGCCAAACAGCTCAGAAAATGACAAAGTACATTTGCAGTTACCTTGAGTAGGAACAACTACAAATTTGAAGAGGATAAAACACTCAACAGGTGAGCATGTTTCATTGGGAGTCATGTTATTGAATACATATTTCTGGACAAGCACAAACAGCAAGCCGGTTTCTCCCTTGCACGCCGTTTTAATCTGGTATTATGCTAGAGCTTGCATGAATAAAGGGATTGTGTCTGAATGTATCAAATGCAATAGAGTTACAGTTGTCATGTATTCATGTTCTGTATTAGGTACACTGTATCAATAGCAGCACACTGTCGTCCAGTATTAAATTGACCTGTTCCTTTGAACTTTGGGAAAAGGACTTTGAAGGTACTCATGACTCTATTCCACCACTGAGCGAATGTATAATAACAGGTCAGATCAGGAAGCAGCTAAATGCTTAACTTTGACATAGAGCCCCCAAAACAATCTGGCTAATACTTCACAAGTGCCACTGATACATTTAAGAGCTGAGAGACCAGCAGAGCAAATATGGTCATTTTCATTATTTTCTGCATTTGCCAAAAGATAGGTGTCATTCGATATTCAAATATCATTGTAATGGACCGGTTATTATCATGAAGTGCTTTTCGTCATATATTTCATTAAAAGTTCAACATGGCAAAGAAAGGTGGAACAATATCCATTTAGATTAACTGGTTTATCCATGAGCAATGTTAAAAAATGTGTTATTCAAAATCGATGAGTTTCAAGTACAATGCACAGTGCAGTACTGTACCGCTAGCATTATTTTTTATTTTACCAATTTGAGTTATGCTGTACAGCTCTGACATTAATATACACCATTAACACTGCATAAAATCATTAGCACTGAGGAGGGGTGTCAAACTCATTTTTGTCGCGAGCCACTTTGGAGTTATGTGTAGGCCGTTAAGACAGTGAAACCACAAACACGTCTAATACCCCATTGTATTATTACTGATACAAATTGAAATATTTCTAGTTTTCAAATCAGTTAAGTCAGCTATAATAGTTTGTTCAATTATTGTTTGAGTGGAAAATCCTTTGACATTTCAGTACAGATTTTAGCAACGATAATGCAAATTGACACACATGATTTGCATTTGCGGGCCACATAAAATGACGTGGCAGGCTGCATCTGGCTCCCGGGCCTCGAGAGTTTGACACCTTTGACATAGAGTGTAAAACCATAACAGCCTTTCAACAAAACGTTTTAATAGATCCATGTTTTTGGACCTTAATGCTTGGTTTTGTTGACCATGGATGTGAGTTTGATTGTATTACTTTGATTTGACCTCTTTTTTTGGTCTTTTTGCTAACTTGTTGCATTGTTAGTCGTGGTTATTTCATGTCAGAATCCCACTCATCAGCTATCAGCTCAATATACAGTAATTGTTTCTTGTCCAGTGTTGTCAGTTATGCGTGTGAACCTCAGCTCCCGTTTATATTCCTGCCTGCAAAAAAAAGTATTTTTGTTGTTGTTAGTGGAGGTTATGTGTTTCTGCCTTTCCATTGCAGCAATCACATCTGATACCCAAAAATATTAATATTGATCTTAAATAATATGCAAATTCTCTTTGTAGGTGCATTGAAAAAAAAAGATCCTTTGGATTTACTTAATTCGAACATATGAAAAAAAAATGTGGCCAGTCTATGTAATTTTTTTGTGTTTTCTTCAAAAAGCAACCGGTGATATGTATTCGTTTTAACACATTTTAATCAAGTGCAACCGAAAAGCAAGTACTTTATTTTTTTTCACTGTGTAAGAGGAATGAAGGAATGAAAAGCAGTGAAACCTTGACGTGGGATACTACATGTATTATATCCCCCCCCCATTTCGAACCGAAGTCAACATGGTATTGGTGGAAATCAAAAGGCTTGGTGGATATTTTGGTTTACAGATACATTAAAATCCACCCGCTCCTTACAAAACGTCACTATGGTAAAATAATGCATCAACTTTGCATGTGATTATTGGTGTACCTTGAACAGAAACAGTGGTCGCAATAAATGGCCACTTTCAACTGCTTACGAAGCCATGTTATAAGGAAGCGCGCAACTTTCATGATTGCCACAGTAAGCCGCCACGGGTCAGACTTGACACTGCATCAGGTGCCTTCACCTAAAAGATCACCTGAATTTTCACCTTAGTTGAACCTCATGGAAAATGACAGTTCGCAGCTGGCAAGCCCCAAATATGAATGAAATGGAGATCATTGTCCATTAGTAACTGTGTTAAAATTCCTCTAAAAATCTGTCAGAAGCTATGGTCATGGAGCACCCAAAGCCGCAGGTCATAACAACACGATAGTCTTCAACTAACACGAAATATGTCAGATGTCATAAAGTACAGTATATGGCACGATACTTTCAAAGTGACAGTCTGTGCTAAATTTGGATTAGTCGTTTTGTTTTATTGGTTGGTTGAAACTATAAAATTGAGATAATTAGATTAGTTTATATGAAAGGGGGCAGTGCAATTTCTCAAAACGCATGAAAAAAAAATCACGGTGAAAAACAGTACCCTTGCACTTTATAATGTTATATTGCGCTGTTTTGATTCCCTAAAAGAGCTGTTCAAGCAGCTGTTGTGTGACAAATCAGCAACACTATGCATTTTTTACATGAAAGAAATGTTCGAAAGAAGTGTTCGCTCCTGTAATTTGCTTTCTCTGGTCTGAATCAGTTGAGAGGTTGTAAATAATGTCAGGGTTCCACCTGGTTTGGTTTGTGATCACAGTAAAAAGTTCAGCGCTTGCTAAAATATGACACAACAATAAGTGCGATTTCATCACAAGAATGTAAACAAGAACACAATTTGCTGCATGGCCTGGCGTTTGCGAAGCAGACAAAGTAGCATGAATTAACACCATACAGAGTGAAACTGAAGTTTGTTGATGAAGTATCTGGACAATCGAGTAAGCTACAAAACAAAGTGTGATGCAATACATGCATGCCACAAACCACAGTCTCGAAAAGTTCATGAACATGATATATGGGGATTTAGAAAAAAAAAACTAGCGGCACTCAATTTGTACCATCATTTGGCTTTAATATGTGGTCCTAAAATCATAACGATGGAATTTGAATTACAAGTGTGAGGTGTTTGGGTGTTTTCTTTCATTCAGGGAAGTATGCTGTCAAATACTACACCCGCAGCCCCGTCCTCTAAGTGTGTCTGATCCATCTCTGTGTGTGCTGGATTAGGATGGCTCAGGACGGATTAGTTAATTATAGACACATGCTGTCTAAGCGTGGTGGGTGTTGTCAGGTGTTGCAGCATGAGGCCGGCTTGGTGTTGAGTGCAGAGAGGAAAGGCGGAGTGAGTTGTGAAATTGCGTGGCAAAATGCTTTGCCAGGTGCTCTGAGCGTGTCTGTTTTCTCACTTTCTAATCTCTGACCGCTGGTATGCCATGGCTCGTTCACATATGATTTTGTGAATGCTAAGAGACAAGCATTCATCCTGAGGATATGCTGCTTTAAAAATAAATACATTTATCACATCAGGTACAACATTATGACCACTTAGCTGAATTGGACAGCCGAAAGATATAATTTATCTAGCTAGCTATCTAGCTATCGTGACGCTAAACTATTCTAAATATTTGAGCTTGAGACTGAGATTTTGCACTGGCAACTTTTTTCTTGAGTGCACCAGTGCAAACGTTTGGTGTACCCTAATTTACAACTGCATCACATTCAACAACTTGGTTTTTATGTTTGCCCTTTAATTTCAACAAAATGTCTTTTTAGTCAATCTTGACAAGTAAATGAACACTGAACAATGTAGTCATCATGAAGTTCTTTATTTGAAGCACAATTCCAGAAGACAGATAACTGACTAGTAAGTATTAGTACTTGAAGTTGTCTCTGTCAGATTCTTGGTTATAACTTTTGAACATATCAGGCCTTATCATTAAAAAAGTTGTGAATCGATCGTATCATCCGCATCTTTTTTCACTCTGATTAATGCTGCTGGTATAAATAGTGGATGGATGTGCATGAACGCTTCCAGGTTTTTATTTATATATATTTTGGTATCACTACTTACTAGAAATGGCAATTTCATCTCCACTTCTTTAGGCTCAGCTCCCTAAAACAAGACGGCAGGCCTCTTGGCTAACGTTTTTATTTGGAGTACAGTTGCCTCTAACTTAAAATTTCAGGGGCATGGGTCAAACATTTCGAGGAGCACACAGTAAATCCACTTGCAAAATAATATCCACATTTCCTCCTATTTCTTCATTGTACTGTACTATTGATAATTTGGAAAAAGTCATCCCAAAACAGCCTTAATTCGCCATTCCCGTTTACTCACAGAAAAAAAAATCATTTTCATGATTTGTCTCCTTTGACATGCAAGGTTTAGTGAGGCGAGTTTTACTGTTACTCCTTTGACATAGTCCATATTTACAAGAGGTACATGAAACCTTATAGATTTTGAGCAATACATTATTAAAACATTTTAAATGCTTCACAATGCAGCATCAAAAATATTTCCTTTGTAATTAATATGTAAATCTCAACTATCACTGAACATAACATCTTCCAAGCAAAAGAACCCAGTGTTGATTTTGTGCAACACCGTAGCCGTAATTATAGTGACTGACAGAAAGCTCAACAAATAGCAGAACAATACGAATCTAGTAAGACTTTTAAGACACTATAGTTACGGCCAGAGCACTGCACAGAATTGCCTGTGTTGCTAAGTCGTGCCAATAATGTAAAGTGATTGACAGGAAAATCAATAAATTGGGTTCTTAAAAAAAAAAAAAGGCTTTGAGTACCGTCGGCCTCTGTGCAAGTGAGCCTGTTGGTAAAGGCGGGTCTGTGTACAGTGCTCACAAAGTTACTTGTCTCTTTGAGTTTGGCTATTTCAGGGCTTTTGAGCATTTTAATTTGAAAAACTAAGGAAAGGAGTTCCACTGACGTCATTCATATATATATATATATATATATATATATATATAATATAGCCGTATATATATATATATATAAAATCCTCGTCTCGTCTCACCCCTCGGGTGGTGTCCGTCCCCCATTCAGCTCGGGTCCTCTACCAGAGGCCAGGAAGCTTGAGGGTTCTGCGCAGTATCCTTGCTGTTCCCAGCACTGCACATTTCTGGACTGAGATGTCCGATGTTGTTCCCGGGATCTGTTGCAACCACTCATCTAGTTTGGAGGTCACTGCCCCGAGTGCTCCGACCACCACAGGCACGACTGTCACCTTTACCTTCCAGGCTCTCTCCAGCTCCTCTCTGAGCCCTTGGTATTTCTCGAGTTTCTCATGTTCCTTCTTTCTGATGTTTCCATCACTTGGGACCGCTACATCCACTACCACGGCTTTCCTCTGCCCTTTATCTATGATCACGATATCCGGTTGGTTCGCCATTACCATCTTGTCATTCTGGATCAACAAATCCCACAGGATCTTCACTTGGTCATTCTCCACCACCTTCGGAGGTGTTTCCCATTTTGACCTTGGGGTTTCCAGTCCATACTCGGCACAGATGTTTCGGTAGACTATGCCAGCCACCTGGTTATGGCGTTCCATGTAGGCTTTCCCTGCCAGCATCTTACACCCTGCAGTTATGTGTTGGATCGTCTCGGGTGCCTCTTTGCACAACCTTCACCTTGGGTCTTGTCTGGTGTGGTATATCTGGGCCTCAATGGCTCTGGTGCTCAGGGCCTGCTCCTGAGCAGCCAGGATGAGTGCCTCTGTGCTGTCCTTCAGGCCAGCCCTCTCTAGCCACTGATAGGACTTCTTGAGATCAGCCACTTCAGTTATGGTCCAGTGGTACATCCCGTGTAGGGGCTTGTCCTACCATGATGGTCCCTCTTCCAGCACCTCATCCTCTGTTCCCCATTGTTTGAGACATTCTCTGAGTACGTCATCTGTTGGAGCCCTCTCCTTGATGTATTCATGGAGCTTGGATGTTTCATCCTGGACAGTGGCTCTCACACTCACTAGTCCCCGGCCTCCTTCCTTTGGGCTTGCGTACAGTCTCAGGGTGCTGGATTTGGGATGGAACCCTCCATGCATGGTTAGGAGCTTTCAGGTCTTAACATCCATGGTCTGAATCTCTTCCTTTGGCCACCTGATTATTCCTGCAGGGTATCTGATCACTGGCAGGGCATAGCTGTTTATTGCCCGGGTCTTATTCTTGCCATTGAGCTGGCTTCTTAGGACTTGCCTCACCCGCTGGAGGTATTTGGCCGTGGCCGCTTTCCTTGTTGCCAGTTCAGAATCAGAATCAGAATCATCTTTATTGGCCAAGTATGTAGAACACACAAGGAATTTGTCTCCGGTATAACACGCTGCATTCAGTATCATCATAAACAAGAACATGACAAATAGGTATGGAAGGACATTTCGTAATGTAAGTGAACCGTAGTTTCAAGCAGAGCTAAAGTGATCAGTGGTAGAATACAATACTAATACAGTTTGTACAGTTGGTGCAGAAAATCATTAAACCATTTTAGAGTGACCAGGAACAATATTTGTTGTACAAGAAGAGTGACTACGTCGAGGTTGCCATTGGTATACCAAAGTACTTGTAGCTGTCCTCAATGTTTGCTATTGTTCCTTCAGGGAGTGAGACCCCTTCAGTGCGGACTGCTCGTCTTGGGGTGGAAAGCTCCGTGTGTTGTTTAGGAGTTTTCTTGTCATGACATTTGTGGCTTGCATCTCTTCCAATGGACAGCATATTATGCCCAAGGAGTATCTTCCTGGAACTTATTCTTGCCAGTCGGGTGACTATTCAGGCTCTGCCTCACCCTCTCTAAGTATTTGGCCATGGCTGACCTTTGAGCTGACTCCTTACGATTGCTATTTGCCTCTGAAAGTCAAAGGTGGTTGTCGATGTCCTGCCTTTAGACAAATGAATCATTTCGGTCATGATCTTCTTCTCTCGTGTTGATCACCCGACCAAACTTAACCAGCTCGAATTACATTGCGATGTCATGGCTGTATTGCAGTATATCTTTGGGAGATGAATCAGGGAGTCTTGATCACGATGGTTCTAGGAATACAGCTTGATGTCATCCATGAAGAGGAGGTGGCTGATTGTTGTTCCACTTCTGAAGAGAGAGAGGAGAACTTCTTGATGTTTTTTCGGGTTTAGTGATTTACATCTAGCCCATATATAAAAGTGTTGGCAGGGGTGGAAGGATTATATGACTTGTATTGTCATACATGAGTGCATTTTCTTTTCTAAGTGTGCAAGTGCGTATAAATATTCATGTCTGTGTACTACATCTGTTTAAATGTACATACAGTACTGCATACTGCTGTATTGCACTCTATTGTCTTTGTACAGTGCCCTCCGTAATTATTGTCAACTCAATTGTTGTCAAATGTTTTCTTTACATTCTAATAAATAATTTTTATTTTTTCAAAATATAGGGCCGAAATGTTAAAAAGAATAAATAAAAGAGGAACATCCGTTGAATTCAAGTGCATTTATGACATGCATCCATCCATTTTGCGAACTGCTTCTCCTCATTAGGGACGCAGGCGTGCTGGAGCCTATCCCAGCTCTCTTCGGGGGACGCCATAAACTGGCGCCAGGAACACATAAGTTAAACAACCATTCACACTCATAATCACACCTATGTACAATTTAGATGGTTTATTTTAACCTACCTTGTGTTACGATCTGGAACAGTCTGGATAGGGGTGGATCCCACAAACGATAAGATCTTGGCACATTTATTAAAAAATCACAAGACCGACAAAGCCCAACTCAGGTCTATTGCCCAAATTTAGCTGGGATGGACGTCAGCTCAATGAGGGCAAGTAGTATCGAATCTTGATGGATGGATGTAATGGAATTTATTGAATTTTTACAATTATTCTTTTTTTCTTGCCGTTGTGGTCCTATAGAATACAGTGTGATTCATTATTCATGTATGTAAAAGGATTTCAAAATGATGATTTACTTTGTGGAGCCCGCATCCTGCATAAGCCCGTGGTCTTAGCTTGGAAAAAGCGTAGTCATATTTTATTCAAGGGCCATTTGTGGAAGTAATATTCATAAAGATTCATGGTTTCACATGAAAAAAAAAACCTAACGATCAACTTTGACGTTACTCATTGCATATTGAGTTGCAATCTGCAAAAGTTAGGCCAGCCACTTTCCCACCTATTTTTACTACACTGCAATACTTCAAGACATCATCTCATGAAAAATACTTTGTCACTAAGGCAAGATGTTTTGGTTTTATTAACCTATAAATCCGTTTGGAGAAATTCGAAATAAATAAAGGGGACAGAAAGAGGCAAAATAATAACTGCAGCAAGGACTGTGTTGTATCACTAATCTTGGCAGGTTGACTCCACCCTTTTTGTCTGCTTGTGTTCTGTCAGATGTCCAGGAAAGCCACTTCACCTTTCTGCAAATCTCTGCAGCTGCATACGCAAGCATCTGAGAACCCGGATATATATTTTGCATGCTGAAAAGAAGTTTTATGCAACTTTTTCAAGGCTGAATAACCCATTCTGAAGAGATTAAAAAAAATTGTTTTGGGGACTCTAATTGGATTTAATTACAAACAAGCCATGACGTTAATGTTCACCTGACGGATAACAGCGCAGTCACTCTCAGATACAATTTACATTCCCAACGGCTCGCAAATCAACAGGTAAGTGCATTTCCAATCCACGTGCTGCATACATCGATGTAGTCCAGAAACTTGTGTGATGAGATGCACAAACATTGCATGTGAATCTTTTGTTAAACTATTTTTGAACAATTTAATTCATGATTTATGTGTTAGACTGATGGACCTTTGTTTGCTCTGGCAACGTTTTTCAAATGGTTTGTACCTTTCCAGTTTATTGAGCTATTCATGCTTTGGAAGATGAAATAAACAACAATGTTTTTGTGATTACTTTGAACACTTTTTGCAAGTGTTTTGACATTTTTAGGTAATTTATTGATTAATGCTCCGTGTATAGCAAACACAATCTAACCTGCAAAGGAAAACATTTCTCTCATCTTTTTTTTTTTAACAATACAATTATCTTTTGTTTCAGCATTCTTATTTTCAGGGCAGTACTAGTTCTATAGAAACCGATCGACAAAATCTCAGATTGGTAATCTCCTGCATTACATTCACGGCACACCTTGGTGGCACCTTGACTTTCCCCTGGGAAGCCCCTCTTCAATTACGTAACACAATTAGTTGCGTGCTGGAGGTGCTAATTTTATCCTCTTGAAAAGATTTAAGTCTCATTAACGCTGTAGCGCTGTGTATCAGACAGACGTAATTGGCTTGCCACTTCTCTCTTCAACGTAAATGCTCTTTCAAATCATGTTGCACAGAAAATTCTTCAATCTCATGATTTGATATTTAAATAAACCGTCACTAGCCAGCACAGTGTTTACAAAGTCCTCATGATGCCATTCTTTCCAACTTTTCTTTTCCGACCTACTAGAAGCAAATATTTTGTGAGATGAAATGTTGCCTTCCATTTGATCTTTTCGGATACAAATAAATAGTGTCCATATTGTCATTTCTGTCAGAAGTAATAACCCAGGTGTTAGTCAAGAAAGTCAAGCGTCTCAGTGACACGAGCTTTGTTACATAATCATGAACGTCTGTACTCTACAGTAGATTTAAAGGCCTCACAGGGAAGAGCTGATCTTTAAGTCCAAGAGGCTTTACAAGAAACTATAACAAAGCAACATGTTGCATCAGTGGTGTGATGAAGCGGCATGATGAAAAGTTTGGGTCAGCAGTAATCGGTGAGATTTGGAAGCAACAGAATGACCATCAACAGACATAAAATACTGTACTTCTAGATTTTCATGAAATAAAGTTTTTATTCCCTCCAGCAGGTTGTTTTTATTCCTTAGTTGGATCATGGAAACACTGATGAATCCATTTTTACAAAGCTTTTGGGCGAGACTGGTTATGGATCAAGGAGAGAATAAACCATTGTGATACAATACAGTCAAAGCAACGTTTTGTTAGAGATAACTTTAACAAACCCTTATTGGAAATACTGTACTACACATTGTATTCAAAATCAATGTAATGTAATGTAACGGGTTGTTGCTTTTACACAAAGATAAGGGGAAAAAAAGGTAATATATGTGTTGTCTGCCCGAAGACAGCTGGGATTGACTCCAGCATGCCCACGACCATCATAAGGAGAAGCGTCTCAGATAATAGCTGGACACTGCTTCAAGATTTTGATTTCGAGTGAATCACATACTATTTTGCAGAACTGTAGTATCATCGTTCCTAAGAATTATCGTAAAGCATGGAGTCAACTTAGAACTTTGTTTCGAGCCCAGGATGATTGGATTGCATTCCGCAGCTCTTCAACATTTTTGGAAGAGCACGTGAAGCCAAGCTATCGGCAACAAGCTGTCTCAAAGTACACTTGCAAAGAAAACAAGATGCGCTAAAGTGGTTACATTTTGCAACATATTGGCTTGCATTCAGAGAAATAGTGCAACATTTTGTGCACTGGTGTGAAAGGCAGACTGTTCTTCTGGGGCCAGTTGGTCAGACAATATTCAAACAATGAATTTTAGCCAGAATACACTGTGTAAACACTGATGTATGGTGCACGAGCACCATGATATGGCAATGTTTCTGAAACAACAGTATTCAGCTCATTTATCGCATACGAATCGTGGGTCAGTTAGATTTCACCTCACCTCAGTAATTTAAGAAGTCATGTTGCCTTAATTGTACCCAAGACACCCCACTATAAAATGGGTCTTTCAACAGAAAGAAACCCTGAACAAAACAGTGAATCAGCAACATATTGGTTTCAGACATACACAATTCACATTATAAAGGAAACTGCCAAATGCCCGTAAAAATGCTGTTTCTGAAGCTAAACTACAAATGCAGAGAAACTGTGGAATGGTGTAAAACCATTCTGGGCTGTAATACCAGTTCACGTAGGTTCCGGGAAATTGGTCGATTGCACGGTGCAAGCTTTTAGTTTGAAAAAATCAAGACAACGTTATTTTGTTTGCATTAGTGTCTGTGGAAATTCAAGCCATTATAATGATTTTGGAATTTTATCTCTCTAGCTAGCTAGCAAGCTAGATAGATAGCTGGATATCTAACTAACTAACGAGATAGATATCAAGAAATTGTTATTCTGAACACACCTATAGGTGAAGCTCTGGATGACCGTTCAGATACAGAATCTATTCATGTCTATTTATATTTAGGAATGACATAGCTTTTAAATGAGTATGCAGGCGGTGTTTGGTGAAACGCGTTCTCATTGCTATTAAATGTGTTTTGCATTTGATGATTTTAGTACAATCAAAAGAGGAATTAAAGGATCTACAGAAAACACCTTTTTTTTTTGTTCATCTATTATTACAGGAAACGATTGGCAACATTATTGTAAACATTAAGTATCACAGCATATGGTGAAACATAAAATGCTTTCAGTCACTAGTGCATGAACTTCTTTAGCCTCCAAAAAGCCAACAATTTAACTGCAGACCTTGGCATTCATGGCGCTGCTTCTGAGCGTGATGACAGCCATGCAATTAGTTTCCAAGTAGAAGGTTGATTATGTGTGATATTGCTCTTATCCGAGTGCTAACCTCATTGACTGAAAACAATTGTGCATCAAGCAGGCGTAGAACCTTATGAGTGCCAAAGGTAAATAGTCGCCTCTGCAATTTTCACACTTTTGGGCAAGGCCACGAAATAGGGCTTCATTTTTTTCCCAATTTTATTTACATGTATTGTAGTATGTTGACTTAATTCGCCAAATTTGAAAGTAAATGTCAACAGTTTATATCTGCTCTCACCATGCTGTGAGGAAAACTTTTCCTTGTTTTCTTCTGTCACAGTGCCAACAAGATGCAGAAGCAAGTGGAGGTCAGGATAGATGAGAGCCACTTGGAGCCCACAGTGGACGCAACTGAGAGTGCATGTAGCACTGTATGTGATAAAATCATGAAGAACATGGTTCTAACGCTGACAATTCTTGGTGAGTTTAAGGTCATATCATTAATTGTCTCCTAGCTGAGAAACAAAACCCAGAAGAAGATTGTTTTAATAGCACTTGCAGTGTCCAGTGGTGACCTTGGCAGTAGCTGTATGACTCCTCAGTGTCTTCAGTAATGGAAGTGAGGCAACAGAGACCCGATACTGACGTGTAACTGTCATAGTCACTTCTTTTCTCATGTCATCGATTCAGGTGTGTTTCTGGGTTCCATTGCTGGAATGCTGCTGCGGCACATATCACCTCTCCCTCCTGATGTGATTATGATCATAAGCTTCCCGGGGGAGATCTTAATGAGGATGTTGAAGATGCTTATTTTGCCTCTTGTTGTTTCAAGTCTGGTCACAGGTGGGTAAAAGAAAGTGGCGGTTGCAAATGCGCTGCCTAATTTGTGTGTTCTTGACTGCACTCTGCACCCTAGAGTCCGGAACCTGGAGGTGAAACAGAGAACACCAGGATAAAGAGCTTGAGTTTATAAAAAAAAAAAGTATTTTTAATGCTTCAATATCGCAAACAATGAAATAATGAATTAGGGCTTTGAGAATATTGCCAGCTCACAATGCAAATTAAAATCGTATTTGTATAATTGCACTTTGTTAAAAAAAAGAAAAGAATAAAAATGCACAAATCTGTTTGTGCATTTGTTGCCTAATGGAAAAATTAACATTTTATGAACTCATACTTTTACTGAAATATACAATAGATAAGGGCTAAAAAGGGCTTCAAGAACAACAACAAAAATGTTTCAGTTTTGATAATAGGGATATTGACATAAAATGTTACCATTTAAAAAATGTGCGTGTGTATGTGTGCCCTCATCTGAACAAGAAATGTGCTTTTTTATTAGACTTATGTTCTTATCGCAGATTATCTATAATGAACATCATGTTCAAACACATATGTGTGCGCACATGCACTTAGCACCAGGACACCCTAGGCGACAGTTTTGAGGATCGACTTTGCGGTGTCATCACACTAGGTTGAAATGAGGGGTGTAGCTGTCAACCCATCCCCACCTCATGATGTGGGGTCTCCGATAGTGGGGGGGGGGGACTCAAACGTATTGTGAGGGTCTGCTGGGAACATCTGTCAGAGTCCACTGTCTGGCAAAACCTGGAGTGGATCATGTTCTGTCGTAGATGCAGTCCCCTGAAACCATTAGTGGACACCGGCAGTGAGGGATCTGGTCAGGATGAAGGGGTCCTATCTGGTCTTTTGAGCATGTGGCACTCTGGAGACAGCCGTAGGGACTGGCAGGCCAAGTGTAATACCGCTTTGGAGGTAGCTGAGGCAAACACTCGGATGTCTGAGGCGTTCAGAAAGCTCTGTAGAATGAATTCCCGACAGTTTTATCTCAAATTCTGCTCCACCAGCCGACGACTCAGGAGGGGGAAAGTGGTGCACCATCAACACTGTCAACAGTGGGGACAGGGTGCTGCTGACCTTGACTAGGGACGTTGTGAGTTGGAAGGAGAATACTTGAAGATGAAATGACTCAGTGGAGGAAAGGCTGTTTTTTTTTGCAGAGGTTGGTAAGCCTGTGACCCGACCCCAGCAAGGAAACGAATGGATGAATAATCATTGGAAAGTTCTATTATATTAACATTCACGTCATACCATCAGTATATTAAAAGTAGCTGAAAAGTGACTCTGCTTCACACTTATTTTAATATTCTTCTGAAATCTTTGCTATCACAGGACTGGCTGGCTTAGATGCGAAATCTAGCGGCCGTTTAGGCACCAGAGCCATGGTGTACTACATGACAACAACAGTCATCGCAGCAGTCTTGGGTGTGATCTTAGTGCTGCTCATCCATCCCGGGAACCCCAAGCTAAGAGCTAATCTTGGACAGGGGAAGAAGAATGATGACGTTTCCAGTGTGGATGCTTTCTTTGACCTCATTCGAAATCTGTTCCCAGAAAACTTGGTGCAAGCCTGCTTCCAACAGGTACATTTCCTACCCTGAATGTTTTCTTTGCCGTCAAGGGCCCTGGAGTTTAGATCTACAATGTATAACTCATCTCTTCATTGTTCCAACGGCTGTTCTGTATTTCTGGCGCAGATACAAACAGTGACTACAAAAGTACAGGTGCCCACTAACAGAACCAAAGCACCCCCGCAGTTCACCATCAAGAGGTCACTTCAGTTCAAGAGTGGAATGAATGTCCTTGGTAGGCTATTGATCCTATTCCAGACAACAATAGGACTAAGACTACTTTGATTCCATTGTGGGTGTGTGACTTGAGTTTTCAATTGCACTTATGTTTTGACTCCAAGGTTTAATTGGATTCTTTGTCGCTTTTGGAGTCATCATGGGGAAAATGGGGGAGAAAGCCAAGCTTATGCTTGAGTTCTTTAACGTCTTGAATGAGATCATCATGAGGATTGTTAGTGCAATTATGTGGTAAGTGTACTGCTAAAAAAAAAAAACAGAAACAGGAACTATTCACAATATGCATGTGGATGCACCTCCATTCAAAATTTCTTCTTCTTGGGTTTCAGGTACTCGCCAATTGGAATTGCTTGCCTGATATGTGGTAAAATCATCTCCATTGCTGACTTAGAGGTGGTTGCTCGACAGCTTGGAATGTACATGATCACTGTGATAGTGGGCCTCATCATCCATGGCGGCATCTTCCTTCCTCTCATATATTTTGTGATTGTCAAACAAAATCCTTTCAAGTTCTTCATGGGAATGTTCCAGGCTTGGGTCACGGCACTTGGAACGGCATCCAGGTAGTATAACAATTGTGTTTTTCAAAAAAGCTTCAAGCGGCCTGACACTGGCTAACACACGGGTCGTCTGTTATTCAGGATTTTGAATACAAAAACTGTTTTCCGAAAGACCTTGTTTCCAAGGCTACATAGCAAATAACAACAGGAACTTTGATTTGAAGCCGTAACTGAAATATTCATGCCAGCAGCAACTTCCAACTTTGTTTCCATGCGGGATAGTTTTCATTTACTCTCTGTTTTATTAATGACATGCAATGCCCTCATTCCCCTCCTGAGGTGAACTCGCTCCTTTTAAGTTCCTGCCAGCTCGCTGCTCCACCATCTACAAGAAGTACTAATTGTCAGACAAAACAAACATTGCACTGTTGAGTCACAGCTGATATTTTTTTTCTCTTCATGCACCCTTTCTCGAATGATTTTAGTCTCATTAAAGTTGTCGTCTGTACTAGCTTTCATATCACACGCACGCAAAAATAATAATAAATGAGAATACTCTCGAATAATATTTGTTTTTGAGAAGGGAGGAACATGGCAAATCTGATTGAAAACCTCACAACAATTACAACCCAATTGCATTAGTTACACAACCCAAAAAATGAAATGTTCGATGGGGAGCCATATGAAGTATGCAGCAAAGTTAAATATATGTATTTTTTTTATCTCCCCCCCCCAAAAACAAAAACTCTTCACAGTGCTGGAACCTTGCCTGTCACTTTCCGATGCTTAGAGGAGAACTTGAAAATTGACAAGAGAGTAACACGTTTCGTCCTCCCTGTCGGGGCCACCATCAACATGGATGGCACGGCGCTCTATGAGGCCGTGGCTGCCATCTTCATCGCTCAGATGAACGGAATTGTTCTCGACTGGGGCCAAATTGTCACTGTCAGGTGAGGTTACGACACTACGCGTCAAGTCAGTAACATTTAGTACCAGTAATTCCCAGTATCAAAACCATATAACTTCAACAACAAAGTAGTTCCTTTGCCCATCATTTGTCCTCTTCTAACAGTATGACGGCGACCCTGGCTAGTGTTGGAGCAGCCAGTATCCCCAGTGCTGGTCTCGTAACCATGCTGCTCATCCTAACAGCAGTGGGGCTGCCCACTCAGGACATCAGTCTCCTTGTGGCTGTCGACTGGCTCCTGTGAGTAAAACGCCTGAAATCATATTATACGGGTGTCATCGTCATTTTTATTTTTTGCTTATCGAGCCCAGTCAAGAACTTGCCTTTCACACCACACTTGCTGTTTATCGAATAGTCAGTCTGTTTACTTTTCCAGTTTACTGCTGATGCACTGAATGCAGAGGTTTCAAACGACACTAAACAAAAGTTGTCAATTCCCAGAAGACATCATTAAAATCTATGTCATCATCCTCAAAAAAGGTGGAACAGAAAAAAAGTTTTATTCATACTTCACGGTTATGGCTTGAGGAACGCGCAATTGATTTTTGGGTAGAGGTTCATTTCTATTTTCATGGAATGAACATGTTTGGAGTGAATCATACCCTTTCATGTCATGTTAAAGCGAGGCCTTTTGAACAAGGGGTAGTATGTCATTTTCACAGTTTCCAGACAATTATCTGTATCTCTAAAAACGACACAGATGCAGCACTTGTCAACGGAAGTAATTGAAATGCCTTTGAAATCATTCAAAAGTAGTTTCGCCATCGAGGCCTCGTTCATGTTTGTCCTGTTTTCAGTTATCTTTTTACCACATCAACAATACGTTCCACTATCATTAATTCACGTCGTGTTTCTGCTGCATTTATTCGCAAACTTGTCCTTTCGGTCCCAAATGCTTATAACATAGCGCTACTGTAGAAGTTGCACCAGTCTGTCTGTTGATCTCATGGTCCATTACAGCCCTCACTCATGAGCCAGACCAAGAGACACAGCCACTCTCTCTGATTTAGAGTGCTTATTCTCATCACATTCTGCTGTCATCTGCCCCTGTAAACTTTAAAGGTCACCGCTCAATAAAGCATCAGCACCATATAATCTGTAAAAGCGGTGGTGAGATCCTCAGGCCACCCAACTGGACTCGCTGCACACATCTCGGTTGCAACGAGAAATGGTGTCCATGGGAAAACGAAAAAAACAGAAAAAAAAAGGCAGCTTTGGTGGAATCTGCTTCTACTGTAAACCGTGTGCACAGACAGAATGCTATGGAGTTGTGTGTTTGTGCTCCTGGTGCACTCTTTACAGATCACCGTGAGGGATACGGTCAAATCCCTTTTGCAAAGCCCATGTGGAAATAGTTGTAGAAACCTCCATGCAACATTCAGTATCGCAGTCAGGGTAGAGAGCTGGTGCAGTGCTCCACAACGGGAGTGAAAACCACTGCGCACTTGTTTTTATTAGAAGCTTCGCTATGAGCCTTACTGTTCTTTCCAGTGGTATTATAGTTCTGGGTTTTTATAAACCTCAGGAATTTCACTATTATTTGTTGGAAATCAAATAAAAAATAAACTTAAGTATGTATTGCCTGTGTGATTTGTTTTCTCTTTCTCTTTCCTCTTTCTCTCTCTAACTGGGTTGTCTTCCCTCCTTTTGACATGCAGGGATCGCTTCCGTACCTCCGTCAATGTTGTTGGCGACTCGTACGGAGCCGGTATTGTATACCATCTCTCCAAAGATGAGCTTGACTCCTTCGATGCCCAACAATCCCGGATGGAGGATTTTGAGATGACTAAAAGCAAATCCTTCTTTGAAAATAACACCAACCAGAATGTGTATGCTCACCACAATTCAATCCTGATAGACGACTGCAAGGTACATTTCACATTAACGGATATAGAGACTTGTATGTAGAGGATTTGCCCCTGCTCTCTCTTTATTTTAGTCTATGTGACGAATTTCCTTTATTGGTGTATGTGTAAATGTCTTGTCTCGTGAGGAAAATTTTGTTGAAGCTAAAAAAAAGATGTTCCCGGATTGACACATTCATCATTTCATCATAGGAAAAAGCAGTTTTTGTGGTACCAGCTTAACCAAAGGCGAAGTTTATTCATCATGAAATGACATTTTTTTTAAACAATGAAAAGAGTTGTGTATCAGATCCAGATAGATGGATGTCTGTTGCATTTCTTATGCATCATGTTGTACACTGAGAATGAAATGTGGTTTTGTTGTTATATTAATTGGACATGTATTTATGTATTCAAGGCAGCCCCAACCAAACTAGGCTCTAAATTCTCTTCATATTTTCAAGTATAAACGTTTGCCAGTGGTATGACATAAAGACTGCTCTTTCACTCTGATTCATAGAAAAATAATGCACGGGATAGAGAAATGCGCCCATCAATGACTACCGTCATCCTTTTTAACTAGCAGCAGCAAAACAATTGCTGTTCGTTTACCTTGTGGTGATGTTGCATTTTATATGATGCATTATATGATGCATGATATGTTGCATTCTTATCATTCGGCGTATTAAAATTCGGTTGGGCAGAGAATCCATCAAATACATGGCCAACTCTCCAAAAAACAAACAAACATGTTTTGATGTGTTTCTGTTACCATAAAACTAGTACTACTACTATATCATAACAAGAGTGTTCAAAGACATACGATACACGTGCTGGGAAATCCCATATTAACATCCACCCTGAGGACAATGGCCTGAATGTCAAGAACTTTTGGCTTCTCTGCTCCAACCACCAGTGGTTTGTTATAATGGTGCCTTGGGCCCTTAGTTAGAAACTGTTGATAATTGCTTTCAGGTCACCATGGGCAAAAATGGCAAGACTGCAGGGTTCTGTCTTGTTGACGAGGAACCTTGGAAATGCGAGTAAAGCAGGCCCAGGAGCTGCTGCGCCTTACCCTGAGTAAAACTTTTACCTTCGATGAAAATGACACTCAGACAACGTGAACCGCAGAGACTGTACAGGAGAATCATCTTCAAGTTGCCCTTTTAAATTCTTTTTTCCAGTTATCCATCTAGTTAGCTTCACATCACCTCAGATCGATTGTGTGTGTATTTGCAAAAACCAAACTCGAGTTCCAACAACATGTGGTTAAAAAGCCTCAGGGCCTTACTTGGTGCTGCTGCAAACGTCATGTTTCGGCTATTACGGACTTCTTCACCTTTTTGTAACATCTCATTTCACTTTTGTATTTAATACCTTTGTGGTGCATCGAGAGCCGATGATATAAATCAAGCGAGAGCAGAGCATTGGGCTGATGCAAATCTTAGGGTCAGTGCTTTAGATTTTTTTTTTTAACCGGTGAACGTTGCTTATTCTCAATAATGGGCGGCTGTTCCAATCAAGGCTTTTGAATTTAGATTTGGATTTAACCCTTTCAGAGACAGCGGTCACGACAGCGGACAGCTTATCATGTTATCAGGTTACAGGTTATCATTATTGGTGCATGAACGGGTTAATTTGACTGTCACTTAAAATGCAAATATGCATGGTCAATGAGCACATAAGGCACACAGAAAAAGCGGCTCTCTGGGCAATATTGTGATTCAAATACAGGCAGGTGCAATAGCTTTTACTTTTTGACTACAGTAATGGGCTTAGACCCTGATGTCGCACACACAGTCAAGCCTAAGCCGAAAGCTTATGTCTTAGACCATAAAGCGGAAAAGGTGCGGCCTCTAATTTTGGCGACAGCCAGTACGTGATGTGTTGTTGTAAAACAAGCACATGAGGGTGCCCTCCAAGTTATTGTCTTTGTGTTTTTGTGAATATTTTTGTAACGTTTGAACACTGAATTTTATGGGGAGTAGTTACAGAATAAGACCGGAAGATATTTGGTCATACAGTATGCGCTGTTTCTGAGTGCAAACGGGAAATTTAAGCATGGCAAATAAAATGGGAGTCAGTAAAGATGAAAAAAGGAGAAATGGCTCTTACACTATTCAAGCCAGTGCATTGTTTTATGTTTCTCATTTCTTTTCCACATTCTTTTTTGGTTGTGTGTTCAATATTTTACTTGCCTTGAAGAAATCAGCTGCATAGTGCAGTAAGCATGTTGTTTCAATACAAGTTAATCTGGGATTCCCATGAATTCAGGGAATTATTGGTTTCTATCTTGATGGCAGAATGAGGATGGTTGGGCCCTCCTCATCTGCACAACTTTGATTTTGAGCCATTTGGTTTGCGTCCCGTGTTTGTTTATTGCGTGCACAAGTGATTTGGTCTCCCACATTTAATTGTATCAAGAAAGCAATAGCTCATGTAAATATTATTGCTTAAAGTGCCTCCTTGCACTTTGTGTCTCGTCCACGTCCTCTCCTTATAGATAGATGCATGTGTAAAACTTGTTTAGAGCTTTTGTCAGTGTTTTGCATGGCTTTTGCTATGCTTTGTATAATTACTTACAAACCGCAGATGTATGTTTAATAAACTTCACTCTGGGCTTTTTTTGGGGGGGGTAGTTTGTGAACTTTTATTTTTATTAAAATAATTTATTTCACTTTGTATTTCTAAATAACTACTGAACTCCAAATCATGATCAAGGAGACGGACCCTGATTATTACATGAATTGTGTACTTTTTTTGATTGTATATTTGGTTGTTTCAAGGCTACGAGCAAGGTGAAAAAAAACGTTGCAAGTTGGAAAACGTTGGTGGCAGCTAAGTGTCTGCATGTCGTGAGACCAAAGTAAGCTGTTCATCATGCAGTACAGACTCATACTGGTTGATGAGAAGGGCTACATTCGTCCTTTGAGTGTGCAATTTGTTGTCATTTCTGGAAATGTGGTGAGCACCAGAAAACCTCAGCTGCATGCACCACAGTTGTTTGCCACCTTTTGGGGCTATTGACTGCACTGTACGTAGGTGCACAGCATTATGTTGTTGGTGGATAGACAACAGGAATGGGAAGAACGCAATACCCCTGTGTGTGTGTGTGTGTGTGTGTGTGTGTGTGTGTGTGTGTGTGTGTGTGTGTGTGTGTGTGTGTGTGTGTGTGTGTGTGTGTGTGTGTGTGTGTGTGTGTGTGTGTGTGTGTGTGTGTGTGTGTGTGTGTGTGTGTGTGTGTGTGTGTGTGTGTGTGTGTGTGTGTGTGTGTGTGTGTGTGTGTGTGTGTGTGTGTGTGTGTGTGTGTGTGTGTGTGTGTGTGTGTGTGTGTGTGTGTGTGTGTGTGTGTGTGTGTGTGTGTGTGTGTGTGTGTGTGTGTGTGTGTGTGTGTGTGTGTGTGTGTGTGTGTGTGTGTGTGTGTGTGTGTGTGTGTGTGTGTGTGTGTGTGTGTGTGTGTGTGTGTGTGTGTGTGTGTGTGTGTGTGTGTGTGTGTGTGTTGTATTAAATGCCGTTCGAGTCCACCACTCAGTAAAAACATTGAACAGATCAGGGTTTTCTGTTCTAACACAAAGTGTGACATGCCGAACTGAAATGTACTGCTTTCAGGAAAATATGGCTATTGTTATGATACACTTTAGGAAAATGGGGAAATCTGTCTTAATTATGACTGATGGAATACTTGTACATTAGCTCTGAATCTAAAACTTATATATATATATATATATATATATATATATATATATATATATATATATATGAATGAAACTTTTCCTGATGTGACCAAAAAATGTTCTTGGTCAACTGATTTAATTTCTTTCTTCTTTTTAATGAAAATGTGAAATCTTTAGTCAAGTCAGCGTATATTTTGTATTTCTTCTTCTTTTTTTGGGGGGGGGGGGCTAACCGATTGTAATATAGTTTGACCGAGACTCTCCAAATCCACATGCATGATAAAAAACTGCAGGGCAGACTCTTTGTCAGGCAAAATATATATACATATATGTACCAAAAGTGTGTATAATGTTTTAATATGTGTATGAAAATATCAAATGATACAAATAAATTATTGATGAGGTGTTGGTGGGCTTATTTCACAAAGCATGTTTCATATGATACAGAATAGCAACATCCGAAAAGCTACTAAAACAAAAAAGTATATTCAGTTCTTTCATAACTGATTATTTGGGGAGGTCAACAGAACAGCATCTCATAAATTACTCATATATATACACAATAATTACAAAAATGTACAAATGTAATGTCATAAAAACCTAATTACAAAGTACACTCTGATCAAATATTGGCTTTGTAAAAAAAAATCCTATACAAAGACAAATAATTAATAGTCCTCAGAAATATGTGGCGGGATGGAAGAAACACATTTAACGGGTTCGTTTACCAGATTTTAGTGGTCCAAAAAAAAAAAGAGTTGATGGCGCTAACTAATTAGAAATAAGGACTGACAAGTATTCATGAATGGCACCAGGGCGACAAATATGTCTCGGAATATAAAAGAATGTTCAGAATCTTTTTCTTCTAGCATCTCAGGTGGCACGGCGGCACCTTCTTGAAATAAAAGGGTTGTCTCAGTCTGAATATTTCTCTGGAAGCTCATCCAACGCGATAACCGTGTACTCCACCGCCTTTCCGTTTTCCCTGGGTGTATCTTTTTCCAGGAACGATTCGTTCTCTGCCTTCTGCTGCTGTGAGGAGTCAACTCCGGTTTGTGGACTTGATGGTTGCCTGGGACCGTTCCACCTAAAAAGAAGGAACGGTTCATATTATACTCGCTCCGAGATTAAGATTTGAAAATTAACTCTCAACGATGTGGAAAAAGCTCACTTGTCTCTGGTAGCGATAGCGGCACAAAGCATCACGAGTGCTGCCACGCCAATGACGAAACCCAAGATGATGACCCAATCTGATGAGGGGAGAGAGCTGGACTTAATGAAATGTATTTTTTCAAAAAAGTCTCGTAGGATATGGAGGAATTAAGATTTGTTGGACAGTTACCTGGTGTCACATGCCCTTTGTGTTGCTCTGTTTTCCCAGAGTCATCAGTCTCTGGTACATGGTAAAATTCACCGCCTGAGGAAAAAAAACAAAAACGTCACCCGTTTGTCAAGTTAATGTTACCATATTATGGATCTATGAAGGACGTTTACCTTGCACAGATGGAAATTCAAACGTTCTGGGCTTTCCTTTATCCTTTGGTATTCCAAATCCTGATCCGGACTCCGAATCTCCATCTTCTGGATCCTCCCGTCCGATGGTACTGAAACTTCCAGTATAGGTCTTACTGGCTTTAGTCGTGGGATAGTGGTCGAGGATTTCGCCATTCCCGGACCCTGAATAAAAACTCTCAGGATCATCAGTTTGAGAGGGCACAGTGGGCTCCGTGATGTGACTTGACTGGGTTGCGTTTGACTCTGATGAGGACGGCCAGTCAGAGGTCGGACTTAAGGTGGTCGATGAGTCGGAACTTGACAAGTTTCTTTGGCTTGTGGTTGAATAATCTTCATCCCTGAGCTGGAAGAGCGTGTCACCTGATGCGCTGCCTTCTTCTATGATCTCCATCAACAGAGATTGATTACGACTTTCTTCTCTGCCAGAGGATGTTTGGTTGGACTGTTGAGTGGTGGAGTTTTTGAAGCGGTTCGGATTTGAGTGACGGAGGTAAAAATTGTTCAACAAGGAAGCCATCCGTCACAGCCTCTCGGAGAACGTCTTCCTCAGATTTGATGGGAATTTGGGTCACAGCTGGGAGAAAGAAATGGAAAAATACCAGGATCACCACAAATATTTACCGACCAGACTTGACACGGAAAGTTCATTTTCCTTTGAAGTCATCTCTGACCTCAAGGGCTTTGCATGCGCAGCCTGAAATGCTTGTATTAACTTGTGTTGTCTCACTTTGTTAAGGTGTGACAGTAATGATTAACCTGAGTGATTACTCATATGTGAGTGGGGTGAGAGGAAGTTTCAGTGGAGCTTCAGTCTATCACTCGTTTGGCACACCCAAGGGAACGTAACTCAAGTCGCGAAGGCGATGAAAAAAACACAACCTGGGATTAATGGACCGTGTCATTTTATAATGAACTATAGATCACTTTTATGGGAAACTTGTAACATTAAATCTCTGTCCCTGTTTATTCCCTTATTCATTTCTACCGTCTCCTATGAGGTTACAAGGAGCACAAACGTGTCCATTACCTGTTTGCTCTCTTCAATTTCACCTTTTCGAGACCGATAATGATTTGATGTTATTTTGCAAAGGCCTTGGTGGGCCGCCAGAGCTACGAGTGAAACCTGCACTGCGAGAGTGAAACATGACGCTTGAGCTTTTGGAAAAAGATTAAAGAGCACGCTGGGTGGTAGGAATGTATGTGCTGACTCATTGTCGAAGAGAAAACACACCGTGAGAATGATAAGGATGTAATCACTTAATCAACTCCATATATGCCGAAAACGATATCTGAAGATGAATGTGACATCTATCAAATATTGATCGTGCGCGCTTGATGTGTAGAATAGCAACAGTATATTACAGCATGAAAATTAATCTATTTTGAAGTGATTCATTCTACTCATACTTCCAGTTAGAAAAATGTCAGACTTAAAACAACAACTCAAATAATAATAGCCTATTTAAAAACAGAACTGCACTTACAATTCACCGGGGTGGAATAGACCGTCGCCCAAAGTCCAAGAAAAATCCCCAAAAGAAGAGGAGTCGACATCCTTTTATCAATCGAGTTTATGTTCAATGCCGCTGAAACTTTGTGCACCCTGCGAGACGAGGCGTTCAATCTGATGATTCACAACTTGGCCCTTTTATATGGCCCGGTTTGTGTTGCATGAATACATCATTGAGTAACAACACAAAAACACAAGGGCTTGAACACCTGTGAACACACCCTCTTCCTCAGAAATCGTCCGTGCTCATTTCCTCCTTGTAACGCAGAGCACTCTGAAACTTTGTGGCTATGATTTGCTGTGGTGTAGAATTGCCCCTTATCAAACAAATAAGTGCTTCAAATGTTTTAGTTTTCTCATGAGGGACAAATATTATTTAAAAAGTGTCATTCTAAATGGGGTATTATTACATGAAGAATGGTGGACTTTTTATTGACTAAAATCTCTTCCAAGGATTTTATGCCCCAACAGTGGTGGTTTTGGACACTGAATCTGGACCTCCGTCCTGACCCCCTTCCATACAAAGATTATACAGTTGTGCCATTATTATAATTGTGACATAGCTCTGACGCAAAAGGTGAGACTAATGTGGATGACTCAACATTCTAGCAGTTGAATCTATCTTACTTTGTATGCAGGGCTCAACAGACAGCAAAGCATATTTCACAATGCAAGTTTTTGTGAACAACTCATGGAAGAAAAAAAAACAACCCACAAAAACCACTCATCAACACTGTGACACTATTGGTGTGACACATTCTGTATGAATAAAAACTTAATTAATTAAAATAAGGCAGTTACACTTCATGATTTTTTTTGTTAACTTTTCTTTTGATGGCGGCGCGGACACCCGCAGCGGCTCCTCTTGTTTCATGTTGAGAGGGAAGAAATTTCATCTGTGCTGTATGTTACACATACTGTACATTTGACAATAAAGTTTATCCAATTATTTAATGTGATGCACCATTAAAAAGTTTTGTTGAAACGCAACACTTGCTTGAAGTTACCAAGCATCCGACAATAGGCAGCTAGGACTAGCAAGGAACAATATTGGATAGTTACAAGCTAAGACTTTTTGGGCAAGAAATTATGTTGGCCAACTTTGGGAATTGTATAGCTGCCTGCCAAAGCAGGGGTGAATATGTTGGCTTGCTATTTAATCATACCGCAACGCTAAATCAAGCAAGTCCACAACAGTAACCCATTATCCATACATCCATTTTCTAATCCGCGTGTCCTCACGAGGGTCGCCTATCCTGGCTGTCTTCGGGGAGTAGGCGGGTACACCCCAAATTGGTTGCCAGCCAATCGCAGGGCACACAGAGACGATGTGAACAATCACAATCACACCTGGGGACAATTTAGAGTGTTCCATTGACCTGCCATGCGTGTATTTGGAATGTGGGAGGAAATCAAGAGAACCCGGAGAAAACCCACGCTGGCAAGGGGAGAACATGCAAACTCCAAACAGGAATGCCAGAGCCAGAACCGAACTGTGCACCTTTACACTGTGAGCTGGATGTACCAACCAGCCGACCATCATGCCGCTCGTAATTCATTTTAATAAAAGCTATTTATTTATATAATGGGCTCCTGAAATGTATAGTCCTCTCCTTTGTAGTAACATCGCAGGATGGTCCAGTGTTTGTGGGTGCTCATATGTTACTGTATTTTCTGTTTATCTCACACTCTGTACCTTCAACTGTCTCTCATTTGTGCTTGGTGTTCTCCCTGAAAACCGATGTCACTCAAGTCTTCTGTTTCTGCGGTGCTCTCAGCATACTTCTCTTAATGTCTTTCCACACCATTTTCTTCCTCCGTGTCAATGTCACCTTCATTGTTATTAGTCTTTACAATACAGAAATTACGTGCTATTTCCTCTCATTTTGTGCTATAGACAATGGAGAGTAATACCTGACATTTCAGGAGCCCAGTTCAGAGCCGCTTGGTCTAGCGTCGTGATAACGAACGTTAACGGGAGCTAGAATTGGCTTGAAGGTGCCCCTGTGACAAAACCAGTGGGGCCAGCCTGAGACACAACAACCCACATCATCACTGTAGCTTAACAAATATAGCAGTAATCTTTGTTTGTAAATGTTTGTATTATAATTGCAATTTGAATCGTGAAACCGGAGAGAAATACATGTTAGGCTATCTCATTAAACAATTACATGGGGGGAGGAAACACATTATTAATACAAAACAATAGGTGGTCAAATGAAGAGGGCTCCAGTTAAATTCCGACACACAACACTTCATGAAATAACAAACATTTCTCATCAGTTATTTCCTTATTGTTGCCATTGTTCAGGGGATTTTATTTTTTTTTTGCCAGAGAGGAAGTTCCCCACATGATTTTAAAGACTGGTGTGATTTTGTTCCACAGGCACTTTGTATTAGGTGAATAGCAGTAAGTTAGTGTGGTTTAATGGTGACTGATGCACATCATAGGTGGGCACCCTTGGGCTATTAGGCGTAATCAACAACTGGCGACGTTTGTTTGAATTGCTCAACGTGTGTGGGCGAGCACTAGTCCAGTCTTGCAATGCAACCAGGTTTCACTGAGTAACTTTGAATGGTGAAACGTAATATATCAACGAGAACATTCTCATGAAAACATATACACATGAAAAGCCACACGTATTGAATAAAGATGTTGTCAAAGACTGTATACAAAAATTACATCGTCCGTTCGTCCAGCCAGCCAGCTAACTAGCTACAATACCCACAATTTAAATGCTACCCGTGACACAAGAAACTTGGAAAAAAAAACTGTTCAGGAAGTGTTACTATGTAAATTACACACACACACACACACACACAAAAGAGAGCGCCCTATCGAGAGCATAGTGTGATCATGGCATGACTTGACGTTTTGCTCATTCAATTTACTGACTCAGAATGAGCCTGTTTTTATGTGTTCGTTATTTATTCACTTTCATTTAACACTGCATTGAAATGCAATGCCCTGTCAGTGTCGGATTATGAGACTGATGTCGCGACAGAATTTCACTGTATTAGGTTCGATGCCCACATCAATTTAGTCAAAATGTCAACCATTTTCTTGTTATATAGTAAATAAGTATGTGTAATAATTAATTTTGTTGGGGTTATTTAGTTATAACTGATCACAGTAAGGGCAACCACTACAATGGTATTGCCTGTGCAAAACAACAACAGCATATAGTTTTGAGAATTCCGAACTGCCAGTTTTAGTGCAAAACAGTACAATCATGTCGGCTATGCATGTCCATCTCTTTAGCCTCATAACTTCACTTCTGCTTCCAGTTCTGCTTTGTGTTGCTCCACTGTGAGTCCAAATACTGTACCCACAAAGTACCCACTGTCCAAAAATTTCCTCTGGTATGTCATAAAAGGTTACAAGGGCAGTCATAAATGTTTGCGATGAAATCCTTTTGCCGTCAGACTTTGACGATTGTAGGTTTAGCCATAGCACAGTTTAAACCCCACAAAAGGAGAGCCGTTAAGATGCCATATTTTGCCATCGAGTAGAAAACTGTTGGCAACTCACTACTGATGAAATAAAAACCTACAATGATCATTAAAGGAACTTGAAATTGAACAAAAGTAATAACAAATAAAGAATTGTTTACATGTATGTCATGATAATCAGACAATCCTTTTTTTTTTTTTTGGTGGTCCAACAAAATTGTCCTAAAAAGGAAACTAACAATTACTAATGGCTTGGACTAAAATGATGTTACCCTCATTTTAACATTGTATTGCACAACCTTTTGTGGAATCACTGAAGTCAAACGATATCTGTAACTCTCAATGAAACTTTGAGCATGTCTCGACAGGAATGTCTGCCCACTATTTATGAGCAAAGTGCTCTGAGCAAAGTGCTCCAACCTTCTCAGGTTTTAAGTGTTCCTTCTCTAGACAGCTTCTTTCATTGATGTCCAACAGTATTTATATCAGGACTACAGCTTGATGTTTAGTTCTTTGACATTCTTATTTTTCAACCTGTGTGTTTGTGTAATTCTGTTGAATAAATCCATGAACTGAAAGTGTGACCATGCTGGATGGCCTGATAGTCTTTGAGTTGACTTTGCATGCAACACAGGTTCAAGACATTCTGTGCCAGATTTAGCAGAGGAAGCCGCAGAACATAACTAAGGCTGTTCTCTGTATCACAGCAACAGTTATATTTTCTTGAGACACACGACACAGGCAAAATTATGGTTACGCTTTTGTCAAAAAATGAAAACCCACAATCATCACAGAAGTAACTTGAAACTAATGAGTTGCTCAAATGTATGTATTGACAAGCCAGCATGCTTTTTGTGTGAGTGTTTTTTTTAAAACAAAATGTTACCACCTATTTTATATGGAAGTTCGCCAGTGGAAATGGACTTACAGAATATGATTTTGCTTGTGCCATTCGTACAAAGAAAAGAATACTGCAACTCTGGACATTTTTCAGTGGGGCAGCCAAGGTGACACAACGCTTCAGTGAAGGGTGGACAGGGAAGGTACCGTAGCATCCACAGTCAGGGTTTCATGGATTTCACACATATCCAGAACAATGCCCATCACAATCATAAGCAAGGTAGGAACAAATTCGAATTAAAAAGCAACATTTTACAAATCTTTCTTTTCTAGATAGTGCCATTTTCTTTCTTCTTTCTTTCACTTGTCTCTGCTTATGTTAACTATCCCTTGATCGACTTCAATCGCAAGCTAACAGCCAATCACAGTTATTGTCACAGACGGCCGACGGCATTTTGCATGGTACGAGCTATAGCTCATCCTTTCAAATATTTAAAAAGCACAATAACACAAAAGTCTCTTAATTCTTCACAGTTGTAAATGATGCTTTTGACTTTTGTTGTTGCTTATATTGTGAGTGTGTGCAACATTGGTATATGAAAGCATTTTATTTCATGCATCTGTGACTGTGGATGGTATGATTAACAATTGTTTTTCAGCCATGTTGTTTTCTTGTAATAGAATGAAAGTAATGCTTTTGATTGATGTTGACTGCAAAACTTGAATGCCATGCATTTACTTAAAACAGATTATTTTAGAGATTTCATTGAGCTCAATTGTGCATTTATTCTTTTATACACACACGTACACGCACTGGAGTCCAAACAATGAGATGCGATTGAAGGTGTTGGGTAAAGCTGCCCTACCCTAGAAAATAACACACCAGTTTGGAGTTTGCTATTCTCAAGACGCATGCGGACGTGCCAACCTGTCGACACTGTGCCGCCAATAATCGGCTGTAATCAGCTGTTACAAAGCGCTTTGCAGAGATTTTAACACAGAAAAATAAAGCAAAGAACATATAACATTACATATTGTCAACAATACAATCGTAACAACCATTTCTAAATACGGCTTGTTGTTTGATGCGGTTGTAGTTGAACGAGGAGAGAAACAAAGTCATTTCATCTGTGGATCAGGCGCGTCTTCACAGCGTGCATGACGTCACACATGTCTTCGAAAAAGTTTGAAAATAAACAATAAGTCGTGGCGTTCATTGACAAATACTGAGATCGGTTAATAAAAAAGGCAAAGAAGTTGACACCAAAACATAAAATGTACCATTTAGTACAGTGGATTCGAATGAGTTCCACATAACAACTTTGGAAAACTGGGATGAATGCATGACATGATTTTATACCATACACAGTACAGTACAAGATAACCTTAACACTGACCTGCAGGGAGCAGGACTGCGCCATAAGAAACCAAACGCTGTCGCAAACACACAAGAAGAAGCCGATACAACGCATGCGCATAACGTACTATTAGTAGTGATGGGATTTTCAGCTCTTTTCGGTGATCCGGTTCATTTGGATCGGCTCAATGAAAAGAGCCGGTAATTTTTGGCTCTCAAGCGGCTCTTTCAACTTTTCTTTTAAATATTTAGTACAAATTTAGCATACATTCTGATAAATGACTTGGTGAACTAAAGATTGCACTCTACTGACTGCAAATAGCAACAATTATCAAGCAAAGAAATGGCTTTTTACTTATTTTATTGAACATTAAAAAGGCTCCAAACAAGAAACAAAGCAACACAATTAAACTTCAACCAACAACAATCAAACATGCTGCATCATAACAACAATAGTGAGTATTAACTGCAACAACAGCAGTGAACAAAACAAACATAAGCTACTCCTTGCTTTATTTTAACAAACATAAGCTACTCCTTGCTTTATTTTAAATTTGCAGTCAACAAAACTAAATACTTCAATTCGTCCAGTCTTTGAGAACACCCTCTCTGACGGGACAGATGTTGCAACAATGCACAATCTACTTTCCATTACTTTGATCAAACGGGAGTAGACGGAAGCTCGGTATTTCCACCAGCTCAGTGGATGATCAACTGCCCTTGAAATCTGTGGTTCTTCAAGATATGCCCTAATTTAGTGTTTTGTGTTTTTGCACGCTTGGCTAATACTGTAAATTAGATTCAGATTGCTTGCCAAACGCCTTTGCGGTTTCCCGGACAGTAGGGAGCGATATGAACTAAAGACATCCAATTCACCAAGAAGAAGAATAAGTACAAGTACAAGAACGCTTCCACGTCCGGTTCAATGAGCAAGTTTTTCCGCTGTCCACAAGCCCTGTTCTCAGTGAGTAATCTTAACATTTTAAACTGACTTCGCAGTTTATCTCTGAGTGTATAGATGTAGACAATTGGGGAGAGATATTACGACACGTTGCTCCTTTAATTTTGTTGGTGTGACTCAACGTAAAAAGCTACGTCAGCAAAGGGGGCAGTGAGCGAGCACGCCGCCGACAAGTAGACCTCAGCTGTCAATCAAAAAGAAATCGCGAACAGCGTTTGACTTGAATACTATTCTCTAAGTTTTCCACACCAAAGCTGCTATCAGCAGTGGAAGTGTGATGGCTTCACATCAGGGGGGGGGGCAGATTTGTTTCAAAACTATTCCCACAAATGCACCCGTGACTTTGTTCATTTTTTTTTCGAAAAGAGTACACATTGTACTTGAGGTGTGGGGAGAGAGCCGCGAGTGCATCGCTCTAACAGATGCCTTGCGGGTGCGGGTACGTTTGAAAATGGACGGGTTGAAAGTAAAAGTCTGCCACTTTATGAATAATTACTCAAATTAAAAAGAAAAAAAGAAACAACTTTTTTATGGACTGTAGTGTGTGATTTTCCACTTTTGTTTTGTTTTTCTGCCTGACCAGATTAGTCAGATTACTGGGCCAAAGGCGCAGCCGCCAGACTCGGAAGGGACGCCAACCTGCATTTGGACACGCATGAGTACTGAGCTGTGTGGTGTGCTTGAAGAGCTGATGTCTGATGTCACGTTGCACCACAAGGTGGAGGTGAGTGTGCCCGCCTGTCTGTCTCTCACGCAACTTAAACTTCTGCTTCGTGTACTGCACAACAGTGTCAACTCCACATAGACAACCCGTGCATCATCAAACACTTCTGGAATATGTTTTTAAACCTTGAAGTGGACCAAGTTAGTTTAAAAATGTTTCTATGTATGCATATATATTAGAGCTGTCAGTTTAGCGCTTTTTTATCGGCATTAATTTAAATGAATTTTAACGGGATTACATTTTTTCTCGCGAGATTAACGCGTTTTGTTAATCTCGTAAACATTGTGTGGAAGATTACAGTGTTCCGTGGCCATATAAATAAAGCGGGTGGAGCTTCTCTGTGTTAGTCTGACAGCGAGGGTGCGGTGAGGTACGTCGAGAATTCAGCGGTGCAGTGGTAGCGACCTAGCGAACACACTGAAAGTAAAACGTCTCCAGTGTTGTCATCTAACCAAGTGTAGTCATCCGAAATGATGTCACAAAAAACCGTAGAGAGACTTCCGAGCAAGAAGGACCAACAGAATCAACATAGCCTGACTGCTGTGTTCAAAGCAAACAAAGAAAAACGAAGTATGCAACCATGGCTTAAATCCACTATAGGCTGAGTACTAGTTTACCTTAGATGTGCACTTTATAATGTTATATTGCTCTGTTTGTATTCCATAAAAAAGCTGTTAAAGCAACTGTTGTGTGCCAAAATATTTTTTTCACTGTTGTTGATGGACAGTAATATTGTGTGAGAGATTACGTGTGAATAACTGCTCCAAGTGAAAAATGTTCATGTAAAATTGAAAATCGAAATTGTTATTTCAGTAAATATTTTCATTTTGCACATAGAAAACTGATTTGTGATTCCATGTTGATGAGAGCATTAAAATGGGAAAAAATAGGACAAAAATATAAAAGGAAATTCAGAAACGATAAAAAATGCGTGAGTAATCACGATTAATTTTTAGTTAATTTGAGTTAATTATGACAGTTGCATTTTTAATTAGATTAAATATTTTAATCGTTTGACAGCTCTCAGTATTTAATATATACATACATATGACTAACTTGGCCCACTTCAATGTCATTTAAAAACTTGACCAGAAAAGTGTGATCATGTTGTTGTGGAGAACACGGCAGTTAGTTTTTGTCTCAGTGAGAGAAGTCGGACGTGCTCATGTCCCCCTGGGTGTGTCATGAGATGTCAGTGACATCACGCATGAGCTGGTCAAGCACATACTCCCATCTCAGGCCTGTCGTCAGTGTTTGTGTGCGTGCAACTTGAACTGGCCCACACAAAGATTGACTGGTCAAATGCTTTTATATTGTCATGTTCGCTTTCCTGTCCAATAAATTCAGTGATAATTTTACAGTTTACCCCCAGCGAGTCCCAGGGACTCGCTGATCAGAAAAGTATGAGTCCCATTATATAATAATAATCATAATTAGTAGACCTTTGTGAGGTTTTTTTTGCCGCCATCTCTAATTTTCATCCGCGCGATTCCTCAGTTTTTGGACGAAAATAGCAACCCGCATGCGCACATAACGTTATCTGTTCCGTCCCCCCAACACTGAAACCAAAACAAAACGAAAGTAAAGTCGAAGAAACACACTAACACACCACACCATAAACACCCATACAGATACAGTGAAATCACGTTGATCACACAGGAGAGACTTGATTGCGTACAGTCAACTCGGGTGCGATTACTTTTATGGTTAAATGATTTTTCGGTACCGTCAAAATGACGCCACGGAAATGACACGCTACCAGTAACGATCGTTACCGTGAAATCCTCAGGCCTGCCGTAGTTTTTTGTTGTTGCTGGTGTTGTTTTGACTGAGAAATTTCCTTGCGTCCCAAAAATGCACACTATTTGGAACTGTGCGTCCCGCTGGAAAATTGTGCGTCTAGGACGCGGGACGCAGAGGTAACGAGATGGCTGTAAATTGTTCAACTTGAATTTGAGTCTTTGCCTATCATGACCAAATCCATCCTCAACTCACTCGAAGCCTTTTCAAAGACTGAAGTCTTGAGCTCAGACTTGCGCTTCAGTCACATCAGATAGTCTTTTCACAGTTCCCGTTGGTCTCCACATGACTCGAAACTCCAGGAATCGAGCTTTTGGGTCATGTGAAACCGACGGGAACAGTGAAAAGACTGTCTGATGTGACCCAAGTGCAAATCTGAGCTCAAGACTCAAGTGGGACTTTGAAAAAGTGCTGCAATGCCCGCCCCAAACCAGATCCAATTTGACATCCACCAATCGCGGTGAGGCCCCTCATTTGCATAACACAAACCCTAATTGCCATAACCACGCCCGCTTTCCAAGTTCTGGCCAATCGGAGTGCTCAACATTTGCATAACCACGCCCAAAGAGCCCTCCAATCAGTATGTCTAATTTGCATACCCACTCCCCCTTTCCACCAATCACATTCGATGACCAATCATAGCATGTTATCGTCATGCTCCACCCACTTTCACAGCTTTCAGCGAATCATCAGCCATCATTCCAGCCAGGCCACACCCTCTTTCCTGGATTTTATTTTTCCAGGCAGAAAAATCCAGGAAAAAAAAGTTAGAAAAAAATCAGAAAAAAGTTTAGAAAAAAACTGAAAATAATCGTGTTTATTTATTTATTTATTTATTAAGTTAGATTGTGGTGATGTGTTTAAAAATCACCACTTTGTAATCAAGCTTTATTTCTTTTGCAGAGTAGACAATCACAAAAGCAGAGGAAAAAGTTGCAAGTTGGATGGCAGTCTGCCTGTTGCTGGGCGGCGAAGTGGTCTGCTCTTGAGAAGAATGTGTGACAGGTGTGTTGACCTGGGAGGAAAGGCATCCGTGAGTTACACGCAAGTCCATTTCTTGTGCAGACAAAGATGTGTTGGGCATGAAACTTACCAGAGAGATAGACTGTGTTGGGTCTTTCGAGAGCAGGAAGCCGATCATGTTTACTGCTGCCTGGGGGAGAAAAAAAAAAGTAAAAAAAGTAGTCATGATGGTGCATTGACCGAGTGTAAATGTCTCCTACTTTTCAGGCTGGCCCAAAGTTTGACTTCAGCACCTTGCGAATAACAGGAAAAAGACCAAAAAGTGTTGCCTGCAGGTCAACTCTTGTGGCACGGAGGACCCAAGAACAATCTTCCTTCAACTCTGAATAATGAAATGAGGCTTGTTGAAATGAGACTTCTTACCAGCTTCCAACCTCACCCATAACCCATCGACCACGCCAGTATTTCCTACTGCCTGCCTTCAGAATGCCATCGTGAGATCAGGAGATAGTTTGCAAAGCCAACTTCGATTTCAATTGAAGACGAGTTGCACAAAGAGATCGTGACGTTTTGTCATTTTGCTTTCTTGGCCAGGGTTGTCAAACTCATTTCACATTGTGTGCCACAAACGGCCTCGGTAGATGTCAAGTGGGCCGGAGCATTAAAAATTATACCATACTCTGCTATAAATAACCCAAATAATATGTCTTTCCTTTGTTTTGGTCTAAGGCCAAACAAAAATGATGGTGTGTTTCCGGTAAATTTCAGCATAGGGTCGATAGGTCTGACAAAGTTTTTTTTTCCTCTATCAAAAATGTAAACAAAATAACCAGAAAACATAAAACAAGGAGACATTGAACCCCCTTTGGCGGCGAGCGAGTTGGGTACCCGGCGGCTGGGTGTTAGGTTCCGAGGTCGGCCGGGTCGCGATGGCACTGGCGGGGAGAGGTCCCCGACGCCGGCCGCGGCCCGGCCTGGACTAGAGTTACGTAGACTAGGCGGACGGTGCGTCGACGAGTGTGCGGACGCGCGGGTCGGTGGGGTGGGCGGTTGGGGAACGCCGACGGGCGCCTGACTGAGACGGGCGGGACTGGGAGCGGCCGGCCGTGCGACGAGCACCGACCGACTGCATGCCCAACACCGTCCCCTACCCCCACGATGCCCGCAACGCCCCCGCCGCCACCACCTATTTAGTTTTCTCCCGGGGCGCCCCGCAGCCTCCACCGTCCTCCTCCGCCGTCCTCCTCCGCCCTCGGTTTTTACTCGGCCCGTGGTGTTCATCAAATAGTTTGCAGAATTTTTTTGATACATCAATGGATGCTATTTTCTTAACATTACGGTGCGAGCATGCGACTGTAACACAGAAAACGCGGTTTAAACTGTTGTCGGGGATCGCGGCCGCCGCCATGATTCAATGTTGTTGACAGACGACAGGGCAAACGACGCAACGCGCTCAACGTGAATATCGCGAGAGTTTGCACCGATGTAAACCCTCTACACAAAAATGTAGAAGGTTTTTGGGAAAAAAAAGTGTTTTTTTGACGTAGAAATTCTCGGTCGGTCGGGTTACCGGAAACACTACTTTTTTTTCTCCGCCTAAAGATGCACAAGAACACGAGGAAAATGTTGAAATTTAATAAACATATCTTTTACAGGCGGCCCAGTAGTCCAGTGGTTAGCACGTCGGCTTCACAGTGCAGAGGTACCGGGTTCGATTCCAGCTCTGGGCCTCCCTGTGTGGAGTTTGCATGTTCTCCCCGGGCTTGCGTGGGTTTTCTCTGGGTGCTCCGGTTTCCTCCCACAATCCAAAAACATGAATGGCAGGCTGATTGAACACTCTAATGTCCCTAGGTATGAGTGTGGGCGTAAGTGGTTGTTCGTCTCTGTGTGCCCTGCGATTGGCTGGCAACAGATTCGGGGTATCCCCTACCTACTGCCCGGAGACAGCTGGGTTAGGCTCCAGCACCCCCACGACCCTAGTGAGGATCAGGCGGTTCGGACAATGAATGAATATCTTTTACAAAACATTTCATGAAGCACCTAAGATTTCCTTAAACAAATGTGCAATTTACTTTTATCATTCACATATATGCATTGCAACTGATGCCACTGACTGTACAAAGGCACAAAACCTGAACAAGTAATCGGTCTTGAAAAATATAGTAATGCATTTTTGAGATTAAAGGAGATTCATGAAGAAAGGAATTTTCAAACCATTTACACAAGGATATCAGAATCAGAATCATCTTTATTGGCCAAGTATGTAGAACAAACTAAGGAGAGTGCTATAAGATGTGTCAAGAATAAAGTATTCACATGTCTTTAATTAATAGCGTCTGCTGTGTTGGGTCTGTCTCAGTGACAGACTGAGCCTGCTGTTGTCTTCTTCTCTGATCAAAACAGTGTGTTTCTCTAGCGGATATTCCACGAATTGCACCTTAATAAAAATATTCATTCTGTGTCTTTTGTGCATTTTTTCAGTTTAAAATTATCCTGCGGGCCTGATGAAACCTCTTTACGGTCCGGTTCTGGCCGTATGTTATACACCCCTGATGTATAGGAAGGTGTTTTTAGACGAAAAAAACGACCATGTATAGAAAGGCGTTTTTAACCCAAAAAAACGACCATGTATAGTAAGGCGTTTTTAGCCGAAAAAACGACCATTTATATTAATGCATTTTTAGACCGAAAAACGACCATGTATCGTAAGGCGTTTTTAGCCGAAAAAACGACCATTTATATTAATGCATTTTTAGACCGAAAAAACGACCATGTATAGAAAGGCGTTTTTAACCCAAAAAAACGACCATGTATAGTAAGGCGTTTTTAGCCGAAAAAACGACCATTTATATTAATGCATTTTTAGACCGAAAAACGACCATGTATCATAAGGCGTTTTTAGCGAAAACGACCATTTATATTAATGCATTTTAGACCGAAAAACGACCATGTATAGAAAGGCGTTTTAACCCAAAACGACCATGTATAGTAAGGCGTTTTTAGCGAAAAACGACCATTTATATTAATGCATTTTAGACCGAAAAACGACCATGTATCGTAAGGCGTTTTAGCGAAAAACGACCATTTATATTAATGCATTTTAGACCGAAAAACGACCATGTATAGAAAGGCATTTTAACCCAAAAAAACGACCATGTATAGTAAGGCGTTTTTAGCCGAAAAAACGACCATTTATATTAATGCATTTTTAGACCGAAAAAACGACCATGTATCGTAAGGCGTTTTAGCGAAAAACGACCATTTATATTAATGCATTTTAGACCGAAAACGACCATGTATAGAAAGGCGTTTTTAACCCAAAAAAACGACCATGTATAGTAAGGCGTTTTTAGCCGAAAAAACGACCATTTATATTAATGCATTTTTAGACCGAAAAAACGACCATGTATCGTAAGGCGTTTTTAGCCGAAAAAACGACCATTTATATTGATGCATTTTTAGACCGAAAAAACGACCATGTATAGTAAGGAATTTTTAACCCCAAAAAACGACCATGTATAGTAAGGCGTTTTTAGCCGAAAAATACGACCGTGTATAGGAAGGCATTTTTAGCCGAAAAAAACGACCATGTATAGTAAGGCGTTTTAAACCGAAAAAACGACCATGTATAGTAAGGCGTTTTTAACCCAAAAAAACAACCATGTATAGTAAGGCGTTTTTAACCCCGAAAAATACGACCATGTATAGTAAGGCGTTTTTAGCCGAAAAATACGACCATGTATAGTAAGGCATTTTTCGCCGAAAAAAACGACCATGTATAGTAAGGCGTTTTAAACCGAAAAAACGACCATGTATAGTAAGGCGTTTTTAACCCAAAAAAACAACCATGTATAGTAAGGCATTTTTAACCCCGAAAAATACGACCATGTATAGTAAGGCGTTTTTAGCCGAAAAATACGACCATGTATAGTAAGGCATTTTTCGCCGAAAAACGACCATGTATAGTAAGGCGTTTTAAACCGAAAAAACGACCATATATAGTAAGGCGTTTTAAACCGAAAAAACGACCATGTATAGTAAGGCGTTTTTAACCCCAAAAAACGACCATGTATAGTAAGGCGTTTTAACACGAAAAAAAATGACCATGTATAGTAAGGCGTTTTTAGCCGATAAAAACGACCATGTATAGTAAGGCGTTTTAAACCGAAAAAACGACCATGTACAGTAAGGTGTTTTCAACCCAAAAAACAACCTTGTATAGTAAGGTGCTTTTAGCCGAAAAAAACGACTATGTATAGTAAGGCGTTTCAGACTGAAAAAAACGACCATGTATAGTAAGGCGTTTTTAGCCGAAAAATACGACCATGTATAGTAAGGCATTTTTAGCCGAAAAAAACGACCATGTATAGTAATGCGTTTTAAACCGAAAAAACGACCATGTATAGTAAGGCGTTTTTAACAAAAAAACGACCATGTATAGTAATGCGTTTTAACCCGAAAAAACTACCACGTATAGTAAGGCGTTTTTAACTGAAAAAAACGACCCTGTATAGTAAGGTGTTTTTAGCTAAAAAAAACAACCATGTATAGTAAGGCGTTTTTAGCCGAAAAATACGACCATGTATAGTAAGGCGTTTTTAGCCGAAAAAAACGACCATTTATATTAATGCATTTTTAGACCGAAAAAACGACCATGTATCGTAAGGCGTTTTTAGCCGAAAAAAACGACCATGTTTAGTAAGGCGTTTTAAACCGAAAAAACGACCATGTATAGTAAGGAATTTTTAACCCCAAAAAACGACCATGTATAGTAAGGCGTTTTAGCCGAAAAATACGACCGTGTATAGGAAGGCATTTTTAGCCGAAAAAAACGACCATGTATAGTAAGGCGTTTTAAACCGAAAAAACGACCATGTATAGTAAGGCGTTTTTACCCCAAAAAAACAACCATGTATAGTAAGGCGTTTTTAACCCCGAAAAATACGACCATGTATAGTAAGGCGTTTTTAGCCGAAAAATACGACCATGTATAGTAAGGCATTTTTAGCTGAAAAAAACGACCATGTATAGTAAGGCGTTTTAAACCGAAAAAACGACCATGTATAGTAAGGCGTTTTTAACCCAAAAAAACAACCATGTATAGTAAGGCATTTTTAACCCCGAAAAATACGACCATGTATAGTAAGGCGTTTTTAGCCGAAAAATACGACCATGTATAGTAAGGCATTTTTCGCCGAAAAAAACGACCATGTATACTAAGGCGTTTTAAACCGAAAAAACGACCATATATAGTAAGGCGTTTTAAACCGAAAAAACGACCATGTATAGTAAGGCGTTTTAACCCCAAAAACGACCATGTATAGTAAGGCGTTTTAACCCGAAAAAAACGACCATGTATAGTAAGGCGTTTTAACCCGAAAAAAACGACCATGTATAGTAAGGCGTTTTTAGCCGAAAAAAACGACCATGTATAGTAAGGCATTTTTAGCCGAAAAAAACGACCATGTATAGTAAGGCGTTTTAACCCGAAAAAACGACCATGTATAGTAAGGCGTTTTTAACCCAAAAACAACCATGTATAGTAAGGCGTTTTAACCCGAAAAATACGACCATGTATAGTAAGGCGTTTTTAGCGAAAAAACGACCATGTATAGTAAGGCATTTTTCGCCAAAAAAAACGACCATGTATAGTAAGGCGTTTTAAACCGAAAAAACGACCATGTATAGTAAGGCGTTTTTAACCCAAAAAAAAGACCGTGTATAGTAAGGCGTTTTTAACCCCAAAAAACGACCATGTATAGTAAGGCGTTTTAACCCGAAAAAAACCGACCATGTATAGTAAGGCGTTTTAACCCGAAAAAAAACGACCATGTATAGTAAGGCGTTTTAAACCGAAAAAAGGACCATGTATAGTAAGGCGTTTTTAACTCCAAAAAACGACCATGTATAGTAAGGTGTTTTTAGCCAAAAAATACGACCATGTATAGTAAGGCATTTTTAGCCGAAAAAAACGACCATTTATATTAATGCATTTTTAGACCAAAAAAACGACCATGTAGAGTAGGGCTTTTTTAGCTGAAAAAACGACCATGTATCGTAAGGCGTTTTTAGCCGAAAAAAACGACCATGTTTAGTAAGGCGTTTTAAACCGAAAAAACGACCATGTATAGTAAGGCGTTTTAAACCGAAAAAACGACCATGTATAGTAAGGCGTTTTTAGCCGAAAAATACGACCATGTATAGTAAGGCATTTTTAGCCGAAAAAAACGACCATGTATAGTAAGGCGTTTTAACCCGAAAAAACGACCATGTATAGTAAGGCATTTTTATCCGAAAAAAACGACCATGTATAGTAAGGCGTTTTAAACCGAAAAAAACGACCATGTATAGTAAGGCGTTTTTAGCTGAAAAAAACGACCATGTATAGTAAGGCATTTTTAACTCCAAAAAACGACCATGTATAGTAAGGCGTTTTTAGCCGAAAAATACGACCATGTATAGTAAGGCGTTTTTAGCCGAAAAAAACGACCATTTATATTAATGCATTTTTAGACCAAAAAAACGACCATGTATAGTAAGGCGTTTTTAGCTGAAAAAACGACCATGTATAGTAAGGCGTTTTTAACCCCAAAAAACGACCATGTATAGTAAGGCGTTTTTAGCTAAAAAAACCCAACCATGTATAGTAAGGCGTTTTAAACCGAAAAAAGGACCATGTATAGTAAGGCGTTTTTAGCCGAAAAATACGACCATGTATAGTAAGGCGTTTTTAACTCCAAAAAACGACCATGTATAGTAAGGCGTTTTTAGCCGAAAAAAACGACCATGTATAGTAAGGCGTTTTAAGCCGAAAAAAACGACCATTTATATTAATGCATTTTTAGCCGAAAAAAACGACCATGTATAGTAAGGCGTTTTTAGCTGAAAAAACGACCATGTATAGTAAGGCGTTTTTAGCCGAAAAATACGACCATGTATAGTAAGGCATTTTTAACCCCGAAAAATACGACCATGTATAGTAAGGCGTTTTTAGCCGAAAAATACGACCATGTATAGTAAGGCTTTTTTAGCCGAAAAAAACGACCATTTATATTAATCCATTTTTAGACCAAAAAAACGACCATGTATAGTAAGGCGTTTTTAGCTGAAAAAACGACCATGTATAGTAAGGCGTTTTTAGCTAAAAAAACAACCATGTATAGTAAGGCGTTTTAAACCGAAAAAACGACCATGTATAGTAAGGCGTTTTTAACCCCAAAAAACGACCATGTATAGTAAGGCGTTTTAACACGAAAAAAAATGACCATGTATAGTAAGGCGTTTTTAGCCGATAAAAACGACCATGTATAGTAAGGCGTTTTAAACCGAAAAAACGACCATGTATAGTAAGGTGTTTTCAACCCAAAAAACAACCTTGTATAGTAAGGTGCTTTTAGCCGAAAAAAACGACTATGTATAGTAAGGCGTTTCAGACTGAAAAAACGACCATGTATAGTAAGGCGTTTTTAGCCGAAAAATACGACCATGTATAGTAAGGCATTTTTAGCCGAAAAAAACGACCATGTATAGTAAGGCATTTTAACCCGAAAAAACGACCATGTATAGTAAGGCGTTTTTAGCCGAAAAATACGACCATGTATAGTAAGGCTTTTTAGCCGAAAAAAACGACCATTTATATTAATGCATTTTTAGACCAAAAAAACGACCATGTATAGTAAGGCGTTTTTAGCTGAAAAAACGACCATGTATAGTAAGGCGTTTTTAACCCCAAAAAACGACCATGTATAGTAAGGCGTTTTTAGCTAAAAAAAAACAACCATGTATAGTAAGGCGTTTTAAACCGAAAAAAGGACCATGTATAGTAAGGCGTTTTTAGCCGAAAAATACGACCATGTATAGTAAGGCGTTTTTAACTCCAAAAAACGACCATGTATAGTAAGGCGTTTTTAGCCGAAAAAAACGACAATGTATAGTAAGGCGTTTTAAGCCGAAAAAAACGACCATTTATATTAATGCATTTTTAGCCGAAAAAAACGACCATGTATAGTAAGGCGTTTTTAGCTTAAAAAAACGACTATGTATAGTAAGGCGTTTTTAGCCGAAAAATACGACCATGTATAGTAAGGCGTTTTTAGCTAAAAAAACAACCATGTATAGTAAGGCGTTTTAAACCGAAAAAACGACCATGTATAGTAAGGCGTTTTTAACCCCAAAAAACGACCATGTATAGTAAGGCGTTTTAACACGAAAAAAAATGACCATGTATAGTAAGGCGTTTTTAGCCGATAAAAACGACCATGTATAGTAAGGCGTTTTAAACCGAAAAACGACCATGTATAGTAAGGTGTTTTCAACCCAAAAACAACCTTGTATAGTAAGGTGCTTTAGCGAAAAAGCGACTATGTATAGTAAGGCGTTTCAGACTGAAAAAAACGACCATGTATAGTAAGGCGTTTTTAGCCGAAAAATACGACCATGTATAGTAAGGCATTTTTAGCCGAAAAAAACGACCATGGATAGTAAGGCGTTTTTAACAAAAAAAAACGACCATGTATAGTAATGCGTTTTAACCCGAAAAAACTACCACGTATAGTAAGGCGTTTTTAACTGAAAAAAACGACCCTGTATAGTAAGGTGTTTTTAGCTAAAAAAAACAACCATGTATAGTAAGGCGTTTTAAACTGAAAAAACGACCATGTATAGTAAGGCGTTTATAACAAAAAAAAAAGACCATGTATAGTAAGGCGTTTTAACCGGAAAAAAACTACCACGTATAGTAAGGCGTTTTTAACTGAAAAAAACGACCCTGTATAGTAAGTCGTTTTTAGCCGAAAAAAAACGACCATGTATAGTAAGGCGTTTTAAACCGAAAAAAGGACCATGTATAGTAAGGCGTTTTTAGCCGAAAAATACGACCATGTATAGTAAGGCGTTTTAGCGAAAAAACGACCATGTATAGTAATGCATTTTAGACCAAAAAACGACCATGTATAGTAAGGCTTTTTAGCTGAAAAACGACCATGTATAGTAAGGCGTTTTTAGCGAAAAAACGACCATGTATAGTAAGGCGTTTTAAACGAAAAACGACCATGTATAGTAAGGCGTTTTAAACCGAAAAAACGACCATGTATAGTAAGGCGTTTTAGCGAAAAATACGACCATGTATAGTAAGGCATTTTTAGCCGAAAAAAACGACCATGTATAGTAAGGCGTTTTAACCCGAAAAATACGACCATGTATAGTAAGGCATTTTTATCCGAAAAAAACGACCATGTATAGTAAGGCGTTTTAAACCGAAAAAACGACCATGTATAGTAAGGCGTTTTTAGCCGAAAAAAACGACCATGTTTAGTAAGGCGTTTTAAACCGAAAAAACGACCATGTATAGTAAGGCGTTTTAAACCGAAAAAACGACCATGTATAGTAAGGCGTTTTTAGCCGAAAAATACGACCATGTATAGTAAGGCATTTTTATCCGAAAAAAACGACCATGTATAGTAAGGCGTTTTAAACCAAAAAAATGACCATGTAGAGTAAGGCTTTTTTAGCTGAAAAAACGACCATGTATCGTAAGGCGTTTTTAGCCGAAAAAAACAACCATGTTTAGTAAGGCGTTTTAAACCGAAAAAACGACCATGTATAGTAAGGCGTTTTAACCCCAAAAACGACCATGTATAGTAAGGCGTTTTAAACCGAAAAAACGACCATGTATAGTAAGGCGTTTTAAACGAAAAAACGACCATGTATAGTAAGGCGTTCTTAGCCGAAAAAACGACCATGTATAGTAAGGCGTTTTTAACTCCCAAAAACGACCATGTATAGTAAGGCGTTTTTAGCCGAAAAAAACGACCATGTATAGTAAGGCGTTTTAAGCCGAAAAAAACGACCATTTATATTAATGCATTTTTAGCCGAAAAAAACGACCATGTATAGTAAGGCGTTTTTAGCTGAAAAAACGACCATGTATAGTAAGGCGTTTTTAGCTAAAAAAAACAACCATGTATAGTAAGGCGTTTTAAACCGAAAAACGACCATGTATAGTAAGGCGTTTTAAACCGAAAAACGACCATGTATAGTAAGGCGTTTTAACCCAAAAAACGACCATGTATAGTAAGGCGTTTTAACATGAAAAAACGACCATGTATAGTAAGGCGTTTTAGCGAAAAAACGACCATGTATAGTAAGGCGTTTTAAACGAAAAAACGACCATGTATAGTAAGGCGTTTTAACCAAAAAACAACCATGTATAGTAAGGTGTTTTAGCGAAAAAACGACCATGTATAGTAAGGCGTTTTAGACTGAAAAAACGACCATGTATAGTAAGGCGTTTTAGCGAAAAAACGACCATGTATAGTAAGGCATTTTTAGCCGAAAAAAACTACCGTATAGTAATGCGTTTTAAACTGAAAAAACGACCATGTATAGTAAGGCGTTTTTAACAAAAAAAAACGACCATCTATAGTAATGCGTTTTAACCTGAAAAAACTACCACGTATAGTAAGGCGTTTTTAACTGAAAAAAACGACCCTGTATAGTAAGGTGTTTTTAGCTAAAAAAAACAACCATGTATAGTAAGGCGTTTTAAACTGAAAAAACGACCATGTATAGTAAGGCGTTTATAACAAAAAAAAAAGACCATGTATAGTAAGGCGTTTTAAACTGAAAATACGACCGTGTATAGTAAGGCGTTTTAACCGGAAAAAAACTACCACGTATAGTCAGGCGTTTTTAACTGAAAAAAACGACCCTGTATAGTAAGTCATTTTTAGCCGAAAAAAAACGACCATGTATAGTAAGGCGTTTTTAGCTAAAAAAAACAACCATGTATAGTAAGGCGTTTTAAACCGAAAAAAGGACCATGTATAGTAAGGCGTTTTTAGCCGAAAAATACGACCATGTATAGTAAGGCGTTTTTAGCCGAAAAAAACGACCATTTATATAAATGCATTTTTAGACCAAAAAAATTACCATGTAGAGTAAGGCTTTTTTAGCTGAAAAAACGACCATGTATCGTAAGGCGTTTTTAGCCGAAAAAAACAACCATGTTTAGTAAGGCGTTTTAAACGGAAAAAACGACCATGTATAGTAAGGAATTTTTAACCCCAAAAAACGACCATGTATAGTAAGGTGTTTTTAGCCGAAAAATACGACCGTGTATAGGAAGGCAATTTTAGCCGAAAAAAACGACCATGTATAGTAAGGCGTTTTAAACCGAAAAACGACCATGTATAGTAAGGCGTTTTAAACCGAAAAAACGACCATGTATAGTAAGGAATTTTTAACCCCAAAAAACGACCATGTATAGTAAGCGTTTTAAACCGAAAAATACGACCGTGTATAGTAAGGCGTTTTAAACCGAAAAAACGACCATGTATAGTAAGGCGTTTTAAACCGAAAAAACGACCATGTATAGTAAGGCGTTTTAACCCAAAAAAACAACCATGTATAGTAAGGCGTTTTTAACCGAAAAATACGACCATGTATAGTAAGGCGTTTTTAGCGAAAAAACGACCATGTATAGTAAGGCATTTTAAGCGAAAAAACGACCATGTATAGTAAGGCGTTTTAAACCGAAAAAACGACCATATGTAGTAAGGCGTTTTAAACCGAAAAAACGACCATGTATAGTAAGGCGTTTTTAACCCGAAAAAAAACGACCATGTATAGTAAGGCTTTTTAAACCGAAAAAACGACCATGTATAGTAAGGTGTTTTTAACCCAAAAAAACAACCTTGTATAGTAAGGTACTTTTAGCCGAAAAAAACGACCATGTATTGTAAGGCGTTTTAAACCGAAAAAACGACCATGTATAGTAAGGCGTTTTTACCCCAAAAAAACAACCATGTATAGTAAGGCGTTTTTAACCGAAAAATCGACCATGTATAGTAAGGCGTTTTTAGCGAAAAAACGACCATGTATAGTAAGGCGTTTTTAGCTGAAAAAACGACCATGTATAGTAAGGCGTTTTAAACCGAAAAAACGACCATGTATAGTAAGGCGTTTTAAACCGAAAAACGACCATGTATAGTAAGGCGTTTTAACCGAAAAAAACGACCATGTATAGTAAGGCGTTTTAAACCGAAAAACGACCATGTATAGTAAGGTGTTTTTAACCCAAAAAAACAACCTTGTATAGTAAGGTGCTTTTAGCCGAAAAAAACGACCATGTATAGTAAGGCGTTTTAACCCGAAAAAAACCGACCATGTATAGTAAGCCGTTTTAACCCGAAAAAAAACGACCATGTATAGTAAGGCGTTTTAAACCGAAAAAAGGACCATGTATAGTAAGGCGTTTTTAACTCCAAAAAACGACCATGTATAGTAAGGTGTTTTTAGCTGAAAAATACGACCATGTATAGTAAGGCATTTTTAGCCGAAAAAACGACCATGTATAGTAAGGCGTTTTAACCAAAAAAACGACCATGTATAGTAAGGCGTTTTAACCAAAAAAACGACCATGTATAGTAAGGCGTTTTAAACCGAAAAACGACCATGTATAGTAAGGCGTTTTAACCCAAAAAAACAACCATGTATAGTAAGGCGTTTTAAACCGAAAAAACGACCATGTATAGTAAGGCGTTTTTAACCCCAAAAAACGACCATGTATAGTAAGGCGTTTGTAGCCGAAAAATACGACCATGTATAGTAAGGCGTTTTTAGCCGAAAAAAACGACCATGTATAGTAAGGCGTTTTAACCCGAAAAAACGACCATGTATAGTAAGGCGTTTTTATCCGAAAAAACGACCATGTATAGTAAGGCGTTTTAAACCGAAAAAACAACCATGTATAGTAAGGCGTTTTAACCCAAAAACGACCATGTATAGTAAGGCGTTTTTAGCGAAAAAACGACCATGTATAGTAAGGCGGTTTTAGCTAAAAACGACCATGTATAGTAAGGCGTTTTAACTCCAAAAACGACCATGTATAGTAAGGCGTTTTTAGTCGAAAAAACGACCATGTATAGTAAGGCGTTTTAAACCGAAAAAACGACCATGTATAGTAAGGCGTTTTAACCCAAAAAACGACCATGTATAGTAAGGCGTTTTTAACCCGAAAAAACGACCATGTATAGTAAGGCGTTTTTAGCCGAAAAAACGACCATGTATAGTAAGGCGTTTTAGCTAAAAAAAAACGACCATGTATAGTAAGGCGTTTTAAACCGAAAAACGACCATGTATAGTAAGGCGTTTTAACTCAAAAACGACCATGTATAGTAAGGCGTTTTAGCGAAAAAAACGACCATGTATAGTAAGGCGTTTTAGCTGAAAAAACGACCATGTATAGTAAGGCATTTTAGACCAAAAAACGACCATGTATAGTAAGGCGTTTTTAGCGAAAAAACGACCATGTATAGTAAGGCGTTTTACCGAAAAAACGACCATGTATAGTAAGGCGTTTTAGCTAAAAAAACGACCATGTATAGTAAGGCGTTTTAACCCCAAAAACGACCATGTATAGTAAGGCGTTTTAACTAAAAAAACAACCATGTATAGTAAGGCGTTTTAACCCGAAAAAAACGACCATGTATAGTAAGGCGTTTTTAGCGAAAAAACGACCATGTATAGTAAGGCGTTTTTAGCCGAAAAAAACGACCATGTATAGTAAGGCGTTTTAACCCGAAAAAAACGACCATGTATAGTAAGGCGTTTTAACCCGAAAAAAACGACCATGTATAGTAAGGCGTTTTAGCCGAAAAAAACGACCATGTATAGTAAGGCGTTTTAACCGAAAAAACGACCATGTATAGTAAGGCGTTTTAAACCGAAAAACGACCATGTATAGTAAGGCGTTTTAAACCGAAAAAACGACCATGTATAGTAAGGCGTTTTAACCGAAAAAACAACTATGTATAGTAAGGCGTTTTAAACCGAAAAAACGACCATGTATAGTAAGGCGTTTTTAACCCAAAAAACGACCATGTATAGTAAGGCGTTTTAACCAAAAAAACGACCATGTATAGTAAGGCGTTTTAACCCGAAAAAAACGACCATGTATAGTAAGGCGTTTTAACCGAAAAAACGACCATGTATAGTAAGGCGTTTTAAACCGAAAAACGACCATGTATAGTAAGGCGTTTTTAACTCAAAAAACGACCATGTATAGTAAGGCGTTTTTAGCGAAAAAACGACCATGTATAGTAAGGCATTTTTAGCCGAAAAAACGACCATGTATAGTAAGGCGTTTTAGACCAAAAACGACCATGTATAGTAAGGCGTTTTAGCGAAAAAACGACCATGTATAGTAAGGCGTTTTAAACCGAAAAACGACCATGTATAGTAAGGCGTTTTAACCCAAAAACGACCATGTATAGTAAGGCGTTTTAAACCGAAAAAACGACCATGTATAGTAAGGCGTTTTAACCCCAAAAACGACCATGTATAGTAAGGCGTTTTAGCGAAAAAACGACCATGTATAGTAAGGCATTTTTAGCGAAAAAACGACCATGTATAGTAAGGCGTTTTAACCGAAAAAACGACCATGTATAGTAAGGCGTTTTTAACCGAAAAAACGACCATGTATAGTAAGGCGTTTTAAACCGAAAAAACGACCATGTATAGTAAGGCGTTTTAACCCGAAAAAAACGACCATGTATAGTAAGGCGTTTTTAACCGAAAAAACGACCATGTATAGTAAGGCGTTTTAGCTGAAAAAAACGACCATGTATAGTAAGGCGTTTTAACCCCAAAAAAACGACCATGTATAGTAAGGCGTTTTTAGCCGAAAAAAACGACCATGTATAGTAAGGCGTTTTAAACCGAAAAAACGACCATGTATAGTAAGGCGTTTTTAACCAAAAAACGACCATGTATAGTAAGGCGTTTTTAACCCGAAAAAACGACCATGTATAGTAAGGCGTTTTAGCCGAAAAAACGACCATGTATAGTAAGGCGTTTTTAGCAAAAAAAACGACCATGTATAGTAAGGCGTTTTAAACCGAAAAAACGACCATGTATAGTAAGGCGTTTTAACCAAAAACGACCATGTATAGTAAGGCGTTTTTAGCGAAAAAACGACCATGTATAGTAAGGCGTTTTAGCTGAAAAAACGACCATGTATAGTAAGGCGTTTTAGACCAAAAACGACCATGTATAGTAAGGCGTTTTTAGCGAAAAAACGACCATGTATAGTAAGGCGTTTTTAGCGAAAAAACGACCATGTATAGTAAGGCGTTTTTAGCTAAAAAAAACGACCCTGTATAGTAAGGCGTTTTAACCCCAAAAACGACCATGTATAGTAAGGCGTTTTTAACTAAAAAAACGACCATGTATAGTAAGGCGTTTTAAACCGAAAAAACGACCATGTATAGTAAGGCGTTTTTAGCCGAAAAAACGACCATGTATAGTAAGGCGTTTTTAGCGAAAAAACGACCATGTATAGTAAGGCGTTTTAACCCGAAAAAAACGACCATGTATAGTAAGGCGTTTTAACCCGAAAAAACGACCATGTATAGTAAGGCGTTTTTAGCGAAAAAACGACCATGTATAGTAAGGCGTTTTTAGCCGAAAAAAACGACCATGTATAGTAAGGCGTTTTAAACCGAAAAAACGACCATGTATAGTAAGGCGTTTTAAACCGAAAAAACGACCATGTATAGTAAGGCGTTTTAACCCGAAAAAAAACGACCATGTATAGTAAGGCGTTTTAAACCGAAAAAACGACCATGTATAGTAAGGCGTTTTTAACCCAAAAACGACCATGTATAGTAAGGCGTTTTTAGCGAAAAATACGACCATGTATAGTAAGGCGTTTTAACCGAAAAAACGACCATGTATAGTAAGGCGTTTTAACCCGAAAAAAACGACCATGTATAGTAAGGCGTTTTTAACCGAAAAAACGACCATGTATAGTAAGGCGTTTTAACCCGAAAAAAACGACCATGTATAGTAAGGCGTTTTAGCGAAAAAACGACCATGTATAGTAAGGCATTTTTAGCCGATAAAAACGACCATGTATAGTAAGGCGTTTTAGACCAAAAAACGACCATGTATAGTAAGGCGTTTTTGACCGAAAAAAACGACCATGTTTAGTAAGGCGTTTTAAACCGAAAAAACGACCATGTATAGTAAGGCGTTTTAACCCAAAAACGACCATGTATAGTAAGGCGTTTTAAACCGAAAAACGACCATGTATAGTAAGGCGTTTTAACCGAAAAAACGACCATGTATAGTAAGGCGTTTTAGCGAAAAAACGACCATGTATAGTAAGGCGTTTTTAGCGAAAAACGACCATGTATAGTAAGGCGTTTTAACCGAAAAAAACGACCATGTATAGTAAGGCGTTTTTCGATCGAAAAAACGACCATGTATAGTAAGGCGTTTTTAACCGAAAAAACGACCATGTATAGTAAGGCGTTTTAACCCGAAAAAAACGACCATGTATAGTAAGGCGTTTTTAGCGAAAAAACGACCATGTATAGTAAGGCGTTTTTAGCTGAAAAAAACGACCATGTATAGTAAGGCGTTTTAACCCAAAAACGACCATGTATAGTAAGGCGTTTTTAGCCGAAAAAAAACGACCATGTATAGTAAGGCGTTTTAAACCGAAAAAACGACCATGTATAGTAAGGCGTTTTAACCCGAAAAAAACGACCATGTATAGTAAGGCGTTTTAACCCGAAAAAACGACCATGTATAGTAAGGCGTTTTAGCGAAAAAACGACCATGTATAGTAAGGCGTTTTTAGCTGAAAAAACGACCATGTATAGTAAGGCGTTTTAAACCGAAAAACGACCATGTATAGTAAGGCGTTTTTAACCCAAAAACGACCATGTATAGTAAGGCGTTTTAACCCGAAAAAACGACCATGTATAGTAAGGCGTTTTTAGCAAAAAAACGACCATGTATAGTAAGGCGTTTTTAGCCGAAAAAACGACCATGTATAGTAAGGCGTTTTAACCCGAAAAAACGACCATGTATAGTAAGGCGTTTTTATCCGAAAAAACAACCATGTATAGTAAGGCTTTTTAACCCCAAAAAAACGACCATGTATAGTAAGGCGTTTTAACCGAAAAAACGACCATGTATAGTAAGGCGTTTTAACCGAAAAAACGACCATGTATAGTAAGGCGTTTTAGCGAAAAAACGACCATGTATCGTAAGGCGTTTTTAGCCGAAAAACGACCATGTATAGTAAGGCGTTTTAAACCGAAAAAACGACCATGTATAGTAAGGCGTTTTAACCCAAAAAACGACCATGTATAGTAAGGCGTTTTAACCCGAAAAAACGACCATGTATAGTAAGGCGTTTTTAGCGAAAAAACGACCATGTATAGTAAGGCGTTTTTAGCCAAAAAAACGACCATGTATAGTAAGGCGTTTTAACCCGAAAAAAACGACCATGTATAGTAAGGCGTTTTAACCCGAAAAAAACGACCATGTATAGTAAGGCGTTTTAAACGAAAAAACGACCATGTATAGTAAGGCGTTTTAACCGAAAAAACGACCATGTATAGTAAGGCGTTTTAACCGAAAAAAACGACCATGTATAGTAAGGCGTTTTAAACCGAAAAAACGACCATGTATAGTAAGGCGTTTTAACCCAAAAACGACCATGTATAGTAAGGCGTTTTAGCCAAAAAACGACCATGTATAGTAAGGCGTTTTAACCGAAAAAACGACCATGTATAGTAAGGCGTTTTTAGACCAAAAAACGACCATGTATAGTAAGGCGTTTTTAGCTGAAAAACGACCATGTATAGTAAGGCGTTTTTAACCGAAAAAACGACCATGTATAGTAAGGCGTTTTAAACCGAAAAAACGACCATGTATAGTAAGGCGTTTTAAACCGAAAAAACGACCATGTATAGTAAGGCGTTTTTAGCGAAAAAACGACCATGTATAGTAAGGCGTTTTTAGCCGAAAAAACGACCATGTATAGTAAGGCGTTTTAACCCGAAAAAACGACCATGTATAGTAAGGCGTTTTTAACCGAAAAACGACCATGTATAGTAAGGCGTTTTAAACCGAAAAAAACGACCATGTATAGTAAGGCGTTTTAGCTGAAAAAACGACCATGTATAGTAAGGCGTTTTTAACCAAAAACGACCATGTATAGTAAGGCGTTTTTAGCCGAAAAAACGACCATGTATAGTAAGGCGTTTTTAGCCGAAAAAAACGACCATGTATAGTAAGGCGTTTTTAGACCAAAAAACGACCATGTATAGTAAGGCGTTTTAGCCGAAAAACGACCATGTATAGTAAGGCGTTTTTAACCAAAAAACGACCATGTATAGTAAGGCGTTTTAGCTAAAAAAACGACCATGTATAGTAAGGCGTTTTAAGCCAAAAAACGACCATGTATAGTAAGGCGTTTTTAGCGAAAAAACGACCATGTATAGTAAGGCGTTTTTAACCAAAAAACGACCATGTATAGTAAGGCGTTTTAGCGAAAAAACGACCATGTATAGTAAGGCGTTTTAAGCCGAAAAAACGACCATGTATAGTAAGGCGTTTTTAGCCGAAAAAAACGACCATGTATAGTAAGGCGTTTTAGCTGAAAAAACGACCATGTATAGTAAGGCGTTTTTAGCCGAAAAAACGACCATGTATAGTAAGGCGTTTTAGCCGAAAAAACGACCATGTATAGTAAGGCGTTTTAGCGAAAAAACGACCATGTATAGTAAGGCGTTTTAAAAAAAACGACCATGTATAGTAAGGCGTTTTTAGCCGAAAAAAACGACCATGTATAGTAAGGCGTTTTTAGCTGAAAAAACGACCATGTATAGTAAGGCGTTTTTAGCTAAAAAACGACCATGTATAGTAAGGCGTTTTAAACCGAAAAAACGACCATGTATAGTAAGGCGTTTTAACCCCAAAAAACGACCATGTATAGTAAGGCGTTTTAAACGAAAAAAACGACCATGTATAGTAAGGCGTTTTAGCGAAAAAACGACCATGTATAGTAAGGCATTTTAACCCGAAAAAACGACCATGTATAGTAAGGCGTTTTAACCCGAAAAAAACGACCATGTATAGTAAGGCGTTTTAGCCGAAAAAACGACCATGTATAGTAAGGCGTTTTTTACTGAAAAAACGACCATGTATAGTAAGGCGTTTTTGCGAAAAAACGACCATGTATAGTAAGGCGTTTTTAACCGAAAAAACGACCATGTATAGTAAGGCGTTTTTAACCCAAAAAACGACCATGTATAGTAAGGCGTTTTTAGCCAAAAAACGACCATGTATAGTAAGGCGTTTTTAAGCGAAAAAACGACCATGTATAGTAAGGCGTTTTTAGACCAAAAACGACCATGTATAGTAAGGCGTTTTAGCTGAAAAAACGACCATGTATAGTAAGGCGTTTTAACCCAAAAAACGACCATGTATAGTAAGGCGTTTTAGCTAAAAAAACGACCATGTATAGTAAGGCGTTTTAAACCGAAAAACGACCATGTATAGTAAGGCGTTTTTAGCCGAAAAAAACGACCATGTATAGTAAGGCGTTTTAACCAAAAAACGACCATGTATAGTAAGGCGTTTTAGCCGAAAAAACGACCATGTATAGTAAGGCGTTTTAAGCCGAAAAAAAAACGACCATGTATAGTAAGGCGTTTTTAGCCGAAAAAAACGACCATGTATAGTAAGGCGTTTTAGCGAAAAAACGACCATGTATAGTAAGGCGTTTTAGCGAAAAAACGACCATGTATAGTAAGGCGTTTTAGCTAAAAACGACCATGTATAGTAAGGCGTTTTAAACCAAAAAACGACCATGTATAGTAAGGCGTTTTAACCCAAAAAACGACCATGTATAGTAAGGCGTTTTAACAACAAAAAAACGACCATGTATAGTAAGGCGTTTTAGCCGAAAAAACGACCATGTATAGTAAGGCGTTTTAAACCGAAAAAACGACCATGTATAGTAAGGCGTTTTAACCCAAAAAACGACCATGTATAGTAAGGCGTTTTAGCCAAAAAAACGACCATGTATAGTAAGGCGTTTTAGCTGAAAAAACGACCATGTATAGTAAGGCGTTTTAGCGAAAAAACGACCATGTATAGTAAGGCGTTTTTAGCGAAAAAACGACCATGTATAGTAAGGCGTTTTAACAAAAAAACGACCATGTATAGTAAGGCGTTTTAACCGAAAAAACGACCATGTATAGTAAGGCGTTTTTAACTGAAAAAACGACCATGTATAGTAAGGCGTTTTTAGCTAAAAACGACCATGTATAGTAAGGCGTTTTAAACTGAAAAAACGACCATGTATAGTAAGGCGTTTTTAACAAAAAAACGACCATGTATAGTAAGGCGTTTTAACCGAAAAAACGACCATGTATAGTAAGGCGTTTTAACTGAAAAAACGACCATGTATAGTAAGGCGTTTTAGCCGAAAAAAACGACCATGTATAGTAAGGCGTTTTAAACCGAAAAAAACGACCATGTATAGTAAGGCGTTTTAGCGAAAAAACGACCATGTATAGTAAGGCGTTTTTAGCGAAAAAACGACCATGTATAGTAAGGCGTTTTTAACCAAAAAACGACCATGTATAGTAAGGCTTTTTAGCTGAAAAACGACCATGTATAGTAAGGCGTTTTTGGCCGAAAAAAACGACCATGTATAGTAAGGCGTTTTAAACCGAAAAAACGACCATGTATAGTAAGGCGTTTTAAACCGAAAAAACGACCATGTATAGTAAGGCGTTTTTAGCCGAAAAAACGACCATGTATAGTAAGGCGTTTTAGCGAAAAAACGACCATGTATAGTAAGGCGTTTTAAACCGAAAAAACGACCATGTATAGTAAGGCGTTTTTAACCGAAAAACGACCATGTATAGTAAGGCGTTTTAAACCGAAAAACGACCATGTATAGTAAGGCGTTTTAGCCGAAAAAACGACCATGTATAGTAAGGCGTTTTTAACCGAAAAAACGACCATGTATAGTAAGGCGTTTTTAACCGAAAAAAACGACCATGTATAGTAAGGCGTTTTGGGCCGAAAAAAACGACCATGTATAGTAAGGCGTTTTTAACCGAAAAAACGACCATGTATAGTAAGGCGTTTTTAACCAAAAAACGACCATGTATAGTAAGGCGTTTTTAGCCGAAAAAAACGACCATGTATAGTAAGGCGTTTTTAGCCAAAAAAACGACCATGTATAGTAAGGCGTTTTAAACCGAAAAACGACCATGTATAGTAAGGCGTTTTAACCCCAAAAACGACCATGTATAGTAAGGCGTTTGGAGCTGAAAAAAAGACCATGTATAGTAAGGCGTTTTAAACCGAAAAAAACGACCATGTATAGTAAGGCGTTTTAGCCGAAAAAAACGACCATGTATAGTAAGGCGTTTTAACCCGAAAAAAACGACCATGTATAGTAAGGCGTTTTAGCGAAAAAAAACGACCATGTATAGTAAGGCGTTTTTAGCCGAAAAAACGACCATGTATAGTAAGGCGTTTTAGCCGAAAAACGACCATGTATAGTAAGGCGTTTTAGCTGAAAAAACGACCATGTATAGTAAGGCGTTTTTAGCTAAAAAAACGACCATGTATAGTAAGGCGTTTTAAACCGAAAAAACGACCATGTATAGTAAGGCGTTTTAAACCGAAAAAACGACCATGTATAGTAAGGCGTTTTACCCGAAAAAACGACCATGTATAGTAAGGCGTTTTAACATGAAAAAACGACCATGTATAGTAAGGCGTTTTAGCCGAAAAAACGACCATGTATAGTAAGGCGTTTTAAACCGAAAAACGACCATGTATAGTAAGGCGTTTTAACCCAAAAACGACCATGTATAGTAAGGCGTTTTAACCGAAAAAACGACCATGTATAGTAAGGCGTTTTAACTGAAAAAACGACCATGTATAGTAAGGCGTTTTAACGAAAAAACGACCATGTATAGTAAGGCGTTTTAAGCGAAAAAACGACCATGTATAGTAAGGCGTTTAAACTGAAAAACGACCATGTATAGTAAGGCGTTTTAACAAAAAAAACGACCATGTATAGTAAGGCGTTTTAACCTGAAAAACGACCATGTATAGTAAGGCGTTTTTAACTGAAAAAAAACGACCATGTATAGTAAGGCGTTTTTAGCTAAAAACGACCATGTATAGTAAGGCGTTTTAAACTGAAAAACGACCATGTATAGTAAGGCGTTTTTAACAAAAAAAACGACCATGTATAGTAAGGCGTTTTAAACTGAAAAACGACCATGTATAGTAAGGCGTTTTAACCGAAAAAACGACCATGTATAGTAAGGCGTTTTTAACAGAAAAAACGACCATGTATAGTAAGGCGTTTTTAGCCAAAAAACGACCATGTATAGTAAGGCGTTTTAGCTAAAAACGACCATGTATAGTAAGGCGTTTTAAACCGAAAAACGACCATGTATAGTAAGGCGTTTTAAGCGAAAAAACGACCATGTATAGTAAGGCGTTTTAACCGAAAAAACGACCATGTATAGTAAGGCGTTTTAGACCAAAAACGACCATGTATAGTAAGGCGTTTTTAGCTGAAAAACGACCATGTATAGTAAGGCGTTTTAACGAAAAAAACGACCATGTATAGTAAGGCGTTTTAAACGAAAAAACGACCATGTATAGTAAGGCGTTTTTAACCCAAAAACGACCATGTATAGTAAGGCGTTTTTAGCCGAAAAAACGACCATGTATAGTAAGGCGTTTTTAGCCGAAAAAACGACCATGTATAGTAAGGCGTTTTAAACCGAAAAAAACGACCATGTATAGTAAGGCGTTTTAAACCGAAAAAACGACCATGTATAGTAAGGCGTTTTAACCCCAAAAACGACCATGTATAGTAAGGCGTTTTAAACCGAAAAAACGACCATGTATAGTAAGGCGTTTTAAACCGTAAAAAAAGACCATGTATAGTAAGGCGTTTTAAACCAAAAACGACCATGTATAGTAAGGCGTTTTTCAACCAAAAAAACGACCATGTATAGTAAGGCGTTTTAAGCCGAAAAAAACAACCATGTATAGTAAGGCGTTTTAACCCGAAAAAACGACCATCTATAGTAAGGCGTTTTTAACCGAAAAAACGACCATGTATAGTTAGGCGTTTTAAACCGAAAAAAACGACCATGTATAGTAAGGCGTTTTAAACCGAAAAACGACCATGTATAGTAAGGCGTTTTAAACCGAAAAAACGACCATGTATAGTAAGGCGTTTTAAACCGAAAAAACGACCATGTATAGTAAGGCGTTTTTAACCCAAAAACGACCATGTATAGTAAGGCGTTTTTAAAAAAAACGACCATGTATAGTAAGGCGTTTTAACCCGAAAAACGACCATGTATAGTAAGGCGTTTTTAGCCGAAAAAAACGACCATGTATAGTAAGGCGTTTTAACCCGAAAAAACGACCATGTATAGTAAGGCGTTTTAACCGAAAAAACGACCATGTATAGTAAGGCGTTTTAACAGAAAAACGACCATGTATAGTAAGGCGTTTTAAACCGAAAAAACGACCATGTATAGTAAGGCGTTTTTAACCGAAAAAACGACCATGTATAGTAAGGCGTTTTAACCCGAAAAAAACGACCATGTATAGTAAGGCGTTTTAAACCGAAAAAAACGACCATGTATAGTAAGGCGTTTTAACCCGAAAAAAACGACCATGTATAGTAAGGCGTTTTAAAAAAAAACGACCATGTATAGTAAGGCGTTTTAACCCGAAAAAACGACCATGTATAGTAAGGCGTTTTTCAACGAAAAAAACGACCATGTATAGTAAGGCGTTTTAAACCGAAAAAACGACCATGTATAGTAAGGCGTTTTAACCCGAAAAAAACGACCATGTATAGTAAGGCGTTTTTAGCTGAAAAAACGACCATGTATAGTAAGGCGTTTTTAGCCGAAAAAACGACCATGTATAGTAAGGCGTTTTAGACCAAAAACGACCATGTATAGTAAGGCGTTTTAGCCAAAAAACGACCATGTATAGTAAGGCGTTTTAAACCGAAAAAACGACCATGTATAGTAAGGCGTTTTAACCAAAAACGACCATGTATAGTAAGGCGTTTTAAACCAAAAACGACCATGTATAGTAAGGCGTTTTAACCCAAAAACGACCATGTATAGTAAGGCGTTTTAGCCGAAAAAACGACCATGTATAGTAAGGCATTTTTAGCCGAAAAAACGACCATGTATAGTAAGGCGTTTTAACCCAAAAAACGACCATGTATAGTAAGGCATTTTTATCCGAAAAACGACCATGTATAGTAAGGCGTTTTAAACCGAAAAAACGACCATGTATAGTAAGGCGTTTTAACCCAAAAAACGACCATGTATAGTAAGGCGTTTTAGCGAAAAAACGACCATGTATAGTAAGGCGTTTTAGCTAAAAAAACAACCATGTATAGTAAGGCGTTTTAACCCAAAAAACGACCATGTATAGTAAGGCGTTTTAAAAAAAACGACCATGTATAGTAAGGCGTTTTAAACCGAAAAACGACCATGTATAGTAAGGCGTTTTTAACCCAAAAACAACCATGTATAGTAAGGCGTTTTTAACCCAAAAAACGACCATGTATAGTAAGGCGTTTTTAGCCGAAAAAACGACCATGTATAGTAAGGCGTTTTAGCTAAAAAAACGACCATGTATAGTAAGGCGTTTTAAACCGAAAAACGACCATGTATAGTAAGGCGTTTTAACTCCAAAAACGACCATGTATAGTAAGGCGTTTTAGCCGAAAAAACGACCATGTATAGTAAGGCGTTTTAGCTGAAAAAACGACCATGTATAGTAAGGCGTTTTAGACCAAAAACGACCATGTATAGTAAGGCGTTTTTAGCCGAAAAAACGACCATGTATAGTAAGGCGTTTTTAGCCGAAAAAAACGACCATGTATAGTAAGGCGTTTTTAGCTAAAAAAAAACGACCATGTATAGTAAGGCGTTTTAACCCGAAAAAACGACCATGTATAGTAAGGCGTTTTTAACGAAAAAAACGACCATGTATAGTAAGGCGTTTTAAACCGAAAAAACGACCATGTATAGTAAGGCATTTTTAGCCGAAAAAAACGACCATGTATAGTAAGGCGTTTTTAGCCGAAAAAACGACCATGTATAGTAAGGCGTTTTAACCCCAAAAAACGACCATGTATAGTAAGGCGTTTTAACCCGAAAAAACGACCATGTATAGTAAGGCGTTTTAGCCAAAATACGACCATGTATAGTAAGGCGTTTTTAACCCGAAAAACGACCATGTATAGTAAGGCGTTTTAAACCGAAAAAACGACCATGTATAGTAAGGCGTTTTAAACCAAAAAACGACCATGTATAGTAAGGCGTTTTAACCCGAAAAAAAAACGACCATGTATAGTAAGGCTTTTTAAACCGAAAAAACGACCATGTATAGTAAGGTGTTTTTAACCCAAAAAAACAACCTTGTATAGTAAGGTGCTTTTAGCCGAAAAAAACGACCATGTATAGTAAGGCGTTTTAACCCGAAAAAAAACGACCATGTATAGTAAGGCGTTTTAACCTAAAAAACGACCATGTATAGTAAGGCGTTTTAAACCGAAAAAGGACCATGTATAGTAAGGCGTTTTTAACTCCAAAAAACGACCATGTATAGTAAGGCGTTTTTAGCCGAAAAATACGACCATGTATAGTAAGGCATTTTTAGCCGAAAAAAACGACCATGTATAGTAAGGCATTTTTAGACCAAAAAAACGACCATGTATAGTAAGGCGTTTTACGAAAAAAACGACCATGTATAGTAAGGCGTTTTATACCTAAAAAACGACCATGTATAGTAAGGCGTTTTAACCCAAAAAACAACCATGTATAGTAAGGCGTTTTAAACCGAAAAAACGACCATGTATAGTAAGGCGTTTTAACCCCAAAAACGACCATGTATAGTAAGGCGTTTTAGCGAAAAAACGACCATGTATAGTAAGGCATTTTAGAAAAAAAACGACCATGTATAGTAAGGCGTTTTAACCCGAAAAATACGACCGTGTATAGGAAGGCATTTTTATCCGAAAAAAACGACCATGTATAGTAAGGCGTTTTAAACCGAAAAAACAACCATGTATAGTAAGGCGTTTTTAACCCAAAAAAACAACCATGTATAGTAAAGCGTTTTTAGCCGAAAAATACGACCATGTATAGTAAGGCGGTTTTAGCTGAAAAACAACCATGTATAGTAAGGCGTTTTTAACTCCAAAAAAACGACCATGTATAGTAAGGCGTTTTTAGCCGAAAAAAACGACCATGTATAGTAAGGCGTTTTAAACCGAAAAAACAACCATGTATAGTAAGGCGTTTTTAACCCAAAAAAACAACCATGTATAGTAAGGCGTTTTTAACCCCGAAAAATACGACCATGTATAGTAAGGCGTTTTTAGCCGAAAAATACGACCATGTATAGTAAGGCGTTTTTAGCTAAAAAAAAACAACCATGTATAGTAAGGCGTTTTAAACCGAAAAAAGGACCATGTATAGTAAGGCGTTTTTAACTCCAAAAAACGACCATGTATAGTAAGGCGTTTTTAGCCGAAAAATACGACCATGTATAGTAAGGCGTTTTTAGCTGAAAAAAACGACCATTTATATTAATGCATTTTTAGACCAAAAAAACGACCATGTATAGGAAGGCATTTTTAGCCGAAAAAAACGACCATGTATAGTAAGGCGTTTTTAGCCGAAAAATACGACCATGTATAGTAAGGCGTTTTTAGCTAAAAAAAACGACCCTGTATAGTAAGGCGTTTTTAACCCCAAAAAACGACCATGTATAGTAAGGCGTTTTTAACTAAAAAAAAACAACCATGTATAGTAAGGCGTTTTAAACCGAAAAAAGGACCATGTATAGGAAGGCATTTTTAGCCGAAAAAAACGACCATGTATAGTAAGGCGTTTTTAGCCGAAAAATACGACCATGTATAGTCAGGCGTTTTTAACCCAAAAAAACAACCATGTATAGTAAGGCGTTTTTAACCCCGAAAAATACGACCATGTATAGTAAGGCGTTTTTAGCCGAAAAATACGACCATGTATAGTAAGGCATTTTTCGCCGAAAAAAACAACCATGTATAGTAAGGCGTTTTAAACCGAAAAAACGACCATATATAGTAAGGCGTTTTAAACCTAAAAACGACCATGTATAGTAAGGCGTTTTAACCCAAAAAACGACCATGTATAGTAAGGCTTTTAAACCAAAAACGACCATGTATAGTAAGGTGTTTTAACCCAAAAACAACCATGTATAGTAAGGCGCTTTTAGCTAAAAAAACGACCATGTATAGTAAGGCGTTTTAACCCAAAAAACGACCATGTATAGTAAGGCGTTTTAACCCAAAAACGACCATGTATAGTAAGGCGTTTTAAACCTAAAAAGGACCATGTATAGTAAGGCGTTTTAACTCCAAAAACGACCATGTATAGTAAGGTGTTTTTAGCCAAAAATACGACCATGTATAGTAAGGCATTTTTAGCGAAAAAAACGACCATGTATAGTAAGGCATTTTTAGACCAAAAACGACCATGTATAGTAAGGCGTTTTAGCCAAAAAACGACCATGTATAGTAAGGCGTTTTAAACCGAAAAACGACCATGTATAGTAAGGCGTTTTAACCCAAAAACGACCATGTATAGTAAGGCGTTTTAGCCAAAAATACGACCATGTATAGTAAGGCATTTTTAGCGAAAAAACGACCATGTATAGTAAGGCGTTTTAACCCAAAATACGACCATGTATAGTAAGGCATTTTTATCCAAAAAACGACCATGTATAGTAAGGCGTTTTAAACCTAAAAACGACCATGTATAGTAAGGCGTTTTAACCCAAAAACAACCATGTATAGTAAGGCGTTTTTAGCGAAAAAATACGACCATGTATAGTAAGGCGTTTTAGCTAAAAACAACCATGTATAGTAAGGCGTTTTAACTCCAAAAACGACCATGTATAGTAAGGCGTTTTTAGCGAAAAAACGACCATGTATAGTAAGGCGTTTTAAACAAAAAAACGACCATGTATAGTAAGGCGTTTTAACCCAAAAACAACCATGTATAGTAAGGCGTTTTAACCCTAAAAATACGACCATGTATAGTAAGGCGTTTTAGCGAAAAATACGACCATGTATAGTAAGGCGTTTTAGCTAAAAAAACAACCATGTATAGTAAGGCGTTTTAAACCAAAAAGGACCATGTATAGTAAGGCGTTTTAACTCCAAAACGACCATGTATAGTAAGGCGTTTTAGCTAAAAATACGACCATGTATAGTAAGGCGTTTTAGCTAAAAAAACGACCATGTATAGTAAGGCGTTTTAACCCCAAAAACGACCATGTATAGTAAGGCGTTTTAGCTAAAAAAACAACCATGTATAGTAAGGCGTTTTAGCTAAAAAAAGGACCATGTATAGTAAGGCGTTTTAGCCAAAAAACGACCATGTATAGTAAGGCGTTTTTAACTCCAAAAAACGACCATGTATAGTAAGGCGTTTTAAACCGAAAAAACGACCATGTATAGTAAGGCATTTTTAGCCGAAAAAAACGACCATTTATATTAATGCATTTTTAGCCGAAAAAACGACCATGTATAGTAAGGCGTTTTTAACAAAAAAAAACGACCATGTATAGTAATGCGTTTTAACCCGAAAAATACGACCGTGTATAGTAAGGCGTTTATAACAAAAAAAAAAAGACCATGTATAGTAAGGCGTTTTAAACCGAAAAAACGACCATGTATAGTAAGGAATTTTTAACCCCAAAAAACAACCATGTATAGTAAGCGTTTTAACCCGAAAAATACGACCGTGTATAGTAAGGCGTTTATAACAAAAAAAAAAAGACCATGTATAGTAAGGCGTTTTAACCGGAAAAAAACTACCACGTATAGTAAGGCGTTTTTAACTGAAAAAAACGACCCTGTATAGTAAGTCGTTTTTAGCCGAAAAAAACCGACCATGTATAGTAAGGCGTTTTTAGCTAAAAAAAACAACCATGTATAGTAAGGCGTTTTAAACCGAAAAAAGGACCATGTATAGTAAGGCGTTTTTAGCCGAAAAAAACGACCATTTATATAAATGCATTTTTAGACCAAAAAAATGACCATGTAGAGTAAGGCTTTTTTAGCTGAAAAAACGACCATGTATCGGAAGGCGTTTTTAGCCGAAAAAAACAACCATGTTTAGTAAGGCGTTTTAAACCGAAAAAACGACCATGTATAGTAAGGCGTTTTAAACCGAAAAAACGACCATGTATAGTCAGGCGTTTTTAACCCAAAAAAACAACCATGTATAGTAAGGCGTTTTTAACCCCGAAAAATACGACCATGTATAGTAAGGCGTTTTAACCCGAAAAAAAAATGACCATGTATAGTAAGGCTTTTTAAACCGAAAAAACGACCATGTATAGTAAGGCGTTTTTAACTCCAAAAAATGACCATGTATAGTAAGGCGTTTTTAGCCGAAAAATACGACCATGTATAGTAAGGCGTTTTAAACCGAAAAAAACGACCATATATAGTAAGGCGTTTTAAACCGAAAAAACGACCATGTATAGTAAGGCGTTTTTAACCCCAAAAAACGACCATGTATAGTAAGGCGTTTATAACAAAAAAAAAAGACCATGTATAGTAAGGCGTTTTAACCGGAAAAAACTACCACGTATAGTAAGGCGTTTTAACCCGAAAAAAAAACGACCATGTATAGTAAGGCGTTTTAAACCGAAAAAACGACCATGTATAGTAAGGCGTTTTAAACAGAAAAAACGACCATGTATAGTAAGGAATTTTTAACCCCAAAAAACGACCATGTATAGTAAGCGTTTTAACCCGAAAAAAACGACCGTGTATAGTAAGGCGTTTTAAACCGAAAAAACGACCATGTATAGTAAGGCGTTTTAAACCGAAAAAACGACCATGTATAGTCAGGCGTTTTTAACCCAAAAAAACAACCATGTATAGTAAGGCGTTTTTAACCCCGAAAAATACGACCATGTATAGTAAGGCGTTTTTAGCCGAAAAATACGACCATGTATAGTAAGGCATTTTTCGCCGAAAAAAACGACCATGTATAGTAAGGCGTTTTAAACCGAAAAAACGACCATATATAGTAAGGCGTTTTAAACCGAAAAAACGACCATGTGTAGTAAGGCGTTTTTAACCCCAAAAAACGACCATCTATAGTAAGTCGTTTTAACCCGAAAAAAAACGACCATGTATAGTAAGGCTTTTTAAACCGAAAAAACGACCATGGATAGTAAGGTGTTTGTAACCCAAAAAAACAACCTTGTATAGTAAGGTGCTTTTAGCCGAAAAAAACGACCATGTATAGTAAGGCGTTTTAACCCGAAAAAAAACGACCATGTATAGTAAGCCGGTTTAACCCGAAAAAAAACGACCATGTATAGTAAGGTGTTTTTAGCCGAAAAATACGACCATGTATAGTAAGGCATTTTTAGACGAAAAAAACGACCATTTATATTAATGCATTTTTAGACCAAAAAAACGACCATGTGTCGTAAGGCGTTTTTAGCCGAAAAAAACGACCATGTTTAGTAAGGCGTTTTATACCGAAAAAACGACCATGTATAGTAAGGCGTTTTAACCCAAAAAAACAACCATGTATAGTAAGGCGTTTTAAACCGAAAAAACGACCATGTATAGTAAGGCGTTTTAACCCAAAAAAACAACCATGTATAGTAAGGCGTTTTTAACCCCAAAAAACGACCATGTATAGTAAGGCGTTTTTAGCCGAAAAATACGACCATGTATAGTAAGGCATTTTTAGCCGAAAAAAACGACCATGTATAGTAAGGCGTTTTAACCCGAAAAATACGACCGTGTATAGGAAGGCATTTTTATCCTAAAAACGACGTAAGGCGTTTTAAACCGAAAAAACGACCATGTATAGTAAGGCGTTTTTAACCCAAAAAAACAACCATGTATAGTAAAGCGTTTTTAGCCGAAAAATACGACCATGTATAGTAAGGCGTTTTTAGCTAAAAAAAACAACCATGTATAGTAAGGCGTTTTAAACCGAAAAAAGGACCATGTATAGTAAGGCGTTTTTAACTCCAAAAAAACGACCATGTATAGTAAGGCGTTTTTAGCCGAAAAAAACGACCATGTATAGTTAGGCGTTTTAAACCGAAAAAACGACCATGTATAGTAAGGCGTTTTTAACCCAAAAAAACAACCATGTATAGTAAGGCGTTTTTAACCCCGAAAAATACGACCATGTATAGTAAGGCGTTTTTAACCGAAAAATACGACCATGTATAGTAAGGCGTTTTTAGCTAAAAAAAAACAACCATGTATAGTAAGGCGTTTTAAACCGAAAAAAGGACCATGTATAGTAAGGCGTTTTTAACTCCAAAAAACGACCATGTATAGTAAGGCGTTTTTAGCCGAAAAATACGACAATGTATAGTAAGACGTTTTTAGCCGAAAAAAACGACCATTTATATTAATGCATTTTTAGACCAAAAAAACGACCATGTATAGGAAGGCATTTTTAGCCGAAAAAAACGACCATGTATAGTAAGGCGTTTTTAGCCGAAAAATACGACCATGTATAGTAAGGCGTTTTAGCTAAAAAAAACGACCCTGTATAGTAAGGTGTTTTTAGCTAAAAAAAACAACCATGTATAGTAAGGCGTTTTAAACTGAAAAAACGACCATGTATAGTAAGGCGTTTATAACAAAAAAAAGACCATGTATAGTAAGGCGTTTTAACCGGAAAAAAACTACCACGTATAGTAAGGCGTTTTTAACTGAAAAAAACGACCCTGTATAGTAAGTCGTTTTTAGCCGAAAAAAAACGACCATGTATAGTAAGGCGTTTTTAGCTAAAAAAAACAACCATGTATAGTAAGGCGTTTTTAACCGAAAAAAGGACCATGTATAGTAAGGTGTTTTTAGCCGAAAAATACGACCATGTATAGTAAGGCGTTTTTAGCCGAAAAAAACGACCATTTATATTAATGCATTTTTAGACCAAAAAAATGACCATGTAGAGTAAGGCTTTTTTAGCTGAAAAAACGACCATGTATCGTAAGGCGTTTTTAGCCGAAAAAAACAACCATGTTTAGTAAGGCGTTTTAAACCGAAAAAACGACCATGTATAGTAAGGAATTTTTAACCCCAAAAAACGACCATGTATAGTAAGGTGTTTTTAGCCGAAAAATACGACCATGTATAGTAAGGCGTTTTTAGCTAAAAAAAACGACCCTGTATAGTAAGTCGTTTTTAGCCGAAAAAAAACGACCATGTATAGTAAGGCGTTTTTAGCTAAAAACAACCATGTATAGTAAGGCGTTTTAAACCGAAAAAGGACCATGTATAGTAAGGCGTTTTTAAATAAAAATACGACCATGTATAGTAAGGCGTTTTAAATAAAAACGACCATTTATATTAATGCATTTTTAGACCAAAAAAATGACCATGTAGAGTAAGGCTTTTTTAGCTGAAAAAACGACCATGTATCGTAAGGCGTTTTTAGCCGAAAAAAACGACCATGTTTAGTAAGGCGTTTTTAACCGAAAAAACGACCATGTATAGTAAGGTGTTTTTAACCCCAAAAAACGACTTTGTATAGTAAGGTGCTTTTAGCCGAAAAAAACGACTATGTATAGTAAGACGTTTCAGACTGAAAAAAACGACCATGTATATTAAGGCGTTTTTAGCCGAAAAATACGACCATGTAGAGCAGGGGTCTCAAACTCAATTTACCTGGGGGCCACTTGAGGCAGAATCTGGGTGAGGTTGGGCCACGTCAGGATTTCCACAAGAAAAGCGCTGATAAATCATTCCAATGTTCTCAAATATCTTTATTTTGAACCCAAAATAATGAATTCAATAAAATAATTTAAAAATGAATGTCTGATTTAACAGTTCTTTAACTTTTAACTTTATGAACATGAATGAAACATTAAACATTAAACATGAACTGTTCTTAGCACAGGAACAGCCACCCTGTCCTTCTCCATGAAGTATTTGACTTCTGCTCTCAACTCAAAAAATCTCTTCAATACGTCTCCCCTGCTGAGCCAACGTACCTCAGTGAAGTAGAGCACATCCCCATATTCTGATTTTATTTCCTCTAAAAAATGGGCGGGGCGGAATAGGGTACCTCACCGTGATTGGTTCGTTCAGCTCCGCACACAACAAGAGTCATTCAAATCAATCTTGAGGGCCGCACTAATATTAATCTTTCATATTAAGACGGGGACCGCAAATTATCATCCAGGGGGCCGCAGTTGGCCCGCAGGCCGCTTGTTTGAGACCACTGATGTATAGTAAGGCATTTTTAGCCGAAAAAAAATGACCATGTATAGTAATGCGTTTAAAACTGAAACAAACGACCATGTATAGTAAGGCGTTTTTAACCAAAAAAAAAGACCATGTATAGTAAGGCGTTTTAACCCGAAAAAAACGACCATGTATAGTAAGGCGTTTTTAGCCTAAAAAAACGACCATGTATAGTAAGGCGTTTTTAGCTGAAAAAACGACCTTTTATATTAATGCATTTTTAGACCGAAAAAACGACCATGTATCGTAAGGCGTTTTAAACCGAAAAAACGACCATGTATAGTAAGGAATTTTTAACCCCAAAAAAAGACCATGTATAGTAAGGCGTTTTAACCCGAAAAAAACTACCACGTATAGTAAGGCGTTTTTAACTGAAAAAAACGACCCTGTATAGTAAGGCGTTTTTAACCCGAAAAAAACGACCATGTATAGTAAGGCGTTTTTAGCCGAAAAAAACGACCATGTTTAGTAAGGCGTTTTAAACCGAAAAAACGACCATGTATAGTAAGGAATTTTTAACCCCAAAAAACGACCATGTATAGTAAGGCGTTTTAACCCGAAAAATACGACCGTGTATAGGAAGGCATTTTTAGCCGAAAAAAACGACCATGTATAGTAAGGCGTTTTAAACCGAAAAAACGACCATGTATAGTAAGGCGTTTTTAACCCAAAAAAACAACCATGTATAGTAAGGCGTTTTTAGCCGATAAATACGACCATGTATAGTAAGGTGTTTTTAGCTAAAAAAAACAACCATGTATAGTTAGGCGTTTTAAACCGAAAAAACGACCATGTATAGTAAGGCATTTTTAGCCGAAAAAAACGACCATGTATAGTAAGGCGTTTAAACCGAAAAAACGACCATGTATAGTAAGGTGTTTTTAACCCAAAAAAACGACCTTGTATAGTAAGGTGCTTTTAGCCGAAAAAAACGACTATGTATAGTAAGGCGTTTCAGACTGAAAAAAACGACCATGTATAGTAAGGCGTTTTTAGCCGAAAAATACGACCATGTATAGTAAGGCATTTTTCGCCGAAAAAAACGACCATGTATAGTAATGCGTTTTAAACCGAAAAAACGACCATGTAGTAAGGCGTTTTTAACAAAAAAAAAAAAGACCATGTATAGTAAGGCGTTTTAACCGGAGAAAAACTACCACGTATAGTAAGGCGTTTTTAACTGAAAAACGACCCTGTATAGTAAGGTGTTTTTAGCCGAAAAAAACGACCATGTATAGTAAGGCGTTTTAACCCGAAAAAAACGACCATGTATAGTAAGGCGTTTTTAGCTAAAAAAAACAACCATGTATAGTAAGGCGTTTTAAACCGAAAAAGGACCATGTATAGTAAGGCGTTTTTAACTCCAAAATATGACCATGTATAGTAAGGCGTTTTTAGCCGAAAAATACGACCATGTATAGTAAGGCGTTTTTAGCCGAAAAAAACGACCATTTATATTAATGCATTTTTAGACCAAAAAAACGACCATGTAGAGTAAGGCTTTTTTAGCTGAAAAAACGACCATGTATCGTAAGGCGTTTTTAGTCGAAAAAAACAACCATGTTTAGTAAGGCGTTTTAAACCGAAAAAACGACCATGTATAGTAAGGAATTTTTAACCCCAAAAAACGACCATGTATAGTAAGGCGTTTTAACCCGAAAAATACGACCCTGTATAGGAAGGCATTTTTAGCCGAAAAAAACGACCATGTATAGTAAGGCGTTTTAAACCGAAAAAACGACCATGTATAGTAAGGCGTTTTTAACCCAAAAAAACGACCATGTATAGTAAGGCGTTTTTAGCCGAAAAATACGACCATGTATAGTAAGGCGTTTTAACCCGAAAAATACGACCATGTATAGTAAGGCATTTTTCGCCGAAAAAAACGACCATGTATATTAAGGCGTTTTAAACCGAAAAAACAACCATGTATATTAAGGCGTTTTAAACCGAAAAAACGACCATGTATAGTAAGGCGTTTCTTTGCTTTTGTCTAAAGATACACAAGAACACTCGGAAAATGTTGAAATTTAATGAACATATCTTTTACAAAACATTTAATGAAGCACCACAGATTTCCTTTGACAGACAAATGTGCACTTTACTTTTATCATTCACATTGAGTCAAACCTCGGTTTTTGAATGTCTCAGTTCTCGACCAATTCGGTTTTTGACCAAAAATTTTGAGTTTTTTATGCCTCGGATTACGAACAAATTCGGTTCTCGAACAAACTGAGCGCTCTTGAATGCACCATTTGACTCCTCTCGCCTTCCTTACACGAGGACGTGACGCTTTCGGTAGACGAGGAAGTGACGCTTCCTCGTGTTGCTTTCCATTGTGAGCAGACGTGTTCAAAAACATTATTTTAAAAAGAGCATGGTTTCGGTTTTCGAACAATTCGGCTTTCGAACAGCCTTCTGGAACGGGTTATGGATGAAAACCGAGGTTTGACTGTATATGCCTCCCACTGAATGTACAAAGGCACAAAACCTTAACAAGTAATTGGTCTTGAAAAATATAGTAATGCACTTTTAAGATTAAACGAGATTTATAAAGAAAGGAATTTTTAAACCATTTACACGAGCATATAAAATCAAAATGTAATCCCTGCCTACACCTTACAAACTAAGGAGAGTGCTATAATATGTGTCTATAATAAAGTATTCACATGTCTTTAATTGATAGCGTCTGCTGTGTTGGGTCTGTCTCAGTGACAGACTGAGCCTGCTGTTGTCTTCTTCTCTGATCAAATCAATGTTGTCTTTTCCCGTGATCAAAACAGTGTGTTTCCCTAGCGTATATTCCATGAATTGCACTAAAAATATTCATTCCATGTCGCATTTTTTCACATTTCAATTATCCTGCGGGCCTGACCAAACCTCCTTGCGGGCCGGTTCCAGCCCGCGGGCGGTATGTTTGACACCCCTTTTCTTGTCGATCGTGAATAAAGATCAAATAAAACACCCATTACGCACACTGCCAAAACGTGCAAGCCAACTTATTCATTGTTTCAAGATGCTTTGTTGATCGGGGCAACTCCGCTGGAATAGTTGAGACGCAAGTCTCGTCTGGATGCTTGCGGGGTGCTCTCTGCTGGTCCCAACAGGGCCGGGGGCTGAAGAACCTGCAAAACCCAAAGGATAGCGGTGAAATCAAACTTCGTTTCAGATTGGGGAGGAAACATCGGATGACTCTCTGAGGGCCCCGATAACTTTTCCCCCTCAAAGTATTCACTGTATATCGATCAACATGTCAGAAACATTTCGGTCTCAAACTCCAGCAGAGGGCCCGCCATTGGCAAGGGGAAACAATAAACCTAATTTCGCTTTCCAATGTCAGCCAACAGCAGTAAGAGAGATACAGAGAGAGAGAGAGAGAGAGAGAGAGAGAGAGAGAGAGAGAGAAGGAAAACGACCAAGCCGGCTCAGTTCAAAGTGCCGGCTCTTTGTACCGGCTCGTTCGCGACCGACACATCACTCGTGAGTCGTATCATTGTTTTCCCCAACTTGAGCGATTCAAAACTGGTAAGCGTTGCAATTAATATATCAGCAGAAGAAAGGAAATGAGTTGACGTGTTTTAACCTTTGTAAAGCAAAGGTGCAGCTGTTGTTGGTTCACCCACGTTGTTGGAACTACGGTACTCCGACTTCTGATTACGTCGCAAATTTGCGTGACTGCATGTGTTCGCATATACTGATCGACTGCGTAAACATGTTATCATGACTACATTTTAAAGACTTAACATTTTTTTTCCCACGACCTTTTGAAGATAACGGAGATGACTGACTCACAGAGTATATACCAATAGGCTAATCTACTAAAAATTAGACTGGACCTTGAAAAAGATGAATGATTCAGACCTGTAAACCTTTTCTTGTGCCAAACTCTGCGTCATGTATGGTGTGTGCATGTTGTGGTCATTTGGTTTGAATGCTGAGGAGAACTTTTGTACAAACACAATTCCAATGAATACAATGATGTGCAACTTTATTACATTTTCAAACGGATACACTTAATTGTTTTTCGGAAATAATCATGAACTTGGATTTTTATGGCTGCAACAAATTCCCCAAAAAGCTGGGACAGGTGGCAAAAAGACAGAACATTGAAGAATGCTCATCAAACACCTTTTTGGAACATTCTACAGGCAGAGAGGCTAACTGGGAAAGAGTCGCTGCCATTTTTTGTGAATAAAAACATCTTCCCTAAATTGCAAGCAAAGATGGGTGAAGTTCACCTCTTTGTGAAAAAACACCTGAGAAAATAGTCGAACAGTTTAAGGACAAGGTTCCTGGATGCACAGTTGCAAGTAAGTTAGGGATTTCATCATCTACGGTCCATAATATCATGAAAAAATTCAAAGAATTTGGAGAAATCACTGCATGTAAGCAGGGGGGGAACAACATTGGTGATTCGTGTTTTTATATCATTCTAACTAGTCACAAATAAAAATGAGTTCCATTTTAAAATCTCAAATTGAATGTTTTCCCACAGCAAATGTCATCTTTGTGTGGCACCAACAATGACGAACAAGGTGCAGGTCCAGAACCAGCAGAAAAAGAGGTAAATATCATTTGACAGCAAAAACAAGGGATGAAACAAGGAAATTTGGCTGACATGGGCTGGTGTTTTAGTGTGTCACCCTGTGATGGGAATAATTCCTTGAGTTACTGGATGCAATAACTATTTTTCAGCTACGACTACAAAGATCATATATAATAATGGTAATCGAATGTTTACCCAATGTCGGTCGGATGCAGCCCTTGAAAATGAAAAGAAAAACATTAAAAGCAATCAATATACTCATAGATGTTAAGAGATTGTGTATTAGTTGAGTCTCAACAAATAATTATTCCATTAGAAATCAACAAACTCAAATAATTTAGAATGTATTCTCTAAATACCGGTGTATATATATTTGATGAAAGTTGTGCTATTACAGTATTTATTGATCAAATCTGGGGGAATCTGAGAAATAAGAGCTTGTCCATCCATTTCCTATATTGCTTGTCCTGACATGAGGTGGGGTCTCAGGCTGGACTGGTCGCCAGCCCATCATAGGCCACAATCATTCGCAATCACATTCACCGTTCAAATTGATTGAATTTGTGCCTTCAATTAGATGAATCAGCACGTTTTTGAAATGTGGGACGAAGCTAGAGTACTTCAGAATTGTGAGGAAAGATATGCTGACATGCTCAGCCTCCCTGCTGCCAGATGGCGTATTGTGTATGGCCAAATAGTGTGTATGATCAGTTATCTTGAGAGCAGCTGGACTGTTACTGAGAATTGTAAACTAACAGCCTCACTCCCTTTAACTCCGAAAGCCACGTTCCCCCATTCGACAAAAACAAATGAAAAATGTATTTACCTTGGTGTTAGGCTTAAGTTCCACGAAGAGCTCACTTGACAGGAGTAAGAGTATTGGGCTGTTGATTTAAACGACGACCACATCTGATCATGCAGTTCTGCACTGGCTCACTCAAATTTTGAGTTACCATATAGAGACTGGGCCCTAATCGTTTGTTTGTGTTGTAGGAAAAGGAGCATCCTCGTATGCTTATTCCTGAACTCTGCCGACTCTTCTACCAGCTGGGATGGGTTACTGGGACAGGCGGAGGAATCAGTTTGAGAAGAGGGTTTGTATATAATGAGCTACGTTCTTTTCGCCCCAGTAAGCTTATCAAAAGAGAAAACTAGTGACAAAAAAATAATAAAAAAAATACATGCACAGTGACAAAAAAAAAAAATATATATATATATATATATATATATATATATATATATATATATATATTTTTTTTTTTTTTAATTTAATTTTTTTTTTTTTTTATGAATTTGATGGTATAACTTCCCTTTGCAAGTGTCACCTCAACTTCACACTTTTTGTAGCCATTAACAAGCTTCTGGCGTAATTGTCGCTGGATAGTTATTTTTTGTTTTTGTTTTTTCCTTTTTCCTGAGCAGTGGAAAATGTAGGGAGGATGAGTGACTGTTTGATGTGAACACACCATTTTTTATTTTTTTTTTTTACAAGCTGAAAAGTTGTTTTTAACAAGTGGTGGTGGCCATTCCATGGTCAGACATACCGGTACTTGAAACCATTTTCACACTGTGGAAGCTACAATGGTGCCATTAAAAAGCATTATCTGATCGGTAGAGTCCAAATTTATTCCATAGGTCAAACTTAAACTGTCTTCCACGCATACCTTATTTATTGTGCACCCTAAACTGAAGGAACACATAAATCAGTAATGCCTGATAACAAATAACAGAGTGTCTGCAGTTATAATGCAAAAGACTGAGCATAATAACTCTTTCCTGTCATCTCATTTACAGGCCAAGGAAAGGAAAACAAAAAAAAGTTAGTGCTCTAAAATGCATTTTTGTAATTGCGTGTTCTGTTGCTTCCTGTCATTGATCCACTTATTAAAATGGGATGTCCTGTATTTCCCAATAAATAATAAAATAATCAAAATTAAAAAATCCATTACAAATATACATCATGAAAGCTGTGTTTCTCACGAGTCAGAACTGCTGATGGCAAATACGCATGCACCAGGGTACTTTGTGGCTCATGCCCCCACCATCTACATTCCAGAGCCTTTCTGCTTCTACACTTGTGCAGAGGTAATTATAGCTCTGAAGAAATGAACCACTTTTGCCATTAAAAAGTGACATTAAAAATTGTCATTGTCCAGCTTGACGAAAAGAAAACACACACACACACACACACACACACACACACACACACACACACACACACACACACACAAGGTATATATATATGTATATATATATATATATATATATAGAGAGAGAGAGAGAGAGAGAGAGATGTATTGCATTATGCCTTGTCTAGCAGCACAAAGGAGGACCAATTTTGATGTCTTTACAACTCCTTCCTTTGTGCGTGTGTGTGTCTGTGTTTTATTTAATCAAAGCTCTGAATTATAAATAAATATGATTTCTCTCTCTCTCTCTCTCTCTCTCATTATAGTGTGCAAAATGTTGTCACAAAGTCAAAAACACATTATCAAATAAAGAAACAGGAGAAAAGGAAAAAAAAGATATTACCCAAATTTTTAAAGGCATCTTTGTATTTTGTGTGAATAAAGCAGAGGGATATTGGGGAAAGGAAACATGAATTGTTGTAATGATGTTTTTATAATATGGTGTATGTTTTTATTGAGGATCCTATTTTTGTGCTAAGTCATATTTTTTCCCCTAGTTTGGCTGGTCCTGCGACTTATGCTCTGGTGCAACTCAACCCCAAAATCCCCATTCTCTAATCGTGTTGATGCCAGCAAACAAGTTCCTGTTGGATTTGAAACTTCCGCTTCTAACGACAGAAAACCTTTTTATTTTTAATTTGAAATGGCTTACCTTAACAAGAATTCCACAACACAACACATGTTCTTATTTTTTGGGAGAGGGTTGGGGGGTTTCTGGAATGGATTAATAGTATTTCCATTTCACGAGAGAAAATTGATTTGAAATACAGGTGTTTTGAGGTATGAGCATTGTCGCAGAATGAATTCAACTCGAATTTCAAAGTACATCTGTATTTCATCGTGCCGAGCCGTATCGGCTGTGCGCACACAAGTTGTCGACATGGCACTGTCCCGCTTCAGTGAGTTCTGTCTGAAAGGGACAGGCGAATAAATCCCCGCTCTACTTTTAACGCCGCTGATGGGCGAATTCACTAGAAAACCAGTGTGTGTGCTGAGTTGTTCACACACCATGAAACACATTTGAAAGGAAGGGCAGCAGTAGCTCACGTTGTGTGAGGGTTTCAAATTTGACACCCCCTGCAGACCACACATCCTAAAATGTTGATTACGCGCTGTAATATCTTCAATATTAAAACATGTTTGTTCTGTGACTTACAGAGAACATATCTACATTGCACCTTCTGGGGTCCAGAAAGAGAGAATACAGGTGAGTCGTGATAATGGTGTACTACAAAGCCTTGCAAAAGTATTCACTTGAATTTTATTTTTACCCGTTTTGTTTCACAACAATCTCTAATTTTAATTATTTTATGTGATACAACTGCACAAAATAGTTTTTATAATTATTTTTTTCCCACTAAGTAGCACCCCAAAATATTTATTACAATGTACCATGATGACCAACGTTAAAATACAGTGGCGTAATAGGCCCAAGTGTTCATTAAAAAAAAACGTTTTAGTCCCTAAAATAATAAATACAATAATGGAAGGAATGCAAGACACTGTAACTTGATATAGTTTGAACTATGGCTGTAACTAACCATTATTATAATAATTGTTTAATCTGTCAATTATTTTGTGGATTTAATTGACAAACAGGATTACTGTTTGGGCACCCCTGAATTAGAGGCTGTAATTTAACAAAGTGGGTAAAAAGTCAAGGGGTATGAGTACTGCTGTAAGGGACTGTATGTCATGCTCTGTGTAAATCTTTTGAGTATCAACTGTTGTTGTCCGTGTGTGTGTGTGTGTGTGTGTGTGTGTGTGTGTGTGTGTGTGTGTGTGTGTGTGTGTGTGTGTGTGTGTGTGTGTGTGTGTGCTTGTTTTAAACAGCCAGAGGACATGTTTGTGTGTGATGTGGAGGAGAGAGACATCAGTTGTCCGCCTGCCTGGAAGAAGTTAAAGAAGAGCCAGTGCACCCCATTGTTTATGAACGCGTATACGATGAGAGGTGAAATTGTTTTATCCATACGCTGATATAACAGTTCACCAACAACTGAGCCAAATACATATTAAGTAGATGTCTACAGTAATGTGATGTAAGGAGTAAGCTATCGTGTTCAATGGAAAGTGGATGGGGATTTTTTTGGGGAAGTTTAGTGAACTTTATCTTGTTGTTGATAGTGAGCCGTGCATTAAATACTAGTGTCCTTTATCGTGGAAAAATCTAAAACTGAAAAACTTGTTTTTGTTTTTGGGGAAAAAAAACAAAAACAGGGGCACAGGCAGTTATCCATACACACTCCAAAGCTGCTGTCATAGCAACCCTGCTGTATCCTGGTAAGGAATTCAGAATAACACACCAGGAGATGATCAAGGGGATTCGTAAAGGCACCACCGGCACCAACTATCGGTATGAAATCAAGCATTAATCAAACAGTTGGCCTACCGTAGTTCTTATTCATGTCTTAGTGATGTGTTAGCGTGTTCTGCCATGTTCCAGGAAATACAAATTCAATTACAGCACAGCAATCAAGGATGACACCATATAGCATGATCTTATTTAAAGTCTTCTGCAAGCATTTAGAGGTTCTTGAACTTTTAGCATTTAGGTCAGCATGCCTCATCTGGAATTGTTGCAGTTGACTCACCATAAACAATACGTTTAGGGCGGGGTTCATGTAACTAATTAAGTCATCATTATTACAGGGAATGCTCCAGTATCAATTGGACCAACAGTTATTTGGTTTCCCTGACGGTAAATATTAGCATTACAGTCGAGAAGGATTCCTTTAAGTTCTGCGGCACTGCAAAGCACTTTTCTTTCTTTTGGGTGCTATTTTCTTACAACGTAAGTGATGATGATAGTGGCTGTTATGTAAGCATGATAAACAGCCCATTTACAAACTGGTGATACGAGGTCAGGGGCAGTTTGTCTTTCTGCGTTTTTGACGGACAAAAATGTAAAGACATCCACTTTCCAAAAATGTAAAGACATTTTTGTTCTCAGCCGGTGCCAACCATCTAATTCTCGAAGCGCAAATCTGGTTTGATGGATTCACATGCCTGTGTGACCGCAGCGTGTCAAGCCTTGAGACAATCTTAAGTGCGGTCGAGACTGTTTGCCATCGGACTGATGAATGGCTAAAATGTCTTGTTGTCTACTGCAGCTATGACGACACTCTGGTCGTGCCCATTATCGAGAATACGCCAGAAGAGAAAGACTTGAAAACTCGGATGGCTCAGGCCATGGAGGAGTACCCCGACTCGTGCGCTGTCCTTGTTCGCAGGCACGGAGTGTACGTGTGGGGCGAGTCATGGGAAAAAGCCAAGACCATGTGAGTATTTCCTAATCCGAAATAGAACCGTTGTGAATGCCTTAACGAATATAAATGTTGAAATAATGTTTGTTGCTTCACGTTTGTAGGTGCGAATGCTATGACTACTTGTTTGACATTGCTGTTCAGATGAAGCATTGCGGACTGGACCCTTCAGCTTTTCCAGAAGGAGAGAGAGGAATAGTTTGACATTTACCGGCACCTTTTAAAGTGACGCTTGTTCAAGGAAGGTCAGGAAAGTTCAATCAGGAAGCAGATTTTAATCATTTTGCTTTCATGCCAGCCCTCCACAATTTGGACAGTGATTGCCGATTCAGAGTTGAAGGCCTCTTATCCGGAAAGACCTTGAGAGAACGGCTTCAGGCTCTGGGGGTGAAATCTTTATCATTAAAATACATTCAGTTAATATGCAATTGTTATTTTGTGCCTGTACTTAAACCAACCAAAAAAAAACTGAGTACATGTGTTCCACAAGATTTTTCCCCACAAATAGAAATTAAAAACAAGAAGTAAACCTTCGCCTAACTGTGTTCTTCACACGAAATGATGTATGTAAAATTGAATGAATATCAGCGGACACCAATTTATTTAAAGACTGATTAACACTACAGTACCTGTATATGCATAATAAAGACCTGACACCAATTGTTTTGTCTCTCTCAGATTCAGGTGAGTGGGTGTTGTGGTGGCATCACGCAGTGCCAGTATAAACTTGCACAGCATGTTTCTAATCCTCTGCATACTCCCCTTTTTTTTTTTGAAAATGAGAGTTGTCCCTTCAATAAGCTCTCTCGGGTGCCCCGATCCCATTTCCTCCACCACTGTATCTGCTCTAAACAGACTGCAGCCAAATATGTCACAAGCTTATTTAAATTTAACTTGTGAGGATCCTGAAATGTCCCCATCAGTTCTTGCTGATGGGGAATTCTTGTAAACGAATTCACGGGAAAAAATCAACACTCCCCCATAAATTCAAATGACTTTTTCAAGCCCACAATGTCAAGTAATGTGATATCATGAAAAGACCAAAATGATGAGTTGTCACAGTTTTGTTGACTTTGATATTTTGTTCCCAGTGGGGGACTTGCTGAGGAATTATCTTTCAAAAGCACATGACAATGTTTAAGGGGTGGGGAGTATATATTCCTCAGGCCTGCAGATATTACAAAGTCAAGCTTCTCTAGCACTGATTATGTGCATTTTAATATTAAGACCTAGCGGTTGACATTCATATGTATTGCTTTATTCTTTAACAATAACAAGATGACGGCGCCCTGGGGTATAGCGGCTTCTCCGGCTCCCAGGTTTAAACCTCATTACAATGACTTCGGAGCCGATTTTAGTGCCACCTCAATAATGTCTGAAGTATAGCTCTGAAGGACTCGAGAGAGTTCAACGGCACCTATTTCATCATTGTAGAAAATCCCTGCCGACTGCAGGTCCGAAGATCCACCGATACCATGACTCCTCCAAACCAGTATTTGCTCATTGATACAATAAAACAGGGGTGTCAAACTCATTTTTGTAGTCGGCCACATTTTAGTTATCATTTCCCTTGGAGGGCCGCTATGACTGAAACCGTATTTAAAAAAGTCAAGAAAAACAGTTTATTCAACTATTGTTTAAGTTACTGTTATGAAGGGTTTGGTTACAAGAAAATGCTTACAATGTTTATTTATTACATATGATAATTTGTAAATTTGGTAGAGATTTTAAGAAGCATTTTGGAAGTTGAAATTTTTTATTTGCCTTCGCGGGCCACATAAAATGATGTGGTGGGCCAGACCTGGCCCCGGCCTTGAGTTTGACACCAGTGCAATAAAATAAACTTACTTTGCCTGAGTTTGCGTGGTTCCAATGAGATGAGGAATTGTTTCTTGCTCTGTTTGATGGAAATCTGACAACATACCCAAATCAGCCCTCAAGATTGATGGACCAGAGCTCTTTCGCGACGACTGTGACGCCCACTCAGGGAAGAAACACGGGATTGGACTCCGCAACAAAGGTTGGTCCAGAAACAGGGGACTTAGAGGGAGTCCTTTGCTCTGAGGAAATACAGCATTTGACTGTTAGATGCTACCCACAGCACGTATGCCACTGCTGTTTACAGTGAACACCCTCGATTCATAGGCATAGGCCCGTGAATCGCGAAACTCCGTGTTAGGTTGACCCCCATGCCAATTTCTTGTAAAAACAGATAAAACCAATGGCTCCCCCTGCCTAAAGACCGCCTCCATTATGCCAGTGCCCAAGACCTCAACGGTGACAGGTCTGAATGAATATCGGTCAGTGCCCTCATTCTGATAGAACAAGTAGTGCTTTGAGAAGCTGATCATGGCGCAGATCAAGAACGCACATCAACATCCATAATGGACCCACACCAATATTCCTAGAGGAAGAACAACTCCATCGAAGATGCCATCTGATCTTATCAATGGCTCACACCGCCTTCATCTACCTGGAAAGCAGGGAATCCTACGTCTGCCTGCTCTTCCTGGAGCTCTCCTCTGCCTTCAACACCATCATCCCACAAAAGCTTTGGGGCTGAGTCCATAATTGCGGACCTGGGTCCTGTCAGGACCTACAACACCTCTTGCACCACCCTCAGCTCCTGTCCCTGCCAAGGCTGTGTACTGAACCCCCCCCTTCGGGTCCCACTGCCGACCTATGACTGCTCTGTAAAATTCCCTAGCTGTCACATCGTGAAGTTTGCGGACTACGTAGCAGTAATGTGACGCATCACGAACAAAAATGAGTTTAAGTACAGAGAGGAGGTAGAACATCTGGGGGATTGACCCAAAGATGACCTTCGCATCAATCTGAATAAGACCAGGAAGATGGTGGTGGGCTTCAGGAACAGAAACCCAGATGCTTTATAGTCACTGCAGTTACTGACTGCATTTCTTCACATCCTCCATAAGTGTGCCTTATAGTCTCTGAGAACTATAAATAATTGGATTGGATTGGATAAACTTTATTGTCAAATGTACTGTATGTGTAACATACAGCACAGATGAAATTTCTTCCCTCTCAACATAAAACAAGAGGAGCCGCTGCGGGTGTCCGCGCCGCCATCAAAAGAAAAGTTAACAAAAAAAAGACAAAATACAAAACAACACATGAGACACAGACAATCGTGCACTCTTAACCACTTTCCTGCATACACTTTGTTGTCTGAAGCAGTTATAGATGAAAGAGGAGCGAATCAAAGTGTCCTTTTCACCAGTGGATCAAAGACGTCATGCTGCAATGTGCACACGTCTGCTACAAGCTAAACTTGAAAGCAACAAGAAGCAGTAGCATCCATTAACGAAAAGAGATTGACTCTCTTCTCCTGTCCCATGTAAGTCCGCTTCAATTCCAAGCCACGACTCCCAGTTCCACATACGCATCGGCGCTCTGCGCTGACGCTCCCTTCTTCTCATCGTCGGCTCCTCAATCCATGCATCCATCCAGCTGCAGACTGTCCATCAGCACCGACCTTTTCGCTGAACAAAGCGGGGCTGTGAAAATGCTGCCTACTTCAGGCGCAACACACAAGCGCCCCGGGAATGTCCAGCAACTAAATTAATTAGTAATTAAAATGATAACATTTGGATCACCTTTTACTAAAAAGAGAGATATTCAAATGAATTAAAATCCATCTATCCCTTTTCTGAACCGCTCATCCTCACAAGGGTCGCGGGCGTGCTGGAGCATTTTCCCAGCTGACTTTGGGCAAAAGGTCGGGTACACCCCGGAACTGATTGCCAGCCAATTGCAGGGCACATAAACAACCATTGAGACTCAAAATCACATCGAGGGACAATATAGAGTCCGCTTAACCTACCACGCATGTTTTTAACAAGCATTCACACTCACAATCATACCAGTAAAAGAATTGGAGTATTCAATTCATATTTCTTTGGAATTTTGGAGGCTTATCATAGTTTGCGTGATTTAGTTGTGCAATTAAAAGGAACTCGTGCTTCAGTGAACAAATGACTGTAACTCGCCATTAGCATGGATGCATATGCATTTTTAACCAGCTAACTGAGATGAAATTGCCCTGTTCAACATCAAGGAGTAAAGGAGATTTTAGAATGGTCATAACTGCGCTGTGCCGCGGTTGCAAAATATACACGAAAGAATAATTATATATTCAGATCCAGCAAAAAGTTTGTGAATTCATGAGTCATCTAATTTCTGTTTTCTCAAGCAAACTAAGCGAGGCCCTTCAGCCTTCAGTGAGGCAACCTGAAATGACTCTCTTCAGGTTTGCACTCCACGCAAACTCCCTCAAAAAGCTTACTTGTGTTGTGTGTTTTTTAAAATTTATTAAATTTAACATTTTTCAACTCCTTTATGTGGGGACAGTTTCTGGACATAGCATGAGCAGTGCAGACATTCTTATTTTCCCATTAGGCTTATTTCAATTCAGGTAAGGGGTGTGTAAGTGTGAATTGGTTCCACTCAACCCATAATTATTCTCTTCCAGTCACATTGACGTGTTTGGCACTGATACCCCAAGAGAAAAGGAACCCTCAGTGCTGCATCGTGTTCTTTGAGATATTGATTGAAATGTAAACGTGTTTATGATTTTAGGTTGAGTAAATGGCTTGATCCCTTTCCTGGTTACAAACGTTTACATGCAGTCAATGTTTGAGTTGAGGTCAAATTTCCGATTTACGAAGCATTCGAAATAAGCTTTTTACATGAATGAGTGGACAGAGTTAGTCCCACATTTGAATAACCCAATTTAAAACGGTGACGCACGGACAGAGCCAAGTAAAATCGATGTAATTTCAGCTTCTTAGTTTCTACCATAAATAAAACACATTGTATTCATGTCACTCAGCACGGGAATAAAGAGGCTGTTTTTTTTCCTCGCTTCAAAATTGTGCTTTTGAGCAGCGTCTTCAAGCTTCGCCATCATTGTTTACCTCTGCTTGTATAATTACGGCAAGTTGCTTTGCACCGGTTGTACGGACTTATACCCATGTTTAAATCTGTTTGTATACACAACATGAGATTCCATTCAGATTGAGCAAACGCATGCACAGAACACAAACCAATGCCTCATAACCCAATTTTCATGTTAAAAGAAAACGGGTCTTGTTCGGCTTTTTAAAAACTGACGTTGTAGTCAACACTGATAGCATGAAGCAGGTGAAGTGGGGGAATATCACGGTATTGGAAAAATCCGTCAATCCCCATATGTGACTATAGAATACCTGTATTGATTCGAGTATTTGTTGGCTGCTCTAACCACGTCGATTTAGGGAATTATTAGGTCACCTTTCGTTTACTAACCAAACCAAAGTGACGACTTGAGCCAAAGGCTGAAAGCTTACAATAGCAGTAGCCTACTTGTCAGGTCGAATTTATAGCACTACTCTGCGGCGCACACTGCTTCTACAGGTTTCACCTCCACGCGCTTGATGTATCGTTTGCTTGCATTTGCTCCTGTCCTCTGCAAGCAGAAATGGTTTGATGTCTGCCAACTTCCAATGTGAATCAGCCTCTTATGCATGCTTATCACACTAGCTGCAGCACTTTGCTCTAGGCCTTCTTCCTTTAATCCTTTCACCCAGACCATACTTTGTTTTCTTGGTTGCACTGACTTTGCTGATTGAAATGTTAAAGGAAAAATGCGGGACAGCGGATGATGGAGAGAAGCTCTGTCAACACATCCCCAGAATAGCAGTGCACTGCAGTGCACTCCCGTGTTCAATTACTTTTCTTTAAACGTATGAAATGTAAGCAGTTTGCGTCAGATGCCTGAGAAAAACAAAACAAAACAAAACAACAACAAAAGCAAGTCAACCTAAATAAACAAATGTTTCTTTTGTGGTATTGCTTCTTTTCAGACAACGATATGTTTGTCAAAACGTAATCCTCTGAATTCAAACAAGGATACTAGCTGTTCGGTGGCTAGCCTGTTAGCACGCTCAACCGCCAACAGGTGAAATGGTGTTTGGTGTGAAATGGTGTTTGGATCACAACAGTTCGACTGGTGGCCAGTGATCTGGAATGAGAGTGATGTTTTATGCTTCACTTTCGACTGTGTAGTATCGCTCCGAATTTTCTTTGAAGATTTCGCCCCTGTAGCCAGTTTGATTGATCAACAATCCTTCCCGCATACAAACACGGTGAACATGCATGAGCGGCGTGTCACATTCGGTCTGAAGTAGCGTATGGGCGGATTCCACATGCAAGACAGACTGGGCGTGTTTCTGTCAGCCGTCAGAGAAATGGGCCATCTGCAGGTACTTGACCCAGTGAAGGACAATATAAGGGACGGGCGAAAACTCACTTCTGTCCTTTTTTAGTCCGCCCTTTTTAAATAACTTCTCATCCTCCGCCCTCAAAATGGGCATCTGTCAAAATCCACCAACTAGGGTTTAAACCCATGACCTTCTTGCTGTGAGCATCTTAAAGTACTGACTCTCTAACGTTGGAAAGGCGAAGGGGGCTGCAATTTTTCATCAGTTAGTGATGCTCCACATAGAACTACAGACTTTCTCACCAGATGAATGACAAAAATGCAATTTTCATGGCAAAATATGAGCATTCTTATTTTTTCTGTTTTTTTCTTCTTTAATTGAACCATTGTTGATATATTACAATGCCCAAATGCATGAAATAAAGTGACACTGGGCTCTCCTGCAGCAAAATTCCCTAACGTTTGAAATACATATCATTCAAATCCCCATACTGATATGGGCCAGTGAAGTCGGTTCCGAATGCGCCCCCCTTTGTAAAGTGTGTCCATCACAACAGCCGCTTGTCCGAATTAAGCTACCATACACGTTTCTAACATCATTAAATGTTGAATACATGCATTTTTTTGGGAGGACGGAAATGTACTCCTCATGCACTTGAAACAAATGGTCACCGCTGTGGCAAAAAAATTAAATAAATAAATAAAAAAGAAATATATGTATTGTTTGCCCTGCTGTTTGTGGACTTCTACGACTGTGTTGTGATGGCCATGACACGCACTTCACCTCTGATGCACAATTACACACTCGGGGTTGGGGTCGCTGGTGAGCGATGTTTACCAATCTGTGGCGAACAGTGATGGGTTCAACTCCAGTGAAACTTTTTTTTCCTCAAAAATTAATAAAAGTCCACTCTGAATGCAGTTGCCCATCCCTGCTTTAAGATGTATTGAATCTCTTTTGCAGCTGCATGCAACATAAACTGCCACTTCAAAATGAACTATTAGCTCCATTAAAATACATTGTCTGTGCTCTGGGAATCCTCTTCTCCACTCAATTAGCTTCCCTCGGCATGTGTGTCACTCTCCTCCCACCGATTACCCCCACACCTCTCCCCCCCGAGTGAAGCTCAGGGTTCTGTCATGCAAAATATTTTTTGCCAAATCAAATTTGAATGGATTGGAGGGATGACAACCATTTGCGATGAATGGATTTGCAAGGGATTTAGGTTCTTCTTGGCAAACATCCCTGCTCTAAGACACCACCAAAAGAGAGAGGGGCTACGCAGCCACCCATATCTCCGCTATCACTGCCGAAATATTGCATATTCCGACCATGTATTTCATGCATAACGTGATTGGATCCATCCAGCGGAGATATGGCAGGCTTGTTTTTAATCTGGTTACTTGTACATCTGTATCAACGGAACTGAGAGCCAAGTTGAGGTTGGATGATACATTGTTTTGTACATATTTTACCATCAAAGCGAGATCCCGGTTTATTTGTGAAATGGGGGATGCTGCCTCAGATGGAAGGCGAGCGTGAGATTAGTCCTTCATTTGAACTTCGGTGGTAAAAATAGAAAGGTAACTCATGGTACAAAGGGATCTACCATCCTCCAGAAATGAAAAAAAAAAAAAGCCTCCGTTGTATAGATCTGGTCGTATGTTCTTGAGGTTATCTTGAGCTGACAGTCTCCTAAGTGTTCTTGTTCAGAACATGACGGCAATGTGTTAGCCAAACTCGGCTGTCTTATTTAGACCTCAAAAACTAAGTGGCTGCTCCATTGCACTTGTGTTTATTCTGTTTGTCCCCAGTGCATCTTTTGGGCCTTTGTTAACAAGTTACACCAGCAACATTTTGTGTTGCCCTCCACGGCTGAATGCTCCGGTGCGCATCCCCTGAGCATGTGCGCACACGCCAGTTGGTCTTAGCTTTGTTGTTTTAAGGACTTTTTCATTTTCAGACCAGTCCTGATGAGGTCATAAAAGAGTAATCATTAATCACGGTTCCATAAAATTCTCGTAAATTCATTTTACAGACTCTGGTTACACTCACGACACAGAGCCCCTCATTTCAGTGGGCCGGTTTACTTGAGGCAGTGTTGTTGCTGAGGCCACAGTGTTTTGGGTCAGTCCGCTAACTGGAGTCAGTGGACCAAATTATTTGAGTTGGCTGTGTACTGATAGGTGTGTGTCTGCTAACTCACCTTGGTAGCTACTCTGCCTTAAAGCACATGTCAAACTCCGGTCCTCAAGGACCACTATCCTCCAAGTTTTAGATGTCTAACACACTGTGTGGCAATATTGCTCATCAGATTTATTCCTGGTTGAGCACGGTTAGTATTTTGGCATCCGCATCTGTTTGCATCGAGCAAACACGTTGGCGCCTGTTTTTACAGACCATCAGTAAATCAGGCATGGGTTGTCTCTCCTGCTTGTCAAGTTCACTCTGTCACTGAACAAGATAAACAAAATAAAACATGGATAGATGGACTTTTACTTACCGTAAAATTCCACGAAGAACACACCTGTGCATGTATAATACATCATCTGCCCCCCCAGTCACCTTTAAAAAGTTGTTTTTTCCTCTATACTTGTGTATAATAGCGTTCCCTGAATCGATGGTATCCTTTATTACACTGAAAAAAATGGTGTGTTGAATGAACTGAATTTTATTTGTCAAGTGGTGGCACTAAATACAGTCGAACCTTGTTACAACGCACCTCGAGGCACATAACAAATCTGTAACGGTAGTTCGTTCATAACCATATCCAATAAAATGGCCACCAACTACAATGTGTAATACAGTTTGAACATTTATTGATGTAAAAACATGAACATGTAATACAGTATAAACATTTCAATTACAAATACATGTAGACAATATGACGAAAAAAATATTTTATAAGACATGAAACAAACCACTGTAGCGTTCCTACTTCATCTCTGAAAACATTCCGTCAGCAAATTAAATGTGCCTTGTCCAGTTCAGGATGTGCCACGCGCCGAAGCCTTTCACGATCGTCCTTCAATCTATTGGCCTTGAACTCTGCCATGATTTTCTTGCCAGAACAGAAGATTGTCAAAATCGTTGACGTTGCCAATTCGTAGTCTCGCCTCAGCTTCATTTGGGAGACTCCTTTCCAAAGTGAGAGACAATTTCAGCCTTCACAGACAGACAGATTGGCTTCCGTTTACCAGACACGTTTTCAGACCATATGCTTAGGTAAGCGCCGTGCCTCCGGAAGTACAATAATGCATGCATCTATCAGTACCATTGCTAAGCAACGGAGGGCAATCCAGCGCAGTACATTTTGTTCATAAGCAAGGTTGCGGTGGCATTTTTTTCACTATTTTGTGGGAAAAATCTGGTTGTGCAGCCACTTGACAAAATGAGATTGAGTTCCCCCTGTATAATACCCTCCCCAGATATATGATTTTTTTTTGGGGGGGGTCTTATTCATAGGAATTAATAGAAACGACTGTACTTATTTTTAATATGACAACACGTCTGTTGTTTTCCACCTAAAGTTCTTATAATCTGATGATTTCCCTTTTCCCAACCGGCTGGTGAACGAGCTCACAAAAACCACATTTTTTTCAATGACACAAGACTGGTCTTATTGCTGCAAACTCTTGCAAAACCTATGTAATAATTTAGACTTCCCTGCAGAACAGAGGTCTTACTGTGCTCTTAAGAAACTGCAACAGCACCTCATCAGTCATCTGTCATCGTCTGTTCAGCCTATCTCTCTGGCCCAGCTGGAGAGCATCCTCTTTCGAGCCCACATAGTTGCACACAGCCTCAAATGTGATGGATGAGAGAGTGTACCTTCCCCTTTTTACAGAGCATGACTCCATTTACACCTACAATGTACCAAAGAACACTTGTCTAGCTTGTGGGTCCCTGTGTTGTTCTTACCCTGACCTTTTTTTATGAACAAGTTAAGACCGACGTAAGGGCATGCATGGCCCCTTTTTCACCTTTCTCACGTGACTCTATTCTTAACTCTCAGGGGCGCAGCAAAAAAAAAAAATGTTCAAGTGGCCAAGGTGACACAACGTCTCACCGAGGTGTGGCCACATGCATGCATCCCGGATGGTATTCACATGTTCACACTCATAATAAAAGCAGGAAAAGTCTGTCCACTTGCTTCCAAGGCCCCATAAGCCTTTGTGTGAATTAAATTTACATGGTAACTGTTAGTGAGAGTCCACTATCTATGACAGTTACTGACTCACATTAGTTTCTCCACTTTAACACAAATGACCGCTAGCTTAAAACAGAAATGATCACAATACATGGGTGCAGATGGCAGGGGATGGGGGGGACACATCCCCCCCACCTTCATCATGACTACACCGTCACACCCACATTCGCCATTTTAGAATGCATGTATTTTGAGTCAAATATGGCAGCCATCTTGCATTGCCATTGTTCGTGACACCTTCTGTAGGGGTTTTTTTCAGTGAAATATGTCAATATGTTTATGGCTCATGGTGAGGAGCAATGCATTTGCGGATTTATTGATATCAATTATTTGGTATTTTTTTTGTTGCTGACAAACTTTTGCTCTACTCTCCTCAACTCTTTCACCTCTCTATCAGTAATACAGTGAAAATGAGTGGAAATGTGAATATTTACTTCACAAGTCAATTTTTGATTCATCTGTACCCCTAAATTTTCAACTTGTGCCCTTAAAATTTCAGGTTAGGGGCCATATTCCGCTCCCAGTAAAAAAGAAAAAAAGTGAAGTACGTTAATGATTGGGTAAACTACTGTGAATGTATCCTCAATAACAATACCCACGAAGGTAATCTTCACCAGCCTATCAAGAAAAATCACAATGGCACTGTTTAAATTAAACAGGATGCAGATTAAACTGCTGCTTCATCTCCTACCACGTCGTGCAAAGTTAAACTCGCCTCCTCCACAGAGCACTGGATTGTAGGGGTAGGCGCTGAAATGGCTTTTCGAACTCTGCGGTGGCCAAAAAAACACAAACAAATCCACAGGAACATTGCCCATTGCACATAAATAAACAAAAGAACAACTCACACGCAAACTCACTTAGCAAACAATGAAAAGTTATATTTGTTCTGTGCTCCTTATTCATACGAAAAAGAGAGAGAGAGAGAGAGAGAGAGAGAGAGAGAGAGAGAGATTTCAGCTGGGACGAAGTGCAGCATCTCAACAGCAGTTGCAACATTATTGTTCGAGTGATGATTAGTCCATCCATTTTCTGTACATCTTCTTCTCATTAGGGTGGTTGGATGTGCTACATGGCTCAATTGCATGCAAAATGTATTGACCCAAGTAAATCACATTATCCAACATTGATATGTAAAAGAAATGGGAATGCGTAATTGGATATTATTTGCGTGCTGATATCAACTCTTATTATTATTTTTTAATCTCTTTGTTGTTTTTTTCTTACTCCTGTAATTGTCTTTCACTTTCTGTTTTGAACAATCCTGGAAGAAATAGGGCGATTGGGAAATGTTATCCCCAACATGCGAAAATGAAATTGAGGATCTTGGGGGGGGGCACTTAGGTTAAGTTTGAATGACCACTTGCGAGCGTATGCACCAATGTAACCAATGGAAGTTTAAAAAAAAAGAGTCAGAGATGCTGCCTTTGTGATTCATTTCCTCTTCACTTATTGTAAACATTCAACCATAGGGTCGTGTGTCAAAATTAGCAACTCGAACACAACTACTGTAGTCATAGCACAGTTGAAAAAGGAAACCAAGTGATTTATTTGAATACAGCAAGGGACTACATTGATTTTATTAAGAACAGGTATGAAAAAACGAATTATGCAGTTAACAATTTGAGGAGCAGATGTTACATGAATAAAATAGTTTACAATTTCAAATGATTAATACAAAAAGTCCCGTTATGGGCAGAGTAGGATTCCCTGAGGTTGCTGCCGCGTAGGATATGATTTCTGCAGTTAAGACCTTGGTGGCTTCCATCTGTCGATGGGTCGTGCGCGCATGGGTGCATGTCCCCATTGCGGACGTCATCGTCCAGATGCCAGTCGACACTGCCATTTCATTATGAATGTTCTAATAAAAGGGCTAAGGAAGGAATAAGTTCAACAAAATTGCAATTCACAGCAGTATTAAAAAAGGGAGGCAGCAAGTTACTTATAAATTTAACGTTGTGGTTTTCTCTCTTTGTTAACCATTAGCCTTTTGTGATCTAACAAACTTTTGGAGGGTTAAAATGTTGAAGTTTATTAAATGTTGCTTTTCATAACCAGGATGGACACAGATAAAGAGAAAACAAGTGATGAAAGTGGAAAAATATGTTAATATATTTATAGCATTTTGGAAATGTAAACAAGAGATGGCCTTTTGTGGCAAAGAACAAGCTGAGAAGGAGTTTTCTGTGGGTGTTGTTCGATATACCAATGCATAATAATGAGTGTGAGTGCTAATCAGTTGCATTTGTCTGACTTTACTATCAGCAATATAAGAAAAGAGATTAGAAAAATGTATACCATTGCATACACATGCACACACACACACACACATATATATATATATATATATATATATATATATATATATATATATATATATATATATATATATATATATATATATATATATATATTTTTTCCTGGTTGAGCATATATACAGACGCTCCCCGACTTACGAACATCCGAATTACGAACAACGGTACACAACGAACATTTTTACGGGTATGTCGAAAAAGAAAAGAAAAAGTTAGATTTTGTATTTCACGCCTTTTTCTGAGTACAGGTACTGTAGTACTTCTTTCCGCCGCTAATACCAACGTGAGGCACTGTGAGAGCTCGCCCTGCATCCACCCCGAATCCGGCTTCCTCTGCCCAGTTGTTAAATATCTCGTGCATCCATTATTCAATATGGTTGGTGAAAGGTGAAAGGCTTATAATGAGAGTGGAAGTGTAAAGAAGAGGCAAGCCATTTCATTTCAAATGAAAGTGGCAATAATAAAGAAGCTTGATGCGGGTGAGAAAATGGCGAGCGTTGCACTTGCATACAACATGAATTGTTCGACCATCGGTACCATTTATAAACAGAAATATCGGGAGCTTCAAGCTGAAGCCGCTGCTAGTTTACCGGGCAGCTAACCCTCGAGCCCTGAAGAACGTGACGAAAAGCTCTCTCCCGTTATATGGATGTCAAACATATAAGCCTTAAACATACATTCCAGACAAAATATAGCACTGAAGCAACTTACTTAACGATTCACCTTACGAACGATCGCTCGAACGTATCTCGCTCGTAACCAGGAGCGTCTGTATATATATATATATATATATATATATATATATATATATATATATATATATATATATATATATATATTGGTGTGTGTGAGGTTGTTTTGTGTATTATAAAAGTGTTTATAAAACACCTGTCTGCACTCGTGACAAGAAATAAATCATATGATTAGATCGATAGATACATAACATTTTTGAAACGGAAGTAAATCCTGTGCTGCATGTGGCATATTGCAGCGCAGTAGCAGGATAGACCTGATGGCGCGAATTACACAAATGACCACAGGCTGTGGGAGCGGTCATAGCCGACGTCAATCATGGCAATTCAAAGCAGCTCCTTTTATTCCCTTTATATGTGCCGTAAAGTAGGCACTTGGAAAACTGTCTGATCATTCGTCTGACGGACTTATCTGTCCGTAGCTGGATGGAGGCGGGAGCGTTTCAGCACGGACAGGCAGAAGAAAGCCAGAAATCAATTCCAAAGTGATCCTGACAAGCTTAATATATAGACCTTATGAAACCAAAGCAACTCTTCGCTGTCTCCGGTCACAGCAGGAGGTCAGGGCATCTCAGCAATTAAGTGCCCAGCAGTGTAGTGATAGTGAACAACAGCAAGTATGCAAAATTATGCAGAGTCATTAAGCAATATGAAGTGTCCAATAGTGTGGTAATACTGATTAACAATAGTTAATCAAATGATTCAGAGACAGAGCTACAGCATTAAATATAGCAATAATGATATGATGGGCATGTGCAACAGTGCCACTATAAGATATGAGTTGTTTAAAAACTGAAATGAGCTGCTGGAATTTCTGATGATTGTAGTGTGTGTTGTTTGCCCAGATGTGCATTCCGTCAGTGCTGACGGAATGCATATAAGTCTGTCACTGACCGATTGCCGTTTTGAGGGTGAGTGACGGAATTAACAAAGGAATCGCCAACAGAAGTGGGTTTTCTTCTGTCACTGGAATCATCACTAACCGGGTCAGTACCGACAGACTTTGTGAGGCCGTCAGTGACAGACTCACACTTTGGTGAAAACTGACAGAAACATGCCACCTGTCTTGCATTTGTTTGTTTGCGGAGGTGAATATGCCAGGGTTGCTTCAAGTGGAGGTGAGGAAGGGCTCCTTGTCCTTTGACAGATTGCAATGACATTGTCCTATTTTCTTTTTATTTCATCAATTTCAAATGTTGTGTGTGTGTGTGTCTGTTTTTTTTTAAACGTTATTTGGCTGTGTGTGTTGTATAAGTACGTTCTTGACACGAATTGGGTGTCGCTGATGCAACGCCACTGAAGAAGAAGAAGAAGAACAATCTGATGGTCGTAAAATAGTGGGACCAACTGCAATTGAGCAATGACAGAAGCATAGTAAAAATAACAATGATGTCATGATGGGCTGACGATGACATATTTGGTCGGCTTGAAATAACTATGGACAGGTGGCCATTGGCGAATGACAGACGGGTACAATTTACAGAGGTGCCAACCTCTGGTTGCTTGCTAGTGACGATACGATCAACTTTTTTGTGCTTTTAGCCATGTTAAAATGCTAATTCCTCAGCAAAAACACCCTTCAAATTGTGTTTTCCACTGTTCGCCCATCTGAGCAAACTATCTCATCGCTCTTCTCTAAGCATGTGACTGGGTTGTCACTTTAATATGTCACAAAGTGAGGAGCCACCCCCGTACCGCCCCTGCAGAATAAAGACCCCTAGTTTCTCAGAGCAGGCACTTTCGTTTTTGCACTGGAGCTGGGGAGAAGTGATTCCCTTCACACACTGGGGCCCATTTACTTAAATGAGAGGTATCGAGCCAACAGAGTGGAGCGTCACCGCTATGCCGGCCCGGCTGCTGTGGCTCCTACCACGGGGATGTCGGCTTTGTGCAGCTACCGACCGGGTTCTGATGCCACAGAGTGAAGGTGACAAGCAGTTGACAAAGAGGGACGCCCAAATTAATTACAGTGAAGTCAGAGTGGTGTGTGGTATGGAGCTATTTGCAACTCGTGGAAAATTGGCACTTGTCTGCCAAGTGATAACAAGTGTTTATTACTGTTTTGTGGGTGGTACGCGCAACAACCGGCTTTCGGAGGACGTCATGAAAGGGGTTGAAGAGACCGGCTGGGTTTAAGGGAACCATGCCTTGTACTTCCAGGTTAGAAAAATAGCCACCAAAATACGTCATATTTCAGAAGAAATTAGATCGTTATTGTGGGGGAATACATATATCTATCAAACTATGCCTCTAAGACTGCAAGGGAAGCTCAGCTTCCCCTAAAATGTCAAAAAGTAAGTGATCAAATATATGTGTGTATGTACAATTGAGTGGACATGTCATTGACTAAATATGCGCTACAACGCGCTCAACTTTTGTTCCGAATCAGCTTCTTATTACTGGTTACGACGCGACTGTCTTCTCATTCATTCCCACAGCTTCACTGTGCTTATAGCTGTGTGCACGCTGAGGTCGACCGCGCGGACGCTGGGCGTCGAGAGAGTTTGGTGTAGGTTGTCCCAATGCATTGAAACAAGACAAGTCATTGGATAAATGCTTGTTTTGTCCCGCCCATCGGATGCTCAGTGTCTCTGGGAGTCTATGGACAGTGGGCGTTTATATGCTGGCCCAGACGCTGAGCTTTTCTGCATGATGATTGGATGATCTATCTGAGGCTGAATCTCTTTTTGATCGACAGCGAAATGAGCCAATCACTGATCTTATGGTGAAGGCATCTTTCTAATTTTTTTGAAAAGGAACGGACAGTTGAATTCACGTATAAAGAAATGGACACATTTTATGATGTAGGCTGAAATTGAGCTTCCTTTCCTTGACAGACCAGCATCCGCCACTTATATATATATATATATATATATATATATATATATATATATATATATATATATATATATATATATATATTCTGACTTCCATTTTTAGTACTTCCTGGCTAATGCGTCTTGACCAGATTGACCTGGAACAGTCCGTTGGGACTTAGCCCAAATTTCCCAATTGCCACCTCACCTCTGGTTGCTACACATGCACTCATCTCAGGATGACTAAGATGACAATGACAGACTCATCGAGCTACTACAAGTACCACCTACTGCAATTCACTCATTTCAAGTGATGGCATACTTTATGTGGAAATCTTCAATATCTACCAACAGCTTGGTTCAAACAACTCTCCTTCCTCACACTCTGCCAACTCTCAGTTATTTCTACTTTCTAGCTTCCCTCTCCCACAAAAATCTCTAAAATCACCCGCAAAGCAAAACTTTGCACTTGCCAGGCTGATCCTCTCGCCACATCACTGGTCCAAGCCTGCCTTCCATCTCGGCTCCCCTTATCACAGCCATCATGTAGCACTCTTTGAAGACTGGCGTTGTCCCTACTCATTGTAGAACTGCTGCAATAATGTCAATATTGACAACAATTGTGAAGACCCAAAAAATTTCAGTCATTTCTGTATTATTGACAGTCATCCTTTCCTATCCCAAATACTGGTGAAAATGGGTGTATCGCAAAAGTCCATACTGGTATTGTCTCCATTGAACACTGAAGCGGTCTAAATAAAAATCACATCCTCCTTCCCTAATTACCTCTATGGCAGCTCGCTTTAGTCTACTCTCAATCCGTCCTTTCCCCCGATCTGAGTGCGGTCTTTGACATCATCTTCCACATCTTCCAGTTCAACTCACCTCCAAAGGCATCTCACACGTCCTTTTGAGCTAGTTCAGGATCGACACTTTTCTGGTTGCAACCTTTGAATTCATTTTAAATCATTCACCTCCCAGCCGTCCCCAGTCACCACAGGTCAGAGCCCTGGAAACCCTCCTCCTCACAAAATATCTCATTCCCATCTACAACATGTCATTCTCACTGCTACGTGGACGACACCATGCTCTACATTTCCAAATGTGTCTCTCTTAAATCAGAAAAGACCATTTTAAAACAGTTATCCTCAGAAATAGGATTTTGCCTTGATTTTAGTTTTATTTTGTCCTGTATTTCTTTTTTCCACATTCAATTAGTTTTGATTCGTTTTTAGAGCAGGTTAGTTGATTTATTAACATGTTGTTAATGCTTGGTTCTAGTTTAGTGGTGACGGAGATCACAGACTGGAAGATTCTGAGCAAGCAAATCCAGATTGAGATGGTTTGAAAATATATGGAGGTAGCACAGTGGATGTAACGGGAGAAGGATGCTGCAAATTGAGATAGAAAATACGAGGCAAAGATGAAGACCAAAGAGATTTATGAACGTGGTGAGGCAGGACAGGCAAAGATGGAAAAGGATGATTTGCTTTTGTGAATCTCGAATAAATTTAAGCCACACAAAAACATTAATAAATAACAAAGAATACATTGTCATCAATTAAAAAAACATTGAACTGTGTGCAATACTTGGATCTGCATTAATTTGCCTTGAAATGTAATCTGAACTTCAAATTCTGTAAAACAAAAAACAGTTTTCTTCAAACAATACCACACCAACAGCTAGATCATTCTAGGGGTTTGTTGAAAACATCATGCAGTGTTGGAGCCAGAAACTTTTTGGTACGGTGGCAATAAAATGCCGTGAACTTGTTGCCTCACAACTGAAGAGTTTGTCAGCCTTGGCTACAGAGCGAGCAGGCCCGAAAATGAATCCTCTATCATACCATCCACAGTCAGGGTCTTCTTATGTAAAAAATGCACATGTACCAACCTTGTCCAACACAAACATAATAAAGCAGAAAAAAAAGTACAAATCAAAACAGATTTGGTTCGGCAGTTGAATCCATCAACTATAATGTATGTTTTGACTAAATACCATCTGACTTTTTCAAAACTATTCTGAAATGTGTTGTAACGGTTCTAAGTTACAAAAAATAACCAACCGCTCACTTCAGACGAGCTTCCCAAACTACCCTGAAAGGAGTTGCGATCAGTACTCTTATTAAAATGATATAACGTTAACACTGAACCAGAGAAGGTGTTGGTGCTAGTGTTATTGGATCACTGATGAACAGTTTGGAAATTTGGGCGGGATTAAATGAAACAGTCCTAAAATGTCTCGGTCCGACTTGAAGGAAAGAAGTTACTTTGTGATCGTTTGAAATTTTGAATCCAATTGAATGGCCATGACATGTGGGGTCTCTCTCAGGCTGTGTTTGTCTCGTATGACTTAGATAAAGATCAAATCAAATTTTATGACCAATTTTAGCAGAAATCTAGATAAGTGTTTTTTTTTTGCAGCTCAAATCATATGTTGGCATTTTTACATTTTCTGTATGCACATCTAAAGGATTGTTTTTCTGACATCAAACAATGTGTGGAACAGAAGAGAAAGTCTAATGTATGAGTTAAACCTTTTTTAACCACTGTTTATTATTTCTGGCTTGTTCCACATGTTTACACAGTAAAATGTTTTATTTTTGGTTAATCTAACCAATACTTGCTGGAATAGATCATCATAGGATCAATTGCAAACTCCACACAGGACAACTTGGAATCGAACCCTGTACCTCTGCACTGTGAGGCACACGTGCTAACCAGTCGATCACTTTGAGGGCCCCTTTTTAAACATCAAAATCAAATTGAACCAACCCTACCTCTGTTTTCTGACAGTTATACTTCAGATAAACATGACCATGTCAAATGGTATTCCTTCTTTTTCGAGAGATAAATTCCTTCTAGTTTCGATTTGAGCATGGTTTACTTGGATTCATTCCTTCATTCAGTATTTATTTGCTATTTTTCTGCTGATCCTATTCCTATCGATTAAGCGCACTCTGTTGCTGCTGAAAGCGATGGGTAGGCGGTGCGTAGGCGTTTTATGACCTGTCCTCATCCTCTCGCCATCCTGTAAGGTGCTTAACGACAATCAATCTTAACTCGTCTCCTAAGGAGATCGCATCGACCATGAGCTTGCTATCGATTTGTGAAGAGGCCTCCAGGTGGTCTTCCCACAAACCTCACCTGCTAGCGGTTATAGTGAAATACTGATTTCCGAATAAGTGGCCGTGGTAACATTACTAGCAACTTCACATCAGCTGAATGGAAATGATACCTGATAACTCACGCCTAATTAACCTGCCTTTCATGTTTAGGACCTATTTACAACTTGAACCACTATATAATAACAATAAATATCCATCCATCCATCAGAAAGGTTCGAAAATGATACTTGGGTGACGAATTTCTCACAATCAGCTCCAAGAACCTTTATTATTATTATTATTACCGTATTATTATTATTTTCTTTGTAACAGACACCTAATGCTTCAAAACCGAGCTTTGAAGCATTGCTGAATATAATCTTTACACATAACACATCTCATTCTGAATTCCAGGTTTGTAATTGTGTGCTCAGTGAATATTTGATGTGTATCTGACTCAGATTACACCCACCGCATCAAATACAACAGACATGCATTGATTTTGGCATTTTCCAATGCTGGAAGCGCCGAAACCATGGAGAAGCATCATAATTCACAAGGTTTACTTTATTTGACATGTGCAGCGTTCATGACAAAATAACAGGACACACTAAATTTCCCTTAACTGCTGTCCTTGCACTCCTCATTGCCAAAGGCGTTTGCATCTGTCACTCTCTATACATTCAGGCTTGCAGAGCTGCAGGTTTATGGAAAGAAGTGAAACTATTGGAAACAGTACCTGATTAAAAATGAAACACTGTTGTCGATTTGGGATCCGGAATTTTTATGTTTAGGCTTATATTCCTAATTATAATGCCCAAAAATGTTGGCCTCTGTGTGAATTTTAATTACATTTACATGGATGTCATTTGTCATTTGTGGTTTTCATTTTGATCATCTTTAATATTCTCTTGTTTGGTTTGCAAGATAATTTGGGTTTGTTGGTTTGTGTGGGTGGCACGGTGGTCGACTGATTAGCACGTACGGTGCAGAGGGGCAGAGTTCGATTCCAGCTCCAGCCTTCCTGTGTGGAGTTTGCATGTTCTCGCCGTGCCTGCGTGGGTTTTCTCCGGGTACTTTGTTTTCCTCCCACATTCCAAAAACATGCATTGCAGCTTTAATGGAACACTCTAAATTGTCCCTCGGTGTGACTGTGAGCGCGAACGATTGTTTTAAAACCCTGGGCTGCATGAGTGACTGGCGATGTTCATGCGTTTATTTTAATCAATGTCAGAGAAGGAGCTGTTGTCAACAATTTGTAAACATGTAAACAATGCAACTTATATTTTGTTCATCACTGTCTTTTTGAGGGGGATTAAATTATTATTATTATTTTCGCTATGGCGGGGGGTCGACTGGACAGTTGATATTCAAGTTGTTAAATAGATATATTTCTCTATCTTCTGATCAAATCTTTTTTTTTTTCAAACTCAAAATAATCAAGCCCAGAAACGGTGATCGCATGAAGCCAAGAACACATGTGTGCGAGCGTGTGTGTGTGTGTGTGTGTGTGTGTGTGTATGACATGCAAAAGTGAAGCCATTATCAAGATTGTTGTTGAAAAAAGTATTGATTGCTGCTTATAACACACACAAGCTTACGCACACACACAAACAAAAACACACGAGTGTCCATACTCACGCACGCGTGCACGCACACACATGCATCCAGTTTGTTGGGTAGAATGGATATTATTGATGGTGAAAATAAAACAGGACATTCATTACATTGTCAATAAACATGTCTCAACTCAGTGTTGATTCATAATATACTGAACAGTTGTCACCTGGGTAATACCGTGCTCGGAAACAAATGTCAGGTAATTAATGTTGTGTTTAAAAAAAAAAAAAAATCACCCATCGTAACAGCTTTATTGAAATGATTAACCTTTTCGCCAATATGGACTTCAACCAAAATTGTCCTCTAGAGATGTGTCACTGAATTTTAAGTAGAGGTGTTTACAGGCTTCAGAAGATGTCTATAAGGGAATGTGTGTGTGTTTGTGTGTGTGGGTGGGTGTGTTTTAAAGTAACATTCAAAGTAAACAGTGTGGGAGGATGAACCTTAATGGGCAGTTCTTTCCTCTTATTACAAACAGTTCCAGATAATTGAAGTGGCATTTTTGTGTATGCATATTATGCTAAAACCCCTTTGTGGATTAAAGAAAAAAAACAACTCAGTGAGAGAATTAGCTGTGATGACGGTAAAAATTCTTGCGACTGCAGGCAACAGGAAATGTTCTCATTGCAATGTGAAGCCAAGCTTCACGAAAAAAAAAGGGTTCACCTTAATAGAAAAGTAAAATATCAGTTAGACTGAACAGAAATTGGGGATGTTTCATGAATAAAACAAATCTGATCCACCCTTCATGCTACAGTCAGACCAAAGACAAAATGTCACTTCAGAATATAGAGATAGCTAGCTAGATAGCTATCTATCTATCTATCTATCTATCTATCTATCTATCTATCTAGATAGAAAATACAGTTTACATATGTATGAGAGCAAGGCTTTTTTAACACTTCATATTGTTCAATTATTTGGAAAATTAACACATGGCATGGTGACTGACCAATCGTATTGATTTGTGAAGAAAAAAAAAATTAATGGACCAAATTCTGGCAAAGGAAGTTTCGCCCTGACAACGGCAAATGTGGTGGTGTCAACTCTCAAGGAGAAGGAATTTGTTGATTCCCAAGAGAAGGAAGAAAAGAAGAGGTGTTCCTCGCAGTAGGTGAAGCAACGCAACCAAGTGTCGACACCTCAACTGTCTCGCTTCATCTTCAATTCTCTATACTGGTCAAAATCCATCTTCATGCTCATGCTGCTCATAGCAATCCAGACTGATTTGAGTTTTAAAGTGGATGTCATTTGGAGACTTAAAAGATATTATTATCACTAAGGTGGAGCCAATTTTTCTCCACGGAACATTTCCTGTCTGTTAAGAAACAGGTAGACACATCATATGCTATTTGGGCCAAATGTGACAGCAATGTTTTTCTCCGAGTGTATTTCTTTCCATGTCTACCTTTCATCATCTTCTGTGGTGAGGCTACAAGGAGTCAAGTGCACATCACATACTTGCAGTACGGAACTCGTCTGGTGGATATCTGTCTCTTTGGGTTTAGCCGTTTCAGTATTCAAACCAAGAAGAGAGAACAAGCGCAGTGGGACAGCGGCCATTTGAATAATTGAAGAGACTCCGTGGTGCTGCAGGATCCTCTCTCTCGTCTTTACACTCACTATAGCTACCATCTTCTTTCCCCATCATTTTATTTTCCAGTCTAGCTACTTGAAGTTTGTCCCAGAAAGCAGTCTGGGATTTGTGCGAGCACAGCAGTGCTACCAACAATCCCAGTGGAGCGCTGAAAAAGAGATAGAAAGAAGAAGGAAAATGGAGTAACTTCACAGTCCACATTTTGACAGACGAGTGGCTAGCGACCTAAAAGGCATAAAAGAAACAAGTTGCGTTTACTTGTTTCACAAGTAAACAGAGCTTTTCACTAAAATATGACAGACAAAACCAAGGTTGTCAAGGGAGGAACAATTTTATAGTACCAATTACAAAAAAAAAAATTGACATGGGGAAATAATTTAGGGAAATGAAAATAAAATATTCTGCTTGTGATCTCAGTGTTCCTTGTAAGAAAATTATGGCACACATAACCCATCTGTTCGATTTAGAGCAATGTAATGTTTGCAAGAATTTTATTTGCTTGTGTCTGGATCAGGTTTAAAAGGAAATCAACACAGATGGGATACGAAATGGGAGGAGGAGGAAAATGGCATGTACTTATGGCCAGACTTCAACACAACAGAGAATCCTTTGAATTGAAGTTTCATTATACTACTCCATCCATCCATCCATATTCTGATACGCTTTATCCTCCCAAGGGTTGCAGGGCGTCCTGGAGCCTATTCCAGCTGGCTTCGGGCAGTAGGCGGGGGGACACCCTAAACTGGTTGCCAGACAATCGCAGAGCACACAAAGACAGACAACATGCGCGCTCACACTCACACCTCGGGACAATTTTGAGTGTTCCATTAAACTGCCGCGCATTTTTGCGGAATGTGGGAGGAAACTGGAGTACCCAGAGAAAACCCGAGCAGGCATGGGGAGAACATGCAAACTCCACATAAGAAGGCCGAGGTCGGAATCGAACCCTGCAGTTCTGCACTTTGAGGCCGACGCGCTAACCAGTCAACCACCTAACCAGCCTAAAATGCTACTCATGAAAATAAAAGGAAAATACATTTTGGATTAATATTAATCTTATTTATGATTAATCTGTTAATCAATTAATTAATCAATCTGTTTAATTTTCATATGGAAATACGGAGAAAATAGCAAACAACAAAACAACTCTTCTGAACGTGATTTACATTGGTTGCAGACAAAAACAAACAATGTGGCAATGTCAGTCTTGGGGATTATAAAACTGAATGCATTATCGGGTGTCCGGATTTTTTTTTCAAAGCCTAATAACCAGATCTCATTATATGATCTCAAAATTTTGCCAACAATTTCACAAAGTTTTTCTTTTTTTTCCCCTACCACAATTCCAAATAGTTCCCAGGTGTTTGAATACCATGTCTGTGACTTGCTTTCCTAATACTCCAAGGATCAAGATTGGCACGACACTTTACACCTTAGGTTGGAAAACTCTTTGAAGTTAGCCTACTTTGTGTGGGCGGTTCTCTCTCATACAAGCGAGCCGCTGCTCACCTCGCTCCCTTGACTGTGAGGCCAATGCAAGTAAGGACAAGACATCCTGCATCGTGTTCAGCAGGATAACTGACTGATAACTGGCCAGACAACTGACTTCGTTGTGTCATTATACACACATTCACACACTTTCACAGCCACTACCAATTGATGAGAAGTTTACCCAAGTTCATCATGGACATACATCATGATTGTTTGTTTTGGCCTTTAATTATTGATTTCAAAATCTATTTTTTTCTAGAGTAGGAGAAATAGTGAGATTCAAAATCCAGAATTTGTTGCACAAGCTTCAATGTACTTTGGGACTGTTGAATATGTGTGGACTATGCCAAACCTTACTATGCCACAAGTTAGTTGATGACTACAAAAAAGATCTTCTAAATTGTTCCTCAATTTAGCTTTAGTCCATCTCCATATCTCCAGCAGGAATTTCAAGATGGAAGCCTTTCTGGCAAGGAAAAACATCCGAGCTCTGTGACATATTACGCAAAAAATCATGGTCGAGTGGTCTGATGAAAATCAAGGTTGAAGTCACAGTAGGTTGTTTTTCGTTAGATGTAACTTGAAATGGTGAATATTAGAATATTAGTTGGATTTGGTGTGATTGGTCAAATCTGAACACAGCCGGGGTGTGAGCTTTTGTGCAATTGCATTACCTTAAGTGCTTATTTTTACTTCCACCCTCCAAATGATTTTTTTTCCTTTTCAATCAAATAGGGCTGCCAACATTAGTCAAGTAGTCATGATGACGTCGATGATCAAAATCGTTGCCAATTAATTGAATAGGCCATGAGTCATTTAATCATGGACTGTATTTATTTATGACACGCTTTGTTTTTCTCTCAAAATTGTTTCGTTTTGCTCTTTTGCCGCTGCCTTTAAGCCTTTTCTGTGATGCACATGCGCAGTAGTAGTAATCTGGGTCATCCTTTCTTGAAGCAGAATACACTTTGTGGGTAAAGCAAGGGCATGGCTAACCTGTGTTCAGAATCAGAATCATTGTTGTTGGCCAAGTATGTAAAAAACAGGGACAAGGACTTTGTCTACAGACTTTGTCTACACTAGTATAGGCTACACTAGTATTGCATTAACAAACCACTATGATAAACAAAGAAATGATATATAAGTATAAAACAACTTCCCGTAATGTAATGGTACTATTATGCAGTTGTACCACCCAATGACAGCTGTGAGACAATGTGCAGAGGCATCGAGCAAAGATAAAGCGATCAGTCGGGTAATACAATAAAATGACGGTTGTGCAGTTGATGCAGATAATCGTTGCACCATTTTTAAGTGACCAGGAGTAGTATTTGTAGTACAACTTTAGGTTTGCAATTATGCAGAAAGTGTTTGAGCGTGGCGGCACGGTGTTCTACTGGTTAGCACATTGGCCTGACAGGGCAGAGGTACAGTGTTCGATTCTGGCTCTGGCCTTTCTGTGTGGAGTTTGCATGTTCTTCCCGTGCCTGTGTGGGTTTTCTCTGGGAACTCCGGTTTCCTCCCAGATTCCATAAACATGCCTAGCAGGATGATTGGGCACTCCAAAGTGTCCCGAGGTGTGATTGTGAGCGCAAATGGTTGTTTGTCTCTATCCTTCCTGCGATTGGCTGGCAACTGGTTCAGAGTGTACCCCGCCTCCTGCACGAAGACAGCTGCTGTGAAAACCCACGCAGGCACGGGGAGAACATGCAAACTCCAAACGGGAAGGCCAGAGCTGGAATCAAACCCTGCAACTCTGCACTGTGAGGTAGACCCCCAAGTAGTCACCGTCCCGCCCTAATCCACACTACATGCTTGACAATTAAAACACAGTGTTACCAATATCACTTGCTGAAATTGTCACTGGGACTAAAGGGGGAAAAAATCTATCTGTCCATCCATCCATCTTTCCATCCACCTTCTTCTGCAGCTTGGTGGCTGAGTGATGATCATGTCCGTCTCACAATGCTTTGGATTAGAATTCGGGGTTCTCAGGGTTACTCCCGCATTCCAAAAGCATCTTAATCATGCATAGCACCGAAAAGACCAGGCACAAACATATATAAATGTATATCATATTGACTTTTATTCATTACCCTTTTATTAACATACATTATTTGGTATTGCATTAATCCAAATAAGATATTATGATTTATCAGGTCACAAAACAGTGCTTGAATAATACAGTAGATACTTGGATTAGCGACATTTCTTTAACAGGTCACAAACTGTAGCCTATCGGAATACGTTTTTGAAGCCTCTTTCCAACATGCTGGATTAATGAATCCATGGATGCCGTTTTCGACGGGAGGGTTTGAGACTAACGCCTGTAGGTGGCAACCATACCTCATAAAGTACTCCATTACAGACGCGCGCTCGCGCACACTCACGCACGTGCGCGCACACAGGTTTGATGCGTTAATGCCATTGATCCCTGATAATTGACGACCGCTGTGTCATTTAAATGGCCAGATGGACGCGCAGGCAAAGTGGTCCAAGTGAAAGTGGTCCCTGGGCGCTCACTTCTAGTTTGCTTCACTGCCTCACACGCCTCCACCGCGCGCGTACAAAATCCCGAAAATCCGTGCACATGATTGCGCGCACAAGTGTGCAGTCTATAGGGGGGAAGCCGGTGGTCGAAGCTGCTTCGCTTGCACCACACGAATGCTGCTGCTGCCGCCACTTCGTACCTGCGGAATTATTACTAATAGCTGCGCTTATACGATCAATACATCGAATTGCTTAGGGCGGTGGGGGCAGAGCCATGCAGGCGACTCTCCACGTTCTATTTGATTGAAAATACAATTTGCCATACGCTGTGTAATTTTTAAAGCAGCGTATACGTCAGCCGATTTGTCCTATCCCGGACGGGTGATGCTCGCAGTAGGCTGGCGATCTTAAACATTGTATTCAATAGGTGTTCCGAGTTTTCCTCCCAGTCCTGCCCTGCTCCCATAAATGCCTTCAACAGTTAACTGTCTCGTTTATCTGCACCTGTAAAGTGGAGGGTGATTGTGGAGGAAAACGGCCAAAACCCAAATACTCCAGTTTTGGTTTGTTTGTATGTGGATTTGCGCATGCATGGTTGTCATTTTTTCCGCCAACGAGGAATCTGCCTGTGTGAGTCAGTTTTGGGTTTGACTGGTTTGGGTAACAAGGGCGCCATCACAGACTCCATCCCTCTCCCCCCACCCCGCCACCATCACCAGAAACTCTGCAGGATCTCCCCCGTCTCACTCCAGATCGGAATATCTTCAAGTCTTGGTTCCGCTGATAGTGCTTGTTTGCCGGTCCACAGACGGGCTCATCGCCATCCATGGGAACGGGTGGCGAGCATCGCAGATCCGCGCAACTCTTTTTTTCACTGTTTGGCATTTTTCGCAGGCGAGCATTCTGACTTGTGATCGAGAGGGAGACTCGGACTGCAGCAGCCTTTCAAAAAAAGCTCCTCTCACATGGAGATTGGCGCTTCGCTCGCACTGCAAATCTTCCATTACGGGAACCAGGGCCCTGCTGATTTTTTTCTTCAACGCTCCCAGTTTGTATTCACTCGATAAAATGCGTAAGTATTTGATTGCGTTCACTCAAATTCAGCCCACGTCCCGTGTGACATACACGGATCGTGTCATATATCTCAAATTGACCGGTTGCAATGCGGAAAACGGGGCACTTGAAGCTAATACTTGAATGTATGGTAATATACAATTATTTTGTTAATGCCTTGCTCGGTCCGTTTTCATACCAGTGTGCTTTTTATGATACCTGCTGCATCCGCTGGTGTGTTCGTATGCGTGTTTGTGAATGTATTCCATTCAGACGTATAGATGATGTTCGATGTAGATAAACGCAGATAGGATCGGTGTGGAGAGGTCCGTGCAACAAATTGCTGGTTTGAGCGCTTGCTGGAGGTATTATGGATGTGTGAGAGTCCCTGTTGCCAGCGGGACATCACTGCTCGAAGAGACGTACGTCATATGGTAATTCAAATTCTGTTCAGGTATTCGCAGCATACACGTTTGCAGCACAAAGAGAGCGCAGGGATTGGGCCAGACGTGAAGGGGTTCTGAAACTGGAGTGTGGCACCTTGTAAAAGACTGAACTCAAGATGGATTTTCACTGAATCTACAGGGGCAAAGCTCTTGTGTGTACAGTATCCCCCCATGTATCCTGTTGTCTTTCCCAGCAAGCCTCTCTATGTGGTGGTGCAACTCCAGCAGGAATGAAGCTCCCGTCTCCTACTTAACACTGTGACACAAGGTGGATGTTTGAAATATCCACTTAGTCTGGCCATCTGTTTAAAATAAAGTAAAAATAAATAGAAACACTTCAGCAGCGTTGCAGGTGCTACAAATGTAAATACTGAAAATACTTGGTTGAAGCTTGGTGTGAAGGAGCTGCATGAGGAATAAGCATCCCATAAAAAAAACTGCACGACTTTGTCCTCAAGTGTACTGTACAGCGAACAATGTGCACCCCCCCCATGCATTGCACATTTACATAATACATGAGCTGATAGAGTTTACGATGGTTTCATTCCAACGGTGGCAACGTAAACCCAAATTAATACGCAAATCAGAACGTGGTGCAGTCTATTACTAACCTATGGTAGCACAATAGTAACATCATGAAAATAGCAATTATTTGTCTGAAAAACTCCTTGACAACTCAACTCAACTGTATTTATAGAGCACTTTCAAACAGCCATCGCCGCATACAAAGTGCATGTACATGGAGCAATTTAACATAAACAACAAACAGTACCGCAAATCGGTAATAAAGACGGTAGAAAGCACCGAACAGCAAAACCAAGAACAAATCTAAGTCATGCTGAGTCAAATGCCAAAGAATACAAGTGAGTTTTGAGGCGGGACAAGATAAATATAAACCAACCAAATGAAAAACAGTCGCGTGATAACGTATTCTGCTGCTGCTATCTCTGCTACATTCAATGGACAGTAATCAAATATCTTCCGGGGCCTCATGCAGCCAATCACATTAACATTCCCCCAATGATGCCACCATGGAGGAAAATTAAGATCATTGACACACTGATGACACAGCATCAGGGGAAACAGGGGCTTTTGTATCTTGGATTGCCTGCACCATGCAACTAACCATTTCCATTGCTAGCGCAGATGCCACCTACTCATCATATTTGCTGATTATCCGATGTTAGTCCGTCAACATGACCTCAATCAGGCTTCACGTTTGACCATTTCAAACACGAAAACAACAGGTCAAACTGAATCCACCTTTTTATACACACATTTGAGCTGGCTCATTGGTCTTCAGAAAAAAAAAACCCTCAAAAAAAACGACTGAAGAAGTCCAAAATTAATCAGTCAGGACATTCAATGAGAAAAAGAAGAATTTATTCGATGATGCAAGTAAATATAATTTAACATCTTAATATTGAAATGAAAAAAATTGTAAGGTGTGTTTTGTTTTTTGTAAAACATTCAACAGAAAAAGTTGTGGGCAAGAATACTCATAATTTGGTGTTCAAAACATTAGTTTTTAAAACCGAAATTGTGTCAGCAGATACACCTGGCTTCCTCATTCAGGTATGCTGTACATGAGAGTACCTGTACATGAGAGGGGCAAAAGATTAGAAACATTTCTCCTTGCGTTGCTGTGCAATTTTATATCACTGCAGCTTACAAGCACATTCATAAACACGCATTGTAAAATTCATCCATAGCAAACAGTGCCAATTTGTTTTCATTATTATGGTTTTATTAATGAGAGTTACTGTTATTTCCAGTAGTTCATTGGAGGGGTGGGACAGGCCTTGATGAAGTTTGTCCCAGATCACTTTTAGAGCCATCATTTGTACCATTTTCTCAAGGACCACCTACAAATAAATAAATAAATAAATAAATAATCGGATTATAATTGGCTGGCAACCAGTTCAGGGTGTACCCCTTCTACTGGGATAGGCTCCAGCACACCCGCCCTCATGAGGAGGATAAGAGGCTCTGATAATATATATGTGTGTGTGTGTGTGTGTGTGTGTGTGTGTGTGTGTGTGTGTGTGTATAGATAGAGGTGGTCTTTTTTAGGTGGAAATTTTGATTGAGTTTGATGGAACTGTATTTATTTTCTTAGTTTGTGCAGGTTTACCCGAATGTTGTAGCTGGTGAGTGGTAGTGAGTCAGTTGAGCCAGTTAGGAAGTCGACAACCTGCTGGGAAAATAACTTTTCACTTCTGTCATGATGAACATATTTCCCATGTGTATTCAAGCTGTTCTGGACCCGTCATATAATGTTGATTTGGGTTTGTCACCACGGCAGAAGAAAGGCAATACAGTACAATCTAAAAAGGGGTAGTAGGTTTTGGCATTAACCAATATCTGCAAAGGGACTAAACAGCTGCTCAGCTCTAACAGAAGCTTTCACCATGGGAAACAAGGTCCTGGGCAAAAATATCTCCTTCATGCAAGGCACGCATGTAGTCACTGCCTCACCTCAGTGAACAGTGACTAATTTAGTATCCAAGGCGATTCTTTCCCCAGTTTTGTTCTTGCACAACCTGCTAGGTAGAAAGGCAAAAAGCTTTGTCTAATTGCAGCTTGATGGGACATGGTTCTTTGTTGGCTCTCTCTGGTGACAAGCTGCCATCTTAAACTTCGACATTTATGGTGAAATCAACAATGGAATAAAGCACTATTTACAGTATTTACATATATTCCCAAGTGATTATGTCTGTCTACAACTGTTCTGTCATCGCCACCCGCCGAAACCACGTTGTTCTATCATCCGACATTATTGGTTGAAGATTGCAAATTGTAGTCGAAGCATATCAGCACTATATGCACCACAACAGTCAGCCTTTTATTAAAGCCATAGATTTCTTGTTCGAACCACAGGAAATAAAATAATGAGAGCTCTAGCCGCACCCAACCTTTCATTTCACAACACTAAGCATGGTGGGATGCTAATCACTGAGCAATTTCAAGGACCACTGATACTGGGAAAAAATAAGTGTTTCCCCTTAGTTTCTCAAATAACCTGCAAGGTGAATTATGCCTCTTAATTATTGGTACCTTGCAGTGATGCGATTTACATGAAGCATAGCTGATTGACACCGTAGCACAAACACTCATCGATTTGAATTAAACAAGAGCAAAAGTAAAAAGATGTCGCTTTTTTTGTTGACTGTTTCTGGGATTTTAGATGCGATAAGAAAATGTATGTTATATGGATTTACGTAGATACTATTGAATTGTTGTTTTTAAAAATCTTTATAAAATATCCATCACCAATATCTAGAGCAGATGTAAAAGTATACACCCCCTCTTCAAATGCCAAGCTTTTGTGGTATAAAAAAAATGAGATATACACTGAAAAACTGGTGTGTTCAATTTACTGAATTTCATTTGGTCATTTAATTGCATGAAGTAAGATGATCTAGATCAGATACATTTTATAAGTCGACTACTGTCCTACACCAGGTAAAAAATGTCTTAGGATCTAGATGTTTTTATTTTGTGCAACCACTTGATGGCATAAAACTGTCAATTCCACACACCATTTTTCCTGTGTAGTAAATCTTCATTCGAAAACCTTTTCCACCATTAAGGTGTCAAATAATATGTACATCTTAACTGTTAAAAAAGACTCCTTTTAGAGTGGGAAATAAAAAAAAAAATAACTGAAATAATGTGGATTTTAAGTGTGCACATGGGGATGTGGCTGTTTTCAGAATTAAGCAATGACATTCCAACATAATGTGGATTGCGAGTCAGCGCACTGCGGCCACCATTTAAAGCACTCCAGTCCAGTGGTTAGCGCGTTGACCTCACAGTGCAGAGGTACCGGGTTCAATTCTAGCTCCATCCTTCCTGTGTGGGGTTTGCATATTCCCCCCATGCCAGCCTGGGTTTTCTCCGGGTACTCCAGTTTCCTCCCACATTCCAAAACATGCATGGCAGGCTGACTGAACACTCTAAATTGTCCACAGGTGTGAGTGTGAGCGCGGATGGTTGTTTGTCTCTGTGTGCCCTGCGATTGGCTCGCAACCAGTTCAGGGTGTACCCCGCCTACTGCCCGAAGACGGCTGGGATTGGCTCCAGCACCCCTGCGACCCTTGTGAGGATAAGCGGATCGGAAAATGGATGGATGGATGTTTCACCCCAAATAAAGTTCAACTGGCCTTGTATGCTTTTCCTGACTTTTTTTTTGTCATCAAGCAGAAGCATAAAGGTTTTGTGTTAACACTGATAGATATTTTGAATTCCTGCCACCTTTATTAGGACCCAAGTTCCAGCTGAAGAGAAACAGCCGTAAAGCACTGCCACCACCATCACCATGCTTCACTGTCGGTCTGGCGTCCTTTTGGTGATGAGCAGTTTTGTGTCTGCACCAAACATGTCTTTTGGAAACGGCTGTCCAAGAGTTCAACATTGATTTCATCAACCCAAAACTCATTTTCCCAAATGCATTTGAGAGAAATTTAAACAAAATTGAATGTGCAGACATACTACATGAAGGAAATGGGAGATTGTTGTGTCCTGTCCCAAACAGACCGTATTTGCCAAAAATTCGGGCAGCTTGTTCAATGTTCCTGCAGGCCTCTTGGCAGCCTCTCTGACCAGTTTTCCTCTTGTCTTATAATCCGTTTTGAAGGGATGTCCCTTTTTTGGTAATGTCACTGCTGTGCCATGTTTTCTAGTCTGGATGATGACTGTCTTCACCGTGTTCTACGGTGGTATACAGTATTTAATGCCTTGGAAAATTCTTTTGTACGGTACCCTTCTCCTGACTGACACATTTGAACAATGAGATGTCTCTGATGCTGTGGAAGCTCTCTGTGGACCATGCATTTAACTACACAAAATGTCAGAGAAGACAGACATACATATTTGGTGTCAAGTGTACGCTTGCTGACTTGAGTTTGAATGTGATCGGTTAATTCTGCAGAGATTCCAAGTGTTCCTGTTTGTGCTTATTTTATTAGGGCAGTTGCCATGTGTTTCACTGAAAGTTGAAGACGTTCCAGAGAGGGCGGAACAACATGTGCAGTAGATTAATTTGCAAGTTTGCAAGTTAGTACTGCGGCTTGGGATTGGCTGACATAAGATTTGGGATCTACTAACTAACCAATCGTGATGTTTGTTGACGTCATTGCATCTTGCCCCCTTGTACAAAAGTAGCTTTGCAGCACTGCGGCTACAACTGCCTGGCTGGCATGGTGACTCTAAAAGTCACTAATCATAATTATGGTTTCCATAGCGGTGAATAAGCGACACGTTTGATAAGTACCATGAACACAAAAAGAGGATGAATAGTATTTAACAGTAGAAGAAATGTTGAAGCTAAGCCATGCTAAACCGGTGCTAATCTATCTTAAATGTAGTCACGAAACAGCAGAATAAGTGATTAATACTCCAGTACAATTTTCACGCAAGTCTCGCTGGAGCCTGCTTGAGTTACAGTGAAGAGTAACCAACGATGAACGGTAAATTATATAGTGTCTAGAGAGAAAATTGAATACACAGCCTCACACTGTACATTCCAGAAGCGGAAATGAATTCATCCGCTGTCGCATCCATTAGTCAACAAGTGGGGCCTATAATATATTGTGAATATGTAAAGTATCAGTGGCAAGTTTTGATTTTTACTCAAATTTGATCTTATTTTACTAGTTTTTCAGTCAACTCAGCTTTCCTAAACAACTGTACAAACTGATATTTCTTGTAATGTGTCATTCTGTAAGCTATAACGACATCAATGTATATTTAGCTGAGTAGCCGCTGTGCCAGCCGTGATGCTGGTGCTCAGGATGCTTTCCACCACACCTCTGTAGAAGCTACTCAAGACACAGCTCCTGGTCTGTCATGTTGCAGATTCTGCAAGTAGTCGAGTAATTTATGAGCCTTCTTCAGCAGACATGAAGTGGTTTGGTTCCAGGTGAAGGCATTAGCAAGGTGGAGCAGGTAATTGTAGTTGGAGACCATTTCCACTGCTGCTCCTCAGATTTGCAGGGAGCAAAGGGACGTCTGTTCCTCCTCAAGTCCACCGCCATCTCCTTGATACCAGTCCACCAGATATTCAACCTCCTTTCTATACTCAAACTTATCATTGTTTGTGATTTATCCCACTACCGCTGTGGCATCCGCAAACTTTTCGCAGTTTCGCAGAGCTGTCATAGATCAGCAATGTCAAAAGAAGGGGGCTTGGCACACAGCCTTGCGGGGTGCCAGTACTGAGGGTGATGGAGGAGGAGACTGTGTTGTGAATCCTGAAAGTCTGTTGTCTGTTGGTACAGAACCTACAGTAGTTCCCAAGTGATGAACTCAGCCCAAGAATGTTCTGCTTTTTCACTAGGTTCTATGGGATGAAGGTGTTGAAGGTGGAGGGGAAATTCAAGAGGAGAAGTCAGATGCTGGTGTTTATAATTTCCAGGTGGGTAGAGTTGATAAGATGGCATCATCAGTTGAGCGGTTCTTCCTGTATGTGCAGTGGTGAAAGGGTCCACATTGATGGAGTTTTTGATCTGCTCCCTGATCAGTTTCAAATGAGTTCTACAGGTTATAGGTAAGAGTAATGGTAGAACAAGTTTAGAAAACATTTATCATTCATCTAGCTCCATATTTTTTTACCTCAAAACCTTGGCATTTGAACAGGGATGTTTGATTGAAATTCACTAGTCCACACTACCCACAGAATCAATTTATTAATAATATATTGAGTTTTGAAACATTGTATTATAATGATGCCTTTGTGTTTATGCATGTCTAATTTGTGAAGTACAGTACTGATGTGCACCGTCAGAAGTGACGCAGCTCTCTGAAGAGCCACAAACAAATAAATACATAAATAAAATAATGAGGACATTATGTGAGATATGTTCTGGAGTTGCTGAATAAAACACACCTTACAGCTTAAGAAGTGTATGTGTGTTTACCCCAAGGCACATACACTTGGCCAAGAGCCTTTCGATACTCATGCCCCTTCCTGTTTGAAAGCTGTAGCACACAAGTTCAGTGCTAACTGCTAACCAGCAGCCCAGGTTTAGTCTACAGTATCTATTGCACTACACTTTCAATGCAGGGAAGAGGTGCTTGACAGTACGAATGCCTCCTCCGCTGTGGCTTTCTCCTCTTTGGACAAGTTGTGCATATCAGCTGCATTGCAGCTATGTTTGAGGGTAATTCAGATGTGGAAGCGTCTGCTGCATAATGACCGGGCTTCTCAAACTTACAGGTGAGGGGGTGGATGTGCTTGTCGGTGCATCAATTGCGCATTCTAAAAATGTGTTGTATTTCAGGAATTTTGATTTAATTCTTCAGAAAAAAAAACTCCAAAGCATCTTTCTCATTTGTTGGATTAATATGTCTTGAGTATACATGCCTCTAAGAGGACTACATTTCAACCTCTACAACCAAAAATTAATTTTTCTAATAGCCCTGCCGCAATACACAATTGATGGTGGGCGTCACAATTTTTTTGTGGGTTTTGCATTTTAATATGGAACTTGGTTTTGTCTCATCAGTTGTTATTGTCATATTGGCCCTCTGCCTTCTTTTTTTCTATTATATTGGGATTGGTGATGGGCAGGGTGATAGTTTATGTCTGCAGTGCTGTCTGGATAGCAGGAAAAGTGGAAAAGCACCCAGTCCCTCAGGCATGTGTGTTTTAAGTTATAAAGACAGGCATGCATTTGTTTATGAAGTTGCAGAGTATGTCTGGGTGACACAGATAAGTGAGTCGGATGCAGTTTGAGATTAGCTTGACTTGAAGCCAGCTCTTCTTTGATGGACAATTCCTTCAACCTTTCCACCTCTGCCTCCAAATGGCATGTGTTTGTGTCAGGTGGAGAGACACAAGAACTACTCTAAATCCAATATATTGCAGCCAAGACAGAGTTAGGATTCAATGTTGCATACTAAATGATGCCTTTGTGCACCAGAAAGGCGATTATTCAGTGAATCGCGCTCTGTGTCATTCGCGAGTGTGCATTTCCAAATCAACTCATGTTGATGTGGTGATGAATAGAAAAGGCAGTTTGCCTTGACTGTTCATTTGCAAACCAGCGTGTCTTATGGAGAGTGACACTGTTAATGTCATGATGACACATTCACCGTAGCCCTCTCGTTTTTGTTTTTTTTTCTTTCTGTCTCACCACTAGGAAGCTCTTGTAATGAGAAAGCTGTGCTCAGGCTTGTATGTAGACTGCCTCTTATGCCTCTTCAGCACTTTCTAATAACGGTTCATGTAGAGTCCTTGACAAATTCCAGACATCTTTACATTTTGACTATAAGGCTCAAGTCAACTGCTTACAAGCATGCATAATATGCATTTCATATCCTGTTTTTGTGAAGTTTTAAAGTATATGTGGGAAGTCTATGAAGTATGGTGTGCTGTACACGACTTTTAACATTTACTAATAGCTATTAATTGGTCGGATAACATGCATTTTCCTATTAAAAACTAATTTTAAGAGTCCCCAGTTATTTATTTAAAACGTGTCTTTAAATTATACACTGAAACCTATGATTTACTGTGCAACAACATAAAACCGATTAAAACGATATCAACAAACCCAGAAAATATATTAGATGCACAGTGAATGCGTACTTACAAATGAAATTCTTGTAATATTCATGGAAATGAGACCTGGTTTCTCATGACTATTTTAAGAGGGAATTCGCAGCTCTTGGATGTAGTTTCAAAAGACAAGTTGTAGTTATTTAGATATGCTTACCAGTAGTTATTCAGATATGAAGGTTGTCACATGGTGGGTGCTTTCTGTTCTGTGTTTGTTTTTTTAGCCTTTAAGAATCCTCGATATCCTTTTACTGTGTTTGCAAGATATTTTTCAATCTATTTTTGTTGGGAAGAAAGAACTGATTTTGAACGGCTGTCACTTAGATAGTGTTTTTCTACCTTGAGTATTCAAAGCGCTTTACACCGTTACCTCATTCACCCACTGATGACGCAGCATGAGGAGCAACTGGGGGTTCGGTATCTTGCTCAAGGACACTTTGACATGATCGCAGTGGCTGGGGATCAAACCACCAACCTCTGGGTTGGGAAACAACCAGTCTACCACTGAGCCACGCCACCCCCTTTTTTTTTTTAAAAAAAAAAAATCTGTATGTAAATAAGATTTGCTCTGCATCTGTTTTACATGAAAATGTTTCTCTGATTGGTTAGTTTCAGCGATGTGGGCATGTTTTCGCCGCCTCTCTTTATTGTGTTGACTCTGTTGGAATTGTGCCGCGTTTAGCACATTTCTTAATGCATTTTTCAAGTTAACCTTCAAACACACGCTACAACTGCTGTACATTTCTGGGTTGTAAACGACATAGGCATACACCCTCTGGCAGCTGCCAGGTTGTGCAGCGTCAACATGGAGGTGCACCAGTATTTAAAATAAATAAATAAATCACAGGATAGCATACATTGCGCAGCAGCGAGGAAACAGCTTTGTTCGCGCTTCTCTTTTTCCCTCAGATTGCTTGCTGTGTGGCCGCGAGCTCTCGTCACCACATAGGAGGAAAATTTTTCCTCCAGGGGCACTGGGCTGTCATTTCCGCCTCGTCCTTGCGGCTTCGTCAAGCACTCTGCAGGGGACTGACCAGCGCACACAGAGCCGTTTCCCGGCTGGTTCTTATTGTATATTATACATGCCTGCATGCAGCGGTACCTCAAGTTATCAACATAATTCGTTTTGTGACCCCATTTGTAACTCCAGCGGATTCCAGGATTGCCACCATGACAGGCACCGACCACTTTATGGCCGCCTAAACAATGGAAGAATGGAACATGGTCCACTCGGACTCAATGTCCCCTGCCTCGACCGTGACATTGGTAAAGTTCTGCCCAAGGTTCCCAGCAAACCCTGACAATATGTTTTGGGTCAGCCTGTTTGGACATCTGTGGGTCGTTTATTTATTTATTTTTAATGCATGGATGAATAAGAAGCTACGAATGTTGCAAGATAAATGAGATCGACCCGCAGTCTATAAAGAGTATCAATAAATTGTAAAATATGAAGCATTTGCTCTTAGAAATTGGTCCTTTTAATTTGATTTGCATCATTGTGAGCAATACGAGTGTGCAAGAACGAAAACTTGTGTCTTCACTGTGTCCAGTTTAGCAACATTGTTGCTATACAGAGCAACTTTTCTGACCCATTTAACGACTATCTTTCCAAGAAGTAAAAAAAACGACCGATGGACTCATTGTGATTTGTCTCAACTAGGAAAAGCTGATACATTAAATGAGTTAGTGGAAGGTACTTACACATTTAAATCATGATATAATGTTACTCTTATTTTTATGACTGCTAACAATTTTAACCATTCATCCATGTTCAAATTCGCTTATCCTTACGAGGGTCGCGGGCATGCTGGGGCCAATGCCAGCCATCTTTAGGCAAGTAGTCAGGGTATGCGCTGAACTGGTTGCCAGCTGATTACATCTGACGATTTGAAATTTTGGTTCAGACTTTAGCAAGCATCATGGAACTTCACATGCTTTATTTGCTTTCACGGGCCACATAAAATAATGTGGCAAGCCAGATCTAGCCCCCGGGCCTTGACTTTGACACTTTGACAATTCAGAGCGTTCCATGAACTTTTTTGGAATGTGGAAGGAAATCGGAGTATACCGAGAAAACAGGCAGAGGGAGAACATGCAAACTCCACACAGGGAGGCCAGAGCCGGAATCGAACACACGACCTCTGCACTGTGAGGCAGACGTGACGAAGGTCATAATACTACATTTGTTGGTTGAAGTAGATTTATCTTTAATCAGCTATCTTACTGATTAACTATATCATACTCACAGACAACTTGTGTGCGCTGGAATACAAACAATAAAACAAATGTTTAAAATAGTGCTCTCAGTTTACACGACCAAATCAGCAATCATGTGAAATAAAGTAATATGCCAGCCCTCTTTGACGAGATCTGCACTTCAAATTTCACAGTCAAAACCAAGCTATAGGAAAGTCAGCCTATTTATTTTCATTTGAAGTTTGAACCCAGTTGAGGTGAAAGCGAGTCATTGGAAGGGCTTTTCCTCAAAGCCCCAGCAAATCTCATTGTCTGCTTATCAGCCTCAAATTTACTCTGCCTTACTGCGATATTCCCTCAGAGAATTTGGGATAATAGCTGAAGTGATGACTGTCATGATGAGACTTTTTTTTCCTCCCTCAATGTTCAATGACACTCCTCCTGCTTTTGATTTTTTCATTTTTTAACTCTCTATTAGCTTCCCTATTCGCATTCCGGCTCTCACATAACTACACAATTTATCTCTCGAAAGTTAATTTAAACAAGAGGTCATTAATGACAATGTCCTATTTGTATTTAGTGTCGTAGACATTACCACTTATGTTGCAACATATTACAACAAAGGGGGTAACTAACTCACATTATGAAAATGATGGTAACTGAGATATAAATGCTTTGCACAGAGTGCAGCTGCTAGAATGCAGGCTATTGTCATAGTATTTGGCAGAAATGGAACTTCAGTAACTGGCCCCCAGTCAAACACTGCTGAACCAAAAAAGGGAATCTGATGCGGCTGACAAAATTGTCTCAATAGTGTGTGGATCTGCATCGCCTCGCCTACGTTTCCCGCCTTTCATGACAACAGCTTTCTTCCAACGACTGTTTTCTGTGACTGAACAAGGCTGTTAGAACGTATTGCTCCCTTGTTGCCATGTACTAATACATTATTGGTGAACCTCGTTGTTGTTTGCCACAGGAGGATTTTGTCACTCAAATTCAGGGAAAACAGACATAAGTCCTCCTGCGATCCAATTCATTTTGTCTTGTTTCATCAATAATAAACAAAAGTGGCTCTTTTTTGCGGTGAGAATGTGTTCGGCTACATGCTAGGCAGATTTTTTTTTACTCACTGGGGGGTCCTGTAACTTTTTTAGTGTTTTTTGGTTCTTGTTTTTAAACACACCGGAACCTACCAGTGTTAACATACAGATTTGTCCTTGTTTCATATTAAAAGATGGATTTTACATTTCAGTAATGGGATCATTTAAACAAAACGTTATGTCCCCTTAAATCATTAGAATTTCAAAATGCAAGTCAACAGCATGTGCTTTGAAATATGGATTAGTGTTTGGATTAATAACTGCTGACATTTTCCAAACATGGCAGTATCAGTATTTTAAGGAAGACTGTGGAGTAAAGCAGTTTGCACGGCAGTAAATACAAAAATAAGCACTAATCCTTAATTTAAAAAATGTTTGCCAGCTGGTGTTTAGAGTCAGGAGGAATACATCAGGTCCAGGTCCATAGCTATGATCAGTGTGAATGAGCGCGTCTATATATGCCGTGCGACTCACTGGTGACAAGTGCAAGTGTACCCTGCCATTCTCCCAGAGGCTCCATCTTACCCACAACCCAAATGAGGAGAAGTGCTATAGAAAATGGATGTGAATACAGTATGTCCACACGCACTCATACAGTGTCAGTTTATAAAGGCAGCAAGCTAAGCAGACAAATCCTTCTTCCCAGCCACATTGTCTCGCTCTCCTGGAGAGATTGTGAGATGTTCCCAGGCCAGCTGAGAGACATCGTCTCGCCAGCGTGTCTTACTTATGAATTCCACTGTAACTCAATGCAAGATATGTCCCGCTGCAATATGACTGGCTGTTGCATAGTGGGACGAGCAGGCAACACACATGTACCGGCATAATCATTTCAAATATGTATGACATTTAAACAAAATGAAAAAAAAATAAGGGTTGTTGCGGTCCGGATTATGGGTTGCAGTGAGTTAAGGTTAGTGTGATTAGAAATAGCACTGTCACACTGAAGTCACATCATTATTTTCTCACCTGGAGATGCCAGTCGGGTGTGTCCTACCTGGATGTTGCAGCCGGTCATGTGTGTCTTGCCTAGAACTCGAGTGAGATTCATAACTTATCCTGGGTCCTCCCCAGGGATTCCTCCGAAATACTCCACCCATTTCCGACGAAGGACCATGGCCTCAGATTTGGAGGTGCTGATTCTCCATTTCACACTGAGCTACAAACTACCGCAGTGAGAGTTGAAGATTGTGGCTTGACGGCCAACAGAGCTCCATCATCTGCAAAAAGCAGCAAAACAATTCTCAATGACTCTACTGTGCCTCAAAATTTTGTCCATAGAAGTTCTGAACAGCATTGATGACAAAGGGCAGCCTCGGGGGAGTTCAACCCACACTGGATACGACTGATTTGTTGACTCTGACAGTTATTGCAGTATATTATTCAGATTCAGAAAACTTTATTTATCCCCTATGGATTATTATAACAAGAATTCTGCATACTGCTTGATTGCACAACATCACCCCATTACCATAATCGTTAATCGAATTATGGCTTTAATATTTGTGATTTCAATGCATTGCATCAACTATTTAACGGTAGACACAGTTAGTTGCAGCTTGCATCAAAGTACATGAGATTTCAACGGGCCAGCTTCAAAAGTGGATCTACAGATTCATTAGCCTTTGCAGAGTCTGTTTTCAACCATAGGAAAGGAAGGCAAGTCAATTACTTTGCTAATCAGATTGATCTGATCTCAAAAGTAACAATTTAAGCTCAGCACTCTATTTTGCAAACCAACAAACAAACAACATTCCTGATCATCTGGATTGCTTAGTTTATGCACGAACAATAATTGAGGTCACCATTTTGTGCAATGTACAAATGTTTTTCTCGACCCACTAATTAATTTGCCGCTATTTTGCGGTTCAAAGTTGGTATCTCTCAACTACAACGCAGTTCGAGCGAGACCAAGGTGACAAGTCTACTGTACTGTACAACCCATAACTTATCACTGCATGTCAGGATAGCTTAGCAATTACCGCTTTTGTGTCTTTCTGATGTCAATTACTCCACGTCTTCCCTTCGTGCTACGATGCTTGTCAAAAGTGTGGTGTACTCACCGCCATGGAAGCGATGATTAGTGACTTATGCTTTCCTGACACTTGACACGAAGCAAACTTTTGCCTCTGTGACTCTGCATCGTGCAGGGAACAAAATGGTGAAAAATCCCTGACGCAAACAGCTGAAAGTAGGGATGATGGGCAGTTGACGTGACGACGGTGTTTTCTTTTTTTTTCCCTACAATATCGGGATATATTTTCATAGACCCTTGCAGAAAAACTGTTGCATCATTTTCGTGCCGACGCAAGTCTTGATGCGTTTGTTTGGAAATTTGATTCATTCACCATGCTGGTCAGTCTGGCGTACCGAAGGCACTTCTTTTGCCATGCGCCCGCTGCACCTGACAATTTGGCAGACTAAATTTGACACCTACTGTCAAACTATTGGCACAGGGAGTTTAAGGTGGTTATGGTGAATTTAACCGAGATACAGGCACACTTTGAGTTTTGCAGACATGGTTGATGTCACCTTATCTCATTCACAAATATGACAACAGCGTGCAATGAACTCTCTCTCATTTAACAGGTGGAGTAAATGAGAACAGATGCTTTAATCAGTGGCAAAACAAATTGATTTTGTTGACGCTCACAATGACACAAGATGCACCAGTTTGCATGGGTCTATGAAAATACCAAAACTTAGCCTTGCTTGCCCCTGCACAAACTTACACCGATCCTCATGCCAGACTTGCCCTTGGCACAAAAACAGAGCCCGTAATGTTGATTTGATAAAACAAATTTATGAAATTTGCATTGGCCAGCGTCTGAAGTGCGTATTTGGTCCGGCACAATGCCATATGGGCCCCGGGCCACTGTTACACATCGGTGTTGCGGGCGTAACAAGTCAGCGGTCTGTGATTGAAAAAAAAAAAAGGACGCTGCGCAACATTTGGCACTTTTGTAAAACCTTAAACCACAACAAGGTGATGGTTTAGGGACAGTATGCATGTTGCATGAGAAGGTGTGAAGGGTTATATCTTGTGCCATATTTTGATTCCTGTTACGATAGGATTCCATAGCTCTGGCCTGGACAAAAAAAAAAAAAAAAACTATACCGTACTGCAACTCAAGTAGCATGTTTGAGAGGCATTTACAGTACTGTAAATGCCTCTCAAACATGCATGACGAGAACTTTCTCCAGTAAACAGCAATGGATATGAATGGGTAGATCTGGCAATGCTAAGCTTATGTCCGTGCTCCCCATGATTTTGGACGGAACAGTGGCTCAAATACTCGTGCTAAATTCTCCAGTCTTAATTATTTCTTGCACTGCTTACATTTGTTACACTCAGTAAACATTGTGCATTTCACTCTAATGGCTCTGTGGATGCACCACTTAAGTTGAATTTTGAAAGCCCATCTAAATAACACCTGCTGTTTGGACTTTAATTATCCAAGCAGGGAATAAGGATACAGACTGTGGGGGAGTCCCTAATCTTTGTCATTTACACCTTAGTTATGTTATTTACACCTTGGAAATGAAAATAATCGTCATTACTGGCCTGTTGAGAACAGTAGCTTTGACAAACGTTACCGTCCCCCCTTTCTTGACTGTATTGTTCTTGGAATAGTATAGGTTTGTGAAGGGATGCATCTGGTTATGGTGGGACAGTGCCTTCAATGTTAACTCTTACAGCTCCACGTTTCAGTTATTGCTCACACTGTCTGGTAGCATGCCAATCAGATTTTAGTTTCTGTCCTGTCAAACAAAGAGAATTGCAGTTGTCGCACCAAAAGCAGTGTTTTTCAATTAATACATGTGTTAACGTGAGACGGAGGGGTAAAAGAAGAGACGAAGGAGGCGAGAGAGACTGCCCAAGATATACTAAATTATCATGGGTGACAAAAATCGTCACGTTCACACATTTTTTATGGAAGATTTGTTCCAACACCAACATTCTGCTCAGGCGATCTGTGATTGGCTAAATAAAGCAGAGAAAACGTTGTGGCAGAGCACAGCTGACGGCGGCCTGTGTGTGTCGACTGTTGATTACGGTGGGAGACTGTCGTTCCATCCATTTCATATTCATGAGCCAAATGGTGCACGTTGTAATATTCATGAACAAATTAGACGTTCAAAACACCACTGTGAGTAGGGCTGAATGCAGAATACATTGGATTACAAGTCGTTTCTTGAAACCCAATTTTCCTGGTTTAACATCCATCCATTTTCTAAAGCACTTGTCCTCATTAGGTTCAAAGGTGAGCTGGAGGCTCTCCCAGCTGATCTTGTGTGCAGCCTCCCTTAAAATGCGCCATAAATGTTTCGTCCCATAAATCATCCTGGGCCTATCATCTCTTTTGTAGTTTGCGGCTGAGGCCAAAACAAGCCATTCACATTCACACTGTCACCAAGTGAAAATTGAACCAGACACACCATCTGTGATGAGGGTAAATACATATATTTTACAAACATACAAGAGCAAACGTACAAGATCAAGATCGTAGACAACATAATATCAATACTTACTAACAAGGTACTAGAAAAGCAAAAATGACAATGACGAGATCGAGAGGTCCAGGGAACAACACTTGAGCATGAGCAGCAAACAAGGTCAACAATCCAACAGAGACTTTAAATACTTGCCTAACTTGATGAAAACATTGGCAGCAGGTGTGCATGCTGGAGGGAAGGCCCTCTACTGCCACCTGCTGGAGACACACAAGAACAGGATCATGACAATTGATCTTGTTTGAGCACTGCGAGCCATATATATGTGTCTACACCAGGGGTCGCCAACATGGTGCCCACGGGCACCAGCTAGCCCGTGAGGACCACACCAATAGCCTGCCAGTGCTAGGATTGCGATTTGCAAGTAGAAATTATGATTAAAAATGCAAACACTGGCAGTATTGTGAGACATCTTTAGCACCTGAAAATTAAAATCATTAAGTATGAAAAATAACACAATTCTAATTCTAATATTATTACATGTAATTGGTACAAATGTTATTTCAGACATGTATCAATTTGGTAGCCCTTCACATAATCAGGACACATGAAGTAGCTCTCACTCTCAAAAACGTTGGTGACCCCTGGTCTACACTGTGGTCATGCGTGATTTTTACCCATGGCCATATGTGAAGTCAACAGAGACAGCAAAATATGCACACTTTCAAATGAATAATGATAGGACATGCAAATTAACTTTCAAATCAATCAACAATCAAATTAATATTAATCTCATTTATATTCATCAAAGCCACGTTCACAGTACTTTGAGACTGCCATGCAGTTGGTCAATCACTGTAATGGTATGGATTTATAGCCCATTTTGCCCATTAGATGATAAAAGTACTTTATACCATAGTGGGTCTAATCCACTAATCAAATAGATCACAGTTCTTCTTGACCAAAGTATGACAACGTTGAAGTATATTTCTCTGAAAATGCACTTGGCAAATATGTCTCCCCTGAGAAAAAAAAAGTGCAATGTTGACTCCTGTAAAAGTGTCATGAAAAAGGTCAAACCTATATATATATATATATATATATATATATATATATATATATAAAACATGAATTGGAATATTTCATATCACACAATTTTTATGCTTTGTCTGATTTAAAGATGACAACACGCAAAAATCTACAAAAATTGTAGAAATTGTAACACAAGGTCACTGTTGCCATTATGGGTTTAATTGTTGTTCAGCAGTGGTTTGCCTTGCTTGGTTGCAGTTTTGTCTGCTCAAGCTAATCAGTAAGCGCAAACTTGAGATCAGTGATTTGTCAAGGTTGTTCAATATTGAATGATGGGCATCTCTCTGAATCAATGGAGGGATGGATGGGAAGTATATTCATTCATTCATCCATCTTCCGAACCGCTTGATCCTCACTAGGGTCGCGGGGGGTGCTGGAGCCTATCCCAGCTCTCTCCGGGCAGTAGGTGGGGGACACCCAGAATCGGTTGCCAGCCAATCGCAGGGCACACAGAGATGAACAACCATCACACTCACACCTAGGGACAATTTAGAGTGCTCAATCAGCCTTCCATGCATGTCTTTGGAATGTGGGAGGAAACCGGAGCACCCGGAGAAAACCCACGCAAGCCCGGGGAGAACATGCAAACTCCACACAGGGAGGTCGGAGCTGGAATCGAACCCGGTACCTCTGCACTGTGAAGTCGACGTGCTAACCACTGGACTACCGGGCCGCCCGGTAAATATACTATATAAAGTAGAGGAAGCACATTTTGGGAAGATAACCTTTTAATGGATTGTACTGTATTTAGATGTTGTCTTGAGTGGCTGCCAATCAAGTGTGAAAATTCACAACCAAAATTTTGCCGGGGAAATTTTGCGCCTATTTCAAACAATGGTTGTTTTAGTTGCCAGATTTTGGCTTGATTTTAACATTTCAAAAGAGCTAATTTACGAAAATAACCGTTTTGACACCCATGACTTGGCAGCTACTTGGGGGAAGATCTGCAACACAAACCTTGGCTGTATCATGATACGAAATAATCTGGATAGGAGTGGATCCCAAAAAGGACGGGTAACATTTTTTGACCCACAATTTTATTTACAAACAGGTGTCAACAAGTCAGCTTGGCAGGTGTTTGGTAACGTGCCTGTAGCCACGCTCAAAACTAACTTGGAGTAGACGTCGGGCAGTACAGAGGACTGTGTGTTTTTTTTCTGAAATCAGAAATGACTTCACAAGACTAAGCGGTATCTAAATAAGCATGAAGCAGCAACAGCAAGAAACGCTCAGAAACCATCAGTTGGAACAGGAAAAAAAAAACAAATGCACACTTTGTATAAATCAGTCTAATATCTATAAACTACAAAAAGGAAAAACAAAGAAATGAAAATAAATTTTCAATTCACTGTGAGCCATGCATATCCCATATAAAGTGCATTCACCAAAACAGAATGTTGTATACAACTTTGCTAATGGTACAACTCAGTTGACTGATTAGAATCACAGAATATCATGTCTTAGATGACCAAGGGTTGGACCTTGCTTTATTAAAAACACACATTCATGCGAATATCCAGCCCATTTCTCGCTCTCACCAGCATGAAGAGCTATTGAAATTGGCTGTTTATTCAACATATGTATTTTGTTTGCTATGTTACTGCAGATGCTTGATGAACTTGATTAACGCTGAACTACGAATGATTTTTACATCCAATTGAGTATTTAAAATAGTTCTTTGGAATTACAAGGAAAAAATGCTTTTATATTTTATATTTACAAATTGAGTGATAATGGCACGGTATAGGTATTGGAATCGGTATCGGGGGCCCAAAAAATGGTATCGGACCAACAGTAGTAATTCTGTCGCTTGGTGATGAAATGCCGCAGAGTGCACAGAAAATGCAATCAATGTCTTAATAAGTCTACTTGTCACTTGCTTATTTGCCCCCATGAGTCTCGCGGCTTGAAAACAAGTAGGCAGTAGCCCTCGTCATGGTAACAAAGCTCTACTTCACTTGCGTTGGCACACCTGTATTGGATCAGTATTATTTCTTCCAAACTAGCCGTCTTAACAATTCACGATGAACAGAAACATATACCTCCGTCCTCAACCTCTCTCCACAGAGACTCATTTCATTGGAGAGATTTGTATTTATTTTTTTTTCAACTTTTACAAGTTCTGGAGACATGTACCTGATGAATCTCTCTGCATGTGGTGTGTATTATAAAGTGATCCCTTGCTATTTCACGATTTATTTATCGCGGCTTCAGTGCAACGCGGATTTTTTTCAAACATTCATTAAAAAAATTAAAAATAAATAAATTAAGTCCGCAAAAAGTCCGCAAACGGTCCGGGAGAAGCAGTGAAAGTCAGCAAAACAACAGCGGTTCACATAGAGCAACATATACAGTACTACATGTATATGTTTACAGTATTTTGTTATTCATATACTAACCGAACCTAACTTATACATAAATCTATTAGTATACAGCATTAAGTCATGTTAATTACGACAAAATTGACTTCTACATGCATGTATACCATTAAATTTGGCCTTATAAATATTTTTTATACTCATACACATGTACATGTACCTATACGAGGGGGTGGAGGGGGTCGCTACTTTGTGGATTTTTGTTTATCACGGGTGCTTTTGGTCCCCATTAACCGCGATAAATGAGGGATTACTGTACACAATAATTCTCCTGGCCATAAACATTCAATCCTTCTCATACTAGTTTAGCGTAATTCTTCTTCATGGTTTGAGTTTCAAATTTAAACTTAACTTATCGGTTAGTACATTACAAAATAAGTGAATGTGTCCTGTGACTGGCTGGCAACCACTTCAGTCTGTATCCCGCCTACAGTCCGAAACAGCTAGGATAGGCTCCAGCACTATTGAGTACAGTATATGCGGTTCAGAAAAAGGATGGATGGAACTTAATGTGTCATTGTGTCAAATACAGTTTCAACCTGCAGCTATAACCTGCTAATGAAATGTGCAATGAAAGACATGTCGATTTAATTTGCATCTGACAAAGTCATAGTTGATGTCGGTTCATTTTTTAATTAACTCCTGACCTGAAGGTCTGGAATCATTTTTAAATCTTGCTGTTTAGCAGCAAACAGTTGTGATTTTTCCCAAGTTTAAATAATAATATTAACAACCCTTAATGAGTTGCTCGAGGCGGAGTCGGATGTTAACACTCATTTGCTGGAAATCAAACATGTAACTTAATCAACGTGGAAGGCAGAAGACTAACTCGCACACCAAGAGGTGCTCAGTGTCTTGCTTGAGAGCACCTCGGCAATGCTCGGGATATTAGCAGGGAGCACTCCAGGGACCAGTTACACTTCTCATATTTTGGTCCACAGAGAGACTTGACACGACCACTATCTACTCAACAAACATTTGTTTTCAATCTGAGCTACTGCTGCACTTGTCGAGATTGTATTGACCTCGTGCTGTGTGAGAGTGTTGAAACTTGGAACAAAAACGCGTCGTGCCACTGACAGTCACAAATAATTCATACAGCTGATGGAATATAATGCGTCAGAAGATAGTCAGTGACACTATCTAATATTTTAATTAGAGTTAGTGTTGATCTGAATCGATGTCGTATGAGCTGTTTAGCCCTATTCTAAATAATCCAGTTAATGGCTTAAGCCACAAGCCCGCATCACCATCGTGTTTAAAAAAAGCACCAGTCAATTGTTTATATATCCAGTAGACAAAACGTTATTTTATTGTGATTTGATGGTCTACAGTATACATGTTGCGACTAAGACGGTAATCTTCCATAAATCTTCATTCAGCTACTGCTTACGCCGCATATGACCTCTTCTGGTTTACGTAGCAGCATTTTATACCGAGGAACAACTCAAGCGCATTTAAATAGAGGTGGCTATCAGAAACCTGATTAGAGATGAAGATTGCTTCATATATTGAAATACAGTGCATGCTGACTGGTGTATCACTCTCAACGTTGTATCCGATGCCAACTGTACGCCTAATCTAAGTCGATATACAATGTCTGCAATTTGCAACCGTTGTAAGGACGGCCTCGATAAAATCGATGAATCAGCATTCTGTAGCATTAACTCTCTATTGGATCGGTTGAGTTAGTTCACAGTTGTTTCTCAGCTCACACCGAGGCTTCAAATTCTGCCACTACCGTTTAGATAAGAGCAATTGTGATAAGTTAAACTAAGGAGAAGACGAGGGGAGAGGCTGCCTCAAAATAAGGTGACTGTTTGCTCAAGCCGTATTTTTCATCCTATAATGTCCTCACTGTCAAAATCCTTCGGGAACCTTCAAAGACACACACAAAAGTTCCTGCTTGTCCCCCCGTCTCATTGGCATCACGGCAAATAGGAAAACAAATGCAACAAAGGGAACTTTGTGTGAGCGAAATGTCACATGAAACATCTTTCCGCGCCCTATCCTGAGGGACTTGGCTGTGCAATTAACAAAAGGTGTTTAGCATTTGCAAGTCACCGGCGATTGAGGCGGGCCCTCGCAGACCCCAGCGTGTTAGTGTGCTGCAGTCGTTTAGAGGATTGCTTGTGTAATGCCATCCGTATTCAGGGGATGAGCATCCACTTTTACAGCAGGACGGAGAGAGAGAGCGAGATAGATCGAGAGACTTCAGCCAACCTCTGCCGCTTCCCCTTTATCATCCTTTCAGTCATCTGCCAGTCACTTTCAACCATTTCGCATCAATGCCCCAAGCCCTGGAAATGTTAGTTTGATTAAACAATTCATTCTTACCAGAAAACAGTCAGATAAAATCATGTGTTACCACCTGGCACAAGCGCTGTCATACACATTTGCCGGCGGTATGAAAAAAGGAGCTATAAAAATAGATGGGCTGAGCTGTGCGATACACTAATATATCTATCCATACTCAGTGCAGTGTATAATGTTTCATTGTGCGTAGCCCCTTTTCGGTAATTTGTGGCACTGTTGAAACCATCATCCGTCGGCTACTTTGAATTGTTGGTTTTTAAAATGCTTCACATGCTTCACATTGCAGCCTTTGTTGTTTCAAATTCAAAAGTAGTCTGTATTTGCTTGTGATACACTGAATTAAAGACTAGCCAATTAAGAGATGTTTGTATTCCAAAGAAAGAAAAAAGCTGTGAGCGCTATTCCTTATTTAAACTTTGGAGCTAAGATGCATTGTGTTTATGCATTAGGCAGCGATGGAGGACTCGAGTGATATGATTTGACTGGAAGTTGTTATTTTTGGGACTTGCTGGCCAAAACTTTGGAAATTACTTGACTTGGGACTCGGTATCTAAGTGACTCGACTTGACTTAGACATGGACATGACTTGACAAGTCATCTTGCCACTCATGCGTTATTGTGAAACCATGAACATGCAATCTTACAGTTTCAGCATAGACATTCATTTTCCAAGTGAATTGTTTTAAATTTCATTTGAAATGAGATTTACACGCTTTTTAAATTGTAGCCACATGCTTTTGAACAAAGAACTTTTCACTTGTACATCAGGTGTCCCTGTGAAGCCAGAACAAGACAACCTTAACTGATAAGTTTGCTCAACACAGAAGTACCTCTGTTGCATTTCTTCTTTTTTTTTTTTTGTTGCATTGGTCTCTAGTCACCTCCTATCCCTATCTGCGTAAGAATCCTCCCATATCTATTTTCCTTCACACTCTCTCACCGACCACAAGACTTCTGTTTGACTGGTGTCTATTTGAAGGAAACCCACAAGTCAATTTGTTTTCCAGACTGTTTTATTTGCTCGCCTAACTGTCCATCTACATTGGACACCACTTTGTAACTTGTTGTAGGACGATCAGTGAAAAAAGAAATAATCATCTCTCCAACCTATGTTGTGATTGCGCAAGATTTTATGACTTGACTTACAGCTTGCTTGAAACCAAGTAATGACATGAGTTGACTTGAATTTTGGTGGCGACTTGACTTGCTTGATTGTTTTTTTTTTTCCACAGTGACTTGGGACTTGACACTTGAGACTTAGTTGTGACATGCATGGACAGTATTTGACTTACTCCCACCTCTGGCAGTAGATGCTTCAATCATGAAGGACACTCGTACTTGGTGACTCGACAGCATCACCTATGTGGCCCTCGAGAATCACTTTCAACACGGACACTGGCAATGTATAGGACAAACGTTCAATCACATGGCTGAAGAAAGCCTCTTCTGATGTGAACATTTCATTCAGTAGGAAAACACAAGGAAGAGGTTAATACACTGTCAGTGGTTCACTCTGACCCCCCTGACTTGCATGCACGAGGCACCGCGGTTCACTTCCCACTCAGTGACGGTGTGAATGCAAGTCTGATGAGTTGTCGGCCTCTATTTGTGCCTTGTCATTGACTGGCGACCGGTCCAAGTTGTAGACTGCTTTCTGCCTGAAGTTGAAATAGGCTCCAACTCGCCGCAACCCTAAACGAGGCTGGAAAATGGTTGGAGCGAAGATGGAAAACATACATGTCAGGAAAACTATGATTTTGCAACAAGATGATATCACTTAACGGAATCATCGTTTCCTCTGTTCAAATGAAGGGTGTTTGCCTCAGAGACACGGCTTGTGAAACAATTGAAAGCCAGCAGCAATTCAGGTCTGACGAATAGACACTGGAAGCGTCGTAATTACAGCACTATCTGCCAATCTCCGCTGGTACTGTCGTGGTTGGACCTACGATTGAATGAGAAATAGAGCAGTTATTCGCTGATGTGTGCAGAGGCTCTTCAGATGAAACTGTTGGATTACTGAATCAAGCCAAATGAAAAAGAACAGTGTTTTAAGGACGTGGTGTTTTGGCCTTTATCACAATAGAGCCTCGAGAATGGCGGCATCATTTGTAGATGATATAGCTCGAACATTGTAGGCCGGTTCTACTTTATTTAGTGTGAAATATTTTCCAAAAAGCTTTTTTTTTAGGCATGGTATTTTAGGAGTGTAGTATTTTGCTGTAAGAAATCCATTCTAAATCTTTAACCTTTAAAGAACGCGATTTGATGAAGGCTGAGTAACAAGTCAGTCTTAGTGCTGCACATTTTGCACATTGATCGCAGTGTTGTAACTGTAGGCCTTCCACACCGCAAATTTATTTTGGAGCTACATTAAAATTAGGTTGCATCCATGGTATCGCTTATCCTGTTCAGGATCGTGTGGGAACGGGAGCCAATCCCAGCTGACTTTGGGTAAAAGGAAGATCGCCGGCCATGATACATTCAGTTTCAACATTCCTTTTTTCAAAATGCCAAATACACTTCCGTTTTGGCTCTGTCTGTGTGTCTCAAACATGAACAGCTTTACATTTGAGGCAATGATGTTTTGTCAATTCATGCTTGTGCTCTGAATGGTTTTCAGTGATTGCAACTTCTTGATGAGATTAATGCTTTCAGCCGAATGAGTCTCTATATTATATTAACCAATGAAGCATGTTTTTTTTTGTTTTTTTGTTTTGTTTTTGGGAGCGAGCTGGAGCTTTCCCAAAGGAAACCTGCCATTTGCTTTCCTGGCCACAGTCGTTCCAAAAAAAAAAAAAAGAAACAAAAATAGAGATCTACCACAGTCAGTGATCCAGTTTCAGCTGATTATTATGGAAACTTTCTGCCATGACAAGCATGTCCTCCTCATATGTGCCTGATGTCTTTCAGCCGTAACCTATCAACAGAAGATAAATCACCCTCTCTTTCGCAGCAGACAAATGTGGCCACTTTTCTGTGTGGGAGAAAAATTCCAGTGGTGTTGCACCGGTACGTTTGTTGCGCACGTGTTTTACAAGTCCTAATGACAACAGTAGTGAGCATAGAAATGAATAAGGAAAAGGAAAAAAAACTTACTGTGAGAAGATAAAATAACTACGGTAGCTGAAGTGTATATCGGGCTCAAATAAGAAAATAGAGATACCTAATTGCAAATTGCATCAGCGATGTAGCCTACCGCGATATTCAAAGTCCACACATGTCGACACATCACATTTCCTTCTCCTCTGGGACAGGTTTCATCTTGGAATTGTATGAAATCAACTTGTACTCTGTGGCAGGTTTGGATATTTAATCACGCTCAACTTTGTCAGGGATAAATGTGCATGTCACAGACAGACATATGTTGTGAACAACATATTTCTCATCTAAATTGGCTCCGTAAAGATGAGCCGGCAGTGTCCTGCTGTCTTTTATATAATATTGTATCGAGATGCGTACATTGGATGTATTGTATGTTGTGTCGTGATTGCAACTTCATTGTGGCTTTATAACTGATTACTTTGTTTACACAGCAGAATGAAGAGGCCGTCTTTTATGTCTTTTTCATACGTGATGTGGCGCATTTGCCATTTTGTCTTTTTTCGATTTTAAGATGTCAGCCCACGCATTGTATCCAGTGCACTCGAAAAGTTCAGCAAGGTGCATCCTTCAAATGCACAAACACGATTCACAAAATCAAAAAGCCCCCTCAAATATTGTACATAGAAAACCTGTGCGTAATAGCTCTTTCCATTTTAGAGAAAGCCCTGATTTTAATTACTATACATGGTGAATTAGCTAATGAATAATGAATGGATTCCTCACACAAAGTGCTCTGACTGCAAATGCACTTGCACTTCTCCCACTCTGCAACCTCTTCACACACTCCCAATGTCTCGTTTTGATGCTGCCTTCCCCCACCACCACAACACCCGCTCCTGCCCCAAGCCTCACAGACACACACACACACACACAGACATACACGCACACACACATGCACGCACACAATTTCGCCCTATCTTTGCTTTTCTCACTCAGATTTGATTAGATTTTTCTCAGTACGGAATTATTTAGTGATGAGAGTGGAGGATTAGACAGCGAGAGAGCAAGACTCCAGGATAGGAAAGGACAGATAGTGGTTTTCATGGGAATAAGGGAGAAGCAGAACGGTGCTTCGAGGAAAGTGAGTGAACAAAACCCCCTCAAGGATTAAGGTTCTTTTGTAGACCTAAGTCACACAGGAAGTGCCTCTGTGTGCATAACTTCAAATTCCAATATAACAGATATGAATTGTCACCCCTGTACAAATATAGGAACATACATGTCGTACTGATACAACTGGAAGGCTTCAGAGGGTTTAAACACGCCAAGCCGAGAAATTCTCCATGGAGTTAGTGTCCTTTCCTTATCTCAATCTTTTTTTTTCTTCACAGCTGCTCCAGATTTTCTCAGTTTTTCAAAGACAGGCATGACAAGTGAAGTGGAAATTTTAGAGTGCCTGTAGGTGTGAATGTGTTTGTCTGTCGATATGTGTTAGCACTGACTTTGGACTCGACTGGGTAGGCTCTAACTTGTGCATACAAGGTGGCCAAAGCTCACAATAAACCTCACAACAGTATCAGCGTGCCAGCCATTAGAGTTCTGCCTCAGGCTACGTGGCATTCAATTAAATGGAAACACAGTCAAACACGAAAAGATAACCCATAGAAGTGTTAGCCTGGGATTAAGTTGAACAGTGTGAACAATTAATGAAGTGTGATGTTTACTGTGTTTGGAACTGCATCATCGACAGTGTCATTATCATCAAGACCAGAGGACAGTGATGTTCAGACATCACCGCTGTTACCGTTATCAGAATCAGAATCAGAATCATATTTTTTGGTCAAGTATGTGAATACAAACAAAGAATTGGTCTCCAAGAGTTTGGGCCACACTGCTATTACAGTACTGTAAGAAGCAACCATAGCAAGAACGTTTCAGTAACCCATAAGTACAGAAAGTCTTTATGTAAGGTCGTAATGTCATCCTGATTCAGTACCTACGGTAAGGAATGATGAATGGCGCTCAGATAGCAGACCCCCAATGTCAGAGATGTTCGCTCGGACGGTCGACAAAGGCGAGAACACAGGAACAGATCGTCATTCTCTGCCGGCAGGAGGTGCAGTTTTCTACGAAGCCACCCCGTGTGCGCTTCCCACTGACACCCGACCCCTGCAACCTCTGCCGACCTTTTTATTGATTGTATATGCAAATTACGAGAAACATATCAGAAAAACACTCCCATCTTCATTAACATGACACACCTCTGGACGGCCCCATTGGGTCGCCCCTCAGACAAAGCATTCTCTTGGTACTCGCACCAACATCGTGTACATTCCAAGGGGTATCTCCTTATAATTTGGCTCGTGACTCTTTTCTCATGATGGAGTGCTCAAGTACTCCCTTCCGTCCAAGGTTAAATCTTCCTTTCCAAGTTATAAGATAACAGGCACCAGTGTGTCTACTAATGATGTGGTCAGGTACCATCTGCTCCGGTCTCTTGATCTCTCTGACTCTATGCTTCCATTGTGTGCGAGATGTTCTGAACACAAGCATTCCGAGGTCAATCAAGCATGTAACAAGATGAAACTTTAAAACATGACAACATTCTATTTTCTATTCTAACACCCAATAAGGCGCAGCACATTGTACATTGTTCATAACAGACAACAAAATGTCATTAATTGTAATGCAATATCCACTGGAAATGAAAGAAAATAATCACATCACGCAATGACAACAGTGAAGCAAAATGTCATGATCAGCACTTTTTTGGAGACTTACCCATCCCAAAGTTTCATTAACCCTTTCAGGGACAGCGGTTACTACAGTGGACAGCTTATCATGTTATCAGGTTACAGGTTATCATTACTGGTGCATGAAAGGGTTCAATTCAATCTTTGAAATTGCTGTATTATCTCATCTTGTCAAATTGTTAAAGTGGGAATTTGGGGTGGCATATGACTCTGGTAGAGTGGTTGTTTCTCAACCTGGAGGGTGGTGGTTTGATCCCCAGCCCTCACAGTCATGTCAAAGTGTCGTTGAGCAAGATACTGATCCCCTAGTTGCTTCTGGTGTATCCATGAGGTGAATGAGGTAATAGTGTGAAGCGCTTTGAGTACCCGAGGTAGAAAAGCACAATACAAGTGACAGGTCATTTACCGTAAAGCACATCAGATTACATTTTTCTACAACTCTGGAAAAACATAATTTTTGGGGGGGATGTGTAAAGTCACTAACCTCACTCACACAATCTCTCCATATAGTCTTTCATATGAGGGTGTTGTCTTAGCTGAGCAGCAAACATCTGTTGACTTCATAAATAATACATACACATGACACATGAATTAAAACTGGAACAGACAAACTGGTCAAGTGCTAAACCAACCATGGAAGTAAAAGTAGCCTATGTGATGAATACAGTGTGGGAAGGTTGCTTCTCCAATTCCAAAAAAAGATCATATGAACATGAAAATATTGCTGCATTGAGGGCAACAATGAAATGGTAATAGTTCGGTAGAACAATGGTCCCCATGATTTAATTTGCAGCATTTCACTGTTGACCACGGTCAGGAGACGCATTTTATTTGTGAGGAGATTCAAGGCAAAAAAAAAAAAAAAAACATACTTTGAACCAAAGCTGACCAGATACCAGAAATAGTGCCTTGTTGACCTGATTTAGACGGAAGAAAAGTGTCAGTTGTGAGAAGGTGGACACGCAGCAGTGGCTAATTTGAGCGTGCTATTACGTTTGCACAAGCAATTCTCAAGATATCAGTCTTAACATGGGAGGTATCCCTGTTAGTCCACTCGCAATATAATCAAGTGAAGACGCTGATCCAGAAACGTAACATTGCAAAATATTGATTTTGGAAACAATTCAAGCTAAATCGGTAAATAACGTTTGCATGCATGTGACAAAACACACTGTTCCATTAGTTCCGATCATGGCATGACATTCAGTATGAACGCGAAGACAAAAATGCATTTCAATGACACATTAAGGACAGACTGACAGGGATGCACATTGTGGCGCACCGTCAGCCCTTAACAGCTTATTAGCATGCCAGCTGAGACTTCTCACCATGAAGGAATAATGAAAGAGAAAACATGATGGACTGCCTACCGTAGGCTGTCAATGCCGGCTCCACACAATCAATCATCCATCAGCGGCAACAAAACTCACATATTACAACCAACAAGTCTGTGCAGCGCCCGCCGTCGCAGATAAGAAAACACTTTAGCTATAAAACAAACAACAGAACCTAACCGCCTCCATTGTTATCGCCATAAGTGCGATAGTACAAAAGTTAAGAATGCATGTAATGTTCGTAGGGCAAAAGCAGTTCAATAACAGCAACAAAAATGCAGGTATAGCAAATGACCTTGTGGCGGCAGAACAATAATCTGGCTCGTGGTGATGATTTGTGAGCCTCTGGGAAGCTCCGGGCCTTTTTTCAGACACTGCGTATGCAGCTTACATCCATCTTTTGCAAAATAGTTTACTGCCACTTGAACAATTGCCTTTCCCCTGCTTTGACTTTAAGATGCTCTTCCACCAAACGCATCCTCCGCTGGATGATCAAAGCAGCTTAACAGAGAGAAAAGAATAGAGTGCGCTGAAAAGAATAGAGTGCGATGTTGAGGTGGGGGTGGGGGGAATCAGTGAGAAAATGCCCCCTCCCTCTGTTATTGAGTCCAAATACATTTGATGATGGTTATTTTTAAACAGACCTTAATCCTGTGCTCCTCCTTCATTGTGAGTTAGATAATTACAGTAATCTGGTTGGAGAGAATTTAATTTTCCCAGCGATAAATTGTTGCAGTGGGATGGACTTGCCGGCTTATGTAAAGGAGTGTTCGGTGTCCTCGAAATGTAAGTGCTCAGTGAGGGCTCAGTGTGAGAACATTCTTCAATATCTACCTTTGTAACTTTGAGTCGCTAATTCGCACGTGCCATCCGGGAAACCTCATGAAATAGCGGCAAGGATATATTTCAGATGACTAGTTACCATTGTACTGTACTTTCTATTTCGGACCGGAAAAAAAAAAAATCGGCTAAATGTATTCACTTAAAAAAAAAAATGATGTCGGGGTGAGTTTCATCTTGGATCGAGATTTTCCTTTGAAACATCTTGCAATTAAGCTGATATTTCCAGTTAAGTACTACCGGTCTGTGTCATGTTTTTGCCCTGCCTGCCCTTGAGCAACGCTCTGCTTCCCTGTTGATTCATGGCCATGATCGCTGAGAGTCAAGATGCCCCTCTGTGACCTCCCCCGAGAGAGCAAGTGTAAAGAGAATTCCTCCGCAGGGATCAATAAAGAAACCACATCCTAACCGCCATATTGAGCTGCATGCAGAACTGAAAAAAAAGGAAGGTTTGCTTGCATTCATACTTTAACCAAAGTATGCGACTTGACTTGCTCTTTGGTAATTTGTGAACCACTTCAGCGCATTTTGGGCTTATGTGTGAATATTGATGAATTACCCACAGGACGATGAGTCAAATGAAGCGTATGCTCGATGAAACAGAAGGTGGCAGATTCCAGATGATTGCGTTGTAAACAAATACGATTTCAAATGGGTAAAAAGTAAAAGCATCACAAATTGGACACATTTTCTAATCAACATCTTGAACTTTTTTTTATTCCTATGACCTCGGTTGCTCCTGAAATGACTTTGAATCCTGGATACTTTGAAAACATGTTTCACCAAAACAGGGATAGGAGTTGCAACCAATGTTCCCTCTAGTTTCCCGTGCATCTGAGCATTCACGCAAAGTCCCTGAGCATTCTTTGGACCAGGGTGAGCAAGATCAAACATGCACACAGTGACCGAACCGCTATCACATCTGTCCACTATCACATCTGTCCATAGGATCGAGATTTGTTCCACAAATAAAATGAGCCGGAGCTTGTAAGAATTGGTTATGGTCTAACTAAGGATTATATAAGACTTTATGTCACGAATCAGCCCAGGTTGACTCGCCCGCAAATCAATATTAGTAAATGTGAATTGTATAAAATTATAATTTTCAATAAATTATGGCTTGAGTATTTGCTCTTTTATAATACAAAATATATGAAGTGAAGAGTGACATAAGTGACACTTTTCATCAAAGACGTGAGTATTAAAATGTTTGAAAAGCTAAACGATATTAAATGTCACATTATGTTATTTCTGATCACTGTAAAAGTGCTGAGATGCTTCACTTGTTAGATAATCCTCAAGGAGGATTTTAAGGACTTTTACCTAGCCCAATAAACATGAGAGTTTTCTCAAATACAGACGCTTAAGATGATGCTAAATTTTCCCGTCTTTGGTAGTGAATATGAGCAGGCTAACTCATGTTGTCAGATAATCATGACAGATTTAAAAAGCAAAGCAGGACAAAGTGGCCAAAATTACATAACTCACATTTTGTCAAAAGTACAGGCGGGCTCTGACTTTTGTGTGCCCTGGGCATCCAAATGACTAGCTGTGACCCTGGACTGAGCCAGCCAAAGTGCGCTGATTTTCAGCTCGTGCATTGATGACGTGAGACAGCTCACAGCTTCAAGAAATCGTGGGAATAGCACAAAGCATTGAATGTTTACGCTTCATACATACGTCGCAGCAATACGCTTCAATTGTGCAGAGACACTCTCACTCAAGCATCGGATTTTTCCCCGGTCGGTTATGAGGGGATTGGTGCGATGACGAAAGGACATCATGAATGGTGGACAACACAGCGTTTCCCATTGACGTGTTGTCAAAAACGCATCACATCTGCCAACTATTTTTTTCTCATTATCAACATATTTCAGCCACTTGACCCTAAAATTGCTTGAAATACCCAGAACAATATGGACGTATGCAAATTTTATTCAGTGTAAAATTGTTGCTAATGCGTTTCCAAGTTTTTGTTTTTGTGCCACCCGGAGATAGCCTTGGTCACCCAGTGGAAAAAATTCCAGCGTTGCCACTGACACCAGCCATAACTAACAGAGACCGAGCCCTCCGCAGGGATAACGTTATGGTAGGAAGGTACAACTCACATTAATGCCTCTGTCAAGACTATACGTACAAGACAAGGTAAAATAAATGTTAGTGGGCATTTTCGGAGGAAATCATGGTCCATCTGGCCATTATTACATGACATAATTCGCATTTCAGTGTGACATGTCCTCACACTTTACCATTTTCTTTTTTTAACCCTTAGATGCACATGTGGGTCAAAAATGACATAGTGAGGTTTTTTTCTTGAAATATCTTTGGACTGAAAATTTATTATAATTTCATATTCCAGGTATTCCTCAAAAAACTTGTTTTTTATATAATGTCATTCACAATTTTAAGTTACATTTTATACATTTTAAGAAATTTCAGTTTTTGTATTACTACCCCAAGCTTCCCTAAATGGGTTGAAAGTGACCCGCATGCATTTTCTATGGAATCCAATGGGAGCCACTGATTCTAATCAACTTTGGCTGTCAGCAATAAATTGACTGCAGACCACACAGACTATTCAGAAGTGTCACCCCCCAGGAAGATTATTTTACACAGTAAGAGCTGATCCGTGTAAGTATTATCTTCATATAAAATTGTATGTGTGTCGTTCATGACTATTATTTATCTACAAATTGGCCTGCTTTATAACTAGCTAACACTCGCGAGCTAACAAAGACGGCTAACATTGCTATATGCATTGTGTGTGTGTGTGCGCATGTCATTTATGATTGTTTTGTGAGAGTATTTTATTATTTATCAACAAATTAGCCTACTTCATAACCAGTGTATATGTAAAATAGTTTTCTTTCCATGCTGAGAAAGCTAGCTAACACTAATTAGATAACATTACTCTATGTAGTGTGTGTGCGTGTGTGTGTGGGTTTGTGTGTGCGTGCGTGTGCGTTGTTGTGCGCACGCGTGTGTGTGTGTGTGTGTGTGTGTGTGTGTGTGTATTTATTTATATAGCTACATATTGATCTATTGAAAACACTACTCTTGTCTTTCCTCATCCAAGGTGTCATGGCTGCTAGATACACAGCAGAAATGGTCCGGCAGATGCTGATTGATGAAGAGGCAGTAATGGGGTTTGACTCAGAATCTGAAATTTCTGATGAGGACCCAGACTATTGTCCAGGTGGCAGTAGCAGTCGTCAATCTGGAAATCCAACTGAACAGGATCAGTCTGACTCAGAAGATTCTTCTTCTTCAGATGTGTCCTCTGAAGAAGAAAGTGTCCAAATCATCGCCAACAGAATGAGTCGGAAGGGCTCTTACTGGAACGAGTTTCCTCCCACCCAGGGCAGAACACAGAGCTACAATATACTGAGAGGACAGGCAGGGCCTGTACAAGGGCTTAGCACCACTGTCTCACCCAAAGATGCATGGGAGCTCTTTATCACTGATGATATAATCCAAGAGGTGATGAAGTGCACAAACTTGGAAGGACGGAGGGTAGCAACAGCAAGAGGAAAAGAATGGAAAAATGTCACCAAAGACGAATTCATGGCTTTCATTGGATTGACCCTGCTTGCAGGAAGTGAGAAGAACTGGGATGTATCTATCCGTGAGTTGTTCGGAAGTCCTCTACATAATCCCATGTACAAGGCCACTATGGCTATTGGAAGATTTGAAGACATTCGCCGTACGTTGCGCTTTGATGATAAGAGGACCAGAGCCTTCCGCCTGGAAACAGATCATATGGCAGCCTTCCGCTATGTATGGGACCTGTTCCTGGTCAACTGCAGACAGCGATTCATCCCCAGTGATTGTGTCACTGTGGACGAACAGCTTGTGCCATTCAGGGGTAGGTGCAAGTTTCTACAGTACATGCCAAGCAAGCCTGCCAAGTACGGCCTAAAGATCTTCTGGGTTTGTGATGCACGCATCCCCTATGCAATAGATGGTATAGTTTACACGGGCAGACAACCAGGGGAAGACGTTCAGAAAAATCTGGGAGAAAACATTGTCCAGCAGTTGTGTGGTAGATTTAGAAACACCGGTCGCAACATCACCATGGATAACTTTTTCACCAGTGTGCCACTCGCGCAGCATCTCCTGGAGAAGGAGCTCACTATTGTGGGGACTCTACGTCAGAACAAGCCAGACATCCCTCCTCTGATGAAGCCTTCCAAGTCCAGGGAGGTTTACAGCACAGAATTTGGATTCAACGACAGCCTTACCATGGTCAGCTATGTCAGAAAGAAAGGAAAAGCTGTTGTGCTCCTGAGCACGATGCACCACGACAAAGCAGTGGATGAACATAGCAAAAAGAAAAAAACAGAAGTGATAAAATTTTACAATGAGACAAAAGGAGGTGTAGACACCATTGACCAGATGGTTGGCAACTACACGTGCAAGCGCCAAACACAGAGGTGGCCCATGGTGCTATGGTATAACATAATTGACATCGGCACCCTGAATGCCTACACCTTTTTCATGGCTCAGCACCCAGATTTCAAGAGTGGCATCACCAATGCACGAAGGCTGTTCCTCAAAGAGCTGTCAAAGGAGCTTGTCACACCACACATGAAGAGTCGACTGGAAAGCTGCCCCCAACTGCAAACCCCGATTATTGAAGCAATGAAAAGGTGCGGGGTGACAAAAGCCACCACCCAGACACAGGAAAGAAATACACAGGGCCAACCAAAGAGAAAAAGGTGTCAGATCTGCCCAAGTAAAAAAGATCGCAAAGTAAAAAATAGGTGTGGGAAATGCAATGTACCTGTGTGCAATGATCACTGCCAGAAACAGGTAGTTTGTCTGAATTGCATACAGTGATGAGACAAGAAGGCAAAACAGGCAATGCATACACACAGACAGACAGACACACGCACACACACAATGGATGCTCACATTTTTCTATTGCTGTTCTGGGTAATTTTATTTTTCAAAAATGTTAAAAAATGAAAATAAAGATATTTCAAACATGAAATCATTCCTGTATGGTCCTAAATATATTTAAAAATTTTATACAAGTGATTATTCTTAACAAAAATGAAAAAAATGTCATTAAAAAAAGCATTGATTGTATTATGGGTCATTTTTCACCCACCTATGGAAGAGTGTAGGGGCCAGTCACTCATGCATCTAAGGGTTAAGGCATTTTTTTTCATGCTCTGTCAACCACATGTGCCAAATAAACAATTTATTTGTGCAAAATATCAGTACACCTCAGGATTGACTTTTTTTTTTTTTAATGCGCTGTAGACATTTGCTGTGTACTGAGAGGTTGAAAGTGGCACACAATTGCACGCGCAATTTAGAGGTAACATTATTTCCAAGGGTCTTCTATACCAAACGGTTGTCTTCAATGCCAAATAATTTAATATCCGCCCATTTTCGACACCACGGACGAGTAACTTGAATCATTCAGAGCGCACAATTTTTCATCAGGGCTACTAGGAGGGGGCACTTAGGTTCATGCACTTCCTAGCCAGCTGCATGACAAAAATGCCATTTTAAGATTGGACAAATTACATCCCGGCCTGGAAATAGCAATTTTTATCCATCCACCCATTTTCCAAACCGCTGATCCTCACGAGGGTCGCGGGCGTGCTTGAGCCTATCCCAACTGACACATAGACGAACACTTGCGCTCAAACTCACACCTAGGGACAATTTGGAGTGCCCAATCAACCTGCCATGCATGTTTTTGGAATGTGGGAAGAAACTGGAGAACTTGGAGAAAACCCACGCAGGCACGTGGAGAACATGCAAACTCCACACAAAAAGGGCGGAGCCGGAATCGAACCCTGCACCTCTGCACTGTGAGGCCGATGTGCTAACCAGTCGATCACATGCCGCCTGCAATTTTTATTATGATTATTTTTTTTTTTGTAAACCCCCCCAAAATTCTAAACCAAATTCTTCAAAATTCTGTTAAACATCATATTTTTTCCATGGCTCCACCCAAAAATAGCAAAACAAATATTAACATAAAATAAATACAATTAAATATTGGACAAAAACAAAATCTGTTGGCAAGAACCGAATCACGAGTATGTGGGAAGTCCACTAGTAGAGGAAACTTATTCATAATTTCCTGCTCAACAACATTTTATTTATTTAGTTAGTTATTTTTTGAGTAATCGACGGGCCTCTCAGAGTGTGCAGGCCACATGCGGTCCACCATTTGCCCATCCGACTCAACAACCTTAACATGCTCACAGTCTCAAGGAACTGGAGCCTATCCAAAAAGAAAATAATCCACATGCACATTTACATTGTCAGTGAGTGGGAAATGCAAATAAGTCATGTAAAGGAACAACTATACCAACAGTGACTGAAAACATTTTTCTTTATAGTTTGCAGTGAAAGATAGCGTTTTGCAGTCTTGTATTGCACAAAACCAGTCAATAAACACCCACCAACAGCCGGAGGTACTGTATAGACTATGGTGCAAATTTTTACTTTAAATGCAAAAATGGAGAAAAAAAATCATCAGCAGCAGATTGTGATTAAATATATGGGCTGTGGAGGTAATGGGTCTGTGCAAAAACTGCGGAGGCAGTCTTTTTGTGCAAGTGGATGGATTACAACCCAGGGACAAAGGCGAGACGTGGAAGGTAATGGACAGAGTTAAACGTCCTAACGTTTGAATCTGTTTCTGAGTCTTGCGGAGTGGGCTCAGGGGCTCTGGTACCTTGTCGATGAAAAGAGGAGACTGATGTGGTAATGTGAGGCGTGGGGTGCTGATCGGTCTCACACGGAATGCTGATGGGTTTGTTCGTGTTGAAGATGTCAGGGAGGGAAGAAGAGCACTGACGATCGTGGCCCTTTGAAATCACCGTGCATTGCGGAGTCTTTCAGCATTATGCAGTGCAGCTTCCGTACAACAGAGTGAAGCAGGCAGGAATTAAACTCTCAATGGTCCCCAGGTGAAAGGAGCCAGTGATTCCTGGTCTGCATGATTTGCAGTCCTGAAAATAGTCTGCTGCATCCAACCCTGAAACTATATGTAATCTATTAGCTCCTATAGAAAAGATAATGGTGAGCAGACACGGTTGGCTGTGCGCGCATTAAAAAAATAAATAAAATGAATTACCGGTACTGAAAGTGCTGACCTTTGCAAAGATATTTACGTTAAATAATAACTTAGATACCGAGCATATTGTACTTGCACGTTTCTTTTTGAGCTGGACAAAAGTCCACTTGTAAATAGACATATTAGTTTATATAAATATATATACTGTATATACAAAAAAACATTTGTATATAGATAGATAGATAGATAGATAGATAGATAGATAGATAGATAGATAGATAGATAGATAGATAGATAGATAGATAGATAGATAGATAGATAGATAGATAGGTAGATAGATAGATAGATAGATAGATAGATAGATAGATAGATAGATAGATAGATAGATATGTTGAGAGTGCATGAAGTGTTTATGTTTGATGAAAACAGTCTTAAGGCCTCTTTATACTCCTGCGTATGCTCGAGCCTCAACGGCCGCATTGCATCACATGATGGGTTCTGCTGCGCGGCATGTCTGTGACACGTCTGCGACACATTCCGTGCACACGTCAAAAATGTTTGCTGCACGTGGGATGCAGCGCACATTCTCTCTTGCGATTTGTCCGTTTAGTTGTGACTAAACAATTGTTGCGATGACGTCCTGAGCTTTCCCTGGCTAAGTTCCACAATACACAAGGCTTCTTTAAGGGTACTTTATTTATCACCACGGAAGAGAGGATCCGCACCATGCAGCTTGTTGCTGCTGCTGGGAAGCAAGCTAGTTTGGCAGGGGCATGGGTGTTATGTGCGTGTGCCTGCCTGCCTGCCTGCCTGCGTGCGTGTGTGTATGCGTAGAAGTCTTGCCGCAGTGACGTCCGCGTGGGCAGCGACTGCATGAGTATAAAGAAGCCCCAAGTGTCGTCAATATGTCTGCCTGTGAGTCCTGAAGGCCTTCCTGTGTGGATTTTGTGTAATTTTCGTAGACAGTTCACATGTGTCAAATCTGGTACGTCTCAATTAAACTGATTAAAACACATTTTAGGGTATTCCTTGGAGTCTGTTCTCAGTCTCTTACTCGTCCTCTTCCCCACTTTTGAAGCCAAGTGTGCTTACTCTAAGCTTCATTTGTCACACTCATTTGGAAGTTTATGAAACTGACACATGGAACAAAAGCTAGCCAAACGTATATTTCAACACCCGCGTTTATAACAAAACCATATAATTTGATTGAACTAATGTCCACTTTTTTAATGCTAACGTGATGCAAAACAGATGGCCAAGTGGAAATTTGCATAGATGTTACAGTAACTACAACCCTTCAAAGAACTATCACTTAGACACGCAGTGTACACAGCACACGTCACTCACAAGCATACATCCTTTGCTCTTTGGGAACAAGGCCAATGACTGGAGTTTAGTTGGGGACCTTCTCTGCCTCTTCTTCCTCTCGCCCTTCTTCTATTGTGCTGCATGTCTTCCAGTCGAACTCAGCGCTGCCGTCATGTTGCATGTAATTACACGGAATTGTGCATTGTTAAATTTGCACTTGCCTTTATACTGTCAGAATCTAGACAAATGGATCACTTAAGAATCTGTCATATGACGGGAGTGCAAACAATCAGAAGTAATATAGCGAGGGTTCAACTTGCAGACACGAATGTTGAATAATAGTCTGTGTAGTTAAAGCCATCAACTTGAATAAAAGTGTAGTCGGGTTGCTGTTCAAGATTTTAAGTCCTTGTTGCAGAACTGCTGTTATTTTACAGTAAACAACTCAACTCTCTGGGGTAAATCATCAAATTTACTGAGGCAGTTAAGCTTTTGAGGTTTTGAATGTATCTCTTCTTGTTTATGGTCACAGTTACTGTAATTATCTCTCAACACTGTACTTATTGTCTCATAGATGCTGCTCCAAGCATTTGGTGGCAGCAGAAAGCAAAAATGAATGGTCTGGGATTTGATCCTAGACCATCAGATGCTTATAGATGAAAGCAAAAGATTTTCCCTCAATATTTAATCATGGATATATTTTGTCAGGGTGAACACATACTTTGTAAAAATTTGAATATCTGGATATTTTTTAACTGAATTTAAACCTTAGGTCCAAGTTCCCAATTTTCAATTGAATGTCTATGTCATATATTTTGTTGGGTGACCGGTGCTTACGACAGTACAGCCACCCCAAAATGGAATAATTTCAAGTTAAATTTCACAAGTGGATGTTAACTATAATTCTTCATAAGCTATAACTCTTCATACTTTGTGTAATGTGTGTACACGGACCTTTATATAATACATCTTTATTTATATAGCGCTTTTACAACTGCTGCCGTTATCCCAAAGCACTTTACAAAAGATTAAACATAAAATAACAATCATACAACAGATCACGCGGCCCGGTGGTCCAGTGTTTAGCGTGTCGACTTCACAGTGCAGCTCCGGCCTCCCTGCGTGAAGTTTGCATGTTCTACCTGGGCCTGCGTGGGTTTTCTCCGGATACTTCAGTTTCCTCCCACATTCCAAAAACATGCATGGCAGGCTGATTGAACACTCAAAATTGCCCCTAGGTGTGAGCGTGAGCACGAATGGTTGTTCGTCTCTGTGTGCCTTGCGATTGTCTGGCAACCGGCTCAGGGTGTCCCCCGCCTACTGCCCGATGACGGGTGGGATAGGCTCCGGCACCCCCTACGACCTTTGTGAGGATGAAGTGGCTCAGAAAATGGATGGATGGATGGACAACAGAACACATCACATAAAGCATTGACAATAATACAATCGTAACAACTATTCCTATGTACGCCTTGTTGAATAATTAAGATGCGGACATTGGCCTCCATGCCGCTAAACGTAATCGTTGTGTGGTGCGGGGGCGGACGGCGTGCGTCCTGCAAGACAACGTATTTGTCGACGAGGGTGGAAAGCGTGGGCAGACAGCCGTGCGCCGAAAAAAAAATCACAGACCAGGGTGTGCTGGGAGGCGTTTGGGGTTAACGACTGTCCCGGAAATGGAACGGCCGTTCGGGAATCTTCAGAAATTCCCCATGGCTACCACGCACGCCCCGGGTGCAAAGCACGACATGAATTTAAACGAGCCATACTTGTCAATACAATACATGGTGATGGGTGAATCTTGATGAATAGTGAAGGGAAAAAAATTAAGAAAGAAACATTTTTATCAGAGAGCTAAATCAAACTCTTTATCAACAAGGTGGAAACAAGGTAGGGAATATTGTTTCCTGGCTTTGTGTGGTCAGATTTGAAAGAAGCTCACACACACACACACACACACACACACACACACACACGAAAAAAGAATTGCACACGCACACACACACACACACACACACACACACACACACACACACACACACACACACACACACACACGAAAAAAGAATTGCAGACCATCAACAGAGTGTTGCTGCTATAACGGGGGGTAGGTGAACCCCGTCTGCTTGCACAGAGGGACACATGAATAATGTCTACTCTCAGGAAGGCAAATGTGGGTTGGCATATTGTCACTGATGGCGTCATCAACATAGCTGAGAGTCATGCAAATCCACTTGGAATCACACTGTTTCAGTCTTTTCTTGAAAACAAAATACAACCCAATAGGTGGAGAGGTGGTGGGTCAGAGTCCTCAAAACATGGGGCGGGGTGATGCAAGGAGGGAGAGCAATGCTAGCCCTGAGTGCCTCACTGTACAAAACGCAACACACTACTGTGATTTTGCAATCTAAAGTCTTTGTTCATCCCCAAGGTGCAATTCAAAAGGTAAAAGAAGCATCATTAAAAAAAAAAGAACTGCTAAAAGGTTCACATAAAATTGGACACAAAGTGCAAAACCTGTATTTTATCGATGATTAATGGTTGATATTAAGGACGTGTGACTGGACGTGTGAAAAGCACGGTTGCAAGTACTTTTGTCTCGAGTTCGTGAGTGTTCCAGACTTCCAGTGTGAGCAAAAGTATCGCTTCAGTGAGGTGGCACTCGTTTTATTTTGGGTGGTTGTTAGTTTCTGTTTTGTTTAATTTGCTTGATAGCACTCAGCCGACATATGAGCAGCTTTTAGTAAACAAAAGACTTTGAGTCGAATCCACTGTGACTGGTGTTGTGCATATGAGTCCATCTGGTGTTTGACAACAATGAGCACTGAGTGAAGACGAAGTCTCCACATTAGCTTCTTGTGCTAGCCTTTTTCAAGGTAACTAGACTGATTAGTTGCCATATATACGCCATTTATGAAGAGGTTGTTTTTTATGCGCATTATGTTTGAATGTTTTACATTTACATTTACAAATTTTAGTTGATCTGATGTTAATACAGTCGGTCCTCGCCACATCGCACTTTACTTTTTACGTATTCAATGCATCATGGACTTTACTGCACAGTACAGTGACTCAACTACACGTCTACTTCTGTGATGTAAATATCATTAGCTGATTGAATATAACCTACCACTACTAGTAAGACCAAATTCTAATCCATGGCGGGTGGTTTGGAAAAAGGGAAGATAGGAACAGCCACTAGTGGTCTAAATAGCTTCATCACAGAAATGGTACAGTAAGCAGAAAAACACTCAAGCTATAGTCAGTAAATTTCCTTACTTAATGCATGCTACTAAACACCCATTGATGGGCTAGTCTTGTTTTTCTTTTGAAAGAATATATCCTAGTATATATGACAAAAAAGCTGCATTTGAGGGGCAAACAAGAAAAATACGGTGTGTCTTATCTAATCAGTCATGATGTAAGTCTATATTTAGGTATAGGCCGTATATGCTATAACGTAAATATTAGCTCGGAATTTGCATTTGTGTGTTGACTCATGTTTGTAGCGCCACTTTAAATTGTTGGCTCAATGTTGGTATTAGACGTATTCAAACAATCCTGACTTCAGGTCAGGATCTACACCAGTTCTAGTTCAGCTGCTAGGCGCCGGCCAGGGGCGCCACAGCTGGCAAGATCCACAGGAACGAACCTGGGGCATGTTGAGAGTCAGCCATTGCAAAGTCTGATGGCCAGCCAGGAAAAGCCCCGGCCAAACCTCTGTGCGCCCGCTGTGTGGCTGCGGTGGCGGGGAAGGGCTGCGCGCCATCCGCACACATTTCCCATTGGTCATTTTTCGTTTGTGTTTGCCGGCTTCTTCTGCGCGGTAAATTAGGCATTGAAAATTAGCACCGATATTTTAAAATCTGAACAATTCGGGGAGAACCAGAATGTTTGTCCCAGTTCCACTCGATTGTCGACACCAAACCTTCATGAAAGGGGAACATTATTAATACATTAAACACAGTTTTTTATGTCGATAAAAATTTTGGCTCAACCATATGCAAAACACAACCGAATGGGCTTTAACCATTGTCACGGAACAGACTGTGGCCGTACTTGAAGGTGCCACTGAATATTTATCATCATTGCAGGTGTGTCGGCTGCAAAATGCCAAGTGTAAAAGACTGAAGCACGTGCTCTACGGTGACAAATGTTGTCAGTATTCTTTCACCTTATTCTACACAGCAAAGCCCTAGAGAGCAGCCTCTTCCATTCAGTCAATTTGCAGACGAGAATAGCTTGACAAGAATAGCTGTGACTGGGCACGGGCGAGCCCTCGGCAGTTTGCATGGAGGGCACTCTGCCAAGTCCGGCCATTGAAGCTTCATGTGGATTGTGTCATTTTCCATGTGACACTCTTGAATGACTCTATCTCAGCCTTCAGGAGGCAGCACATAAGAGACAATGCAACTGATATATCCAATGCACTGCCTCGTGAATTTACAAATACGATTCATAAATGAATCTAAACATTGATATCGAAGCACGTTTATTGTGTTAGTAGGAGTAAGGGTAGCAGTAGTCGCAGCATTTTAAGGAAAGGAACGGTATTTGCTCACTTCTCACACGCTCGATTTCTGGTGGGGGAAATAACCTTTTCTACTTTACATGTAGATGCGACTCTGAATAAATACATTTAAGAAGTAATTACTAAATAACATAATGCAGAAATGCACTGCCCACCAGATGTTGTGTCAATATTGTGTACCGTACATGGACCACTGTACAATTATTTTACCCTATACAAAACTGCAACATCGTATTCCAAATGACCATTCCAAAGTACATACTGCATCGCATTGTGATCGAGCCCGATTCAAATATGAATCACTACAAGCATAATTCCAAACACCATTCTAATACGGTCTAATGTTTCCGGGGGTTTTTTTTCCAAATGTTACATTCAATTCATAATCTGGCATTTTGTGTTATTAAAAGATATGGAAGTAAATGTATTTGAAGCATGCAAATATGAGCCAGTATGAAAACCCAAAGGTGAGGTGAAAATAAACAAATGAATTGATATCTTTTAAAATAATACGCAGCTTCTAAACATGAATGAAGCATATGACATAACACAGATAAAGCTTTGACCATTGGTCCAATACAAATAATTCTTATCTTAGATTTCACGCCGTATAGTAGATATATCATTCAGATTTTCACAACTACATCTCAATCAACGCAGATTGACAATTTAAATTCCAAAAGTCAAAGGAGCCATCTGGTTAACGCTTGCAGACGGGCATCTTATGAGGGCTCGTGTACTCTGACAGGCCTTGCACAGTGACCCAAATTTAGGATCCCACCCATTTTGATGAACATAGCAAGAAGGGAATGCATTTGATTATTTTCCATCATCCTCAAAGTGAGCCATTGCCGTGAGACTGTAAATCCATGTTTGTGCAACCATTCACCAAGACTTTCTCCACTGCCGCGATGCCTTGTATACACTTAGACTCTTAGAGGTGGGCTAAACAAGTGACACGAATACTAAGTGTGCCCTCAGCTTCAGCCATGCGGGCATCCAGTTTTAATCTCTCTGCAGAGAGCAGACCAACATGTGTGGAAGTCCCTGGACAACGATTTAGCCCATGTAATTATCATAATGGAGGCAACATAAGGTAATGTCTGATTAGGAATGCAATAATCACTTGACGGGTGTCACTAAACTATTCAATTACATTCCCTCTTTCCCCATATTGGTGAAAGTGACCAAACCTCCCCCACAAATGTTGGTGCATTGCGTCCTACCGTAATCAAGAGAAAATATCACATTCAAAAAGATCAATAGAATCGAACCGGAGGATAACAGGTGAATAAAATGCAGTACAAATTAGGAACATTGCAAAAACCGAAACCACAGTAATACATGTAGCACTAAAATATCATGTCTCTGGCAGTATGAAACAAACTGCTCATTATTATCTTTGTACAAACCACTTTTGCAATCCATAATTTATGATGAATGGGCCTAAAATGTGCATGTTTCACTGGATTCTGTACTCATGAAACATTAACAGAAATAAATAAGTATGTTCTATAATTAGTAAATAACCTACATATTTGTAGGTCATGATCAAGCTTGCACTCAGTGTCATGAAGAATAGAAAGTCAAATACACCTATCCGTGTGTGCGCTAGGCTTTACTGTGCCCAAGCAGAGTCAAAATATTACAGTTAATCAGTTAAGAAAATATCACCGATCGGTGCATTGCTCAAAGCACTTTCAAATAATGTCTTGTGCCTGGTAGCATTTATTTTATAATCTCTCTCTCTCTCTCTCTATATATATATATAGATAGATAGATAGATATTGACAAAGACAGATAGACAAACAGATGGGGGTGGTCCTTGTAGCACTTGTCAGGTTGATCATCATATCAGATGGCAGTTTGATAGCTCCGTTTAGTGACTGTTTGTAGTTTAATATCCTATCATTACATGGATACATAGAATGACACGTATCGCATGGATGGGAATTGAGACTAGTCTTTTAGAATTGTGATCATTTTTATTTGAACACGATCCTCCCCTTTGGGATGGCAGACGTTAACCTCAAGTCAGAAAGGTCAACTGTAACACCTTATTGTGCATGGTTCACCATGAATAAAAACATCTGTCCTCTTTTCTACCTCGGGAAATGAGCTTGTTCGTGAACTGTCATTTATCAGAACAACTGGAACATTCTAAGGCATGAATTAGTCGAGGCATTTTCCCCCCCAGCCTCCTGAGACCGCGCCATTGATAAACGGTTTGGATTCCGTGACGTTGGCCTACTCTGAGTGTAAAGTGTGCCTTTGTTTCACTGGAAACTACAAACGTAAACATTTTGTGCATTTGAAGGCATCTTGCATACAACCTGCTGACACGTTAAAGCTAAGGCCGAGAGTCCAAAGCATCTTGCACAAAAATATCAAAAGTGTTTCAGAGTAACGCCTAGAATATTTTGTCAACTGTGTGCAAAAAAGAAGAAAGAATAAATAATAATAAATCTTTCTAACTCAGAGTCAAAACACTTGAGAGGGCTCATTTTACGCTTTAAAGCATATATACTGTTTGGACCAGCATTGTGATGAGGTGCATTTACATATATGTACGCATGCATGACATTTTGAAGAGTCACAAAACCATTTGGCTCAACCCGGAGATTCTAGGATCAGAGGTTTAGGGGTGCTACAGTGAGGTCAAAGACCAGGGAACGGTCAGCTGTATGTGGTGGTTGGGATGGTGAGGGTCTGAGGGGTTCATTGGGAGCTGTGCATCGACCAGTTAGTGGTGGAGTGGAGGAGCACTTGCCACTCCAAAATAAAAAAACGTGTGCAGGTAGTGTGCGAGTAAGCCAAATCGGATCCACATTATAGATTCAGAAGTGCCATTGTAAAATATCAACAAATGGTCACCAGAGTTTCTGGGTTTCTGGAGTAAACCAACCCTTTACACTGAGTCCAAAATGTGATACCTCATATAATTAACTGAAGAAAAGACAATATCATCTGGTTAACTACCGTAAATTCCGGACTATAAGCCGCTATTTTTTTCCCAAACTTTCAACCCTGCGGCTTATACAGTGATGCGGCCAATTTATGTAATTTTTCTAACGGCCGCCAGGGGCGCTCGAGTAGAAAAGATAAGATTAAGACTGCCGCGTCACAGGCAACGTTTGGGAAGAAAGTTATATTATTGTTATTGTTAAGTTATATTATTAAAACTTTGAAAACTCTCTCTGTGTACCGTCTTTCTTTGTAAATATGTTTACATGTTTTAATGTGGGCACATGCGGCTTATATACGGGTGCGGCTTGTGTATGTACAAAATTGGTTTTCCTCTAAAAATGTAGTGGGTGCGGCTTATAATCAGGTGCGGCTTATAGTGCGGAAATTACGGTAATAGTGATGAATATCCTGAATAGAATGAAGTCCACTGATAGTCTTTGAGAGTTTGTGTGGGAGGGTGGACATTAAAATGGTAAAATAATCATTTGAATACTAATACGGTAGTCCTCTCCCTGTTCTTTGCGTATCATCAACTAAAGACACTTTCACTCTGATGTGATGATGGAAAGGTAACATACAGCTTTCCATTGATGCTCCAAATCAGATGTGTGAGGGCTGAGGTCCATCAAACCATTCTTTAAATTAAGGGAAGGCGGAGGAAGGTAACATATTTGTGTTTTTAAAATATTACATTTCAACTTCATACAGGGCAGCCCGGTGGTCGACTGGTTAGCGTGTCGGCCTCACAGTGAGTGCAGAGGTGCAGGTTTCGATTCTAGCTCTGGCCTTCCTGTGTGGCATTTGCATCTTCTCACCGTGCCTGCCTAGGATTTCTGCGGGTACCCCAGTTTCCTCCCACATTCCAAGAACATGATTGTCCTTAGGTGTGAGTGTGAGGACGAATGGTTGTTCGTCTATGTATGCCCTGCGATTGGCTGGCAAACAGTTCACATTGTTCCCCCGCCTACTGCCCAAAGACAGCTGGGATAGGCTCCAGAACGCCCTGCCACCGTTGTGAGAGGTAAGAGGATCAGAAGATGGATGGAACTGAGTACTGTATGCTTTTGCCACCCCTATAAATGGGCTAGATACGCCTCTGTGCTCAACCTTAGTGTGAGAAAAATCTAGTAAATATCCATATGGCCTGTGAAGTAAACCATTTGCACACAAACAAGATTCAGACAACGCATGCATTGTATGTTTGTGAGTGTAATTAATCCATAATGTGTTAATGAATTTGCTAAATAGCATTCAGCTCAGCAGCAGGTGCCCAAGTGGTCACATGAGAAGAGACTTGTCAGATTTCATATCACTGAGGTGATTTCACACAGAATTCTGCTACAGTTGGCCCTCTGACTAATTATAACTTCACTACCTACTGGGTGCAGTTTAAAGGGGTCCTACACTTTATCTTACTAATTTTCCATTGGCCTAGAGCAGGGGTGGGCAATCCCAGTCCTGGAGGGCCGCTATCCTGCATGTTTTCCAGCTCTCCCTGTTGCAACACAACTGATTCAAATGACCAGATCATCAGCAAGCTTGACGGAAGCCTGACATTAAACCTGTTCATTTGAATCAGGTGTGTTGCAACACAGAAACTTGGAAAACATGCAGGACAGCACCCTCCAGGACTGGGATTGCCAACCTAAACATAGGTGTCAAACTCCGGTCCTGGAGGGCCAATGCCCTGCATGTTTCCAAGTCTCCCTGTTGCAACACATCCGATTCAAATGATCAGATCATCGGTAAGCTCTGCGGAAGCCTGACATTGAACCTGTTCATTTGAATCCGGTGTGTTGCAACAGGGAGAGTTGGAAAACATGCAGGGCATTGGCCCTCCAGGACCGGAGTTTGACACCTATGGCCCTAGAGGATCCATCCATCCATCCATTTTCTTATCCCCTTTATCCTCACAAGGGTCGCGGCGGGTGCTAGAGCCTATCCCAGCTGTCTTCGGGCAGTAGGCGTGGGGACACCCTGAACCGGTTGCGAGCCAATTACAGGGTACACAGATGAACAACACACACATATATATATATATATATATATATATATATATATATGGAAAAAGAGAGAGAGAGAATGGTTGTTTGTCTATGTGTACCCTGCAATTGGCTAGCAACCAGTTCGAGATGTACCCAAAGACAGCTTGTGAGGACATACGGATAAAAAAATAAAAAAATGAATGGATGGATGGATAGATTGAATTTTAAGAGAATTTTGGATTGACTATTTGCTGTCTTATATTTTCTTTATGTGCAAAGGCATAACGGCATTTTCCTGTTAAAATCTAAATAGATGGGAACCGTATGAAAAAAGCCTATTTCCAAGTCTACGGTTTAATAGCTGCATGTGAATAAAACACAATCATCACGTGATGGACTTTTCAAAAACATTGCAGGTCAACTGAACAAGACACATTTTATCGACCGGTGTTTCTTGCTGTGTGTTTGCTATGTCGAAAAGCTGTGTTTAGGTAGTAGTGCAGAGTGTTTGTGATTCCAGGCAGATAAAATGAGCCCTTGCCAGCGGGAGACCTCATTCCATCTCATTCTCTCCCAGAGCCCTGTCCCTCTGCAGCCTCCAATGCTGCAGTAGCATGGCAGCCTGGCTGGGGAGCAAAATAGCCACATGTACCATGCACCTGTGATATTGATTAATCCAGCCACTCAGTCTTACAAGAGAACAGTTACACCTGAATTTTTCCATGGAGCAAACTTATAACGCTCACGATCTTTATCTATTTATTCCTTCATTTACTTAAGTTTAGAAAAAATTTCTCATGTTCACAAGTAGCCATTCTGTTCCAATACAATTCCTGCTTCCGTGTTTGTGCTGCAAATGTGTGCGTTTGTGAGGGCAAAAGAGGCAGGTTGAGTCTTTTAGTTATTTGCGTATTAGAGGTGCGTTCAGACATAATCTCAGAGCGTGCACTGGTTCACTGAAAACATTCTGAAACTTTGAAAATGTGTCATTCAGCTATTCGGACTGCACCAAAAACAGCGCACTTGGTGCTCTGACTGGGAATGTGATGGGCCAGTGCTGGCTGTGTTCCGAAATTAATGAGAGCGGAGCACACTCTACCTCACCGAACATACCCACTCTCAGAGTTGCATGGGTATCAGAGTAAATTTACTAATTTTAGTTAGCTTGCAGTCCATCTCAGTAAGGATTGCTTTATAATAAGAATGAAATATAAAATATAAGCATATATATATATATGTGTATGCTTATAAGCATATATATGCTTATATTTTATATTTCATTCTGTACAATGTACAGTTAATTTTTAAATTTATTTTTGTGCATGCAAATACTTTGTTTTTTTCTACTTTCTTTCAAAATGTTGCTGCTGTAAATTGCAAATTTCTCCATTGTGAGACGAATAAAGGTTTTCTTATATATATGCCTATGAGTTGATGCTAAAAGAAGATGATTAACAGGCAAGTTGGGATGTCAGACTGGAAAGACACTAAAATCGGAAACAAGTGAATTCTAAAAAAAAATGTTAACCTACTTTGCTGTATCTGCTCAGCATATTGCACGCGAGATGTTGTTTGGTATACTGTGCTGTGTGTTGATACACGCATAGGTTGCTTGCAGGGCACTACATAATAAGGGGTGCTATCACATCAATCATGCTGTATGTACTCAGCGCCATTGTACGTTGTATTTGTTATTTGAATGGCTTGGTCTATTTTGGGTGCTCTGCAAGCAAGCAAGCGAATTCCGAAACACTCATACACTGAATGGATAGTAAGCCTCTGGATAATAAGCTCTCACTTTTTGTTTTGGGGTTTTTGTTTTTCTTTTTGCTTGAAGAACATTGTACAGGCTGATATTCTATCCATCCATTTTCTAATCCGCTCGCCCTCACAACGGTCGCAGGGCATGCTGGAGCCTATCCCAGCCGTCTTTGGGCAGTAGGCAGGGTACACCCTGCTAAATCAAACCGGAGTACCCGGAGAAAACCCACACAGGCACGGGGAGAACATGCAAACTCCACACAGGAAGTCCGGAGCTGGAATTGAACCCTGCATCTCTGCACTGTGAGGCATACGTGCTAAGCAGTCGACCACCGGGCCGCCCAGGCTGATATTAGTCATTTAATTATTATGGGTTATTTTCTGTGTTCAAAATTAATTCTTACAAATATCCTCATTTGTCAGTGATGGATAGGGTTTGGGCATGATGAGCACAGACTTCTTCTTCCTCCTTTGTAAACAGTGTTTTGTACCGTATATTGATCTAATTTTCTTGCCTTTTTCATTAATCTTATTTTTATTGTGACAATCATGTTCAAATAAGAATTAATTCATTCTTGCAGAGTAAAGTTACCGTTTTCAACGTCACAATGTTTCTTCACTCGAAATTCACTATTTGGTTGTTGGTGCTTTGATGAATTGGAGTCTAATTAAATGTAAATGGGTCATTGCTCCTTTCATGCCAAATGCCAGACAAATGCCAGGTAGGGAACAGTTCTCATCACATTGCATGAGAAATGTTTCTAACATAAATAAAAGGATTGAAGTTTATTTCTATGCAACAATTAAACACCATAGTGTGTGTGTTAGTTTTCCCCAGTTTGATTAAAATAAATGTTTATATTAAAAGTCTGAGACAGAACAGTTATCATAAAATGCAGTGTGATTGCAAACCTGAAATTAAGTGTTGTTAGTCTTGCATTATAAAATAATGCAGCTCTTTTATTGGATCTTTGACACTTATCCAAAGCGGTGGCATCCAGTGAACATTTATCATAATTTGCATTTTTCGTTTTCATTCTATCATTCTTTGACAATTGTCCGGATGTATCTGGATAGCACTCACTGGAGAAAATGCATTGCCGTTATTTACAGATGAGAACACAAGCATGCTCGTGAGTGCAAAAAAGTTCATGTGCTACTTCAACAGAGAAAAAAAGTGGTCTTGTGATGCGTGTACAGCTTATTTACCACCATAGAAATATTTACACTACCAAGTACGTTCATCTTATGAGGGAAATGGGGGGGTGGGGGTCTCTGAGCCATGTCTGCCCAGAGTACTTCACAGGAGTGCGAGGCCACATTAGAGTGCAACAACAACTTCAACAATCTTCCAAATGCCAATCCGAGCTTCTGACCAAATGATGTTTCTTTTTGTGTTGCAGAAAACGTAACCAGCAGATGAACTATGAATGCTGAACAAAATGATCTCCTCCTTCCAGCGCCAGACAATGAGAAGTCGTAGGCTAAAGGGGGCGCTGTCCAACCCCCTCTTTGTGCTACTCCTGGCCCTTCAGATCTTGGTGGTGGCCGGGCTAGTTCGTGCACAGACCTGTCCTTCTGTCTGCTCGTGCAGTAACCAGTTCAGCAAAGTTATATGCACCCGCCGTAGTCTACGGGACGTGCCAGATGGTATCTCGACCAACACCCGTTACTTAAACCTCCAGGACAACCTCATACAGGTTATCAAGGTGGACAGTTTCAAACATCTGCGCCACCTGGAGATTCTGCAGCTGAGCAAGAATCACATCCGCAGCATTGAAATAGGCGCCTTTAATGGACTGACAAGCCTGAACACCTTGGAGCTCTTTGATAATCGACTCACGACAATCCCCAATGGAGCATTTGAGTATTTGTCCAAGCTAAAGGAACTGTGGCTTCGGAACAACCCCATTGAAAGTATACCATCCTATGCCTTCAACCGAGTCCCCTCCCTTCGAAGGTTGGACTTAGGTGAGCTCAAACGTCTCTCCTACATTTCAGATGGCGCCTTCAAGAACTTGAGCAATTTGCGCTATTTGAATTTGGGAATGTGCAACCTGAAGGAGATCCCGAACATCTTACCACTGGTAAGGCTGGAAGAACTGGAAATGTCCGGAAATCAGCTGACCACCGTCAAGCCTAGTTCATTTACAGGATTGGTCAACCTCCAGAAGCTGTGGATGATGCATGCCCAGATCCAAACGATTGAGAGGAATTCCTTTGACGACTTGCAGTCGTTAGTGGAGCTCAACCTTGCTCACAACAACCTTACCTTCCTTCCACATGACCTCTTCACACCCCTGCATCGTATGGAACGAGTCCACCTTCATCACAACCCTTGGAATTGCAACTGCGATATCCTCTGGCTCAGTTGGTGGCTAAAGGAGTCCGTACCCGCCAATACAAGTTGCTGCGCCCGTTGCCATACCCCTACGCTCTTTAAAGGTCGCTACATTGGAGAATTGGATCATAGCTACTTCCAGTGTGATGTTCCCATCATCGTAGAGCCACCCTCCGATTTAAATGTGACAGAGGGCATGGGGGCAGAACTCAAATGTCGTACGAGCTCCTTGACATCCATCAGCTGGCTCACGCCCAACGGCTCCCTGGTGACACACGGGGCTTATAAAGTGCGACTCTCTGTGCTCAATGACGGCACGCTTAACTTTACCAGCGTCACGATGCAAGACACCGGCACGTACACCTGTATGGTCAGCAACACGGCGGGCAACATCTCCGCCTCGGCCGTGCTCAACGTCACGTCTGTGGAAAACAGCGGGGTGACCTATTTTACGACGGTCACAGTGGAGACCATTGAGACCCCAGGTGACGATGGCCACACTCCGCTGCCCCCATTTGGTTGGGTGTCCTCCTCGACCACAAAAACTACCCCGGTTCCAGCGAGGACCACGGAGAGGACTTACACCATTCCGGTTCTCGATTTGGATGGAGAGGGAGCCCTCAACGGCCTGGATGAGGTGATGAAAACAACCAAGATCATCATTGGCTGCTTTGTGGCTATCACACTTATGGCTGCTGTGCTCCTCGTTATTTTCTACAAAATGAGGAAGCAGCATAACCAACAGGATCCCGATGGCCCAGCCTCCTCTATGGAAGTCATTACCGTTGAAGAAGAGCTTGCAGGTGTTGCTGCTATTGACAGACACCTATCGCTGCCCCCACTGGAGCACTACAACCACTACAACACCTACAAGAGCACTTATCATCACCCCTCCATGCTCAGTACCATGCACAGCTCTACCACACAGGAACATTTATTGATTCAAGCCTGTTCAAAAGACAACGTACAAGAGACCCAAATCTGATCCTGCATTTCACACACCGTGAAACATGGAACATGAGCAGTTTTAGGAAAACAAAGAAAACAAAAATACACTGCAATATGACATTAACACAGCAGTGACAGTGATAAATCAACATTTGACAAAGGGACCACCATTGATACTTGATTAAGTGTCTTTACAAAAACAAAGATTATTTATTTAAAAACGATGTCTGGTGACTAAAGACAAAAACTAATTGTGATAGCTTTTTAGCTTGTTTTCCTTTCTCGTTTATCGCTCCATCTCGCTGTAATATGGCACGAGGAAAAGAATGGTTTGCCAAATGTGAATATGGAATGTAGGTCTTAAACTGAAATGAATACGAGGTCATTTCATTTTGGTATTTGCTCGCAGCTGTTATGTTTTTGTGTGGGTCACTGTTTCAGTGTTTACAAGCATTCATTTGCTCGTTGTTCAGCGTACGCTGTCCACATTGAGGCAGCCGTCTATACGATTCCCACCACGAGACGAGTTAATTTCCATAATCATGCTGTTCTAACCGTTCATTCAGGAGACTCTTTTGATGGAAAAGCTTGTGATGATATCACAGGGAAGCCTGTGTGTCTGAAGACGAAAGCAGTCAAATTAGTGTAGGCGTTTTCCCGTGGCGCCTAATAGCAGCCATATAGATCATCTCATTGTAATAAAATGAGTAGCACCTCCATTGACTTATTACTTAAACCTCAATTCTTAATTAGGTTCTCCTGTTCGTTTTCTCCCGTTGATCAATCTGCCCACATAATCTCTCCCCTTCTCGTTTACTCCGTGCCCTCATGGTTGTCCTTCTCGGGCTGTCGCCGCTGCTTAATTCAGGGACATTCCCCACCCCTTGCCATGTCTCATTTGTCTCGCGTTAGCCGTCGGCATGTGTCGCACGACGGCAGAATATTGCTTGAGAAAATGAAGGGCAGCATACGGCAGCAGTCAGTAGTCTCCCTTTTAACCCAGTTATGATGTATGTCCATGCAGTGTCGCGTTACCTCGCCATCACCCTGGGGTCACACAAGCTCATGTGCTGATAGTCCATCTGTTGGTCCAGATAAAGAGGCAAATGAGGCAGCTTTGTAATGTAGTGTGACCCTGTCGGACCAATGCAGACAGGGCTAACAGACTCAGTGAAGCAGCAAGAGACTTGGCACAAAAAAGGGGAGATGGGTTACGTCTCATTAAACTGCATCAGCACTTCATTTGCAGACCAACAGTGGAAAACTGATAACCAAACAGCATTAGACTTTTTCGCCATCGGTTTGCCGAGCAAAGCAGGGCTTAAGAACTTTGCCGTGGAAGCAAACCCTGCTGCTCTGTGTCATTGTTGTCTGACAAAAAAATAAATAAATGGATACACTTTGATGCTGCATCATTTATAATCCATCAGAACATTGTCGAGATGCTAATTTTATTCCGTTTTTCTAAAAGGTAAAAGGATGCATAGTCGGTCTGTCGAGCAGGGATAAACCCACAACGGTCACGAGGGGTCGTCACACAGAAATCTAGAGGATATGAAGGAAGAGGAATCAAAAATAGATAAGGTATAAGGAGGCAAAACTAGCCATCAGACTGTCACCATGGAAACGGTGACCTTGTGCAAAAACTAAGATGCGGTAGATAATAGATATGCCTTTCACTTGTCTGTAATGGTCGTCTGTTCAACAAGCTTATTTTGATTTCCCAGGGAAGATTACACAGGACCAGCTATTATTTCTAACCATGAAATAACATAATGGGCATTTAAAGATGGAATAATAGAATTCAAGCAACATATGACATCATCATCGCAGAGCACTCCGCAGCTTCATGTTTTTTAAATGAAATAAAGTGCGGCCTGATTTGAAAATGTGACCGCTTTATACTTACCACTGCCCTTCCTTTCTTGATTTGAAATTCAGTAAGGGCTGCAACCGTATAGCTTATAGGAGGAATATAATAAAGGCCCATCGCTCAAAAACTCATCTGCGTCTAATCAGTTAGTCACACGCATTTTTTTTCATTCGTTCTCAGTCACACATTTGATGGAAGCAAAATATACATTAGGAGACCAATGTGTGGGTGCACACTGCAGAAATGGATTACAAATGTCTGCCTTTCTGCTGGCGTTATGAAAGATGAGGGCATCAATAATAACCTGAAATGTGTGAACCATTCTTTCCCTTTTCCAGTTTTCTGTTTTGGTGCTCAGTTTCTTTTCACAGCTGTTGGTGACTTTTTGATTCAATGTTGACGCTGGCTATAATTAAAACCGTTGGGATTTTGTATTCGTATGTATTTGAGAATGAAGGGTTGAGATTTTTTCCAATTTTTCAGATTTAATGGATTTTTTTTTTTTTTTGCTGCATTGGTAGTATTATTATGTACGTGAGCAAACTGTCCCGATGTGGAGGCCTATTTTGGGACAAAACTAAGACTGCTATGTCTGAGTGTTGGACATGAAATACCAGCAGCGTGAGCTTGATTTTTGTGCAAAACCCGAGCCAAGGTGATACAATTCGTCTGAGTTATTCTGCCAACTGTGTACGTCTGGAGAGGGTTACTGGATGTAGGAATACATTCTCTCTCGTTTTTGGAGAGAACAACCGTCAAATGGTTACATTTCTACAAAACAAAAAACAAAAAAAAAAGAATAAATAATATTTTCAAAAAGGTATTGCAAAAAAATATTAAGCTCATAATTTTACATGTGCTTCAATTGTTTAAAAAATGTTGAAGAAAAAATAAGGGTGGGGTTTGGTTGAGGGAATGGGAGCAGCAAGAGACTGTGCTTGTAATAAGTTCAGCTAATTTCTCTGCAGATCATGTCCACCGATTGATACCTGAGATTGTAGTTCATACTGTACATGAATATGAATAAAATGCTTTTTTTTTTCCAAATGGCTTTCACGGAGCATATCGTCATGATGTTGTCAGTATTTTGTTCTCTCATTTTCCAATGAACACGCTGGTATAAATATTCAATCAAGAAGAAATTGTGCAGACTGCATAATTTAGAGAACTACACTTTGAAGAGACATGCTATAGCTTTTACAATTATATCACGATGAGCTTTCTCTGCGAGGCAAAGGCAGTGATATTTCTCTTGTCGCATACTGGTAGACGTTTAATCCTCGAGGAATCTCGACCGTGGAAATTTGATTCTATAGCAAATCACAGCTGGATACACAACAGAACAAATAAGTGCTTACATTTGCTTTAAATATGCTACTCAGATTGGTAATAAAACAGAATAAAGCTACACACAAGTGCTTGAATGCACTGGAAGATCGTGAATGTTCTGATTTCCTCCACGGTTAGCAATGCAAACTACAATCAACAAGAATCAACAATACATGCATCAATAAGAGGAGTGGAGACCAACAGAAAGAAGCTGGACAGCTAGGTTGGTGTGTACTTGTTGATATTGGCAAAATGACTTGCAAATGTTTACATAGCAAGATATTGGAAGGTACCTTCCTTTGAAATCTCACCTTTTCTTTTACAATCATCACTTATTTTAGACCTTCAC